>JAGFBZ010000973.1:55000-770397 GCA_018398805.1 Hirundichthys speculiger | reverse complement strand
AAAGCACCTGTTCTTCTTCTTCTTTTTCTGCGTCAATTTGATAAAATAGGATGTTTAAAAAAAAAAAAGGAAAGGACTCAATGGCGTGAGAATGGATGTCCGTCCGTTCACTGCAGACACCTTTCCCAAAAATAGACACATTTAAGACAGATTACAGATCCTCTCATCCTCCCGCTCCCTTATTCTCCCACTTTTTTTTTTTTTTTTTTTTTTTTTTTTTTTTTGGCTGCGCCCGAAATCCAGTCTGACTCGTGATTTCTGGCTCATATTCTACATTCTACACTTCTGCCCTCATCCAAATCAAAACCTCAATGCTCGCGTATGGCTTGTCAAGTTTCCAGTTTGGTGATGTAAAAGAAGAGAAAGAGTGGGGAAGAAAGGAGGTCAGTGTGCGCCCGGCGGGATGTAGGGCAGCTGCTCCTCTCAGACCAGTTATCCCGTCACACCTACTGCAGCTCCGCTCCTGAAGGCATTTGGTTGGCGGTTAGGCCTAATTAATAGGAAATAATGATGCTGCCGAAGGTGGGGTATAGACCCATCAAGGACGACGTGTTGGCTGTTTTATTAATCTCTTGGTTTATTCACACGCATGTGACGCATGAACAGCGTTTGAGCTGCTGGGTAAATTAGGCCTAAATCATTTAAAAAAAGGAGGGTGATGGTGTAATCTAGTTTCATGGTGTCAAAAAGACAACAACAAAATTAAGCACCACTGTAATCCCCGGTATCATTTCAGACACACCCTCTTTCTTTCAGGCTCTAAATACAACATATAATCGCGCCATAACGGAGTTGTCTGCCCAATTACCCGAAACAATTATTGCGACTTTGACTTTAATTACATCTCAATTTGAAGCCTCGCAGTTGGTCTATGATTCGGTGATTAAAAGCCCGTGCTGCCCCAGTGCCTTTAGGGCAGAGCATGATTAGGACCTGTCAGCTGCTGCAGTGAACAGAGCCAGCCATGCGTGTTGCGCAACATGACCTGCTGTTGTTAAACCTTGTCAACATATTAACCTGAATTCCCCAGTTATTATGGATTGAATTGCCACCATAAGAGGGCTGAACTGCACACATATGTATGTAAAATTGAAAAAAAAAAAAAAAAAAAAAGTAGGCTACTATGTGGGATGTTTTTCCTACAGCGCCTTAACAAAAAGTGTGACGTCACGCGTATCCCGAGGCCTTTTTTCAGACAATAAAAGCTTGAATAAAAACAGCTACATGGGCTGCTAGCACGCAGGAGCAAAAAGTTTAATTCTAAACCTCAGAAGAGATTAATTTATTTACAAATAGGAAATATTCAGTTATGAGGCTTATAGGACTTGAAAAAGCATGAGTAAACCGTGAGGATTTCTGATCATTACATGTCAACAAACAACAATAAGGAGGTCTGACAAGGGGAGAGAGACTGTTTTGGAAAGGCCAAAAGGTTCATCTGAGGCACATTTGATCCTTGTCAAAATATATTGATTCATGTTCTTTCAAGAGACAGTTGATGTCTTCCTTAATTTTTGACTGGACCATCTGGACCGACTGAGGGAAACAGTTTTCTTTGTAGGTGAGGATGTGTCAGAAAGTCAATAATAACTATGAAAATGATTAAACTCTTGAAATTTGGGAGTGAATTTCCTGGCGTGATTAGTTGCAAAGAAAAAAAAATAGATGTTATTTTTATTGATATCACGACGCTCATGAAATCCAAATATCGTGTGTATATGAGATTTGCATGGGTTTTCAGGAGTGGATGAGCCATGAAGTGGACCGTAGTTTTATAAACCTCCCTTCAGCCACAATCAGTGCAAGCCAGTTTCCTTTGGTGTATCCAGAGGTGAATAATTTATGACAGGATAAAAGCATTTGTGGTTGAGAGCTAGACAGACAGACAGTGGAGTGAGGCAAGCTGGGAATCCCCCCCCACCACCACCACCACCACCTCCATGTCTCAACCCCTCCACCCCCACCCCAACCAAACTCGCCCCCTTCGCAGCGAGGTGGCCTTACATGATACCTCCTTGGACGGCTGCTTGAAGTGCAAATCTGTGTTCCAACTTGTTCCTGGTGCCTGTCAGCATGTTTTCCTCTTGTCATCAGCGATCGAGTGTGGGCCCGCGTCACCCTTGTACCGCCGCTGTAACAGGATCATTGACAGGCCAGTGACATCGCCCAACCAGATAATGGAAACCTATTGATTTTTTTTTCAGCTACTTTTTTTTTCTTTTTTTTACACAGACAATCTGTGACACCTTTGAATAACTGGCCAAAGAACAGGTCACGATCAGAGCTCCTGACCTTTGGATCACGACTGCTGCACAATGAACCAAAAAAAAAAAAGAAAAGAAAAGAAAAGAAAAGAAAAAATGACTGCTGCAAAAAAAGATGCTGCTAGTTAATGTACATTTTCTCACAATTCTGTGGCCCACATAAAAAATCAGGACTGAAACACATGAAGAGATCTATCTTATTACAATATAGCACCTTATTCTAATTTACTTAATTTCTGAATTAAATGTAGGTTTCTCTCTTTCTTTCTGTGCATAGGCGTTAGTGCTAGCAGTATTAATGGAGAACTCTCCAGAGAGGAGGCCCCTTTGATACCCATGGCAATGATAAGCATGCATTGGCTAGCTACCATTGGACCCCCATGGCAGATGGCGAGTGCAGGTCCTGCAAAAGCACATTTCTTTCTGTCAGCCTTGGACCTCTCTCGCCGTCTCGCTACAGCCAATGGGATAATGAAATCCCCAATTCTGGTCATGGCTAACTCAATCTCATTATAATCCCTGCTTTTTTTATTCATTCATCCCCACGGGACGCTGTCTGCCAGTGATGTGGCTTTCAACCTCCTGAGAGAACATCTTTTGAAAGAGCTAGGAGACCTAATGAAGTCACAGAGAGGCACAATTATTTCCCAAAGAAGGAGCATTAATGTACTTCAAAATTCCCTCTGGAGAAAATGATGACAATTGGTTTGTACAGCTTTGATCACTGCTTTAAATACTGCCCAACATAAACTGAGAGGTTAGCCCCCTTTGCCAATGGTAAGTAGACAACCCAGAAGTGGCTATCAAATATTAGATACGTCAAATATGAAGCCTATACTGTGAAAAAAATACACTTAGATTTGAAATAGTATATTCATTTAAAAATAGTCTCTATCAGGACCAGTCAGACAATAGCACACTGATATGTACATGTTTCACCCAGCAAAACTGGAGCAAATTTTGATAAATACGAGTTAAATTGGGTTGTGAATTGTGAGGAAGAAACTGATTCATTATCACATGAAACACCTTCAGACAGCTGAAAGCGGCATCTCCAGCTGCTGCTAAAAGTTGCATCTGTGCTCTGTAATCACAGACGCTTTCTCTTACATTAATTATGAAATTGGTTTTTAGCTATGAAAATGTGTGTGATGCTGTTGGGGCCCCATTTATAGTGCAAATTGACAGATGCAAGTTTACGATGAAAACCATTCATCAGAGCGCATTCCAGAGAATCCAGGTAAAGTATTTTTTGATTGTATTTCACAGAGGTCGTCTCCAAATCCTGATATTCCTCCTCAAGTGATAAGTGACTAGTAGAGACATGAGCACATTTTTCACATTTTCTCATCTGAGTTTGAATCTTGTTGACATAAACATGCTCGGAAGTGATGATCACCTCAGATAAACGCAATTAGCGCTTCTTTTGCTAGCTGAATTATGAAAATCACTGCGCACCATCATTTATTTTCACTCACATACCACGTTGTCACTGGAATTTGGAGCAGCACAGGGAAAGTTAGTATGTTATTCATGAAGGTCTCATCAGGGATGCAGTAGTTGCACAGCAGGTGACTGGAACTGGACAATTTTTAGTTTGACCAGGGTGACTGGTGACCAGCTGACTGGGGCCTGTTGCAGCTCAGCTACACACAAACCACAAACCTGTCTTCAGATTTTATTCTTTATTTTTTAAGATCCAAAAGCAGCAATTTATTTAATTAATGCCAGAGAAAAAGAACAAGAGGCTGTGAGAAGAGAATAACAGATGTTCACTGACATAACAGCACAACCCTTCATGTTTAAGCTACAGTTTTCCATTAACATCAGCAGCCAGTTAAACAGTCTACTCATGTAAGTTTTAGCTTAACAGTTACAATTATTAACTTGTTTTGGGTTTTTTTTTTCTTCAGCTTTAAAAAATGTGAACAATAAACTTGTCAACAGCTGTCTGCAATGAAGAACACTAAGACGATACTAGTAATCTGTGACGCATTACTACCCAACTATATTACAGTAGTGTAATAATGTAATAATACTGTAATAACATTGCTTTTCCCAGTAGGAAGTTATGCTACTCATTACTAACCGAATTTCACTGATAATATTGCGATCATTATAATTCCAAAATGAATTAACTCCTTACAACATCACACCCAGGTACTGTTAGGTCAGAATTTTCTTAACTTTTAGGCCCAGAACCAGTGTAGCTAGAGGGTCACATTTGTACACAAATACACATTAGTTAAATATTGGAAATAGTACTGTTATCAATAGTATTATTAATATCCCAGTATTGATCATTCTTAGTGTATGTTTTGTCTTCACTTTATATCAGAAATGTAGCAAACTAGCCCAGTTAGCCAGTAAAAGCCATGTGCTACATTGAACAAAGGACCTAGCCAGTAGGACCATGTGCTACAGAACAAAAGACCTGGCCAGGTGAGCAGCATAGGATTGTGGGAAAGGGTGATCACCTTCCTTTGTTAGAAAACACCAGCAGTGGATTGGACAAGAAGACCAAGACTGGCCAATGGGAGAGCCAAGTCTAAACCGCGGCTCCTCCCTATCTAGTTTCTGTATAAATTGTTGTGGTATCGTTAATTCGTTCTCTCTTCTGTGTTAGAGACTGCCTCTACCAGGGAGCCGTGATATCACGTTTATTGCAAATAAACATCTGTGCTGTACTTGTACTACCGACCGAGACTCTCCTTTCCAGCAAAGAACACGCAGTAGATTCTTTTCAAAAAAGATTCCTACTGGACATCATATAGAAAAGTCAGGCTGGTCATTCACAATACCCAACTACAGTAGCAAAAGCAATTGAGGAGCTCAGACAGCTCATAAATACTCTTCACACCACATGAGTTATTGACTGGCTGTCCTTTGCCGGGCCCGCCACGAGATGGGGGCCACCTACAGTCCCTCGATCTGATGCAGATTGAGACCGATGCATATATGGATGCATTAACTAACGAAAATCAAGTCTTGTCTACACAGGTGAAAAGGAGTGTGGAGAAAAAGACCGAGCCGGAACCCACAGCAACACAACCTGAAAGTCCTGCTACAGGTAGGAGATTGGGTACGAGTTAAAGTCCACAAGAAAAGGTGGGCTGAACCCAGGTGAACTGGACCATTTTAAGTCATAGAACTAATATTTTACAGAGTCCAGGTTAAAAGGAAAAGCAGGCACAATTTGGCTACACCTGACACATTGTGTACCCAATCCTCCAACAAGCCGCCATTTAGCGGAAGTTGGAGTAGATTTGGAAAATCTGGAGTGAACCCAAATTAATAAGATAGGATACTTATTGGTCAAAGTAGTAGCATGTTCACTCCAAAATTGAAGGGAGTCAGAATACCACGAAAATTGTTTTGTTTATGTGTATTGTAATCGTTATTTTGTTCTTTGTTTTAGATTTGATCTAGCGACACATATGAACATGCCACAAACGTCCCAGGACATGCGTACATGTTCTCCACCAAGCCTGACCCTTGAGGCAACAGAAGGGACAGACATGGTGGCTGTAATAGGTTTTTGCAAGGTTGCACTATGAATTTGCGGATTAAATGGCATTTCCCAGAAATATATATGAAATTTCAATTAACTGCAAAACAAATAGTACAGCATCATACATGATACCAAACTTGGCAGAGTTGGGTATTATGTACCCTCGAACTGGTTATGCAGACATGGATATGGCTGCATTGGGTCCATTACTGCACGTTCTTTAAATATGACTGACTATCTTGTCTGTTCCACAGCTCGACCAACACTGGAACAGATCCAACAGCAGGGTTCGCCCTAAAGATTAATGATACTAACTGAACTAACACCACTAACCTTCTAACATCTTAATCATACTTATTTTGGTGTTGTGGTGGATGTTCCAGGTTCTTTTCTTAGAAAGATGGAAAATCGCCAACATACTTTGACAATACTTTCTATAATCTACAGGTTTTGATGAATCATACTGAGGCCATAGCGGGATTGTCCGAACAACCCGCTGCAACCTCTCATACGGCACAATCGTATGGTTCTGAATATGATACTGGCAGAACAAGGAGGGCCTCCTGTTGCACATTTATACCAAACAATACCTCACTTGATGGTTCTGTTACTAAGGCTTTACAGGGAATCCGGACGCTGGCCAATCAGATGACAGAGGATGCTGGAATTGAAAACCCCATCGCCGACTGGTTGTCAAGAACCTTTGGGAAGTATAGAGCCCTTGTCAGCTCTTTGTCTATCTCCATTATAACTTTTGCTGCCATCATTACTTGTTGTGGTTGTGGTTTGGTTCCCTGTGGAAGAACTTTGATTGACTGCCTCATTGTCACAGCCATCTCAAAAGAAACCTCTCTTCTTCCCCATCAGATGCCGTTGCTGCACTATGAGGACCAGCAGTTGGCAGAGGAGGAAGCAGAGGCTGCCATATTGATGATGGAAGCACGAGCATCACATCCTACCCATCGACATTTGTGCTCATCATCACCCCTTTTTAAGCCACACACCTCTCCTGATTCCTGCTTCCAATTTTTGATTGAGAGTTACATAGACATTGCTTAAAATAATTTGCATTCAGGTTGCTGTACTATCATTCCCCATTATGTTGTATCTTATTTAGTGTAGAACTTAATTTTGTTTGATTTTGTTTGGCTGGCCTTCGGCAGGAAGGTCCCCCCATAAGAGCCGGGTCCTGCTCAAGGTTTCTTCCTCTCGCGGGGGAGTTTTCCTTGCCACTGTTTTGGCGTAAAGTTTTTTCCTTCCTCATGGGAGTTTTTTTTAACTTGCCATTATCATTGTATGGATTTAAAATCATGATTTTAGTTAATGATATTTGCTCGGGGGTCATGCCTAGAATACTTGTATACTCGTAACATGCTAAACAAATGTTTGAATTGTACTGAATTGAAC
The DNA here is from genome assembly GCA_018398805.1 of Hirundichthys speculiger. Lineage (NCBI taxonomy): Eukaryota > Metazoa > Chordata > Actinopteri > Beloniformes > Exocoetidae > Hirundichthys > Hirundichthys speculiger. The sequence goes on along the minus strand of JAGFBZ010000973.1, from coordinate 763,215 downwards.
TTTTATTTTCAAGTTATTCTTCTGTTTAGCGTTGCCATTTTATTTCTATACCATATTGTTGTATTCATTTTATTACCATGCTACATTTTATTATTCGTTATGTTTGCTGGAATGTCATTGATTTGCATTCATTTATATACCTCGCTTGTGTTCACTTTATTCCCATGTTTTATGCTGCTCAGTCTTTGGTTTTGATCACTTATCTCAGGTAAAAAGAAAAATTCAGACTTATGATTGTTGACACCGTTTAAACGGTGTCAAAGGAGGGACTGTTAGGTCAGAATTTTCTTAACTTTTAGGCCCAGAACCAGTGTAGCTAGAGGGTCACATTTGTACACAAATACACATTAGTTAAATATTGGAAAATAGTACTGTTATCAATAGTATTATTAATATCCCAGTATTGATCATTCTTAGTGTATGTTTTGTCTTCACTTTATATCAGAAATGTAGCAAACTAGCCCAGTTAGCCAGTAAAAGCCATGTGCTACATTGAACAAAGGACCTAGCCAGTAGGACCATGTGCTACAGAACAAAAGACCTGGCCAGGTGAGCAGCATAGGATTGTGGGAAAGGGTGATCACCTTCCTTTGTTAGAAAACACCAGCAGTGGATTGGACAAGAAGACCAAGACTGGCCAATGGGAGAGCCAAGTCTAAACCGCGGCTCCTCCCCATCTAGTTTCTGTATAAATTGTTGTGGTATCGTTAATTCGTTCTCTCTTCTGTGTTAGAGACTGCCTCTACCAGGGAGCCGTGATATCACGTTTATTGCAAATAAACATCTGTGCTGTACTTGTACTACCGACCGAGACTCTCCTTTCCAGCAAAGAACACGCAGTTAGATTCTTTTCAAAAAAGATTCCTAACAGTACTTAAAACTAAAGTTTTAGGTACGTTGGTGTTCACCTGGGCTCACACAGCTGCACCACGGCAACACTTGGCAGTAGGTGGAGACAGGAACTCAACTCACAAAGAAACAGGCCTTCAAAGTAAAACAGGAAGTTACAAAACACGTCACAGTGGCCACAGTTACATGATGTTTTTTAAATCGGAATTAATAATTCCAAATTAAATAATTCCAAATTAAACTATTTTCCTTCGAGTTTACATGGAAATAGTAATTTCGAATTGAGGTTTACATGGAAAACACGTTTGTTCGGCTTTATCCAATTCCGCTTAAGGTCTGGGGTTGGGAAGGGTTCTGATTGGATAGGGGGGCGGACATCTTTACATCTACCGGAAGAAAACAAACTGACGCGATTAGCAACAACATTTCACTTATTTTTGACCTGAGTGGCGTCTCTATCTGTGAAACCTCCTTCATTTAACCTCGCCGCTACAACTTTGAAAAGCTCACAATTTTTATGTTTCCTGCCATCTGTTCTTTTAATTATTTCCAGTTCCTCCAAGCTATTTATTAAATAAATCGTCTCTGCTCATGAACACCGTTTACTGCGTGCTGCCATCTTGAAACTTTGTTTCGAAAACAAGCCCAGCGTGGCGGAATTTAAGCGTCATCGCGACAGACGGGCAAGAGAACGAGCATGTGCAGAAAGACGGGAATTAATTTAAACAGGAATGAGTGTATACATGACCGCGGAATTATTCTATTCAGATTTAAAATCAGAATAAACCAGCCACTTACTTCGGAATTAAGTTTAATTCAGAATGGACATTTTCATATGGAATTAGGTGTTTACATGATAATTTTTAATCATTTTAAATCAGATTTAACTTTAATTCTGAATTAAAGAGGAACTAAACTTCCCATGTAAATGCACGGAATGAATCAAAGAACAAGGAACCCAAGAAAGCAAGGACAACTAAGAAAAACTGCTAGAAACACAAAAGAAGGGTTGAAACCAAATCAAGACTGTGACAGATATCTGGACTGCAAACCATGAAACTTTTTAGTGGGATGATGGGAATGAATGAACAGAGTTTGCTTTCCAAGAAAATTGTTGTGGCATGCAAACACGCTTACAGGGGGCTCTCACAGCAGCGCATTCAATGGTGGGTTGTCTGATGTGTTTTCCTTATGCCATAAACAAACAATCAAATTTCTTTCCACTTGTTACATAAGGAGGTTGTGTGCAAAGATTCCCACCCCATTCACAACTTTAGTTTCTTTTAGCCACAGCTTGACTGGTTGACGTGTGAAAACATGAAAATTCTTCAACTTTTGACATGAGCAATGCTGCCACTGTGACGCGTGGAACCTGCAACTCCGTTTGGCAACGCTTGATGTCACCCCATTGAAAATCAAAGGACAGAAACAGTGGGGATGCTGCCAACACGTATGTGTGAGCAAGGGTTACAGCACACTCACACAGGAGCATCTCAGCAAGGCTTGACTGTAGGCATGTCTGACGCTTCAGGGTCGTCCTTTCTGGAAATACAGTGCAGACAAGTTTCACCCACGGTTTGTTACTTGTCTCCAGGCTGGATTTCTGAGACTGGTGCCATGATCGGGGCTGGAGGCAGAAGGGGCCAAGGGGCCAGATTCAGATTTGGGTTTAACTACAGAGGAGTTTTAGGGACAAAAGGAATCAATGAATGGCAACAAAAAAGAAAAGTTAACTCTGATGATGAGTTCACTTCATTATTCCCTACGTAGAACTCACTAACTAATGACTGTGGAATATTACATTATGATTTCAGATACAGCTAAAGCTTTATTTTTATTTGTTTGGGATTACTGTTGCAGCAAAACATCATCAGCAGGGTAAAACTAACCTGCCTCACGATGGTCTAGACCAGCGATTCCCTAAGTGTGGGTCGCGGCCCCCTGGTGGGCCGCCGTGGTACTGCAGGTGGGCCGTGAGAGGTCATTAAAATTAAACAAATATGTTTTAAATCCTCGATCTTTTTGAAATATGTTTTTAATTACTCATGAGATAAATATTCATGAGATGATTTTAAATAAAACCATTAAGAAGTAATAAAATAAACCATTTAAGTGTTATTCTACTGTCGTCTTAACTTAATATGACAGGTGTCACCTTATTTGTTGACCCCTTACATTAATATCAGAACATAGCTTCTGTAAAAGTTCTATAACTTTACCGTTCTCCATGTCTGTTTTTTTTTTTTCCACATGTTTTTCCGTCAATCCTCTTCCGGTTTCACAGAAGCCAGCAACAGACTTTTCAAAACAAAAGCATGTGAGCAACATGCGTTAATGCGCAACAAAATAAATGTCGGCATTAATAAATTAATGAGTTAAAGGAGCAATAAGTGGAAATCCATTATTTAAGACTGAAGGAATTAAAAAATCGCTACATGGAGAACGAGAGGGTGTATTTCATTCTGGAGTATAGGATGACGTCCACACACCCCGCTCTCTGTGTTGATCTCCAGCCTCAAGTTTACAAGCCGGTCCGGCCGCGCGTTCATGTGCGTTTCATGTGAAACTCCGCCTCCTCCCTCCTCCCCCTCCCCCCTCCCTCTCTATAAAACGCGACAGCCAGTGAGTAGTGACGGCGGCAGCATTTTCGAACTGAAATGGCAAACAGCGGAACAAAACCTTCCAATGAAGAACGAGCAGGAGCAGACAAAAAAAAAAAACGGTCATTGCAAAGAAATTGTCCGATAAAGAAAGAGATAAAAACCAAATTAACATTGGCCTGGCGTTTCCGAGGTGGAGGGAGCTACGAGAGCTAAAGGGGCTACAGTCGGACTCGGAGCTGGCTCTTCTTCTCCTTGACAGGCAAGTAACACCATAAAGTCAAATGTCTGTTTTATTGTCTGTGTTACAGTAACTTTACACACTTGCCGCTATATTGCATGAGTATGTAGCATGGGTTAATGTCCGGAGCTGGAGTTATTACCAGCTCGGTCCTCAGCGTTGGTGGCGAGCAGAGGCAGAGGGAGGTGTGGCTAATGGCACACTTTGTTTTGGTCTACATACAGTGCTCAACAGCAAACCTAGCGGTGAAATGATTTCGCTTTTTGCTCCTTTAATGCGATAATAACACGTTTTTTTTGCCCGGCCCTACTTTTAACACAATTCAACCACATTCTTGCAAATAACTTTTAGAACATTTTAATCTTGATCTCAATCTTGTGGATTGGGTCCTTGACTTTTTAACTAAGAGAAGCCAGAGAGTCAAACTCAACAGGGCCGTCCTGACCAGCTCACCTCGTCAACCAGGTCACCAACCAGTTCTGCAATTGTAAGTCTGCTTCAGGAAAATCAAAAACAGCACGGCTCTGTTACTGAAGACTCTGTTAAGAGGTGTGAGGAGTCATATCTGCACCTAAATGTAACAAAATCAAAAGATGTGATCATTGATTTTAGAAAAACAGCTCACACACACACGATGTCACACCCATTAAGGGTCAACCAGTGGAATGTGTGAATTCCAATAAATATCTTCAAACCATCATTGATTCAAAATGTAATTTGGAGGAGAAGCAGGAAGACACCTTTGTTTCCTGTATTTTTGTTTATTTTAGTTGTATGGCTGTCTGTGAGTGGGACTTATCTCCTCTTCTCAACACTGGACCTGGACCTGGACCTGAATCTGAACCTGAACCTTAGATCTGGACCTGGACCTGAATCTGGACCTGGACCTGGATCTGGACCTGGACCTGGACCTCATCCTGAACCTGGACCTGGACCTGGACCTGGACCTGGACCTGAATCTGGACCTGGACCTGAATCTGGACCTGAACCTAAATTTGGACCTGGACCTGGACCTGGACCTAAACTTGGACCTGGACCTAGACCTTAATCTGGACTTGGACCTGGATCTGGTTCTGAACCTGGACCTAGACCTGCCTCTGGACCTGAGTCTGGACCTGGACCTAGACCTGCCTCTGGACCTGAGTCTGGACCTGGACCTTCTCCTAAACTTGGATCTGGACCTGAATCTGGACATGGACCTGAATCTGGACCTGATCCTGGATCTGGACCTGAATCCAGACCTGGACCTGAATCTGGACCTGGACCTGGACCTGGACCTGAATCCAGACCTGGACCTGAATCTGGACCTGGACCTGGACCTGGATCTGGACCTGAATCTGGACCTGGACCTGTATCTGGACCTGGACCTGGACCTGGACCTGAACTTGGACCTGGACCTGGACCTGAATCCAGACCTGGACCTGAATCTGGACCTGGACCTGGACCTGAATCTTGGACCTGGACCTGGACCTGGACCTGGACCTGGACCTGGACCTGAACTTGGACCTGGACCTGAACTTGACCTGACCTGGACCTGGACCTGGACCTGGACCTGGACCTGGACCTGAACCTGGACCTGGACCTGGACCTGAACTTGGGCCTGGACCTGGACCTGGACCTGGACCTGGACCTGGACCTGAACTTGGACCTGGACCTGGACCTAGACCTGGACCTGAATCTGGACCTGGACCTGGACCTGGTTACATAATTAAGAAAAGTAAAAGTAAATTATGTTCCAGAAATTTAGAAAGATCCCTCAGGATAACTGTGCAACCATCTCAGTTCTCACCGTTCACAGACAAAGGTGCACAGCAGTGTTTTTGCCAGTTTTCTTGTCACAGAAGAAACAAAATTGGGACTTTTTTTATTGCATGTACGTATGTGGTTTATGGCTCCTTTGTGACTCTCATGAGGTGGCGTGTTTCATGTGAAAATAGCCCCCCTGAAGACACAGGATTGTGTTAAGCTTTACCAGTAACACTTTCCAAACAAGAGAGTGAAAATCAGATGCTCAGAATGAAATGAGGTGGAAGGAGACAGATCACACTGGGAGTAACAGTTTTCTTTGATAATAAAATTAATGCATGAACTGTAACAGTATTCTAAAATGCTCGTCCTCAAATATCAATTTTTTTGCCTTGACTTGAGGCATAGTTCACTGCTAAACTGTCCTAAAGGACAAAATTAAGCACTCTAAGGGTAGTGATGATATGCAGATCAGTGGAAACAAAAGTGCACTGATTATGTATGTACTAAAAAAGTATGCTGGATGTAATTTTCTTTCCCATTTTCTATCATACTGTATTGGGCATAACTGAACACAGAAAGAAGCTCTAATTACTATCAGGTGCCTGCCTTTTTTTTTTTTTTAATGAGTTATACACAGTTATTATCTCTGTTCAAATGAAACAACTAGTGTGAAAATAGTGAGAGCAAACCTGAACCAGCTAACCCTCCTCAAATTCAGGAACAATCATCTCGAATAAATTTTGTTGCAGGACTCCCAGTGCACCTTTAGACAGATGTTCAGGTCGTGTTTTTGACAGAGAAAGCCTTTAGCTGCCAGACACCTTTAGCAAGAAAAAAAAGACATTATGTAAACAGGCTCTTCAGGACCTGATCAGTTAAGTACAGGCTGGATCAAGTCATAGATTTCCAGACTTTCTTTTAGAAAATGTTGCATTAGAGCGCCATCTCCATCATAAAACACATTTTATACCTGTTCAAATTTAACCACAGCTGCTCCAAAAAGTTCCACCTACCTACAAGACTTTGTGACTACCATGTCCTAAGCAACATTTCTCATGGTGAGATTAATAGTTGGGTCAAGAAAGTAGTTTGGGAGAAATATTCCTTAAAAAAGTGGCTCATGAACAAAGAGATAAATGTAATAATTAGCTGTATTTATGTGATTCCCTGGATCTAGTGTTAAAGCATTTAAAGACTGGATAGAAGAAATGTTCTCAAAAACTAAACAAAAAGTCATTGATTTATAAAATACAAATATATAAAAAATAGCTAGACCTACAAGAATCCCACTTGATTGATTAATAATATATTTACTAATGATATTATGAATAACAGTGTCAGTGGAATATTAATTAATGACATTGGTGATCATCTACCAGTCTTTATTGAATATGACATCCAAAATCAAAAGTATTAAGGAATGAGAACAGAAGGAAACATTAAAGCATAAAAGAGGACAAGATTAATAAAGCATAAAATACACTCTTAAGAATAGTTAAATCACAGTATGATAAAAACTGTCCAATAACCAAAGTCAGCAGGAAACAAAAAAATAACTAGAGGCCACGGATGAATGACAAAGGGATTACAGAATGCCTGTAAAAAGAAAAATATATTATATAGAGAATTTATAAAACAACTAAGGAACTAGAAGACAAGTATAAAAAAAAATATAGAAAAATAAATTAACTAGCATTATAAGGATATGTAGAAAAGAATACTATAGTAAATTACTGAATAATAACAAAAGCAGGGAATATAGAACATATTGAATAGCATCATGTAAAATAGTCCTGATGACTATTGGCTTCAAGGGTTTTTTTTTTCTCCCACTAGGGGAGTCTTTTTTCTTTGATTAGGATTTAATATTTCAAACTTATTTAATGATATTTGCTCGGGGGTCATGCTCTGGGTCTCTGTAAAAAACACCCAGAGACAATTTGCTTTGAAATAGATGCGATACAAATAAAACTGATTTGAATTGAATTGAACTGAATTGAATTGAATTGAATTTTGGAAATGTTGGATTTGGAAACAACTTTCTGATCCACTGCCAACAGAAGACTGTTATAATAACTTGGTAGAAAGGAACTCTGAATCAATGTTTAACACAGCCGTGGACAAAAATAAATAAATCATTCAGATTGTAGACAAATTTAAATGTAAAATATCTACTGATTTCAATGACATTGATATGAATATTGTATCTGTAATAATTGATAATTAAATCTGTAATGTATTTTTGTAATGTATTTTTTCTAATCAGTAAATTTCAAAATGAAAAGAAAACAGCTTAAGTTGTACCACTGTTTAAAACTGGGGATAAACACCACTTCACAAATTATAGGTCTGTTGTTTTCCACAGTTCTCCAACATCTTAGAAAAACAATTTATTATTAGATTCTGGGATAAACATAAATTACTCTCTGACTGTCTGTATGGATTCAGAACAAACAGTCCAACATCACAGGCTTTATCTGATTCAGTTGTAGAAGTTACAGATGCTATAGAACACAAGCAGTTTGTTGTGGGAATATTTGTGGATCTTAAAAAAAAGCATTTGATACAATTAATCAGAGGGGCCATGCTACTCTGGGTGGCAAGATATTTAAGGGGCAGTTTGTGAAGATGGGAGAGTTCAAGTCATCGGTCAGTTTTAGGTCCAATATCATTTATTCTTCATATTCATGACATTTACAGGGTATCTACAGAATTTAAAATAGTACTATTTAGAGATGACAGAAATATTTTTTTGTTCAGGGGAGAATTTAATGGAGCAATGGTTGGCAATGGTTATGACAGAAATGTGAATAGTAAAAAAGTGGTTTGACATTTAGAAATTATAATTTAAATGTAAATTAAAATAAATGAACTTTATTTGGCAGTTGCAAAAGGAGCACTCATGCAGATTCAGGTCGATTGTAGACACTGAAAGAGTTGATGAAATGAAGTTTCTTGATGTGATAATAGATAAAAGAGATCAAATAAACTGGAAATCTCACGTCAAACATGTACACAATCCAGAAGTATTGCGGAACTGAATAAAGCAAAGTAAATTCTTAACCACAATTCCTTCCACATTCTTTACCATTAGTTTTACCATATGTAAGTTACTGGCAAGGTTTGGAGCAATACATATAAATGTACATTATCACCACTAATTACATTGCAGAGTGTTGTTAGGATTATTCATAACACTGGTTTTAGAGATCACATAAAGTAATTATTTTTAAAATCAGGAACTTTAAAATGTATTGAACTGGTTCATTTCCAACAGTACAATTAATGTGTAGGGTAGCAAACAAGCTCCTCCCTAATAATATTCAAAAACCTTTTTTTTTTTAAATTGAGATGGGGGATATAAATTGGGGGAAGGGGTTAAAATTCAAACATTCTCGGGTGCATACACCTTTAAAACGTTTTTGTTTTATCTGTTTGTGGAGTGAAGCTGTGAAACAGATTAAATATAGAGATAAAGGAATGTCCAACCATGAGGTAGTTTATAAAACGGTTCAAAACCATGTTTTTGACTGGATACAAGGATGAAGAAAGCTGTTCCATCCATCCATTTTCTATGCCCGTTTTAATCCTATGTAGGGTCACGGGGATCTGCTGGAGCCTTTCCTAGCTCTCTCCGGGTGAAAGGCAAGGGTACAACCTGGACAGGTCACCAGTCCATCGCAGGGCCACATGTAGACAAACAACCATGCACACTCACAATCACTCTTACGGGCAATTTAGAACCACCAATTAACCTGACTGTGGGAGGAAGCCGGAGTACCCGGAGACCCACACAAGCACAGGGAGAACCTGCAAACAGAAAGGCCCCTGCCGAGGTTCGAACCAGGAACTTTCTTGCTGGTAGGCAACAGTGCTGACCATCAAGCCACCGTGCTGTCAAGCTGTTCAATATAGAGGTTAATATCGATGTATAAAACTGTGTGAATGTGTGTGTGTATTCTGTACATACATTTAGAACAGACATGATGTATCTTGGTAAACCTCCAGCAGGAAATGAAACATGAAAATTAATTAGTGGAGAAGAAACACATTTAAATAAGTTTTGCTTCGCCCTACTCCTTTTCAAACATTATCTTCTTCTTCATTATTATTTAGGGCTGGGCTACGATTAAAATTTTTAATCGCGATTAATCGCAGGATTTCCCTGATCAATCACGATTAATCGCATTGCATACGGATAATCAAATAATGAATTCAAAAGTAGTGTAAAGGTCACTTTTGTTTAAATGTTCTGCTGCCATATGAGCTTAAGCGCCATAACATTTGTTGTTCAAACACTTTTAACATCAGCACTTGTCAGTAACACATATTTAGTGTAAATCTCATCTTAAAAAAATGTAAAAATAAAATAAAGTTTATTGCCACTGCCAGGGCATTACTCTCATCCTGGGTTTTTATGAAAAATAAAAAAAAGTCTACTAACAAAATCCTGAGTCACAATCATAACATACAAACATCACACATCATAACAATCAAAACATTAAACAGGTATTAAAATTTTGTTCAAGTGTGTTTATGCAGTCCCTTGCGAAAGTATTCGGCCCCATTTGAACTTTTCAACCTTTTGCCACATTTCAGGCTTCAAACATAAAGATATCACATTTTAATTTTTTTGTCAAGAATCAACAACAAGTGGGACACAATCATGAAGTGGAACTAAATTTATTGGATATTTTAAACTTTTTTTTAAAACAAATAAAAAACTGAAAAGTGGGGCGTGTAATATTATTGGTCCCCTTTACTTTCAGAGCAGCAAACTGACTCCAGAAGTTCAGTGAGGATCTCTGAATGATCCAATGTTGTCCTGAATGACTGATGATGATCAATAGAATCCACCTGTGTGTAATCAAGTCTCCGTATAAATGCACCTGCTCTGTGATAGTCTCAGGGTTCTGGTTAAAGCTCAGAGAGCATCATGGAGACCAAGGAACACACCAGGCAGGTCCCAGATACTGTTGTGGAGAAGTTTAAAGCTAGATGTGGATACAAAAAGATTTCCCAAGCTTTAAACATCTCAAGGAGCTCTGAGCAAGCAATCATATTGAAATGGAAGGAGTATCAGACCACTGCAGATCTACCAAGACCTGACCGTCCCTCTAAACTTTCATCTGGAACAAGGAGAAGACTGATCAGAGATGCAGCCAGGAGGCCCATGATCACTCTGGATGAACTGATCTACAGCTGAGGTGGGAGAGTCTGTCCAGAGGACAACAATCAGTCTACACTGGACAAATCTGGCCTTTATGGAAGAGTGGCAAGAAGAAGGACATTTCTCAAAGATATCTATAAAAAGTCTCATTTAAAGTTTGCCAGAAGCCACCTGGAGACACACCAAACATGTGGAAGAAGGTTCTCTGGTCAGACGAAACCAAAATCAAACTTTTTGGCCACAATGCAAAACGATATGTTTGGAGTAAAATCAACACAGCTCATCACCCTGAACACACCATCCCCACTGTCAAACATGGTGGTGGCAGCATCATGGTCTGGGCCTGCTTTTCTTCAGCAGGGACAGGGAAGATGGTTAAAACTGATGGGAAGATGGATGGAGCCAAATAAAGGAGCATTCTGGAAGAAAACCTGTTGGAGTCTGCAGAAGACCTGAGACTGGGACGGAGATTTATCTTCCAACAGGACAATGATCCAAAACATAAAGACAAATCTACAATGGAACGGTTCACAAATAAACGTATCCAGGTGTTAGAACGGCCAAGTCAAAGTCCAGACCTGAATCCAATCCAGAATCTGTGGAAGGAGCTGAAGACTGCTGTTCACCAACGCTCTCCATCCAACCTCACTGAGCTCCAGCTGTTTTACAGGAAGAATGGACAAGAATTCAGTCTCTGGATGTGTTGAACTGATAGAGACAAACCCCAAGAGACTTGAGCTGGAACTGCAGCAGAAGGTGGCGCTACAAAGTATTAACGCAAGGGGGGGCAAATAATATTACACGCCCCACTTTTCAGTTTTTTATTTCTCAACAAAGTTTAAAATATCCAATAAATTTCATTCCACTTCACCATTGTGTCTCACTTGTTGATTCTTGACAAAAAATTAAAATGTATATCTTTATGTTTGAAGCCTGAAATGTGGCAAAAGGTTGAAAAGTTCAAGAGGGGTGAATACTTTCGCAAGCCACTGTATGTGTCTGTATGTCTGTGTGTGTCACTGCTCCACTACAATGGCCTTTGCTTGGTTTGAAAGACCATGAATGGATCTGTTTGAAATCCACACCAACAAGATCGTAGCATCTCACACGCACACATGGAAAGTGTTAACAGTGTTGCTGACCATGACTTTGAATGGGGTGAATGCTGAACTGAATTGTGGTTTCCGTGTGTTGTGGTGGCAGCATTGCTTCCATCAAAAGTTGAAAATCATCATATTTTCATGCTTCAGTGTGAGTGTCAACCAATAAAATTGCAGCTACACAGTTAATGCTATCCGGTGAAGCTATGCTATGACAAGGTATGTCCAGAACACTCACTATCAAGTGCTGCCGTGGTGCAGTGCTGTGCTCTTCAAAGTCCACAAAGGCCAAAATTTATATTGAAACAGTGAAATGAGGCAGTCTAGCCTTTGGAGAACTTCTGTCAGCATCAGCAACAGCAGTGTCAGCTAGTAAATTTGACTTTGACAATTTTCATCTGTCTCATAAGACAAAAACAAAGAATTTTTCATCTTAGGTATGTTTTCATAATATAGTCTGTTAGGGAGAATAGTGACATTTTACCACCAGTGTTCAATTAATCTCTTGCTATGAGAGGATCACAGCGTATCTGTTATAGCTGCCAAGTAACTGTGAACCAGTAGTCACGTGATGAAAATCGGAACATGGTAGGCTACGAAGTACCCACCTGATACAGTCTTCTTGCCCGAGAAATTAAGGAAACATTTGTAGACCACCTCCAGAGCAATCTTCCAAAAGGGTGGCCGTAAGTAGTGAATAGACAAGCACTGGTTTGATCCCCATGTGTCCCAGAGCCAGACACATTGCTCCACTCAGGGTCACAAACCGGTGTTCTCATTGTGCTGTTTCCAAGCCCAAATAAATGGGGATAATTGTGGCAGGAAGGGCATCAGATTTAAAAAACTTGTGGTAAATGATGATCTATGTTCTGCATATTGATCTATGTTCCCCCGTAAAAGGGAGAAAAAAGTTTCTAGCTCGCTATTCAGAGAAGTGTAAAGGGGGCCTCATACACCATATTGATTTACTGGTATTTAAGCATTTATTTTTAATAAGGTATTTATTTTGAAGTATTTTTTTTCCTGACAGACAGAGGGCTGGAAGGAAAATCTGGAGAATGATCAGAGGTTCTTTCTTGAAAACCATTTTAAAACTGATGGGGAATTTTAGACTGCTTGCACTTGTAAACTCCTACAGATCATTTTTGCTTCCCTGACAAAACATCTAGTTTAATTTGAGCTTTGTGCCTGTAAAAAAAAATAAAACAAGAAAAAAGGAAAAAGAAAGAAACTCAACAGCTGCAAGACAGTTTACCTGCTCTGAGCTGCCAAAAGCCTCACAGTCATTGTTTCCAGCATCCTCTTCCACAAAGGTGTGATTGTCACACCCTTGAAAGAGTAGATTCCAGTAAAGGAAAAACATACTCTAACACGATGCTTCCTCTCTCGTAGCCTGAGCACTAATCTGGATTTTAATTATTTACACATATACAGATGTTCTTAAAAAAACAGAACTTTTTTTTTTCACATCACAAATTTATCTCATTCCAAAGTAAGTTTTCAAACACAATTTCCTGTTCATAACAGATGAGTGAATGGGTTAATTTTGTAAGTTTATCACCTATACTTCAACTAGGAAAGGAAAAAAGTAGACTTGTGTTAAATAATTTTTCATTTGTTGCTTTCAAGCATCTTCTAGTGTGGTGCACAGTCTTGTGCAGACGTCAAAGGATTGTTCTGCTCTAGTACGACGGATGCTTTTCATTCTGTAAATGGGCTTTACATTTCAGTGAATTATGCGCTCAATCACATACTGTTTCTGAATGCCAGGAAAGTTAAAAGTTTAGGTATATAAGCAATTGACTCCCTTCTCACCAGACATTTCCTAGTCAGAGGCAGAGGGTCCTGTGCAGCCTGTCCTTCAGGTTTTCCCCAAGACGCAACATGGCGACCATAAGAGGGCATTCAATGAGTGGTGGTACAGAGACGACACATGCTTGGAGTTCTCCATCAGTAGAGACTCTGTTTTTTGTTTTGCCTGCTGCCATTTCTCCCTTCCAAATGACCCGTCTTCTGTATTCAGAGCAGAAACTGGTATCTCCAACTGGAAGAAAGCTTTGTGTGATGAAAGTGGCTTTAAAGACCACTCCAAATCAGAGCACCAGCAAAATGCGATGCGTGAGTGGAAGCAGCACGAAAAAGAAACGTAAAATGTACAGTAAATCACCCGCAAGGAACTTTGTGTATGTTTGTGAAAGAAAGGAAATGTTTTGAACTGACAGTATTTGTGAAAAGCATGTAAAATTAGTAAGGAGATTTTACTGTTTAAACCAGTGGTTCTCAACTGGTCCGGACCCACCATCACCCTTAATGACAAGCCGTGACCAAAATCAAGGAAAATTTCCAACTTCTCAAATTTGTTGAATGAAAAGATCGTGCAGTTTAAATCGGAGATAGTAGAATAGAATATCACAGAATGCCAACACAAAAAAATAAGTTTATCGGTGAACCAAAATGGCAAAAACTAAAATGGCATAACCAAAATGACTTCAAGTGGGAAATATTCCCTTTGATGCTCAATTAGCTGCATTTTAATTAAATCCAAAACACTTCACTTCAGTAACTTCAGCCTTTTTTAACAGACTCAACATGCACAAACATGAAATAAAACTGTGCAACCACTGAGCAGTAGTTTCAAAAAGAACTCAAATATGTAGCACTTGCTGAGTATCCACTTCCTGTATATATAAGAATTTCCTATTAAAACTATCTAGTCACTTATTTAAGCATTAATCATAAAGATGACATAATCAGAACATTTCAGTAACAGCCATTTTTAAGACTCAACAGTACTTTTATGCACAAACATGAAATAAAACAGTGCAACCACTGAGCAGTAGTTTCAAAAAGAACTCAAAATATATAGTTTTAGCTGAATAACCACTCACTGACCTTTGTCTTCAAGATAAGAAAATCCATATCTCATATATTCTTTGTTGTATCTGTGTTTCACCTGCTCAACATATGTAAACAAACTTTGCAGCTCTTTTTCTATGGTGTTTACTGGCGGGTGTCAACTCGCATTACAGGGCATTATCGCCACCTACTGTTAAGGAGTATGAATGACACGCTTTTTTTTTTTTTTTTTTTTAGCATTTCCTTCCCCAGGCAAAGGCCCACGACCCACTGAAAAAGACCCACTTTTGGGTTGCGACCCACCACTTGAGAACCACTGGTTTAAACGGTTTTTAAATTACATTCAAGTGCTTGAACAGGGTGTGACTGGTGAAATGTATACACCTTTACCAAAACTGGCGATTGTGCACAAGGATGTGAGACAAATACTTGGTCCCTCTATGAATATTGTGGCCCCTTGATGGCCCTTTACTTAGAAAAATCCTAGATCTGCCACTGTACCTCTAATTGGAGTGTGATATTTATTTCAGCAGTAATTGCTGAACTTTTAGTTCTTACTAGGAACACAATGACCTTCCTGGTGGCCCATGAAGAATAATGGACAATTACAGGTAAAAAAAGATAAAGATACTTATATGAAGTCTATACAGTGTGATGGAACTGTCTGTTAGTACATACCTGAGTCAAAGCAACCGGATGTCCATCAATCCTGTGTCCTCCTCAAGTGCCATCCAACATACTAGAAAGCAGTGACAGTCTCCTGGTTCTGGTGTCATCTTTGAGCAGTGTGACTTGCTTAAAAGGTTCTCCCTGCTGCCAAAATGCATCAATGTACAACTGAGGAAAAAAATCTGCAAAGGCAAAGTCTACACAAATTTTAGTCACATACATAATATGCTGTGAACTCTGCATCATCCAGCATCCTGGTAAAACTTTTGTAATACTATGGTGCATTTTTTTATCAAAAACATCATATTTTGTTTCTGATACTGGAAAAAAAAATCTATTTTACACTAAATCTAAAATGATCTGAGTCATTCTCCTGTCCTGATGCAGGTATTTGTTTAGGTGTGCTTCAGGTGCCCCCTTCACATATCAGTGTAATGCTGTTATACTCCTCACAAACATGATAATGGATCACATTCTTGTGGGTTTTGGTCCACTGGACAAAAACTTTCAGGCTGTTACACACATAGAAGATTGCACTGTGGTGGCCCTGACTCCAAATTCAATGTTTTTCAGACCTTTGATTTCTTCAATAAGTTCTTCCTGCCTGTCTTGGTGAATAATGATGTGCCTCATGAGGGAGTTGCTATCACAGAGAAAGAAAAAAAAAAACACCCACACTCCCTGCATATAAAGGACTATGAAACATTTTCACTGTTCACCTGATTATGCTTGCTTAAATGATACATCATATGTATATGGAAATGTCTTTTTTCCCCCTTGAAATTAACATTGCATGTTTTGCATGAAAAGAAAAGTGGGTCTTGCTCAACTTGCTCTCTCCTCGACTGTTCCACTTTTGGACTTACATCGTTTTCATTTTCAGGGTCATTTTCCTCATTACAGTTTTCCCGAGCTGTGCTAAAAATGAGGTGCTCAGAGTCGAAAGCTATGTTCCTAGACAGGTCTTTGAATGGCATTACTGAATATTTAATAACAGATTGTGTACCCAAAGATTTATCTTTGTTTCCCATGTCAACATTTTCAGCATCATTACCACAGCAGAAATGTGGCAGGCGTGATGTCTGTAGCTGTTGTTAACCTTTTCTAGACAGCCTGACAGGTTTTTGTATATGCACGGTGCTTTCTGTCTCTTTGGTGCATCACTTTGGTCTCCAGCCTTATGTCATCGTGTAAAAAAAAACTCTGCTTTCTAAATCCCATCTGATTACTTGAACATTATCGTAAACATCCGTGGAGCTTCCTGACCATTCTACGTCCCGTGGAGATCTTGCTTTTGTTGTCTGTTTTGTCAAAGGTTGGCTAATGTGCATTTGCTCCACACTGTCACCTGACTGAGTGGAATAGGCCAGTTTAGACTCGTTCTCCTCCAAGTGAGACAGTGGCGTGCTGACACCTGGCTCTGTGGACGGTGTTTTTCACGATGGACCCTGCTGTGTTCTTCCAAGCGTCTGATTGAAGCTCACTGGGTGGTGGTAACACCTCGAGGCTCGTGTCCTTCTCCACTTGCCATGTGGCATCCAGGACACTGTTGGATAAAACAGTGCCTTTGTTCAGGACACAGTGTACCTCTGAGGTAGGGTGTGAACCAGGTCCATTAACAAGTGCTCCTGAAGGCAATGAATTGCCTGCACGGGGAACAGCAGGGACACTGCTGTATACAAATGGATTCGGCTGGGTTCCATTTAAAGGGTTTTCGTGTTCATCTGAGCACAGACCTGCAGCATTGTTCTTCAGGGAGAAAGTGTGACTCTGTAATGGCTCCTGACTATGGCCTGGGCTGTCAGACACAGATTCCACTTCTTGCTCCTCTTGTACATATGACTTTAAATTACATTATGTATAGCAGAAATGCAAAAATGGTACAATAATACAAAATTATTATGGGTTTTTCAAGCAACACTAGTGATGTTCAGTTGTAATTTTCCCACATACAATATTCAAGCATTATTAAAAATGAAGTGTCTTAAATTTTTCTATATTCAAACGTTATATGCAAATATTGACATTGCAGATGTAATTACAAAGTGTAACAGTTATAATAAAATTTACTTTTTCCCTCTTTTCACACTGACAATGTGATACTGTTAAAAACAATTGTTGTTTGAGCTTTTCCCACTGTTCCAAGAAATGAGAAAGGTATTATTCTGAGCTGTATTATGATTTTCCAACACCCCCTTATGCCACCTCTATTCACAACAAACCCTGCTGTTAGCCCTCAATACCCTGGCGACGGTGCTTAATTATGTGAGCCTACCTCTGGGATACAACCTCCCTGCTTCTCCACCTAAAGTTCTCAGACGTCTGCTAAAATTGACCAATTTCCATGGGAACAAAGTACACCTCCAATGAGATCATATTGTGTCTTATCACTCTCTGATGGTGCCAACACAGATCCCAGCATGAGACTGTTGTTACTTGAATCCTGACAAATTGGCAGGAACACAATCTGTCAAAAACACAAACACAGAGCCGTTCCAAGAAATCACACAATTTTGCACATACGCCTTTTAAACATGCAGATTCAATTAAAAGTGATTGAATTTGGGCACAAATATTCTCATTCTTGGTTAAATTAGACAATAATTCAGATGTGTATACTATATCTTATACCAGATTACACTGTGCTGTCTGAAGGTGATTTGGAGTAAAATGTATGCTCAGTGGGTTTCACGTCCAGGACTAGTTGGTCTCTACAGGAACCTGCATTGCTAACGAAGTGGTAAATTCAGTGTTAATGAGTGGCTTCACTGTTACCACCTCAGAGGTAAAGCTTTCAGAGCTCCATATTCTCCCCATCTGTTGTGGTGTTAGAGGTTTGAAAGGAGAACAGACGCTCCACATTTCCAGGAGACTTCACTGTTACCCCAAAATTGCAAGGTGGCAAAACCATCAAATATCCTGGTCAAAAATGTCTTATTAGCCAACTCACATCTATATATAAGATGGAGGGAGTTCAACATAAGAGTAGTTTTTAGAAATGTATTTGTTTCTATTTACCTCACTTAGTCAATGTTAAAAGGCTGACTTTGCCTTGCCAGAAGATATTTACAGAGATTATGAGCTTTAATACAGCTAAGCTGTATGCACAGATCAATCTGCTATGAGCTCTTTCTAACCCTGCCTTGTATCTTCCCCAAGACACTTTTTTTTTTTTTGTCTTTTGCTTGGCAAATAAGATTTAGGGGGAGCTTTATCATCACTGAAAAAAAGTCTCATCCCATCTTAGTCTCTTATTGTGAGGCTATTTAATTTTCCACATTCTTTCCTTATAGCGTAATATCTCTTTTAGCAACAAAAATTGAATGTGTACACAAAATTTTGTTTTCAGAATAGATTCCGACTGGCAACTTGTCCAAGGTCTACTTGGCCATGGACTCCGCCTCTAGCCATGTCACTGCTGGGATTTGGTGACCTAAGTTTGTGGAACCATATTTGGATGCTCGCTCATTAATTTATCTATTTTTTATTATTATTATTGCTGACACTGTGATATATATATTTTCCCCTGATGCTGAGAAGGGTTTGTCTTGTTTTTCATTCTCTTGAGAGAGGTTATACCAACAAAAGGTACACATACTGCAACAGAAATAATTGAAAAGCAGTTGTATTATAGAGCTAAATTGTGTTTAGTTTATCTTATGTATTTAAAATCCCATATTTGTCAAAACGAAAGCTCAAACAGCAAAAAAATGACTTTAGCTCACCTCAAATTATGAAGTAATCTCGATCTCCTGCCATATCCTAACATCAAAATAGCTTTGAGTCTGACTTACAACCACTGCACAATCACAGATAAAGGGGAAAGGGGTTATTCTACATGGACTCTTCAAGGCGATATATATTTAAGTGAGCAGAGTCAGCAACCTACCTGGAGTCAAGGATTGTAGAAAAATCTGTCTGAGCACTTTTGTAATTTGCATTTCAACAGATTTTTCCCACATTTCTGTTTTTTTGTTGAGTTTTTTTGTTTAAAAAGGGCAAAAGGAAGATGGAAGAGTGTTGGATGGCTCACTTGGTTGAGCAGGTCAGGTGCCCACATATAAACGCTACCGTCCTCAAGCAGCCGGCACAGGTTAGGCTCCAAGCCCGTTGCCCTTTACTGTGTGTCATCCTCCTTCCTGTGCCTCCATTTCCTGCTTTACCTCTTTTGATAAAAGGCTACTTGAGTCAGAAAACCCCAAAAATAAAGAAAAGAAAAGGATAAGTTTAGAGTAAAAATTAAAAACTAATATGAAGGGGATTTGAAGGAGTACACAGATAAAGTGAATTATTAAGATATCTTAGTTGTTTTTTTTTTTTGCTTTTTGTTTGTTGTTTTTGTTTCTTGGTCATTGTGCTTATTAAAATCATGAAAATAAAAATGAATTCTCCTTGTTTTTGGGATTATGTTTTTAGTTTCTCACACCATTGTTGAGCAGTCTTCTTTACAGAGTTTCTTCAGAACATTGGCGTTTTGTTTATGAAACTTATCCAACCCGTTCAGCCAGGTTAAAGTAAGCTGGACGGTAGACAGGAGCAACTCCAGTCAGCTCCGAGCAACACGCCATAACCCCAACACATGAAACCAGAAAGACAATGATTAGCGTCCATGTTGGTGGGTGCGTGGGTTTCACAAAGAAGCGTACCAACCAGATCAGAAAGACTTCTTATGCCCAACACCAGCAGGTTTGCCAGATCTGCAAGAAGATGATGGAGATCATGACCCATGAGGTTCAGACCAATGACCTGAAGGAAGTGGTCACCAAGCTGATCCCTGACAGTGTTGGTAAGCACATCGAGAAGGCTTGCCAGTCCATCGCATACCCTTCGGTGTAGAAGGCTTTAGGTTTTCTGGCACGGATCCCATGATGGCGACACCAGAACATCCTGGATGGCAATGTAGCATTGTAGCGTGTATAATGTGACTTTATTGTGTCTTTATCGTAGAAGCGTCATCCCCTAACTTTGATCTTTAATGTAGAAATGTGCACCACCAGTTTAAACACTGTTCAGGAAGCTTCAAAGGCAAGTATCATTCAGGAAACTTCAGAACACCCTCGATAGGGAGCTCAGGGATCAGCATCAGGCTCAGGATCAGGAACTCCCACAGCGTCCAGCAGGAACCACACGATGTTAATGGCTGCATGGGTAACCAGCCAACCCCAGGAAGGGACCAGTCGCTGTCGCCCTCAGCAGCTCACCTGAAAGTCAATCTGAATTAGCACAACATTCAACTCCTAGTAACCCAACGCAGTACCTGGACCTCCTGCCTGGACAACCTGTAAAGAGTTTCACCTGATAAGCACCTCAGATAACCCTAACCCATAATCTGAAAGGTTTTACCCGGTGGTGGGTGTGCTGTCAGAGACATCCGCATAACCAACTCCCCCCCTTCAAAACCTTTCACATCATCATCTAGGATCCCAGTCTCTACAGAACATTAATTAATCAATGGATCAGTAATGCAAGCATCCTGAAAGGAAAGAAACCCATGTACAGTTAAAGGAACTTGCCGTTACAGCCAGCTCCCAACCTGTAGATTAGAAGATCGCAGCGCAGGTAACAAACACAATAACAGAAACCAGCAAAACAACATCAAACAGAGGCCAAGTAGCGATGATCCTCAGATAAGGAGCCACCTGAAAGAATCCTTAAATCACAAGAGCATAAGAAGAAAAATCAATAACAAAAAATATGATATAAATATAAAATAAAATAAAAAAATAAGCATTAAAATAACCAATAAGGAAACAAAACAGAAGGAATAGTGCAGACAAAATCTTTTCAATTGTCCTACACACATCTAACCAGGACTGTTTCTGGCCTGAATTTGAGCATCATCAGAGACGAAGCTTCACATCTTCATCTTAGGACCAATCCAGATTTCCCAAGAGCACAAAACTGAAACGCAGCTCCACCTCGCACCAGCCGTCTCAAAATCTATTCTCTGAGCGACCAGAAGCCAGTGGAGAGACCTCAGGACTGGAGCGGTACGGTCCCATTTCCTGGTTTCAGCTGAACTCCAGCAGTCACATCATAATGCACAGCAGCTCACCTCCAGCTCGTCTAGAACCCAGTGAGCACAGCAGTCTAACCTGGTGGAGATGAACTCACAGATCAGACTTTCCAAATCCGGTCTAGACACCAGTCTCTTGACTCTGGCAATGTTTCCAGATGGAATACGGAAAAGCTGTTAATATTATTGCCATAATAAACGCCATCATTGTCATAATGACGTTAAGGCTGTCGACATTCAGTCCAGGTCCCAACAGGCTCCACAAATTGCAAATCAGAGTCCTAAACCCCATAGCAGCTGTACTTATCTATGAAACCAGAGGAAGCAAAAACCGTTGGCTAAACTTCAAGAGTGTCTTAATGACATTAAGTCCTGGATGTCCTCTAACTTTATGCTTCTAAATTCAGATAAAACAGAGGTTATTGTCTTTGGTCCCAAACACCTGAGGAATGGATTAACTGGGTTTACGCTGGCTTCCAGCACAGCTGTAAAAAACCTTAGAGTCATTTTAGATCAGGATATGTCATTTAAGTAGCGTATTAATCAGGTTTGCAAGACAGCCTTTTTTCATCTACGAAATATCTCCTAGATTAGGAGCATCCTCTCCCTGGGTGTTGCTGTAAAATTAATCCACATGTTTGTCAATTCTAGACTGGATTATTGTAATCCGTTGTTAGCAGGATGTCCAAAAAGCTCGCTGAATAGCCTCCAATTGATCCAGAACGCAGCAGCGAGGGTGCTGACAGGAATCCGTAAGTGAGATCACATCTCTCCCGTGTTAGCCTCCCTCCTTTGGCTCCCCATGAAAATTTGAATTGAAGTTTAAAATTCTGCTTCTCACATATAAGGCCCTTAATGGTCTAGCTCCGCGCTATTTACAAGACTTGATAGCACGCTATGCTCCTAATAGAGCTCTCCCCAGTCAGAATGCGGGATTACTCGTCGTTTCTAGAATATCCCAAAAGTAGGTTTGGAGGACGGGCCTTCTGCTACCAGGCACCTTTTTTATGGAAGCAGCTACCAGTTTGGGTTCAGGAGGCTGACACCACCTCCATCTTTAAAACTAAATTGAAAACATTTCTATTTAGTAAAGCCTACAGTTAGTCTAAACTATAGTGTGTAGGGGTCAATAGTTATAGCCATAGTTGTAGGAGCTCAGACTAGAGTAGCTCGTCTTAATCACAGGTTCGTCATAGCTATGCTGCTATAGGCCTACGCTTTTCTCTGTGTGTATTTGCAGGCCAGAGTTTCCTGGGTTGCATGCTATACTCAAAATCTACATCTCACCTGCTTCCTTCATGAATAATTTTCGGCCACACGCTGTCAGCCATATTTTCACTCACACTGAGAAGACATCCTCAGTGCAGAAACAAGCCAATTGTACATAAGAAGTCCAAATTTGCCCTCGATACAATACAATACTAAGTAATACAATACTTCAATTTAATTTCAGCTTCTACTTAGAGCCATGAGGTGGCACTTTTCAATACGTGGAGAATACGTGGAGAACTAAAGCCTTATCACTATAGAAACACAAAACATGGACTCAAACAGGGCCCACAAGACAGACACAGACAGGGACAACACAAAACGGATATTCCCCCCGATATTACTTTCCTAAAATTTGCATTAATAACCAGTAAACCCATGTCTTAACCTAACCAACCAAATCAGCAGCTATAGCAGGTTAATTCTTACCATGTTATCCATTTCATCCATTCCAATTCATACCCTATCATCTTGAACCGACCCTCTTTTGTCTTTCTTTTCCATGTCCAATAATGTTTCAAATCACTATGTCTTCTCACTAATGTAATTATCGGAACAAGGCATAAAAATCATCTTTAATTTTGGTCTCAAACCCACAAATGTTTTAATTTTGTCTGATATGATCAATCCCTAATTTTCTCAATATTTTAAACATGTCAGAAAAATGCCCATGCAGCACTAAACTAACGACGCAGTCACACAACACCTGACTCCTTGTCGTCCTTCTATGTTTTCCACAATTTTACTTTTTTTCCCTCACCATACGTTTTCTCTGTATCTTGTCTTTACTTAATAATGGCACAGAAAACTGTAACGCACATCAGATGAGAAAATCACGAGCCACAGGGAGATCACACAAACGCACCACCAGCAAGCGGAACGCTCTCTCTCTCCCTAGACCGACAGACTCGGTGGAAGTACAGAATCTCTCAAAGATTTCACATAACTTCACTCCTGTGACTCACTAATCCTCATCTTATACAGAGACAGGCAAATCAAACAAAAAACACAACACAGAGTCCAGAACGACCAACCCAGAAAAAAAGTGTCAAATCCTACCAGCGGAACCCCCTCCGCCTGACTCGCGATGAAGCCGGAACTGAACTCCGCTGCACACACGGAAGGCGTCCAGTCCCACTACGCTGAATATCCAAGAATATTAAAGCTCCCGATGCAGACTGGACCGCCAACCGACAAACAAACACATTTTAAACCAAACTAAAACCCTGAACTGTCTCGACCATTCCATGAGCCGCTGTTTCAAACTTTCCTCCTCCCGCGACTTAACCATCTTTTTAAAAATTTTTTATGGTACATTTTGCATTTTTTTTTTTCTTTTTTCCCTTACTAGCCTAAAGTCTGCCAAAGCGCCATCCAGGCAGCGCGCGCCCCACTGCGCTCCGATGTGCGCGCAGCTCTACTTCCCATCGTGGGTAATGTCGACCCACCTGCCTTTAGTCTATAAAACGACCTGCACCCAGTGTCGGCCAGTGTTGCCAACTTAGAGACTTTGTCACTCTATCTAGTGACTTTCCAGACCCCCCTAGCGACTTAATTTGTAAAATGCGACTAGCGACAAATCTAGCTACTTTTTCTGGTGATTTTGAGACTCACGTGCACTCAAACCGCTAGGTTTGAAACCATCACTTAGCTGCTGTCTGCCTCGCGAGCCGCGCTTCTCTCTCTCTCTCTCCCTCTCTCTCTGCCGGGCTCAGTGCACAGCCAGCGCACGGTCAGGGTGAGTTTCTGTGTGTGGACTGGGCGCGTGTCACCACATACACAGGCGAGGCGACGCGCATGCACACAAACACCCCGCCCCCCCCCGCGAGACAACTCGAGCTTTTTCCCTCCTCTCCACGTCCCTCAGTTTCAGTTCTTCAAGTCACTCTCAAGTTTAGTCACGTTTAACTTGGGCTACTACTGTATACTATATGGTAGCTCTGCTAGTTGTTTTAGTTGTTTGAATTAGTCTATTGCTAGCCTACTAACGTTAGCCATTGCTATCAGAAATGTCAAACTCAAAACAATACATACAAAAATATAGATGGGAGTAGGAAACTTACCCTGAGTTTAAGGGATGGTTGAAGCCACACGTAGGCAATGATGCACGTGCATATTGCATGTACTGTAAATCCGACTTCTATGCAAAACTCAGTGATGTTAAAAAACACAAGGGTACCCAGAGGCACATCCAAAAGGCAAAGCCGTACAACACTGCCACACAAAGCACGTTGGCCTGTCATCAATAAAAAAATAGACGAGGCAAAAAAGGCAGAAGCAATCATTGCCATGGCTATGGCTGAACACTGCTCCATGTTAGCATGCGACCATATTGGAGAAGCATGCAAAGTGGCTTTTGCAGATTCCACAGCTGCCACCAACTTTCACATGCACAGAACCAAGTGCACAGAAATGATAAATGGTGTTTTGTCTCCATATTTTCTTAAACGCTTGGTAGCAGATGTGGGTGTCCAACGCTTCAGTCTCCTCCTTGACGAGTCCACTGACATTAGCGTGTCCAAGTATCTTGGCGTGGTTATAAGGTACTTCAGTGAGACTCAAAAAACCATCCTGTCAACATTTCTAGGGCTTGTGGAGTTGGAGGCTGGGGATGCCAGAAGTATAGCCCGAGCTGTTTTGCGACAGTTTGGCACATCAGCTGCGTACTCATTCAAGTCAGCTCCTTCCACAGCCGCGGCAACACCAGCACGAGGACCTGAAGCTGACCTGGATCAACCTGGATGAGAGTGATGATGACAGTCTCATTCTCACTCTGTGAACCATGCGACCAAAAAAAAAAAAAAAAAAGCTAGTTGATGAAACAAGAAAAAATTGTAAATATGGAAATACCGGGAGTTCGTTTGAAAAGAAAAACAGGCTATAGGCTACTATTATTGTTATTATTAATTTACAAATAAAAAAAATAAAAGCTAGTTCTAGTTCTACAGCAAAAAAAAAAAGTTTGTAGATATCATTGTTGCTTACTATTGTTGTTATTATTAATTTACAAATAAAAAAAAAAAAATAAAAGCTAGTTCTAATGTTACAGCAACAAAAAAAGTTTGTAGATAGGCCTATGTAAATAGTTCGTTTGGGAAGGGAAATAGGTTTTATCCCAAATTTCCCTTCAGGGCCAAATATTCATATTCATTATAGGCTACTATTATTATTATTCTTACTATTACAATTGTGGTTATTAATTTACAGATAAAAAAATTAAAAGCAAGTTCCACAGCAACAAAAAAAAAGTTTGTAGATATGTAAATAGTTCGTTTGTGAAGAGAAATAGTTTAAAGGCGACTATTATTATTGTTCTTATTATTATTACTATTGTTGTTATTATAAATATGCAAAAAAATAAAAGCAAGTTCTACAGCAACAAAAAAAAAAGTTTGTAGATATGTAAATAGTTCGTTTGTGAAGAGAAATAGGTTAAAGGCGACTATTATTATTGTTCTTATTATTATTACTATTGTTGTTATTATAGATATGCAAAAAAATAAAAGCAAGTTCTACAGCAACAAAAAAAGTTTGTTGATATGTAAATAGTTCGATTGGTAAGAGAAATCATGTGGCATGCAGTACAAAAAAAAAATAAAAAATCTTTGTCGCTTCTAGCGACTTCCGGGACAGCCTATAGCTACTTTCCTCATTGGAGAGTTGGCAACACTGGTGTCGGCAGAAACACAGTGCCAGCAACGTACGGGTAAACAGACAGCAGCCTGATGGAAAAAGTCCAGACGGACCGGCACAAAAGCACAAAACACATCCCGCACGACACAATCACAATGTCACTGCTCTCTCTCCCCCGATTGTCATTCGAGAAAAACTAAAACACTCACCAGGACTCCATGGTCCGTTGCAGGCAGGACACGCCGCCCCGCCATGCTGGCCCCGTCACGGCCAGACCGCCTCACCTCGGAACCAGAGAGGGGAGTGCAGCGTCCGTCCAGCAAAAAGCCAAAGAAAAACACCCAGGGACGCCAAAACTGTTGGTAAAATTTTCACTACTAAGGTATAATTTATCAATTATTAGTGAGTTCTGCTGAGGCAATAATGAAACGCTTAACAAACACTTGACTGGACAATCGGACAGAGAATGCAAGTGGATTTGGAGTCCTTGAGATAAGTTTGTCTAGACGCCTACGTGTCAAAACTTAGAGACTTGATGGAGCCAGAATGATTGAACAAAGCCATGGCCATCAACAGACCAGAATCTAGAGGAACTGTCATGGACATATGAATCCAGCATTACACAATAAGGCCCCAAAATGCAGTTTTAATATTACTTACTCATCTTCTAGCTTCTAGCTTCCTCTTCTCTTTAAATCCTTCCTCTTTTTGAAACACCTTAAAGAAATCATCTTATGAGTTTTCAGTCTTTAGCAGATCATAAGTACAAGTCTTCAACATGAAATCTATCCACACAAGCAATCAATCCAGTATCCTGAAGGCAGAGATCCAGATACAGAAACTTAAAGCACTGGTCAACGTTAATCATCCAGAACTTAAAGCACAGGTCAGAAACAGAATGCAGGTCAGGATCCAGACAGGCAAAACCCGAGACAGGTAGCAGTCTTGGTGTCAGGCTAATGGACTACAATGATCTGGCTCAGAAAGACTGACAGAGGAAACCTAATAAAAACAGCCATAGTGAAAACAGGTGAGTGAAGTTAACTTGATTAATTGACAGTCATGGAAATAGTGAAAACAGACAGAGAGGAGAAGGATCTCAATCAGATGGGCTCCAACGAAAATATGATCCTGAATAGGAATAGATGATGATGATGATGTAGATGATGGATGAATGGGTGGATGGATCTTTTTTCAATTTTGTTGATATACTTGAGATCATTCTCCTGTTATTTTACCCAAGCTTTACCTGCAACATTGGCAACTGTCTTGTGAAAGTTATTCTCCATGTTCTTTTATCTGGTATCATTGACAAGACTAGAAACAAAGGTCAATTAAAGAGTTTAATACAATCATGAATACAAAGATTCAATATGCCATGCAGAATATTTTATTCGGCCGATGGTACACTTGTCCACACAACACCACCGAGATGCTGCCATGGACAAATGCACACCCACTGTCAGACTGTCTCAGTTCTTAAAAGATTCAGCTAAGGCGGATTCTTGGTTTTTCTGAGTTTATTGCTCTTTGTTTCAGAGTAAAGATGGCCAACAGCTCTGGATCGCAGGTCCAGGCACATCTGGTTGTGTTTGTCCAGGAGATGGGGTGTAACTAAATTTGTTATCTATGCCGTCGCAAACGTCCTTGGAAGACAGCAGGTAGACTTGTAGTTCTCAAGACTGGTCTTGGTAGTGTCTTGGTCTCGGTTTAGGTGGTCTTGACTACAAGTCTAACAGCAGGTCAGGAAGTCAGGAGATCCCAGTCGTTAGGTCATAAAGCAGCAAAACTGAGGACTCACCATCATAAAAAGGAGACTGCATTCTTACATGCCATAAAGTTTAGTTTTAACAGTTAAACAGTTCTCTAAGTTAATCTTAATCCTAACACTTGAATGTTCTAAATTCTCAATAATATTTTTTCTGTAGAATGATGGAGTCTAAATTGTTTGGAAGTGGTTTTATGATTAACTCATTTTCAAAGATTATCTATAATGTCTTTCCTCCTTGGCACTGTTTCTGACTGTTCAAAGCACCTTTACTGTATATACTCTTTCACCTATTTTTTTCAGTGTATATTTTGTTTTATATTCATATTTTAGTATATTTTTGTTTATATTCATATTTTATTTCATTTGATTTTATGTTCTCTTCTAATTGCACTACATGTTCAATTTCTTCTGTTTTCTTAATTCTTCTGTTCTTGTAAGGAGCACCTGCGACGAAAACAATTTCCCCTCTGGGATCAATAAAGTATTTCTGGTTCTGATTCTGATTCTGTGTTAAAATGCTCCAGACAAGTGAACTGCTTGCTCTCCAACCCCCCGTGGAAAGAACAAGGTTGTACTTTGATGCTTCCACACAATGCTGTTTAATGTATTACAATATAGTTTATTATGTCATATACTATTGTTCATCCAAGGTTTCAATCAAATAATTTTAAGACACAGTAAGGACAAGTTGATTGTTTGTTTGTTTTTAACATCCTGATATTAAAACTTACTTTTCATATAACTCTGATTCTTTCCAGTACTATGCAAATCTTAGGCACCCCTAACTATTACTATATAACTATTAACTATTCATGCTTATTTTCAGTCTATCAAGATGCAAACAGAAAATATTTGTGTGACCTGATTAATCAAGAGTCGGTATTTATCGTGACCTACCTCAGAACCTACAACGGATTATTAAATTATTTTTAAGGAGACTGTCCCATACAGATGTTTGCACTTGACAACTTCCCAACTTAATAGAATCCACTGATTTATTTGACACAATGTGAATTTATGAAGCTGCTTTTTTACTGTGAGAGTATCAAAGCTAGTCTCAAAACAACCAGACAGAGATTCAGTTTGACACTCCAGTAATCTCAAGGTGAGCATGTTCTTTCAGTAAAGATGCCACAGTGAAAAAAAAAAAAAAAGAAACACAGTTAAGTTATTTTGCATTTTTAACCCTGCAGAAAAATGGGATAAAATTACCAATTTAATCCAAAACAATCACTCCTCAAAGTGAGAACAAAATGCTAAGATACAAACACAATTACATATTCGGAAAACACCTTAAATTTCTTTATCTTGTATAGGAGAAAAAAGGAGAGGGTGACTTCATACAATGTCTTTGTCAGGATTATGTACTTCTTTACCCTCCCGAATTCTTGTCACCCAAAGGTCATTTCCATAATAATGGTCTCTTCTCTTCCTAATGGGATTTTGCCTGTGATTATGTATGCCAGCATCGTCTGCAGATGCTATCAGTCATGTCATTCTGAATTGCACAAATGTAATTACTCAGATCCTTTGATAACTAAACAATGTAATTTACCGCTTGAGTGAAAAGCCATAATAGAGTTATACAAGTTCCATAAGAGGTGTCTTACTAAAGAACTGTGATAGTTTTAGACAGTAAAAAAAATAAAAAAGGTTTAAGCAGTCTCTAACAGAACCAATATTGGTGTATGAGACATTACACGCAGTGGTGCCTTCAAGGGCAAGATTGGCATTTTTAGGGATAAGACAATAGCACTGAAGACCAGGCCAAGAAACTCCCCGGTCTTTCATCTGAAGATGGCGCCGAAGATGGAGTGGGTTGTAACTGGAAAGTTGCCGGTTTGATTCCCATGCTCCCCTGGCACCATGCACAGCAGCCTCGGCCATCAGTGTGCGTGTGAATGGTTAAATATGACAAATGCTGTAAAGCGCTTTGAGTGGTCAGTAGACTAGAAAAGCGCTATAGAAATGTAAGTCTCTTTGCCATTTGCCATTTGTGTAGCCTAGATATGGATGGATAGATTCTCAAAGTTTTCTTTTAAATATGAAGCACTACTCAGAAAGCACTTTGTCTTGTATACCAAAGACTGGAATTATTGCTTTAGTAGCTTTAGAAATAAAAAAAAGTGACATGACATCTGCATGTAAAACCTTGTTCAAATGTCCAACAATAATTAACTCTAGAAATAACAAATAACGGCGTTGTGGTGAAATGTAAACATTAGTTTCATGACTTTGTTATTGACATCATGAGATTGTTATGCTTAGTTCCAGTTATGGGTCCTCTGTTGTTTCTGAGTTATTTGGGTTACCATAAGTCTTGCACACCTGCAAGATATTGTTTAAAGCTGACTTGTGCATTTTGGCTAGTGTAATCTGGTGTGTCCTGTTCAAGCAACTTTACTACAGTTGCTCTTGGTCAAACTCCATCGATCTGCTGAGATGTACAGTATGTGTGATCCGTTTGTATGCAAATGGTTATTAAATTCATTGAATAACAGTCATAGCCAAGTCTTGTTATTTGAGTTTATCCATAGTTTTATTCAGATGTTTAGATGTTTTTAACCACCTGGTGACTTAAAGATTTTTTTTTCCACGACAGACATCACCCATAGATTTTCTGAAAAGTGCTTTTAAATTTTCTTTTTTTTTTTTACTTCACAGTGTCTTGTTGCAAATGAGCACACCTAGAAGCAAGCCGGAACACACCCACATTAATTTGGTTACTTCACGTTATCTATTTTAGCTTGGCTGGCTTAGTTTACGCTAACCTATGATGCTGACTGATATTACTTTACGTTCATCCGATCAAATCTGGCCAGATCCTCATTTCAAATGTCGCTACCAAAACAAGTGCTGCCAGAGCTGAAACAACAACCAGCAGAGCTCTGTCAGCCCAACGGCCTACACCCGCTAGCGGAAGGCAAAGTGACAGCAGGTCCCAGTGGATGTTGTTGGCGAGTGGTCTGGTTAATCAATTTGGAAGGGTCCTGAAATAATCTAAGGCGAAAGTTGCTCCACCACAGGACCCAGCTGCTGCAAGAGGTAGAAGCTCAGAAGTCAAGACGAGACAGTGCTAAGTGGCTAAAACGATCACAGCTAGTCACAGCTGGCTATGCCAGCCGTCAATCAAAAGACTAAGCCCCTAATTATGCATACATTTTTTTTGGCTTAATATAATTTAAGTGATGTGGTTTATAAAAATTCTCCCTTTGTAACGTCATCCCCGTGACCCTTCAGAGGATGAAACGGGTATAGATAATGGATGGATGGATGGATGGATGGATGGATGGATGGATGTAACGTCCTCATCGATGTGAAATCTAGCTACGGAGATCAAAACTGTTTTCTGAATCAGGCTCTAAATATGTTTATTACATTTCAACATGGAGATCAATGGCAGCTGACTCACCTTTCATCATGAACTTAACCTGGAAATCAGATATAGGTTCCTGGTCTTATTTTTTGAGAGGTCAGAAAAGTATCTCAGATTTCGAAAAGTTTGGTTAAATCTTCTTTCCCTGAGACCATCTTGTTTTTATTTGTCCACAGTCCATTATTATCTTTGAAAAGTTACCTTATAAAGAAAACAGCTGCTGATGCAAAAGTGACAGTGATCCATAATCCAGTTTAAAGGGGTGAAATCAGCACATCGACACAACTCCACCACCCTCTTCTTTTGGGTCTTTTGGAAAGATTTTTTTTTTTTCTTCAATCATAACAAACTTCCCCTTGGCCCCGTCTCCTAAATAAAAAAAGGGTGAATGAGTGAAATGGCTGTGGTGGTAGATTTACTGATGAAAAAAGGTGAGGCGTGAGCATTCAAAGTGATAAAAGGGGACAGGGAACGAGTGACAGTTGGGTTAAGACAGAAGTCATGTTCAATAGCAGGTAGAAACATCAAACAGTGAGTTCACAGGAAAACCATGCAACCTTGTCTTGAAGGAGGATTTTCTGTTGTGTGGAGTAGATTATATCAGTTGAAGCTGCTGACATGGCCTCATTTGCTGCCCGTAGTGTTGGAGGGGGATTAAACGATATAAACTTTAAAGCTTTAAACAATACCTTTCAAAATTAAATGGATTAAGGGAGGGATGTCTGATGGGGATTTCCCAAGGCTTTGTTAGTTTTAAACTCTACTCCTTTTAAAATGAGAAAGAAGGGAAAAAAAAAAACCACAGCACTTAGAAATTTCTCAGGCATGTGACCGTTTTAATGAGGCTGCTCTCACGTTGAGGAGGGCAGTGGGCACAGGAGAGCTGCCAAGCAGATGGCTCTCATAAACCACATATCTGCTCTGTTTAGATACATGACTTCTCATCTCCCAACACTGAGAAGAAAACAAACCCGTACATCACCGCAAGCATTACCCACTTGCCCGTATTTTGGCAAGCTGTGCCGGCTCATTGAAAATGGCACATTTCCATTTCCCGTATTTCTCCCTCATAACAATATGCATGAGCTGCGCAACTGATATACATAACCTCTAATCTGTTATAAGTATGCAGAGAAGATGCAGCGACTGCGGTGCTGGGTATTTTTGTTTAGTGGCAGTTAGGATGTTGACTTTTATTAAATGTTATTATTACCATACAACTAAAAGGAAGTAAATACTAAGCAAGTCAGAAGTTGTTGCTATGGTTAGGCATGCTCAGATGTGTTGCTCTGCCAGTGATATAAGAGAGAAAATTAAATATATATCAAACTCTGCTGCTTTGCTGTAGACATGTGACCATTCTGATGAAAGGGAGTTGGTGTCAAACGGCTCTCCAAATTGAGGACAGGCTCCACATTGCTGCAAAGACATCAGTGAGCCTAAATTCGGAGGCATGTCAAGCATTGCTTTGGCAGGGGGATGGGGGCTGTGATCAGCACTCTCTAATGATAACCAAAGTGATCCATCACCTTGAATTCTATTCTATTTTTGGACGTGAAGGTAAAGCTCTAAATGGAAACTGGTTGTGGGTTGTTTTCGGTCTCTCGCTGAATTTTGGAGCCCAAAGATATAGATAAAGGAGGCACCGCCATAATTACATGGAACCAGAGAGGACACGAGAAGCAAAGAGAGAAGCAGATGTCCTCTTGAGAGAAGACAACAAAACTGTGGCTGTCAAAAAGTTACAAGGAATTCAGAGGGCAGCAAAAGCCTATTTATCTAAGTCAATCAGGAAAAGTGGACTGCTGGAGCGCTGCAGCCTTGACAGTGGTGGGATTCCCTCGCCATTTCCCAAGGTCAATATGCACGCACATGCATGCACTCACAGACGTATGTTAGATGATTAGTCAGTGCTGCTTGTCAATTGTACCTTTTCAGCCTGGATCAATCAGTTGTCGTGCACCGGGGGCCTATATCAGCCCCAGTCATTAACATGTGAGTGCCACTCTATCAGCCTCAGCTCCTCAGAAATCAAAGGCTAGGCCACAGAAGAAAAGGCACTAATATTTCCTCAATAACCCCAGAGAGGCGCCATGGAGAGATGCAAATTGCCTCCCAGGAGACCCCGGGGGATGTGAAGGGGAAACTTGCTGGGAGGCAACGGGAAGCTAATGAGTATAATGGTAAATGTATACAAAGAGAGGGAGAAAACCTTCTCTATTCATACCAATTAACACGATCTTACTGTAGAAGGAGGGCTGGCGTCTATCCCCATGTCCTCCTCCCATCTTGCACCTCGCGAGCGTCTGTATTATTCAGCACGGGCCAGGCTACGGTCATTAGCCCTGCGGGATCCTGAGCCAGGCCGGGGAGTTAAGGAGATTTTAAAAACCACCCACTCCTCACATCAAAACAAATTGGGCCAAATCAAAGGGACTAAAAATTGTCCCTTCATGGAGGGATGAGGGCAGAAACGGCCGTTGTTCTGAAAAACCTGCGTTACGCAACATTGAGGTGAAAACAGAAAAAATAAAGGCAGTAATCAATTGCGACGATGGAAAGAGATATTTGAATGTCTTGATATCATATAATATAATTTAAACCTGAATAATGTTAAATCATTTTGCAGAGAAGGAAAAAAAAGACCTTTTTAATGTATTTAACAATTGTGACATTAAAAATGTAATTGCATTGTCTACGTTATTGTTGTAGTAATTGAAATTTTCTCCTGGTGCTTTTTTAGAAAGCCATTATCGTACAACAGCTTGTCGAATTCACAAAAAAAAAACACAGATGCCGAAATGAGAGAAAAAAATGAGTTATTTTCTTGAATCTGAACATTTTC
This sequence comes from Hirundichthys speculiger, assembly GCA_018398805.1. Taxonomy (NCBI): domain Eukaryota; kingdom Metazoa; phylum Chordata; class Actinopteri; order Beloniformes; family Exocoetidae; genus Hirundichthys; species Hirundichthys speculiger. The sequence goes on along the minus strand of JAGFBZ010000973.1, from coordinate 729,071 downwards.
CCCTTCTTTTCAGGTGACACACCTATCGAATTAAATAAATAATAAAAAAAAAAATCATATAAGACACAGCTAATTTTAACTATACTGAGATATGTTGGCGAAATAATGCTTTCTGTAATAAAGGCCTCCATTATGGTTCCATTAAAGTTTATTGTGAGCTTAAAAAAAAAACAAAAAAAAAAGTATTTTGATTTAGTGTGAAAAATGCTAACAAAAACACGGGGCCATCTACCATCATCTACAGAACTGTCAAGGCACCACTGGTCAAAATCTTTACACTATTTTTAAACTATACAGCCTCAACCATTTGAACCACATAAAAGGGCAAAGGACGGCTCCAAAAACAAAAGAAGAAGGACTGGCTCATTCTTTTATTGAAGGTCATTTATCAGGTTTGAGACATATACCTGATAGCAGCTGAGTGGAGGAGGATTTGCCTTCAGGAGATCGCAGAGGAGACTGAAATGAAGGTTAATCACGATATAACTTCTCACACGCACTATCCTATTCTCCAGATTGCGTTGAGCATGTCTGTAAAAGTTCTCTGTCAGCATAATTGTACCTAACCTGTGCCCCGCATGCTCAAATCTCTAAAATATCACATCCAACTCTGAGAATAAATGGGAAATTAATGAGGGAAGTGCTGAGCTCAACCTCAGATCGGTAGAACAGAAAGAGGGGGAGGTTAGCCGCCTCACAGCTCATGAGCAATGCAAGCTTGCTAATCCTAACCCTCGAGGATCCAGGTTGCTTGGACTTGTGAAATGTTCTGAGGGATAAATGCAAGACCATACTGATTTGACAGTCTTACGGGCTTGTGTGCGTTGGATCAGGATAAAAATATGACGTAAACTGCATTGATTTTTGGTAATCTGACCATTTGGACGTACCTATGCCAATATGCTAAAACCACAGTCAACTCGGATATAATGACAATTCATTATTTTACTAGAAATATGGACTGAAAGATTTTTTTACTGTCCATATTTTCTTAACTGCATGCATTTATGATCTTATTAAAAATACTGTTATCTTATATCATCTGCCCAGTATATAAAGGCAGAGTTTGTCACAGATTAATCATTGATCACACAGGCTTTATCAACCGATGCTGCTTTTCAGTGCATCATCCCTCAGAGTGAGGGCTGAGTATCAGTGAGCATATTCTGCCCCTTAGTGGAGGAACTAAGAAAAATACTGAGCATAAGGAGATAAGGCCAACTTTGCACAGGCTGAAAAGCACACTGGCTTGTGGACGATCTTGGTTCTGTGCTTAATTCATCCTTTGATGGGCTGCAATACTCTCACTTGGTCTGTGAATTAAGATTTGAGCAGCTAAAGTCCATTTCTAATTTAAAAGATGGTGGAACTCATTTTATATACAAACTTGCATTTGTGAACATGAAAAATATCCCAGAATTGAATTGAAATCTGTAGTTTGGAGGTTTTGGGGATGAATCTTCTTTAAAAGCAGTATCAGATACATGCATACCCAGTGCTGAAAATTTATCCAAATATGTTTCTGCCATTTTTTTCATGCCTGAATCACATCATAAATGAAGGAAATTAGAAAGTTTTAAAATGTCTTCATGCAGTTTGCTCATCCAGGTCTCATGGAAAACATGTGAAAGCCATTCAAAAAAAGAAAATCTGTTTGCTGATGAACACAAGTGTTTATTTTTTTCTTTTCTTTTTTTAATGCCTGAGCTGAGTACATGCATTTGTTTCACACAAGATACAGTATTCAGATATCATACGATATGAATGTCTGTTCCAATGAAATTTAAAATGCTTCCTTAACCCTAATGGAGAAACCAAAGAGAAAAAATACATAAAAAAAAGTAGACAGTGTGCTGAATTAGATAATTGGTCAACATTACAGAAAAGAGGAATCAGCACACCAAGGAGTTTCATTTATTAAATTAACTTTTCATAACATTTTTAGCAACTGACCCTTCGTCAGACTATAAGTAATTTTTTTTTTTATTTTCTATTTTTTTTGCTAACCTCAACCATCTCTCAAAGGATGAGATCACTGATCTTCCCATTATTTATGGCCATCGTTATGAGTCTTCTGCCCACTGTAAGTCATGTACCTGGTTTTGGTCGCATGAATCGGGGTGTAAATTGAAGACCATCAGTCTTCCCTGTCCAAACTGTGTGCATTATTATGCTCAAAAGCTTCTTGTGCTTTTTAAGATGCAGATGGACTGCTGAATCTGGACCAGAGGAACTGGCTCTCCAATGTAGATGTTCTCCAATGTAAAGGCCGGTGCGCTCCTCACTGCACCTAACTGCACCTAACTGCATGTACAACGTCACTAAGTTTCTGTTTGCGTGTCTTGTCCTTTGAGTGAACCAGTTTTCATCTCTGGGTGGTGTTGGGTTTGAAGTGGATCGGTACGTTGTGTTTGGAGAAAGTCCTACTGAGTTTCTCAGACGCTCCAGAAACATATGGAATGACAACATTTTCTGTGCCTCTTTTTCCCCTTTCTGTTTGTTAGATGATGTCGTTTTTTTCCAGACTTCTAGCTAGCTTGAAAAAGGCACAGTTTTGGTATCTGCAAATACCTGAAACAGTGGCTTGATGTTGTTCCCTTGTAGTCACCCATTGTTGCTAATATTTGCATGGAGGAAGTGGAAACTGAACTTCTACAACAGAACAACACCAAGCCACTGGTATCTGTGATTATTTTTTTCCAGGCTTCTTACAAGACATAAAATCTCTGCCTTGTTATACTATTGAGTATTTAATAAGGATATAATGACAGAGCGGAAGCAATTTCAACATCAGAACTCGAAAAGTAATTTAAATTTTAAAAAAAAAATCAGACAAAGACTGATAATAAACAGTAGTTGTGCACCAGTGATTCTCACTGGAAAATAATCAACAGCCAGCATGTCACTCCCTACAACCTGCCAAGTGTAGGAGTGGAAGCAATGACACATGAAACTGACATTTCAGGTTTAATTTGGCTGGTAATCACACCCACCTTTAGTTTCAGAGCATTTCACACATCTGAGCCACAGTTTCGGGTGTTAAGCTGGTTAGAAGAAATGCGACTGTTCCACTGAATAACACCTCTTCAGCAACAGTCACATTTTAGGTTTATGCTCTGCCATTATGATTGTAATAATAAAGACAAAAGAAAGTTAGATTTCATACAGCATACTTCTTATGTTTTTTTGTTTTGTTTTGTTTTGTTGTTTTTTGTAAATGAACTCTCTTTTCACATACATTTTTATCTGCGCAAACATATTCACTTTATTTGAATGGCTTTTTAAAACCAATTATAAACATAAAGATTTTTTCATTACTTGCATTATATGCATTACATGCATCTTAGTACACTTACTTACTTAGTACACAATCAAGTACACAAATCAACCCAAAAAAAAGAGAGTAACAGCAAAAAAAGAACAGGCTAAGTAGAGCTAAACACCCCACTCTTTTATTGCTTCAAGACTAAACATGAACACACACACACACACACACACACCCTCCTCAACATAACACACCATCAACAAAATGAACACCATGAAACAGAATATGAATGAGGGAGCTTGGTGACTTGCCCATAGGGGGACCTGGGGCAACTGACCCTGGTGGTGATGGTACATACACACACACAACACACACACACACACACACGATATATATATATATATATATATATATATATATATAGATATATATATATATATATATATATATATATATATATATACTATATATACAGTGATCCCTTGCCACTTCGCGGTTTGAGTACCGTGGTTTTAGTGCTTCGCAGATTTTTTTTCAGAAATAAATTATAATAAAAAAAATCAAGTAATAATCGCTGAAATTCTGCGAAAATCCACCCCACAGCAGACGTGAGGCCGCAGCTCCCAGTGAAACATCAAACGATGACTCACAGCCTCCTGTTAGCAACACGAGAAACACAGACGTTATATATATATATATATATATATATATATATATATATATATATATATATATATATATATATATATATATATGGTGTATATGTATATGGTGTATATGTATCGCATTAACTCATAAATTTATTAACGCCGACATTTATTTAATCGCGCAATATTGCGCGTGGGAGCATTTTGGTTTTGCTGTTGAATACACCGGCGAGGGAGTGAAAACAGTTAACAGTTAACAGTTAACACAACGCAATCTTCCACCTCCCTAAACCCGGATCTTACCTGCGTAAGATCCAGTTGTTACCAGTTGTGCGTCTTGGCGCAGAACGAATCCATTGGATGTGCATTTAAAGATCACGAACAATTAATGTTCCTGTCCCTCCTCGACCACCAACAGTTTAAGACATATCGGAAAAAAATTCCCAAATTTTCCAGCTTGACACCAGACAGGGAGATCTTCTTGGTTTCCTCCACAGCAGACATCTGAATGAGAGCTGCCACAGCTGCACATTTATTCAATTTGGACGCGCTCTTTTACGCGCCGACATGCGAGATGCACTTTCCACAAACTCGGTATCTTGCGATCGCTTGTTTAGGGTAGTGGGTGGTCTGACACTGTACCGAATCCGTACCGAAACTGTGACACAAAATCCGCGGGACGGACCGTACCGTGAGCCACCTGTACCGTTGCACCCAACCCCTATATATATATATATATATATATATATATATATATATATATATATATATATATATATATATACACATAGTATATATATATAAACGCACACACATAATTAATTCTCCCGCTCTCATAACCAGGCGTAGCTGTCTCCTTCAAACTTGGGTCCTCGGGTTCTGTGTACGATCTTACCTGTTCCCAGCAATGCGCTCTTCTGGGCAGAGATCTCAGATGTTGTTCTTGGTATCTGCTGGTTACAGCTCCCACATCACTACTGGCACCACTGTTGCCTTCCACACTCCACATGTTTTCCACTCTTTTTTCAGCCCTTGGTATTTCTCAAGCTTCTCATGTTCTTTCTTTCCGATGTTGCTGTCATTTGGGATGGCCACATCCACCACCACTGCCGCCCTCTGATGTTCATCCACTACCACTATGTCAGGCGGATTAGCCATCACCAGTTTGTCAGTTTGGATCTGGAAGTCCCACGGGACCTTGACCTGCTTGTTTTCAATAACCTTTGGAGGTGTCTGCCATCTTGACCCTGGGACCCTGAGTCCATACTTGGCCCAGATGTACATGGTTCATATGGGGTCCTGTCTGTTGTGGTAGACCCTGGCCTCTATAGATCTGGTGTTTAAGGCCTGCTCTTGTGCAGTGACGATCAGTCCCTCTGTGCCGTGTGTCAATCCAGCTTTTTCCAGCCACTGGTATGTTTTTCCGATGTCAGCCACCTCTTCAATTTGGTGGTGGTACATGCCATGCAGGGGCTTGTCCGTCCATGATAACCGTTCGGGCTTCTTCTCCATGTTGGGTTTCAGTTGCCAGAGGTGTTCACTCAAGGTCATCAGTCGGGGCCATCTTCTTGATGTATTTCTGGAGGCCTGCAGTTTCGTCCTAGTGGGTCTGACGCTCACTAGTCCCCCTCCCCCTTTACTTTGTGTACAGCCTCAGTATGCTGGACTTAGGGTGAAACCCTCCATGCATTGTAAGGAGTTTCCTTGTCTTAACATCGGCAGCTTGTGTCTCTTCCCATGGACAGGATATTATGGGGTATCTGATCACTGGTAGGGCATAGGTGTTGATTGCGTCGATCTTGTTTTTCCACATGCAGCTGACTCTCCAAGACCTGCCTCATCCTCTGTAGTTATTTGTCTGTGGCTGAACTTCAAGCTATCTCCTCACGACTGCCATTTGCCTGTGGGATCTCCAGATATCTGTAGCTCTCCTGAACATCTACTATGCTCCGGTAGTTCAACCACTTCTGTTCTGATCATCCTTCCTCTCCAAGATACCATCTGTCCACACTTTTCAAATCTGAATGACATCCTGATGTCATTGCTGTAGATCCTGGTGACATGAATCAAGGAGTCAATGTCACGCTTATTCTCGGTGTACACCTTGATCTCATCCATGTAGAGGAGGTGGCTGATGGTCGTCCCGTTTAGGAATTTTTACCCATAGCCACTCTTGTTTATGATCTGACTGAGGGGGTTCAAGCCTATGCAGAACAGGGGGACAGGGCGTTTCCTTGGTATATACCACATTTGATGCTCACCTGTGCCACTGCTTTTCATGACCTCCAGAGTTGTCTTTCACAGCCTCATTGAGTTGTGGATAAAGGCAGTCAGTGTCCTGTTGATCCTATATAGCTTCAAGCACTCCAGCATCTGCAGGGCATTGAGTCATATGCTTTCTTGTTATTAATCCAGGCAGTGCACAGGTTGGTGCTTCTGGACTTGCAGTCACAGATGACAGGTGACCCTCTGGTGTTACTGCCAATTCCCTTCTGTGCCCTGCTCATATATTGACCCATGTGCCTTCTCACCTTTGCTGCTAAGATGCACAGCTACACAGCTTCCATGTACCGCTGAGGCAGGTTATAGGCCAGGAATTGGATAGTATGGTTCCCTTCTAAGCAATCCTTCATGATGAGGACTATCCCACCTTGGGTTAGCCAATCTCAGAAGCTGATGCATTTGTGCTGCTTGGTGTTCATGGAGTGCAGTTAGCTTCTTGAGCTAGGACATGTGAATCATGTCAGGCCCTGGTACTGTCCAGCTCTTTATTTTTGATTCTTTTTTTCTGAATGTCTGTCTCTGTGAGGACTACTGGGTCTTGATCTGGGATGTTGCTGGGTTCTGCTTGTAGATCTAATAGCCACTGAGCGTTGGTGTTGTGTTGCCTCCTTCTCCCAGATGTTCTTCCAGTATTGCTCCATCTCAGCCTTGGGTGGGTCTGCTGCAACCTTACTGCCCTGCCATTGAGAGTCGACGTTGGTTGTTGGAGAACATGCTGTTTATTCTCTACTTCTCTAGTGTATCGCTTGAGGCGGGTGGCTTGGGCTGTGAGCCTTTGTTTGGCAGTTTCCAGTGCCTCTGCTGTGGGCAGTTTGCTGCATTTTTTGGGAAACTGTTTCTGAATGTTCACACTTTTTCTGTATCTCTCATAGAAGGCTAGCTTCTCTCCTGGTAGCCATTATTTTTACCTCTTACCATCTTTTCCATGGAGGGTGTTCTTGCTCCTTCCAGCTACTATTGGTGTTTATTTTGTAGCCAATACTGCTGCAGCAGATATCAGCCGATTGGTCTCTGTGGTGGATTAGGTAGGGACAGTTCGTAGTGCTGCATTCATACCCTCCAGTAGAGATTTGGATGCTACTCTCTTTAGCCTTGGTAAGTAGTAGGTTGTTGAGTTCCCCCAGGATTTCAGGTCAGCTGCTCTTGTGTTAAGGATGGGCATGGTTGTTGGAGCTTGGTACCCAATCTTTCTGCATGTGTGTGTGTGTTGGGGGGGGGTTGGGGGGTGAAATCACCCCCCTCACACACACACACACTCCTAATGTATGTAATTAGGTGTATTTAGGTGTGTAGTTCCATGTATGCATAAACATAGTTATTAGTATTAGTATATATTATTGGTGTAGGTTTTAAGTACGAGATTTAAAAGTATATGTATTCACAGATAGGGGTTTACATGCTTGCACTTGCACACACCTCATGTGCACGCACACACACACTAAAAGCATAACTAAGCATAATCCTCTCCTTTTCTGCTATTCAGTTTTTTTTACTATCTATGTGTTTTGTTGGTATTTATCTGTTTGTCTTGCATGTCAGTCCTTTTATTGTAACATGGTCCACCACACTTTCATTTACATACACCATAACACACTAACGAAATAGGAGTTACAATACTGTACACACTGCACCATCTCTGTCTTGCCTGTTTGTCTGTCCTGTCCTCTCATGTCTGACTGTTGGTGATTTTAGTCTTCTCTGACAGAACCAGGGTTTCAGGTGTTAATGAAATATCTTGGATTAGACAGTCAGAAAGGGCCGGTGATGAACACATTCCTCTTCACTCATACAAATGCACAAGTAAAATTTGCTGCAAGATTAAAATGCAAAACTGTGTGAATTTGAAAGGTTTTGTCAAATGATGGCACTAACCTTTAATATATATGCAGACAGCTTTTAAAAAAAATAATTATGAGTGAATACTATATTTCTAATAGAATACAGTTTTCTACAAATGTCACCCACTTTGTCACATTTAAAACATCATCTGAACAGCCATAGAAGGAGTTAAATAAGTTGAGAAATTTTAGGAACACACTGACTTTATCAGGTATCCCTGTTGATAAAAACACCTAATAAGTGAATCAACAATGCATTTAGGCATGCAGATGTGGTCAAGACAACTTGCTGATGTTCAAACCAAATACCAGAATGATGAAGAAAGGGGATTTGGGTGACTTTGACCTTAGTATGGTTGTTGGTAGGGATGTCCCGATCACGTTTTTTGGGTCCCGATCCGATTTCCGATCTTTAATTTTGATGATCGGCCGATTTCCGATTTTTTCCGATCCGATTTCACTTTTTTTGAGTGGGCAAACAGAGTTTAATTTCCTATGCATTTTATTTCCTGTGTACATTAATAAATAGGCCTGCATCCAAGCTGAGATTAATAGCTTTTATCATCTCATAAAATAAACAATAACTTATTTAAACACTCTTCTTTTCTTTTTTTTTGTTTTGGGAGAATTATTATAAAACACATTTAGTTACAGAACAGTGACTGTTCAACAGTCTCAGTACTAAAGAACAAAGCACTTCCATTTAAATAGCAGCAGGTGAACTTGGCTAGCAGTTTAAGGCAATGAAAACACTAGCAGAAGTCTTTGCAATCAATGAAATCACATCAGAATAACAATAACATAAAATATTAACTTAACTTCTTTCAAGACCCGCTGCACATGTTCACGCACCTTTGGTCCTTTGTCGTTCATGTAATGAAACGAGGCTCGAGGTAATTAATGAGCCGGTTAAATGCCTTGTAAATGTGCTGGTCGTCCTCAGTAATACATTCCGCGATTAGCTCTGTGATTTTTCTGTATTTCTCCGAGTCTTTCGGGAGTTTGTCTTCCTTTTAAAAGTTTCACAGAGCGTTTGCTGCTGAAGCCGCTGCCGTCGGCAGAACAGTGACCGCAGCCGACGCTGCGGTGATCGGTGCTGCGTGCTTTTTTAAGTGTCTGATTAAATTGGTGGTGTTGTAAACTCTCTTTTTACTTACCCCTCATTATATATATCAGCCTTCCACACGTTGCAAGTCGCAGTTGAAGCGTCGGTCTTTGTAATTTTATAGCGCTGCCACACTGCTGATATTTTTGCTAAAGTTTAGCCTGACGCCGCCGGTCGTAAAACTTTTAAGGTGGATACAAGACAGCGCTGCTGGGAAACCTCATTTCAGTGCAAATTATTAAATGTATATAGTTTAAAAAATATTTTTGTTTGTGTAATATGATTACTTTATTAATTTGTGTTAATCAGGATCACTTTTTGAGGAAAAAAATGAAAAAAAGATCGGCGTGTTATAATGAAGTTGATCGGCCGATCCGATCCACCTTAAATTTTTAAGATCGAAGGCCGATCCGATCAGGGGATCGGGATCGGGACATCCCTAGTTGTTGGTGCCAGACGGTCTGGTCTGAGTATTTCAGAAGCAACTGATTTACTGGGACTTTCACACACAACCATCTCTAGCATTTACAGAAATGGTCTGATAAAAGGGAAAATATCCAGTGAGTGGCAGTTGTGTGAACAAAAATTGCTTTGTTGATGTCAGACGTCAGAAGATGATGAGCAGACTGGTTTGAGATGACAGGAAGGCGACAGCAGCAGACCACACTGAGTGCCACTCCTGTCACATAGGAACAGAAAACTGAGGCCAATATTTTTCATTTATTTTATATATATACTATATTCCCAAAAGTGTTTGCTCACCTGCCTTGACTCACATATGAACTTTAGTAACATCCCATTCCTAATTAGTATGACGTGGGTCCACCCTTTGCAGCTAGAACAGCTTTAACTCTTCTGGGAAGGCTGTCCACCAGGTTTAGGAGTGTGTTTATGGGGATTTTTGACCATTCTTCCAGAAGAACATTTGTGAGGTCAAACACTGATGTTGGCTGAGAAGGCCTGGCTCTTAGTCTGTGCTCTAATTCATCCCAAAGGTCTTCTATCAGGTTGAGGTCAGGACTCTGTGCAGGCCAGTCAAGTTCATCCACACCAGACTCTTCCATCCATGTCTTTATGGACCTTGCTCTGTGCACTGGTGCACAGTCATGTTGGAAGAGGAAGGGACCAGCTCCAAACTGTTCCCACAAAGTTGGGAGCATGGAATTCTCCAGAATGTCTTGGTCTGCTGAAGCATTCAGAGTTCCTTTCACTGGAACTAAGGGGCCAAGCCCGGCTCCTGAAAAACAACCCCACTAAATCCCCCCTCCACCAAACTTCACACTTGGCACAGTGCAGTCAGGCAAGTACTGTTCTCCTGGCAACCACCAAACCCAGACTCTTCCATCAGATTCTTCACTCCAGAGAACGTTCCTCCACTGCTCTAGAGTCCAGTGGTGGCTGCTTTACACCACTGCATCCAACGCTTTGCATTGCACTTGGTGATGTATGGTAAATGGTAAATGTACTGCACTTATATTCCGCTTTATCCACACCAAGGTGCTCTCAAAGCGGACTTGGATGCAGCTGCTCCACCATGGAAACCCATTCATGAAGCTCTCTGATCACTGTTGTTGAGCTGATCTGAAGGCCACATGAAGTTTGGAGGTCTGTAGTGATGAACTCTGCAGAAAGTTGGTGACCTCTTCACAGTATGCACTTCAGCATCCGCTGACCCCGCTCCGTCAGTTTATGTGTCCTACCACTTCATGGCTAAGTTTCTGTCATTCCCAATGACTTCCATTTCCTTATAATACAGCTGACAGTGGAATATGTAGGAGTGAGGAAATTTCACAACTGGATTTTTTGAACAGGTGGCATCCTACAGTTCCACGCTGGAATTCACTGAGCTCCTGAGAGCGACCCATTCTTTCACAAATGTTTGTAGAAACAGTCTGCATGTCTAGGTGCTTAATTTTATACACCTGTGCCCATGAAAGTGATTGGAACACCTGATTCCAATCATTTGGATAGGTGAGCAAATACATTTGGCAAAGTAGTGTATGTCCATGGTCAGCAGTGTTTGTCTTGTTTTCCCTGCAGTTCTGTGGTTTATTATTACCAGTTTTTATTTCAAAACACTTTTGTAAACAACACTGGCTATTATAAATGCTGGTTTTATATGCCACAAATGGGGCTGCATTCAAAACACAAACTTGGAATCTTGGAACCTACCTCATTCAGTTTGTTGATGAGTAAGTAATCAAGAAGTAACTAACTCATTTGTATATTTAGATCCATGCTACTGTGGGTGTAATTATGAGATAACATGTGTAATGGATAGTGGAATCTAACCACAGATTATACTGTTAATATCAGATATAATGGAGATAATCACCTAGAAAAATCCGCATTTTGAACCTTTCACTTTTTCCTCAAACTAAATGTATTAATATTTAATGAGGCTGATGAGAATTATATTTACCAGTGTGACTATGAGAGTGCTTTGTTTGTTACATATGCCAAATACTAACAGTTTATCAGTCTGTTTGTTTGGCATGAATTCATTATACTGTCTCCATGTATATAAAACTGAATAAAGTTCCCAGGAGTAAAAGTCCAGTCATTTTGAGAGATATAAGATGTTGGATCTTTTAACCGTCAACATGATCATTTTTCATATATAGTCAATACAAATCTGTAACAATTAACCATGTTTGGCACCTGACATCTCAGAGTCATAAAGAATAAAAGGACATCTGATACATGACATGAAATCTAAATTATATCTCTAACTGATACAGTCTAAAATACAACAACAGTATTAAAGTAATAAATCAGTATTTAGCAGGTTTTCGAATAGTTCTTGATGGTCTGGGCCTAATTAGAAGTTCAGTAAATTCATGTGTATTTTCACTAATTTTCTTATTATTCACAAGCTCAAGATCAGAAAATACTTTAACAACAATGTCAGTAAAATGGGAGTATTATGAGAACAAGAGCTGCAATGGTTTTTCACTTTATCAGTTTTTACCTGTACGAAATCCTATTCAAAACTTTGCATAATTTTTTTGAAAAAATGAAAAATAAAAACATAGTTTCTCGTGTTAAGATTCAAAGATTTGTTACAAAACAATTCAGGCCATTTTCTCTTTTTCATGTGGTGTCAGATTGACGGGTGTCCAAAAAAAATCATTTGAACAACACAGAATAGCCAAAATAGATATTTATTTCTAAATTTGAAAATTTCAGAGGCCAAATAACATGAAAACAATTTTTGATTGCAGGCCCACGTGAATAGAAACAGCACTGACCTTAATATTCCCACTGCTAAGGAAACAACTGTCATGGTTTTAATGTTATGCAGATGGTTTAATGGTGTGAGGAGTAAATCAATCAATATAATTCGATGAAAACACGGTGCCCTTATTTCTTCATATCTGACATATTCCTGTAAACCCCTGTGTTCTTGGTAGGTGCATCTGTTTACTAAAATATCTCATATGTGCAGCTGTTCCTGAGTGGAGCTGCTAATTCAGGCCAGTGTACTCCCAGTTAAGTAGTCCCAAGTGTCTTCATTTATAGCTGTGTAAGCAGCCAGCCAGGCCAACAGAGAGCACGGAACTGTTTGCTATGCTGATCATTCAGGGACTTCAGGCATCTTGGTTAAAATATTTGACCTTGTCAAGTGACATATAATCAATTTGTGGATAACGTGCCTCAAACATCTGATTTATTTAGTCGAGCAGTTGACTCCTTTACTCTCTGTGGTATACTAATGGAATAAAACCAGCACTGGGCTGTTAAGCTGCACTGACTGTTTTCTACACCTGTCTAAGCTCATCCTCAGACACCTGCAGGGTGTGATGGACCCACTTATGTGGGTCTACACTTTGGTTTCACAAAACTACTTTTCCTGAGCTGATAACACTGACATGATATACTCTCACCTTCTGCAGCAGAAACAATACAAAATTGTAGTTTTTCCTGCTCTTTTTTATTACATTTTCCATCAATCCTGGTTTAAATTGTGTCAGACAGTTACAGTTCAGGCATATTTCATTTTTCACTTGTTATCCTTATAATGCTTCTGGGTGGAAAGCAAAAGACTAAGAAGACAAACTTTGAAGCAGGATGTATCTCATTGACAGTTATTCATTAGTTTGCTACTCCTGCTACCATTCTACAACCCCAAATCCCAAAAAGTCGGGATGCTGCGTAATAAAATAAATAAAAACAGAATGCAATAATTTTCATATCTCATAAAACAAGAGTTTTTTTTCCCATAAAGAACATATCAGTTGTTAAAACTTAGACATTTTATAATTTCCTAGAAAATATTAGTTCTAATTGTGATGTAATCCATCTGTGAACATGATCCAGAAACACAGTGCTCCATTTTTTTTGGAAATGGGGTTGTACAAATATTTATTTTAATCAGTTTGTCATCAGTAAAGTCAATCCACAGTTGTGCTTTACTTATTTTGCATGACTTATAATGGTTAACATCTTCATCTGGTCCATATAGGATCTCATTTGTATTTAATGTGTCAGACAAGTCTGAAGTATAGTTTGTTTTTTTTTTTTTTTTTAATCAAACCATTCTTCATAGTTAATTCAGTTCAGAATCCCTGCTATGATTCAAATTCAGTCAGCTCAACCCTCTTTCTTGAAGTAATGTCCTCCACCATCCCCTCTTGTCATCCGCTGAATGTTGGGACTCGACTCCTGGTGAGATAGGTTGTCCTGGGGACTCGGTGGTGCTGGTGCTATGGGGTTCAGTTTTAGCCTGGTGTAACGACGAAATGCCGTTACCTCATTTGGATTGGGATGTTATATGGTTAATATGGTAACTTTTTATTGTGGTAAGCCAGGTTCCAGGTGGTGAGGACATCCAAGGGTGAGCTACCAGCCCGTGGCGTGGACTGATTGTGATTACTCTTGGCTCTGGTTTCTCATGTGCACAGAGGGACATTCCCTGGGGGGAGGTCTGGGCTTAATGTTTAATGTTTAATGTTTGATTGGAATTTTAGAAGGACTGAATGTATATATTTTAAAATAGATATTTATATTTGTTTGTGTACTGGGGAATTCTAGGCACCCCACAGGTGGTACATTCCAATTAGCTGGAATTGTTTATTAGGTGTGGGTGTCAGCCATTTTGAAGGTGTGTTGGCTGGTGCTGGAGTTTTGTGGACTGTAATGGAAAATAAAGAAAAAGGAAAAACCCAAGAGCGTCTGTGACTTGTCCTTCAGTAGGCTTACTGGGATACACGTCTCTATGGCCACTCGACCAACGTGACAAGTGGTGTCAGAAGTCAAGCTAAGGTCCTTGGATGAGAAAAATGACTCGTGGAGGTAAAAAGGCAGATCATCAGGAGGAGCCGGAGAGTAGTGAGCCTGCTGCTTCGGCTGATCAGCAGGATGGAGCTAAATCTAGCAGTGGTCTTAAGCTAGATGAGCTGACTGGGATGGTACAGTCTCTTCTCCGCTCCCAAGCCTCCAGAGATCAGCAGTTGGAGAAAGAGTCTACACGTCAGGAACAGCGTTGGAGGAGTTTACAGCACCAGTTTCTTCAAATTCAAGCCCAGGTCAAGGGGTTGCAGGAGGAATTTGAGAGCGCAAATGTACAGCAGAATGACAGTATTGATGCTGAGGACGGTGCAACAGCAGTTGACCAGCCAAGTGAAACTCATCCTCCAAGGGTTCTTCAACTTCATAAACAGCCCAAAATAATGCCACTCTCTCCAGATGAGGACATTGAACATTATTTGGCTACATTTGAAAGGATAGCCACAGTCTGTCTGCCGCTGGCCAAAAGAGGAGTGGGCTATTCAACTTATTCCTCTCCTCACTGGTAAGGCACGCAGTGCTTATCTATTAATGGATTTAAATGACTCTGAGAATTATGAAAAAGTCAAAGAGGTGATCCTCACAAAATATGAGATCACAGCAGAGACATACAGGAAGAGATTCCGTGCCCTGGATATAAATCAAGATGAAACGCCACGTGAATTGTATGTACGTTTAAGAGACATTTTTTGTAAATGGGTGAAGCCTGACACTTTGACAGTGAAAGAAATCTCTGAGTTGCTGATCCTTGAGCAGTTTTTAAGAATGGTGAACCCAGAGATGGAGGTTTGGATCCGGGAACGCGACCCAAAGTCTGCAGAGGAGGCCGCCCGTCTTGCAGAGGTCTTCTTGTCAGCCAGAAGCGGAAGCAGACGACCTGCTTTTTGGCAGGGACAGCTACTCTACCAGACATAGTAAGTCCTATGGGGGTGAGAGGGGTGGTCAGGTTCAGCATAGAGTTCAGGAGCCTTTAAAACAGTGGGCAAATAAACCAAATGCATCTAAATCATCATTTAGCAGAGCTAAGCAAGACATACGTTGTTACCACTGTAATGGAATTGGACATACTCAGTACACTTGTCCTGTAACTAAACAAAGTACACCTTCTCTTCTCTGTACAGTTCCCAGGCCCTCTTCTCAAGTTTCTGGTCGTACTGACATTCTTACTACTTCTGTGTTGGTTAATGGGCAGAAGGAGGAGGCGCTGCTAGATTCAGGTTGTTTCCAATCAGTCATCCTGTCTAGTATTGTTCCAAAAGAACGTTGGAGTGAAGTGACAGCTAAAATAAGTTGTGTTCATGGAGATGAGAAGGTATACCCTACAGCTGAGGTTTATTTAACAGTTAATGGTCAGACTTACCTCATGCCAGTAGGCTTGGTACCTAAACTACCATACAGGGTTATCCTTGGGAGTGATATTCCTATTCTCCATGATTTGATACAGCAAGGGGTTAATTCACAGCGCAGGGCCACAGCATGTAATCTGGTTATCACGAGATCTCAGAAAGGTAAAAACACTTTGGCTGAGCTACCATTTCACCAGGCTGAGTTAGAAGCTCCTCCAGATAAACCACAAAAATCTAGGGCACAAAAGAGGAGGGAAAAGCTTCTGGGAACAGCCAAAATTCAAAGGGAGGATGTGAAGGAACCCAGCCAGTCTTTTGATTTTCAGATTCCTGCCGATATTACTGCTCTGCAAAGGGGTGATCCAAAGCTCAAATCATGGTTTGATAAAGTTTCAGAAGTTGAGAACCAGAAAACAGGCAAAATGGATTGTTTAGCTGACACTACATATGTGATTAAGAATGGCATTCTGTATCAACGCCAAGGGGTGGTTGAAGCACTTGTGTTGCCAAAGAGTCTAGTCTAACACAGACAGTAATGGAACTGGGTCATTCTATTCCATGGGCAGGCCACTTGGGGTTCCAAAAATCACTGCATCGGATATCAAACAGATTTGTATGGCCTGGCATGTATACTCAGCTGAAAGAATTTTGTGCTTGCTGTGAAAAATGTCAGCTAACGTCACCCAGGGGGGTTCCTCGAGCTCATCTTCAACCATTACCACTCATTGATGTACCTTTTCACAGGATAGGCATGGATGTGGTGGGGCCCTTGGAGAGAAGCTCATCAGGTCATAGGTACATTTTAGTTATTTGTGACTATGCCACACGTTATCCTGAGGCTTTTGCCCTGAGGTCTGTTAAAGCAAGGCAAGTAGCTAACTGTCTCATTCAGCTGTTTTCCAGAGTGGGTGTACCAAAGGAAATCCTCACAGATTGTGGTACAAATTTTTTGTCAAAAATGTTACGTCAGGTGTACGGTTTGCTAGGGGTGAAGGGTATTAAGACCACCCCATATCACCCTCAGACGGACGGTTTTGGTTGAGAGGTTTAATCAGACTCTTAAGAATATGCTGCGGAAGTTTGTCTCTCAAACAGGCTCGGACTGGGATCAGTGGCTGCCCTATCTCCTGTTCGCGTACCGGGAGGTCCCGCAAGCATCTACTGGATTCTCACCCTTCGAGCTTCTCTATGGTCGCCAAGTGAGAGGACCACTAGATCTCCTGAAAGACCATTGGGAGACACCTACAGCGGACCAGGACAATGTGGTGGCCTATGTTCTGAGAATGAGAGACCGTTTGGAGCAGATGAGCGCTCTCGCTCAAGAGAACATGAGGACGGCACAGCTCACAAGCTCACCAAAGACATGGTATGATAAGAAAGCCAGGCATAGAACTTTTCATGTTGGTCAACAGGTGTTGCTGCTTCTCCCTTCTAGTGACAGTAAGCTGTTGGCCCAATGGCAGGGACCTTACCAAGTTACCAAACGTCTGGGTGAGGTCACCTATGAACTCTATATGCCTAATAAGATAAAAAAATACCAGTGTTTTCATGTGAACCTTTTGAAGGAGTTTCAGGTGCCCGTGCCATCAGGCCAGCACGGTCCCCAACAACAGCATCAACATCTCTTTATTCGTGCAGTGGAGGATGAGGAGGAAACTGAGCAGTTCTTCCCAGGTGAGGGGGAAAAGTCTCTTTCTCATGTCTGGTCACATCTCCAGCCTGACCAACAAAGAGTGTTGGGTGCTTTACTGGATCCTGAGCTTTTTCAGGGGACACCGGGTTACACCACTCTGGTCCAGCATAAGATTCATCTGAAGAAAGATGCAACCCCTCGTCGCAAGTGTTTACAGGATCCCTGAACGGTTGGTACCAAGGCTCAAGGAAGAGATTGATGTGATGCTACAGCTTAAGATCATCGAGCCTTCAACCAGTGAGTGGTGTAGTCCTGTGGTGTTGGTTCCAAAGAAAGACGGTACCTTAAGATTTTGCATTGATTTTCGATACCTGAACTCTGTTTCAAAGTCATTAGCATACCCGATGCCACGTATTGATGTTTTGTTAGAAAGGGTTGGCAATTCTAATTTTATTTCCACACTTGACCTGAGCAAAGGATATTGGCAAGTAGCCCTAGCATCAGAAGCCAAAGAATTGACAGCATTCATGACACCGTATGGCATGTTTCATTTTAAAGTGATGCCATTTGGCCTTCAGGGGGCACCTGCAACCTTTCAGAGACTTATGGACCTTATTTTGAGGGATGTTCCACAGTTTGCAGCAGCATATCTGGATGATGTTGTTGTTTTCAGCCAGACCTGGGAGGAACATGTTTTCTCACCTTCAACAGGTTCTTTCCCTGATCCAGGATGCAGGTCTTACAATCAACCCAGACAAGTGTGCTTTGGCACAAAGCCAGGTGGAGTACTTAGGCCATGTTGTTGGCCAGGGACTGGTGAAGCCTTGTGTTGGGAAGGTGGATGCCATTCACTCATATCCTGTGCCAACAACCAAGAAAAAGGTACGTGCCTTTGTGGGACTAGTGGGGTGGTACAGCAAATTTATTCCCCACTTTGCTGAGAGAGCAGCAGCAATCCTCACGGATCTTACTAAGGCCTTAGCACCAAACAAAGTGAAATGGACTCCGGACTGTGACAGAGCCTTTGTGGATTTAAAAGGGTCAATTACAGGCAAGTCTGTTCTCCACAGTCCTGACTTTACACAACCTTTCATCTTACAGACTGATGCCTCTGCAATAGGTCTGGGAGCTGTTCTTTTGCAGGAAATGGAAGGCCATAGGCGTCCAGTGCTGTTTTTGAGCCGTAAACTCTTGGACAGGGAGACACGATATTCCACTGTGGAGAAGGAGTGTTTGGCCATGAAGTGGGCAGTCGACACGCTGAAGTACTACTTGTTGGGCCGGCACTTCTACTTGGAGACGGATCATCGGGCCCTGCAGTGGTTGAGACGGATGAGGGACACGAATACGCGTCTCACTGGATGGTACTTATCCCTTCAACCATATGACTTTACAGTCCAGTATACACCTGGGAAGGCTAACTGCGTTGCAGACTGTCTGTCCCGGGCACATGAAGATTGAGGTTCTGTGTCCTTCTTAGAGGGGGGGAGGAAATGTAACGACGAAATGCCGTTACCTCATTTGGATTGGGATGTTATATGGTTAATATGGTAACTTTTTATTGTGGTAAGCCAGGTTCCAGGTGGTGAGGACATCCAAGGGTGAGCTACCAGCCCGTGGCGTGGACTGATTGTGATTACTCTTGGCTCTGGTTTCTCATGTGCACAGAGGGACATTCCCTGGGGGGAGGTCTGGGCTTAATGTTTAATGTTTAATGTTTGATTGGAATTTTAGAAGGACTGAATGTATATATTTTAAAATAGATATTTATATTTGTTTGTGTACTGGGGAATTCTAGGCACCCCACAGGTGGTACATTCCAATTAGCTGGAATTGTTTATTAGGTGTGGGTGTCAGCCATTTTGAAGGTGTGTTGGCTGGTGCTGGAGTTTTGTGGACTGTAATGGAAAATAAAGAAAAAGGAAAAACCCAAGAGCGTCTGTGACTTGTCCTTCAGTAGGCTTACTGGGATACACGTCTCTATGGCCACTCGACCAACGTGACACCTGGCCTGGTGGGGGATCCAGGGTTGCTGGACCTCATGAGATGTGGTGACCCTGCGGCTGGTGGGCCTGTGTGTGACGGCTCTGAATTCTTCCCCGTAGGTCTGGTCCCTCCTTTCTAGTCTGTGCCCCCTGGGTGGAGGGGTGCTTACCTTGCCCCCAGGCGGTGCAGTTGTGGTAAAAGAAACAAAAAAAGAAAAAGATAAAGTCATGTGTTTGGGGGTTTCTTACTAAATAACTGCTTCTTCAACAGAGTTTCAGGATATCTGTTACCATTATCACCAAATCTCAATACGTCACTCAATATTGCACTTCACTTTCTCAATCTCTTCTTCATACACTGTGTTAAGGAGCAAAGTGTCTCAGTTGTTTAGACTCACCAGTTGCATGAAAATATGTGAAAAGATTAAATAATTACCCAACTATCTTCTGTCTTTTATTCTGTTCAGGGTGATGAGGTGTTCAGGCCTATCACAGCCATCACTAGGATGAGAGGCAAGGAAAACCCTGAACAGATCGTCAGTCCTTTACAGGGCTAATGCAAGAGATAAGACACATGCTCAGACTTACACCCAGTCAATGTAGAGTCACCAGTTAACACAACATGCATATCTTTGGAGTTCAACAAGGAGGAAACTCAGTCATGCAGAAATGCAGTTACAGGAAGAACATGCAACTCCCCACAGCCAGGCCTCAGCTGAGGTTGACATCAGAAACCTTCCTGTTCTGTGGCGACGGTGCAAACCACTGTAAAGTTTCAGACCAACTACTCTGCATTGTCATTCTCTCTTCCTTTCTGTCATCTTGCATTTATTCTTCATCATTGCTTGTAAATTTTGGTAATTTGTTTGAAATCACAACTTCCTAAATTTAGCCTTTCATGTCCACTTCACTCACTTGGGGAGTCAAAGCATAAATGGTATGATGAGCCCCTTAAAATGAATGAAGAAAGATAGTTCCTGACATTGGGACAAGAAAACAGTGAATTTGAGCAATAAACTGAGAATTTGTCTTTACAGCAGTTAAATTCTCAGACATAAACAAAAGCACCAGCAACCAGAAGAAATGTGTTACATAAACAGATCTGGAGTTGTTTCAGCTGATCCACACTTCCTGGTTTGTCTGCTCATTCCAGGCCTCTGTGACCAGCCAGCAAGATACTGTAGTGAGAACAGATGTTTTACACTCCCAAAGACTCGCATAATCTAATTATTTATCTTTTAACATGTATTCAACCATAGAGAAAAAAGCTCTTAAGATTTAAAATCTAATTTTCAAGCGTGCCCTGACCAAAACAGGCAGCAGCTGGCAGCAAAGGTAATTACAAAACACACAAAAAATATATATACATGAAATGTTTACATATGCAGCACAGAACATCAACAAAACCATCAAAGAATGCCAACATTAACGTCTAAAATTATTACTTCAGACGTTAGATACAGTTAAATGAATCAAGTCTTAGGAGAAAAGACAAGAGCTTTCGTAAATAAATATATGCCAGCATCTAAGTCTACAGGAGAAAAAAACAGAATATTTGACCTGAGTATACGATGTACAGAGGTAAGTAAGTGTTTTAAGGACAGAGATGAACCTCAGAGCTCCATTGCAGACTGTATCTTGTGTATGCAGGTATGGTGGGGAAGCACACACAAATCACTTTACTATTGTTCAGCACAGACATAAAGCAGAAGAGACAAATCTGGTTCTGACAACAAAAGAGTATCAAGACTTAAATCCATACAAAAAACACAATTTCAACTGAAGTTTTTTGTGTCAGTTGTTAAAACTGTGGCACAAAAAAGAAAGCATCATCAATCACGATAACCAGTTATCTGCTTGTTAATGAGACTAGTATATATAAATATATATATATATATATATATATATATATATATATATATATATATATATATATCAAAGAAAATAGAAGTGGTCCCAGAATCAACTCCTGAGGAACACCCTTGGTCATACCGAGGTACAGACCCGGCGGCATGGGCGGGCATTGGGGGGCCGTGCCCGCCCACGGAGTCAGCTGTGCCCGCCCTTGACTGGAAGCTGTTTATTTTATTTGGGTTTTTGTTTTTTATCTGAGTGGCTTCCTTTCTCTTATTCCTATCTCGTTTTGTTGATCTTGCAATTCAACCAATCCAACGAAGTTCGTTGGATTGGTTGAATTGCATGATCAACAATTGTTCGTTGAACGAAAGAATGAAGTCAACTTTCTAGCCGATTACAGACAGAGAGGGGCGGGTCGCTGACCCATTTATTCATGGACACCTTCGTAAGTTAGTACCGCCGCTATGGATATACGGAATTATTTCAAAAAAACGAGAAATGACAACGTGAACGGGAGCGAGCAGGAGGGAGCACCATTGGCATTTTTTTCTATTGGAAACATAAGCACTGAAGTCAACAGCAATACTGAAGTAAACATTCATGCTAGGAGGGTTAGCTACAGCAGCTTGGGAGAACAAGGAGCAGCAAAATTAGGGTTACCAACCGTCCCGATTTGCCCGGGACATCCCGTTTTTTAGGTGAATTTTATTTGCCCCGTGAAGAACTGCTCTCGTCCCGCATTTCAATCATAGTCTTGACAGCATTTTTTAATGGAATGTTTATGAAGCATTTCGTCCAGTGATAGACTGCTGATTGGTAACACATTATAAACAGGGAGTTTTGATAGACTACTATGCCCCAAAACTCAATGTTTACAAAGTATTTTGTCCAATGATAACAGACTGGTGTATGATGACACATTCTGATCAGGGAACTGTGATTGGCTACGCCAACCTGCATGTATACGTTGCTATGGGAGACGGTTGTAATCAGTGAAGTTTACTGAGGGAAATGGATGAACCAGCTAAAAAAAGAGGCTTTGCAGCTATTACAAGGAATGGGAAACAAAAAGGTCGTGGGTTAAAGCCACTACAGACCCTAGAAGAGCATTTTGTACTTTATGCCGCCGCGAGATATCGATTGGCCATGGTGGCGAGCACGACTTATCCCGTCATGAAGACACCGAGTGTCATAAAAAGGCTGTGCTAGCTAAAGGAGCAAGCAACATCACTTCATTCTTCACCGCATCTACTGCTGAAATTGACAAAAGTTCTTCAAGCGAGGTGTCCTAAATATACCACCATGAAACACGGCCACAGCTATAACAGCGCTGACTGCACCGTGAAATTAAACGGGGCTTTATTTCAAGACTCGAGTGTCGCTAAGAA
Source organism: Hirundichthys speculiger (assembly GCA_018398805.1). Lineage (NCBI taxonomy): Eukaryota > Metazoa > Chordata > Actinopteri > Beloniformes > Exocoetidae > Hirundichthys > Hirundichthys speculiger. Next base: position 706,435 of record JAGFBZ010000973.1, on the reverse strand, counting down.
GATGCAGTTGGGAAGAACCGAAGCGGAGATGATCACCATGAATGTGTTGGGTCCAAGCACTGTGGGGAAAATAGTCTCCGATCTTTCTTCAGGTGATGGAGCCCCTTTATTTTTCACTCGCTAGCGACGCCTCTAACAAGGGCAACAGAAAAATGTTTCCAGTGTGTGTGAGCTACTTTTCCGCGTCGGATGGCGTGATGTCCAAGTTGTTGGATTTCTACGAAAACAGCAACGAATTTGCGAATGGCATACATAAGGCTCTCCTTTCCTGTCTTGACACATATGGTCTTAATGTTAAAAAAAAAAAACATCACCGCATATGCCGCCGACAATGCAAATGTTAACTTCAGAAAGCACCATTCTGTCTACAAATTGCTCACCAGCGTAAACGATGGCATTCTAAAAGCTAACTGCCCGGCCCATGTTGCACACAAGTTGTGTACAACATGCATAATTAATTTCACAAAATTATCCTGAAATTAGTAGGATTGTGGTCTGGATAAGAAAACATCATCATTTCTGGCATGGGTAGGGTGGCAAGACGTCAGTCTTTTCAATGCCTTAAAATGCAGGAAATTGCATCTAAGAAACACAAAATTTTCTAGGGGAGGACCCCCCAGACCCCCCGTCCACAAAATGTCCCTCTTTCCAGCTTCAGGGAGTTGGCAACACTATTTCTCAGGGAAAAAAAGGTCATTCTGCAGCTCCTGGTATGGATGCTTCCCTATCCCCCCCCCATATACACACACACACCTCACAGATACAGGAACTTAGGGTACTTAAAGGCAGATGAGTTATACTGCTTTGTTCTGGTCCTTGTGCTCCCTAGCTGCTGTAGCTGCCTCTCCTAGTTTGAATGTTTACTTCAGTGTTCAGCTTGACATCAGTGCTTTTTTCCAGAAATGCTTGACTTGAGTTGAATAAATGAACAGAGCCCTACACTATCGTTTTTTGTTTGTTTTTTAGATTTTGGGATAAACTGCCCATTTTTGGTGAGGGAAAAAATATTTCTCACCACTGTAGGAGTGGTCACAGAGCCTTTGGTCAGCCTGAAGTAGTTTGAAAAAGTGTGCCCCCCTGAAAAAATTTAATGCCCCCCCTTTAATTTGTTTCTGGAGCTGTGTCTGCCGAGGTAGCAAGAGGTACCTGTAATAATGGGATTAAATATTTTTACTTCTTCTCATGAAATGATTGTGACAGTGTGATTTATTCTTGGTAGTCTTGTCAGAAAACAAAAATATTCCAACTTTATAGACAGCAACCTTCTACCTGAACACACTGAGATCTGCCTGCCAACACTCCACAGTCTTTGCTTTAGCACGCTGTGAGACAACTTTGTCACAAGGCCTCAGACAGAGCAATTTAAAGGGAAACATAATGTTGCTCACTATCTAAAAATTCTGTTATATCATTTACTACGTTTAAGGCTTTTTTGGATTATTTTCTGCATAATTTTTAGACTGGTCTAGTTTGACAGTGTTCGTGATAATGAATTCATAGTTTTTCAGAATTTTAAAGGATCTGTTTAGAGATTTTGTTGTTTCTGAAAGAAAATATTCAGATTGATTGCCACCTTGCAATTGTTGTTCAACTATCAGAGAAGCAGATAATCTGAACTGAGTTTTGACTTTACTTTCACCCATGCCAAAATTGCACTCATGAATGAGTTTAGACTCATCAGGTGAAAACTAAGGATTTTTTTCAGCATTTGTCATAGATTTTAGATGAGCGCATGCTCATCAACAATGTTAATAAAAAAAACACAAAATGATTTCCAATCACACTTCACATTAGCAATACAATGAAGTTTCTCCCAAGAAAAGTGAAAGAAATCATGAACAAGCTCAAAGAAGTGTTTCATAACTTGCTTGACAATAACATTGGCTTAGCTTTAGGAATTCTTGTGTTACGGACTCAACACAATGGAAAGTGATATCGTTTGGATATATGGAAGGCACTGTATATTTGTGTCAAGTATTTGTTAGAATGGGGTATTTTAAATTAGAATCTAAATCTGACAATGGGAATATCAACAATTTAAAGAGGTTTAAAGAGTTACAATAAGTGTTCAAATCACTGGGCAGTGGGTGTAGCCAGTATCTGTTTAGGTGTCCAAGAGGAAGAATTTCTCTTAAATTCACCACTGATAAAAGCTGCAAGTTCAAACAAGGTAAAGCATCACTTTTGGCTTAAGGAGTCTTGTAACAACCAACCACACTGATGTGCACAGATTTGTCTACCTCTGAGGATCAAGAGCTAAAAAATCAAATTGTTTCAGTATTGATCAAAGTACGTTTATAGGAAAAGTATTCCTGATAAAAACTGCCACTCCTCCACTTCTGTTGGGATTGTCTGTTCTATAGAGATTATAACTCTCTATGTTAATGTCCTTTTTTTGGCCAGATTTACTGAGCCATGTTTCAGATCAAACAATAACTTTGGTATCTGCTGAGTGTACACAGGCACAGAGAAAGTTAATTTTAGAAAATAAAGTCTCCACTTTTACATGTATAAAATGCAGCCAAGTGCTTGATTTTTAACCAGCAGGAGAGTTAAAATATTTGACTGAGTCAGGGCCTGGATTGTTTTACAGATTAAAAAGCAATAGAATATATTAAAAACTTCTGCTTAAACTTCTGCTAAAAAGATGCTATGGAGGCTACAAAACACCTGATCATTCTGGAACTAAAGCCTGTTTATGTTTAGAAATCAGGTCGTCTGTGTGTGTGACGCAGATAACGCAGCGATGCCCCCCCACCACCCTCCGCAGACACTCTGGTGCACCTCCCCAAAATTGTAGGTGACTGCAGACAGTGCCGCATAGCGTCGCAGGGAGGAGAGAAAGGAGGCCTCTGATTGGTCAATTCTACATCCACTCTACACAACCCGTATTTCCCGCTTCCGTTCTCCACACTACAAAGACAGCACATATTCTAGTAATTCTTGGAGGGAGATAGCGATTAATGTGGGTCTGGATACGGCCGAGATGGTGAGGAAATGGAAAAACACAAGAGATAAGTTTGTGCGACCACGGAAGGACATGACGGCAAAAAAGAGCGGGGACTGCGCAGACCGAGCTTCAAAATTGGGCATTGATCAAAAATAACTGCAGCATACCAGCGACAAGCTAACTGTGACACATTGCTGCGAGAGTATACAAAGCCTTTAACGGTGCCCTGGGAAAAGTGAATCGAGGAAGCCAATGAGAAAAAGCAAGTACCAGGAGCTGGAGGAGGAGTGTAGGGAGAAAGGCTGGAGGACCTTCTGTAAGCCCATAGAAGACGGCTGCAGGAGTTTTGCAGGAAACTCACTCTTTAAAGTCCTGGGTCGCTTGGACATTGGAGGAGCGGCAAAGAAGAAAGCCCTTAGATCCGCAAGCGATGCTGCAGAGAAGGCTTTGGATAAAGAGGGCTGACCCGTGGACTGCTGCTGACGACGCTAGTCGACACACACCCCCGGCTGTGTTGCCTGGGCATGGGTGTATGATGTCACGAGACCCAAAACACCCACTGGCCCCAGGACACATCTCTGACAATGTGTCCCAAGCATCCTTGAGGTGTGTCATGCACAACAGTGCAATAAGATACCTTCTTAATATAGTTACAATTGCTATAGAAAGTATAAAACAACAACATATGTACGTACCACCTTTCTAGTCTGGGAACCTCTCAAGGCATTTAAGATTAAAATAAAAGAAAGACAAAATCTGTCAAGTCTATCAAGATTCATTGAAGTGGATGCTAAACAGTTAAAAATCAAGACCCACTAGATACAAAAAACACACTTTCCCTTATCTTATGGAGAACAGGATATTACAACTGAATGGCCTGCTGTTGTTCCTTCATTATTTCCAAATTCTTGTTCTTGTTGAAGGCTGTGTTGAGATCCAAATGGACCGGTACAGAGAGAGATCAGTCAGAAGATGTGAGAAGGTTATCAGTGACTTTAACCAAAGCAGTTTTTTGTACTATGATGAGATTTGAATCCTGACTGAAGCTCATCAGTTATGTTGTTTCTATAAAGATATTCATTTTGCTGATTTGCATCAACTTTCTTCAGATTGTTGTAAATAAAAGAAAGGGTGGAAATAGGCCTGTAGCTGGCTACAAAAGAGCCAAAAGACATTTTTTTTTAAAGTAGAGGTTTAATTACTGCAATCTCTTGCAAATCCCTTGTTACATATCCAGTTAAAAGGGATGTATTGACATGATCCAAGATTACAGAACCAATTATGGGAAGAACTTACTTAAATAGGTTCGAAGGAATTGGATCCAGTAAGCACATAGATGGCTTTAAGTGAGATACAACTGATGCTAATTCACAAATATCAATGGGAAAGAGGCAATCTAGGAAAGAACCGGTTGATACAGCTGATTCCAAGGTTACTGTACTGTCTACTAAATCCCTGTAGCTGGTAAGCTGTCTTTCCAGCTTTTTACATTTCTGTTTGAGACTCTGCATTCTGCATTATACCAGGGCACAAACCTTCTAGGATCGACTAACTTCCTTTGCAGTGGGGAAACAAAATCCAGGGTTAAATGCAGGGGATCAGTAGAGCCATCAACAAGGCTGTCAGTGCATGAAAGAGTGAGACCCTCAAGGCTGTCCACAGCAGCATAGATATGTGGTAAGTGTCCAAGCATAGCAGGAATTTTCTCTTTGAATTAGTGACAACACTGTCAGACCAGTCTCTATTGTAACTTTTTTTTTTTTTTTATCACATACAACATCATTATGACAAGTAAACTGGAATGTGGTTAAAAAATGGTCAGACAGACTTGGGTTTTGAAGAAAGACCATGACTTCAATACCATCAGTTGAGCATGATTGCAACAGTGAGTGTGTCCCTCCTCATGTTGGCTGAATCCAACTGAGTCTACTTGAGTAGTAAAGCTAGAGCTAAGGTTGTCACTCTCCACATCCACATGGATGTTGAAATCACCATCTATGATAACCTTGTCTGCCTGAATAACTAGATCTGATATGAAGATGGAGAAATTGGAGAGAAAATCTGAATAAGGACCAGGAGCACACTACACAATATCCAGAAGAATTGGTTCTTGTGACTTGAAGCCTGGCATATAGTGATTTAACACCAGGTTTTCAAAGGAGGTTTAACTATATTTAGGCATAAAGCTGAATGATAAACCAAAATAAAATACCACTACTCTACCCCCTCAATTTGTGCCTCTAGGGATGTGATAATGAGTACAAATAGGTGGAACTGAATCATTCAGACAAATACACTGCCTGGCCCCAAAAAAGTCACCACCTGGATTTAACTAAGCAAATAGGTACAAGCCTCCTATTGGATAATTACAATAAAATCAATCAAATCAAATATACTTTATTGATCCCCAAAGGGGGAAATTCAAGTTTCAAGTACGCTGCAGTCTGGTCGTACTTGAGGAGCTGCCGGTGTCCAGCGCTCCTTCTTCATGTCCTGGTCCTGTGGTCCGAGTGCTAACTCCAGTTAAAACCGATAAAACCTGTTAATAGCCGTTAAAACCTGTTAACAGCCGTTAAAACCTGGTAACAGCCGTTAAAACCTGGTCTTGGTGAAAAATGAATGCAACACATTGCAGAAGCTTATCGAAACAATGCCACAGTGAATGCATGCCGTAACGAAATATTAGTGTATGACCTTTTTTTTTTGGTGGTGACTTCTTTTTTGGCCAGACAGTGTATAATCATCTTGCTGTGACCAAGTTTCTGTAAAACAGAGAAAGTCAAAATGGTGATCGATTATCAAATTATTTACAAGAAGGACTTTGGAGGAGAGAGACTTGACTTTGATTAGAGCTGTTGTTTAACAATCCACATTCAATGTACTGGTTTTTACATGAATCAAATTGGAGGCGGTCACACCTTTCTCATAATTAAATTTAGTATATGAGGTAGTGGGTGGGTGACTGCTCTAACAGAGGCACGGGGAGGAGTTTAGGATAACTAAAATAATCACATTAACATGTGTAAGGTATGCCGAACATAATAACATTAACCACATCAATAACTTAATCTGAATATTGTCTCATTTTGGTCAATAATTAGATCATTTTTGTCCATGTCAACAACAGTGTAGTCCACATTCACACAGCACTCTCAGAAAAATATATTTTTCCATTTAGAGATGTCTTTTCTTTTATGCTCTTCTATCATACACACAATCACACCAATGAATGTATCTGAGGTACTGGGGAATCGGTGCCTTGCCCAAGGGCACATATGAACAGATGGACTGCAAGGCTGAGAATCAGGCAAATGACTGTCAGGTTGTCAGACAACAGCTCTACCTCCAGAGTCAGTCACCCCGAATAACCTCATAGGAAATCCTACAAACTAATTATAATACTGAAGTGAGAAAATTTCCCAGTTATGAAACAACATGTAGTTTTGGAGTAAGTTTTGAGTTTTTATTTTATTTTAATTGGTATTTTAAATTGTTTTATTTATTTTCATTGGGTGAGCCTCCTGTATTTTAAAGTATTCTTTTAACTTATGTAGGAGTAAATCTGATTAGTGCTGGAGCACTTCTTGATTTTATTGTTTTATAGATCCACTAATTTACTTGATTTTTTTCGTTTTACTGTTCTTATGTGTTATTGGTCTTCTTTACTAGTTTTTATTATGTTATATTGTTGTGATTGTTTTAGTTGTATGGCTGTCTGTGAATGGCATTTGACTTTTCAAGACTGCAAACAAATGTACTTATGGGTACAAATACAGTAGACTAAACCTGAACTTGAATTACTTTTTTCAGTACTTTACAGGTTTGTGAGTGAGGTCAGCTGATTTTGACCTAATAAAGAAATTAAAGTGAGATCTTGAATCAGAAATGGGTAAAAATGGCTTTATAAGGTAAGATTATGGAAAGAAAGCTGAAATAAGCCTGAGTGTGCATTGTTGCTCCCCTTGGGTTTAATTACCCACATCGGTCCAGCATGTATAAGAATACATGAAGCACAGAAAGGATAACATTTGAATTTTACAGTTATTCAAACAAATGAATGAACACAGTGTCCCTGGTGAAAATATGCAGCTGTTGTATATTTAATGTCAAGTTGCTCTTGCACAAGTAAAGCAGTTAACATTTACAACGTAAGTTGTAGAATAATAATGCAGCGTGTCAATAAATTATTAATACTTTTTCATGATTTTTATTCCCCAAGTGTTATTTCTACATGTCCATTGGAAACATTTTTAAAGATTGTCATGAGGAAAAAGAGGGAATGAAAAAATAATTTTTCTTTCGACCAAAATCTGTGTCATTTAACAGAAATTTTACTTTAAGCACACATAAACTCGTATCTTGTGTAGCAATTCTCCTTTTCACAAACATGACTTATTTATAGGATTAACAAACAAATTGTGCAGTGCATATTACTTTAACGGTTGCTATTATCAACAAGAAATACTCTGCAGAGAACAAAACAGATTCTTGAAATCTGTTGATTATTTACAGACCCAGTATAATATGGCTTATTTATTTTTACTTAATTATTAAGTGTGGAATGCACATCATTAAAGATTAATACTGATATATATTGAGAGACTATAAACATAAATATTTGTGCATAAATATTCATCTACACCACGCCAACATGTGATAAATCTTGGTGTAGGACCTTATTCTACAGAGATTATTTTGCTTTCAAAGTTATTTCCAAGCCACTTACTGTATTTGTGCTCGCCTCACTGTGATCATCACTGTGCTCAGCAACGTAACAGAAAACACAAGGCGACGTCAAGGAGTGCGTTGTTGTTTTATTTTTGTCTGAGATATAGGGATTGACACAATCCGTCTGTTTTCTGAGCAAGAAGTTATTCTTTTAATGGCCTGCCAACTGTGCACTCCAAAGTTTGATTTTGCTCTGCGAAATGAGACCAAAAATCCAGAACAATTTATTATGCTGTTTGTGCTTCACTTCACTAGTTATTGCCCGCAATTTATTTCCTACCTTGGGGTACTGCAAGCCATTTTTCTCCATTTTCAGAGGCTCACATTTTTTTTCCTTGATCCTGCATGCTGCTGACTAAACTCCTGCCTCCAGCCATAGTGTTAGAACATCACAGAAAACGACATCATTATGCTGCAGCTGGTTAACAAAGAGAGGCAGAGAACCACTTTAAATTGTAGGGTCCAAGGCAGTGTGTGAATAACTGAGTTCATCGACTCAGATGTACCATTTCATAAACTCTTTCTCTGGTGGCAGGTGAACTGACTTGCTAATGAAGGCTGTTCCAGACCTCAGACTCAACTGAAGGTCACCATCTGACCACTCCATGACATTTTAAAAGGAACATTTTCTACTATAAATTAAGCTTTAGCTAAAGCACAGGTTCCTGTACCATCGACGACATTTTTGCAGACATTCATTAATACATTATTTTAGGGGTGCACGATAACTATCGGGCCAATAACTATCGGGCTGATAACAGGAAATTTTGACGTCATCCCGATAAGTCCGATATCACGACAAATAGCCCCGATAACATATATATTTCTGTCAACACAGCAGTGCCTCACTCCCTCTGAGCCTTGAATGACCGGCAGTGAATGTTATGTTCCAGTGATGTCGGCATAATCAGAAAAACGATTACTCAATAAGGAAATGCCAGAAAACAACTCATTAACTCGGTCATAATTTTGGTAGTTGCTGGCTTGAATTGATATTCGAAGTATTCTCCGACATATTACACATAAAAAAAGGAAAATAGAAAAGGCTGAAAGAACGACTAGCAAACGAGGGAACGTGGAAATTTACGTTACACCTTGAATGCAGCCTGGAGCACAGCGTACTGATGACAACAAACATGGTGGCGTGCAACTTGTTAAAGTTTCAGAAGAATATAGTAGAATATATAAGATAGTTTGGTGGTTATTTGTGACGAATCCTTCGAGCGAATTCTACAAGGAGGGAAGCACAAGCTTTAATACGTAAAACCTGATCAGCCACCTACAACATAACAATCGCTTCCATGGAGTTTTGAAATCGCGCTAACGTGAGCTAACGGAAGCTAATGCTAACGTGCGCAAGCCAGCAGCAGCCTCCCCTCCCCTCCCCTCTCCTCTCCCTCATTCCTCTCATCTAAAGCTTCCATGAGATTAAAAAATAAAAACTACTGAACCTCATTTACTTTAATTAAATGTATTATTTAAATGGAACCACAAGCCAAAATCCTTTAAATGGTAATATTTTTTAGTTTTTAATTTTAGTTTGTAATTTTGCATGTATTTCCATCAGTTCAAGGAGCCTTTATTTTTATATCAGCTAGTAATGAACCTTATTTAAGTTAATGTGAGATATCAAATAGGTTTGTTTGATAGCTTTAAGAAAATGTTTGAGAGGCTTGCCAAATTTTTTTATTGGAAAAAATAAATATCTGTTCATATAAAAAGTCAAAACTATTTTTGATTTTGTTCATAGTATTGATGCAATGATCTTAGGTATATATGTGTGTGTTATCGGTATCGGTATCGGCCTTTAGGAGCTGAAAGTTATCGGTTATCGGTATCGGTTTTAAAAAACAGTTATCGCGCATCCCTACATTATTTACACCTTTCCCCACACAGATCATGCTTTCTGTGTGTCCAGTGAAACAATCATTAATCAATGATTTAAAACACACTGAATTTTCATTTTGAAAGCAGACGATACACCTGAGCCTAATTCTGCATGGTGTTGCATACAAAAAACGGCAGGTACACATTTAAAAGGGACCATGACAGGTGTCCTAGCTACAGCTACAGCTACAGTCCTTGACAGCCACAAACCTACAAGTCTTAGATGTTTCTCTGCTTCAGTGCATCTGATTCAAATGAACGGATCACCATCAGCTTGTCATCAAGGTCTGCATTAGTTTGTTAATGACCCGTTCATTTAAATCAGAGGCGTTGAAGCAGAGAGACATGCAGAGAACTGGAATTAAACACCTCTGGACCATGACATCGAGAAAGAAACAATGAGCACAATGTGGAGAGTTAAAATATATGCAGCGTGTGTAAGTTTTACTTCTACAGTCATACTATTTATTGAAAAGCGAGAGCTTTGTGGTTGGATATTGTCAAAACTATTGAAAAGAGTGATAGTGAAAAATGTTGAAAGGGGTGAGCTCGTGTTTGAACATTGTAAAATTGATGACCAATTATTGTTCAATGATGGACAAAATTTCGTTAAAGGATGGCTGGTAATGCTTCGTCAGAGTCGTGTTTAAGGTGCCAGGTTTTAAATGAAGGCAAAGGCCCTGCATCACAAACTGTGTTTAAGTAAAACTTTCAAAAGATGTATCCTTTATTCTAAATAAAAGACTCCTGGCGGTGTTATAATTCATACATGTAATACTGCATATTATTATAATTTTTACTTTGATCAGTAACTATACCTGTCATTCACTTGAATGCAGGTGCTTAAAAGTTGCAAAGTTGATTTGGACCTATGTTAAACTGGCAACAATATATTACACAAGCTAGCAATGTATGCTGTCATCATCCAGAGAGAGAAATGACACAATCTTTAAAAAATAGAACTAATTCTGAAAATGAGTCATTGTTTTGGTGTGTAGCTCAATGCCACATGCATAATTAGTACACCGTCATGCACTTACGTGATATTTTCTGGCACTGGACTAATGCATGCATTAGTTAGAATATTCAGAAGAAAACATGTAAGATTATGAATGGTGATATATTATCTGTGGTGATCCTTATCTTATACCAGCCTGGTATGAGCTATAACAGTCTTTCTGTTATCTTTAGGTTATAATAAAAACTTAATGAGTTTCTGGACTGAGTGGTCACGTGCTTCATGTTGATTTCCAAGCCTGCAGCTTCCTTTTTATCTTTACCATTAAACAATGACTAAAGATATTCTAAAACCTTAATATAATAATATTATGAGCCCCAATCCACTCTTTTTCATTCCTGCAGTAGGAGAAAATGACCACTAGGTGGCAGAAACCCACTGTGTCCATCTCTTGTGAGAATTTTGAAATGAATCTTATGAACTATTAAGTCACTTTTTTACAAATTGTATTTTGATATGCAAAACGATTTCTAAATGCATATTATAAGCGGGTTTAACTCCTAATATCAGTAAATATGGCATATTAAGGCTTTTAATATTCTTAAGAGATTATCAGGCACTCGTTGCCTGTGTGCTTTTGCAGGGTTGGAACATTATCAAATATTAATTCTTCTAAACTTGCTCTTTTAAGAAGACTTCTTTGATGTTGATGTAATTTTTCATCGGCTAAGCAGATCTCACACGGTGGTATCTTCTGGAAAGCAGTGAGCCATAATTCATTGATGAGCCAAGTGTGGAGCACAGATATTCACATCCTCGCGCTTCTGCAAGATATGAGATAGTTCTCAGTTGTGGCGAGGCCTTAACAAAGTGCAGAGCTGCTGGCCTCGTACAGACCTAAAGGGCTAAGCATCAGGGAAAAGATATGTGCATTTAAAAGGCTTCAAAATCTGCAAGATTGTCATTTAAAACATATTTAAAAGTATACATTTGAACAGATCAAGGTGTCAAAGGTAAAACATTTTTCTAGTTTTGTTGATATTTGAGGACGAGAATGATCACTTCTTTCACCTGCTCTGTATTATAAACACTTCTACTTTCATTCAGAGTTAAAGTTGAGTCACCAAACTTCAAGTCCAAGTCCAGTTTCAAGTAGCCAGTGTTTAGATCAAGTCCAAGTCATAAAAGACTGACTTAAAAACTGACATAAAAGCTGAGTCCAAGTCCTGTCATATAACACTGCTGTCAGCTTTTTAAATACATGTTTATGCATCTCTGAGCACATGTTCTTCTTACACAGAATAGTAGTTTTTTATTTGTTCAAAGCAACTAATTAACTTACAAATGAACAGTTAACTGACATACTGCCTCTATTAATATTATGGCCCATTTTAACATCAATTAACTTGCAGCCTCTGAAAGAAGCCAACGGCCCTGCTATAAGTTGAGCAAAAAAAAAAAAAAAAAAGTATTTACTTGTCTTGTTGAATCTTTGCCAAATACCAACTGAAACTAGAAGTTGCACCCATCACATCCTCAATGGTTTCTTTTTTTACAGGTGGAACACTTAGTGCACTTTTTACCATTTCACAAGAATCAGTAAAAGCAAAGCGCAGTACTGATATAAAACAAAGGTAAATCAAAATCTGAGGACTTATCTTTGATTTACAAGTTTAAATGCAGTTAGTGCATGAGTCCGAGTCCAGGTCAATGATGCACAAGTCCGAGTAAAGTTATAAATCCTTAAAACCAGGGCCTGAGTCCGACATGAGTTCAAGTCCCGGACTTAAAAGCATTCTTTACATTCCAATCATATCTATTTAGCACAGGAAAAAACAAAAATCAGGAAGAATATCACAGCAGTAATGCAGAAAAATTAAAGTTTCATGACTAAAATTATCATTACTTTATCTTTTACTTTTTTCTTTTGATTTGATAATGTTTGCCCTCGGAGTTGGATAATTGATCTCTCTGTAAACACGTTAAAGCGAGCAAGATTGACATAAATTGGACAGACGAAGCCATCTTTTAAGTTCTCTGCTTCTTCTTTCATGTTGGATCACTTTGGGGTCTGAACGTTGCTAATAAAAGAAACGGTTAGACCTTGGGCGAGAAATGCAGGCTGATTAGTTTTGTTCACTGGAGACGAGGAGCTCTTTCTTTCGTCTGTTTTCTTTTCACAACATATCTGAGGAAGAGAATTAAAGAGAATGCTTAAAGTTTCACCAATGTGTTTGTTCTCTTCAAAGAAAAGAGGAATCTTGCTAGTCGGCGTCAGAAGTTGTATGTGCGTGCTCATTATTTCAATAAAGCCCATTTTGCCCTTGTTTGATTGCTCCATAAAGAGAATAGAGGATGACCTCGACTCTGTTGTTAACACTTTTGCACAAAAGAATAACAGATGCTGGTTTAGATAACAGTGAGGCTTCTGCCTCCAGTGGACTCCGTAAGTCCCCCACAGACCTACCCCCCCCCCACCCCAGAACATGCTTGACTTCGTAATCACACAAGACAAACAAGACTCTTCTGTTAAGTTTTCCACTAATGGGATAATTGATTGACAGTCTTTGAGCTCTCATGCAGCTTTTTTATTTACTGTTGCACTTGCATTCTGCAAACTCTCACTCGAACTATAACTGAGAACTAAACTGGGTATAAGGACGACACAGCCATGGGGGAAATGAAGCAATGGGACTGTTCTAATGATTCCCCAAAAGAAGAGTTAGGTCCACAGTTATCTGGGTGTGATCTCACACTAGTACACAGCGACTGGTTTGATTGTTCAGAGTCATCATATTCCGTATAAAACCTGGTTGCACATGTACGTTATGCTGACATCCAGCCAGCTGTACAGTAGTGGTTTTGTTTTTCAGACAGTAGCCATGCTGGAGTTTTACTTTTTTTGGTGGCAGCATACAATCTACTTTTTTTTTTTTTTTTTTTTTTTGCTTGAAGGCATCAGCCAGCTATTCCTCCAGACGTTGACATGATGAGCACACAAAGTGAGCCAAGCAGCATCCTGTGCTTCCAGCTGCTGACACAAACATGCTAGAGCAATCTGGACTGTACTTTAATACAGTGGAATGCAGACTTGGCTCCGGGTTGCAGTCTGCACTCCTCCACACTTTCACCCCTCTAACTGCAGAAAAGTGTCTGTGCTGGAGGGGTTCAGTGAACCTTCAGTTCAGATGCTGCTTTATTTTATTTTTTTTCCCCAAACCAGCTATTATTGTTGAAGTTCTACAGTATTTTGACTCAAACTCCTATAGAGGGACAAGATAAGCCCAATGAAATTCATTCTTCATATCAAAGAACTATATTTTGACAAAAACATGCATAAAATTGAATATTTCTCTATTAAAATAAAAGCAGTAAACCGGGACAAAGGAAAAGATGAGAAAACAATTAAAAATGTTAAAATACAGCCAGAAATATGCTCGATAGGAAGGCTTCCTAGAATTTTCACATGCTGCAGCACAAACCAGTTGCACAATCCTCTCTATCTGAAGGTTTAAATCAAGGAACACAGCCACGCAGCTACAAAAATATTCAAAATGGTCATTATTATAAGTATTATTATAATATCACACATAGAATTAAAAGTAAATTGAGAATACTTTTTTAAGTTATTGAGCAACACTGGCTCCTGAGATATACAATTGTTGTGTCATTCTCTTTTCACAATATCTAATCTAATGTGATCGATAAAATGTACTAATGCTTTCAATCAGAATAAGCTCAGGTGCACATTTAGGCAGCATTGTTTTGCCTCTTTTTTCCCCGCTCAGTTTTTTTTTTTTTTTGTTTTTTTTTTTGTTTTTACTTTAGTTAAAATTATGAGCATGATACGTGTTGGTTGGTGGTTCTTGGTTCTTCGTTTCAATGCTGTCTTTTGTCGACTGGCCTCCTGGGAAACGTCAAATCCAGACATGTGCAAAAAGATGTAAAGTCAAAGTAATTTTAACATTAACTGACATTTAACTGAATAAAATTCAGTTTATTTAACATCTCTGAGAACTGAAACAACTCATGAAAGGATTTTCTGCTGTTGCTTGGTGGCGTTTCAGGTCCAGCAGAGGGCGCTGCAGATGAGCAAATTCACGTAAGTGATGCCGTAGCCTCATGTTTATTTGAGCTTTAGTTTTCTTTTCTTTTCTTTTGAGTGTGTGTGTAATTGGTCACAAGATAAAATAGCACAGATCTTAATTACTGATATTGACACACAGAAAGGAGAATCCTTTGTACATACACGGTTCAGCATGTTACTTACTACAACACACTGAACACAGTTCTTTATACAGGAAAAAAAAAGATTTGCCTTCAAGTTATTTGTATGTCATTTTAGAATACTGCTTTTCAAGATGTTGCACATTAAAAAGACAACAGGTGACTGTTTTTGTTGTTTTGTATGAAAAGGGAGCTTGTCTGTGGAAGTTAAAATGGCAATGAAAAGACATGGTAGAGAGATGATAAGAGTAAAATAGGGATGGAGAGGAGAAATAGAGCAAATAAGGGTGTACAATTGCCTTAATATTTAAATTTCTCTTCATTGTATTCGGTAAGATGATATTTTTGTTCAGACACATGTAATGTACTGTGCTCTCTATCTCTGCTATTTTGTTTTATATAAAATTTGGACTTCCCTCTCCTTTCTTTAGACAGTGTTATTATAATGTTCTTCAAAAATGAAAGTCCTTTTAAATGACCATCACAGTGTTTTATGGAAATGTCAGTCATCTGATGCAAATTTGTTGCAGGGTTTCATGTCACAGACTACAGGTGGTCATTTTAACTTTGCTCCACTTGAGCTAGTTTCACTGACTGGGAGTACACTGCTCATACACAAACACTGCTCATACACATACACTGCACATACACAAACACTGCACATACACAAACACTGCGCATACACAAACACTGCACATACACAACCACTGCACATACACAACCACTGCACATACACAAACACTGCACATACACAAACACTGCACATACACAAACACTGCACATACACAAACACTGCACATACACAAACACTGCACATACACAAACACTGCGCATACACAAACACTGCACATACACAAACACTGCGCATACACAAACACTGCGCATACACAAACACTGCGCATACACAAACACTGCACATACACATACACTGCGCATACACAAACACTGCACATACACAACCACTGCACATACACAAACACTGCGCATACACAAACACTGCACATACACAAACACTGCGCATACACAAACACTGCGCATACACAAACACTGCTCATACACAAACACTGCGCATACACAAACACTGCACATACACAAACACTGCTCATACACAAACACTGCACATACACAAACACTGCGCATACACAAACACTGCACATACACAAACACTGCGCATACACAAACACTGCGCATACACAAACACTGCACATACACATACACTGCGCATACACAAACACTGCACATACACAACCACTGCACATACACAAACACTGCGCATACACAAACACTGCACATACACAAACACTGCGCATACACAAACACTGCTCATACACAAACACTGCGCATACACAAACACTGCACATACACAAACACTACACATACACAAACACTGCACATACACAAACACTGCACATACACAAACACTACGCATACACAAACACTGCGCATACACAACCACTGCGCATACACAAACACTGCGCATACACAAACACTGCGCATACACAAACACTGCACATACACAAACACTGCACATACACATACACTGCACATACACATACACTGCACATACACAAACACTGCACATACACAAACACTGCACATACACATACACTGCAATACACAAACACTGCACATACACAAACACTGCACATAAACAAACACTGCGCATACACAAACACTGCACATACACAAACACTGCACATAAACAAACACTGCACATACACAAACACTGCACATACACAAACACTGCACATACACAAACACTGCACAAACACTGCACGTACACAAACACTGCACATACACAAACACTGCACATACACATACACTGCACATACACATACACTGCACATACACATACACATACATAAACACTGCACATACACAAACACTGCACATACACATACACATACATAAACACTGCACATACACAAACACTGCACATACACAAACACTGCACATACACATACACTGCACATACACATACACATACATAAACACTGCACATACACAAACACTGCACATACACATACACATACATAAATACTGCACATACACAAATACTGCACATACACAAACACTGCACATACACAAACACTGCACATACACAAACACTACACATACACATACACATACACAAACACTGCACATACACAAACACAGCACATACAAAAACACTGCACATACACAAACACCGCAGATACACAAACACTGCGCATACACAAACACTGCGCATACACAAACACTGCACATACACATACACTGCACATACACAAACACTGCACATACACAAACACAGCACATACAAAAACACCGCAGATACACAAACACTGCACATACACAAACACTGCACAAACACAAACACTGCACATACACATACACTGCACACACACATACACTGCACATACACAAACACAGCAGATATACATACACTGCACAAACACTGCACATACACATACACTGCACATACACATACACTGCACATACACAAACACCGCACATACACATACACTGCACAAACACAAACACCGCACATACACATACACTGCACAAACACAAACACAAACACTGCACATACACAAACACCACACATACACATACACTGCACATATACATACACTGCACATACACATACACATACACATACACAGCACATACACATACACTGCACATACACATACACATACACTGCACATACACTGCACATACACATACACATACACTGCACATACACAAACACTGCACATACACAAACACTGCACATACACATACACAAACACTGCACATACACAAACACTGCACATACACAAACACTGCACATACACTGCACATACACATACACATACACTGCACATACACAAACACCGCACATACACATACACTGCACATACACATACACTGCATATACACATACACACAGTCTACCATACCTCCAAGTGCCTCAAAGATGAATATGCTGTGTGTCTAGTTATGTGTTTTATCTCATCTTTATTATTGTCCTGACAGAGGAGCTCACTGTGACACTTTCACCATTTTATGATCCTTCTTTTCCTCTTACACACACACACACGCACTTGGAGCCCTAGTCCAGCTCCCTCAAACAGAGTATGATGCATACTCCACTCATCACCCTTATTTCCAAATGGATTTTTTGACTAATAATCCTCTGGGACAACTTCTTCAGTCTGACAGTTTGTCTGCTGCATTTGTTTCCCCATCCCAGATACAGAGTTAGACTGAGCCTAATGTTGTGCAACTCTCTTTACTGGTTCCAGTCCAACACAAATGTTTTCTGCCTCCACAGAGTGTTACTACGAAACCTCTGCACTGCCAACAAACACATCTGGAGCAGAAGCTGAAAGCACACGTTGTGCCATCTGTAATCACTGGCTGCTTTATCTGAGCAGACAGGAACAAATGCTGGTGTGCCTGACCCCATTTATTGATATTTAAATGATCAATAAACTGGACCAAAATTTCCGTTATGTTGCTGAATAGTGATTTCTAGCTGTTGTTTAATTAAGAATTATTCGATCATCTGAAGAGATGGTTGATGTCACTCCCCTATGGCGCAAAAGCAGCCACAGCTGACTAGATAAAAACTAGATAAAGTGTTCTGCTAAGATATAACAGAAGGACTACAACTCCCAGCAGGCTTTAGGGAAAGCAGTGGTCATACCGGAATTATACCGGATATACTATTCTGTTGCCTGACCTGAATACAAATTTGTGTCAAATTAAATGAAACACTAAGCAATGTATTTCTCACATTTCACAGGTAAATAATGATCCTTCCAATCCCATGAAACACCTAGAAGAAAATATTTTTATTGAAGATAAAGACTGAAGCAGGTCCTGCTCAAGGTTTCTTCCTCTTAAAGTGGAGTTTTTCCTTCTCACTGTTTGGCTTAAACGTTTTTTTCTCCCTCTGTGGGAGTTTTTTTACTTGCCATTATCCTTGATTTAGAGTTAAAATTATAATTTTAGTTAATGATATTTGCTCAGAGGTCACGCTCTGGGTCTCCGTAAAGCGCCTAGAGACAATTGGCTTTGTAACAGACCTTATACAAATAACACTGACTTGAATTGAGAATTGAATTGAATTCAATTCAATTCAATTCAATTCAACTGAAGTGAATTGAAGATCATACATCTGCACATCATAGAATGTGCAGATGTATGCACTTCAGAAGTGTATGAACTTCAGAAGAATAAGAGCAGAATTAGAGTATAATTGTGTCATTCATCAAAGGTAAAAACAGATACATTTATAATTAGTCCTTACATTTGCAGATTTTTGTTCCCAGATTGAGCTTGGGCTTTAGAGACAGACAGGAGAAATAGATACATGGGAGGGGGGGGGGCTATAATACAAAAGTTAAGCTGTTAAGATAAACCTGTAAAATGTTCTTTTTTACGAGCAGGAGCAATTCCCAGTAGGAAAACGGAAAAGCAACAATAATAGTGTTAGTGAATGGGTGAATGGGGATAACTAGTTTTATCTGAAGCCAATCATCAGAGATCCATCATGACCTTTTGAACCAAATAGGATGCAAGCAGGACTCTGAAGCACTGAGGAAGAATTATGCCTGTCTGTCCCGTCTGGAGGACATGCTTCTCCTCTGCCAGGAGATTCCCCTTGGGAGTCACTTCCTCCACACATCTGGATCATTGAGTTTCTGAGCTTTCATTTTTTTTCCCTGTCCAGGATTACCAGTATTCATCTGCAACGCTACATCTGTGACTCCTGCTTCATTTCTTCATATTTTTTCCATCTTTCCTTGCAATAATTTGGCTCCTGCTCACTGAGCTGACTGCAGGCAGTCTGTTCAGGTTGCAGATGTTTTTACGGTTGTGTTTTGAAGAGCAGGTGCCTGCTGGACAGCAGGTAGACCACAGATTCCTGAGGACAAGTCTGGGACGGTCATATGCACAGATCTGAAGCCGTGAAAATCTTACTGGTTAACAGACACCACATTCACAAACTTAAACTCAGAAACACTTTAGCAGTGGTTTTCTTAAGATATTAATCTTTTTAGCACCAATAAACATTCCTGGTTTGTCATGACATTACAAAAAACAAATATAAAATGGTAGATGTGTCCCACATACACATTCAAATATCAAGACCAAGCCACTAAGTTTACCATGCCACGTTGATCTGCATTGTTTATAATTTTAAGCAGTACCTTCATCACTCTGTGAAGAGTATGCATTTCACAATTAAACAAGAAGAAAAAGTGTGGCACCACCAGGCAACAGCATGGTTGTCAGTTGTGGCTAATCTAATGGTCTAAATATGCTGCATGAAAATGGGTGAGGGAGTGGGAGGGTGGGGGGCTGCGTATAGGCCCCAGTTTTGAGCACAGCAGAGCCTTAATTTTAATGATTACCCATGTGATTACATTTTCCCCGGGAGATCAGCTCCGCCGTTCAACCACACAGCGTAGCACCACACTGGCGTCATTAACCGTGCTGCTTTCCGCAAAACGGTCCCCGTCTGCCATGAGGCTGCCATAAGCTTGTGGTCTGCATTTTTACACAACATACTGCATTTTCTTGGCACCGCCGTATATCAGATGGCTCCAGTCTGGGACGCAAACCTGAACTTCATAGTAGTACTGCTTCTGCCGGCTCGATGTGGTGGCCTGCTTTATCCTGTTAGGTAATTGTCCTGAGTATATTATATCAGCATCAGCCCCACTTAAATACTTGTATTTCTTAATGTGACCGCCCTGTGCTGATGGTATCTTTCCACTTACTCCCGTTCTTGGCTCAGTACACTGTAGGCATGCTAATAACACAAAAAAATGACAGAAATAAGATTCTTATCAAAAACAAAACAAAACAAAAAAAGGGAAAAAAGGGAGGGAGGCATGGTAGATATTTTTGATGTCTTCAGGGCAAATTATTAGGGCCTGGATGACAGAAATGACTATATTTATGTGTAGCATTCACCCCAGAATCTTTGTTTCCATAAGTGAATTGTTTAAGGAAATGCAAACAACATAAGTGTACTAAGAAGGTTTACACAGATCAGAGGGAATATTTGCTGAATGTTTGTTCATGGAAGAGGCTCTCCATCTGTGAGCGAATGACCACTAAAGCGTCTGGATCAGCAGCAGAGGGAGAGATGACCCCCGACTGCTACTCTTTACTCTGAAAGACGGCGGTGTTTTGCTTTATAGAGGCTGCTTTGAAAGTTCACATTATTCATTTTCAGAGACCAGTGCTATCAAGAACAGCTGTTTTCTTTTTTTTTTTTTTTTTTTTTAATTTTAGTGGCATTTATTTCATGAATTGCTACATGCAAAACCTTTGACAGCTTTTGGTTTGATACAAAATATTGATGGCTTTTTTTTTTCAGAACAAAGTATCAAACTTATGAAAATGAAATGATGGTGGGTTGGAGGTTAACGTTGTTGAAGATCGCTGGTTTTAATCCGGGCTGGGGCCAGTCTGGGCTGCGCTTGTGTGGATTTTCTCCAGGTGAGCGTCAATTTTTTTTTGTACTTTACATTTTTCCTTGGGCACTATAATTTCTCCAAAGTCATACTTTTGTGCTGTCTTTTCTTTTCTTCTCGCACACTTTTTTGATGAGGTTTATGCAACAAAGGTTTAACCAACAAAACATCTGGTTGGGTTTAAGCAAACAAAATTGTTTTGTTTACTTCTTTCATACAAAGCCTTGAACGACAAAACTCTTAACTGTGACACATGCTTTCATTCTGTCCTAGTAGAACCTTTTTCTCTCTAAACTCAGGTTTTCTGGCCATCCAGGAGTCTGCAGGTCTGGAAAGGGCTGTCAGAGCCTTCAGTTATCAGGCTTCTCTATTGTTGAGTCAACTTCAGTCAGGGAGGCAAACTCCTCTTCATTTAGGGTTAAGACCTTCCTTTTTAATAAAGCTTTTCAACTCTGTAGTCTCTTACACTATTACTACACCTAGGCTGCCATTATGCACTGAGTATCAATTGATTTATATGAATAATTGGAGTAATTATAGGGATAATTTGGTCAAATAAGTAATTGATCTAACTTATGTGTGCGGTGGTGAGAGAAAGCTGCTTATGTTGGAACAAACAAGACATTACAGCAGAGTCTGCAACCAAACGTAGCTTTACTACTACAGCTTTACTACACATGGAGAGTATCTGTGTGATAGAACTGTACATTTTAGAGTGGCCTTTTATTATGGCCAGCCTACGGCTCGTCTGTGTAATAATCATGCTGTCTCATCAGCATCTTAATATGCCACACCTGGGAGGAGAATGGATTATCTTGGCAAAGCAGAAGAGCTCACTAACACAGATTAGCGATCTTGAGCCGGAGCCCCCCAAGCCTCAATAATGTGTTTAAAATATGTTTAAAAACCCCAAAAAAGTAGCGAAACAAGACAAAGGCTCAACTGTGGTCTTTCTGTTTCCTTCACAGCCTCTGGTCTCTGAACCGTAGTAAACAAACTGCTAGTGTTGTGCTATTTTTGGCTCGTAATTAGCGGCTAACATGCTAACAACAACAAAAAAAAAGTCAGTTTTCTCTGCATGGAACGAGCACTTTATTCTGGCACTGCAGGAACTTGTAACATCACACAGGTTGTATTGTTGGGACTCCTGTCGGTTAACAGAGAATGTAAATCTATACACGCTGGACTGCTGTTGATGCTCACTACACTTTTCATCTAACCCTGTTTTCTTCACGACACACACATTACCCATAAGGCCACATCATTACCCATAAGGCCACCTTCTTAAAGGGGCCAGGCTGGCTCACAACATTTCTTCACTGTGAGAGAACGCGCACAACATCCTGTGATGTTTCCGCGATTTAAAAAATTTTTTTTTAATTATTTATATTTCTGAAAAAAATCCATTAAGCACTAAAACCGCGGTACTCAAACCGTGAAAAGGGATCACTGTATAGTATTTGAATGTTTATGGTTTTATACTGTCATTAATGATATGAGGAATTGGTGCAAGCTTCTATAGCAAAAATGACTACTGGAGTTTTACTGTACTGCAATGATTCCCGAAGTGTGGGCCACGGCCCCCTGGTGGGCCGTCGCGGTACTGCAGGTGGGCCGTGAGAGGTCATTAAAATTAAACGAATATGTTTTAAATCCTCTATCTTTTTTAAATATGTTTTCATATACTGTAAAATATTAACGACATAATTTAAAAACATTAAGAAGTAACAAAACAAACCAGTTAAGTGTTATTCTACCGTCAACTTAACTTAATATGACAAGTGTCACCTTATTTGTTGACCCCTGACATTAATGTCAGAACATAGCTTCTGGTCCTGAATGTTGATCACAGTTGAGATTCAAGGTTTCGGTGGGCCGCGGAGATTTTTCACATTTCAAATTGGGCCTTGGTATTCTGAAGTTTGGGAATGGCTGCTGTACTGTATTTAGTTATCTCTTTACTTTAACATAAAGTCTTGAAATAGATATATAGATAGATATATATAGATAGAGATAGATATATAGATATATATATATATATATAGATATATATATATATATATATATATATATATATATATATATATATATATATATATATATATATATATATATATATATATATATATATATATGTGTGTGTGTGTGTGTGTGTGTGTGCGTGTGTGGTGTGTGGTGTGTGTGTGTGTGTGTGTGTGTGTGTGTGTGCTATCAGAAGAATTTTGATTCCTATTTGTGAGTTCCTGTAAACCTCTGTTAAATATTATTGGCTGAAGCAGCTGAAAATATTTTCAGTTAAACCAACTTGCGTCTGTGGATGGGGGGAGGGTGCAGCTGTGTAAAGCATTAGCAGGCTGCGTGTTTGTGTGTGTGTCGCAGGGGCAGAAAAGTATGTGTTGTTTTTAATGACTGTCAATTTTAATTATGCATATGTAAGATGTTGATCATATGGGATTTATAATATTGACGTGTGCAGATAAATCTTAATGTTGTTTGCTTAATTTATGACCTGGCTTAATGCTTCGGTTTCCAATCTTTTCAGGGTTACTTTATGAGCAGCTGGGCTCCAGCTAAGGACAGGAACCTTCACAAAAATGTGACTCCGAAAGTGTTGACACATTCATAAACATAGGTTCTTGTGAATAATTGGTTTTAAGTCTGAACACCGTGTGTTTTTTCTATACTTACCATATAGGGTATAGATTCTCTGCAGGGCAGTGGAGCACAGCTGGGACTGTAAAGCAACGATAGGAGTGTTTACACCAGAACAATCAAGCTGGAAGGACTTTTATAAGAATCTGTAGGCCTTTTTTTATAAGTGAGCATGTCTGTTGCTCCTTTGCTTCTGACAACCTCCAGTAAACGTAAGAGAAGAAGATATCTGGATGTGAAAGGTGCTCTGTCTGTGCATAGCTTGGAAGGACATTGAGCTGTTTAAATAATCATTGCACTCTGCAGGACATTATTGATCTTTAGGTGAACTAAGAGGATGTAAAGTTTGACTGTCAGAATCTATAAACTGGAAAATTTGTAAAGAGAAGCTCGAAGGAGTTCTTCCAACTGCGTGATTCACTTCAAAACATCAGGAATTTCTGAATGCTGGATTTAACATAAGAAATGTACTG
Organism: Hirundichthys speculiger; assembly: GCA_018398805.1. Lineage (NCBI taxonomy): Eukaryota > Metazoa > Chordata > Actinopteri > Beloniformes > Exocoetidae > Hirundichthys > Hirundichthys speculiger. The sequence continues at coordinate 682,102 of JAGFBZ010000973.1, read as the reverse complement.
TTTTGGTAAAAGAGAGACGGGGTTTGGATAGCCGGAGGAAGAAAGATGAAGAAAGAAAAACCATAGCCAGTCTGACCTGTGACTGGCCTGCATGGAAGAGTCTGTTATTAAGATTGCGGGAGGGGATGAGAACTCCTCAGGGAGCCTTTATGGTGATGTGTGTACGGGATTTAGCGCAGCACCGTCAACACAGAGGGCCCCTTTAAGTTATACCTTCTCATTTGTTTTCCACTATTTTTCTTTGCCAGTCATGTGGCTGGCAAAGAAAAATGAGAGAAAAATAAAAACAGAAAGGAAAAAAAGAAAAAAGTAAATATTTTCTCTCAAGCTTTCTCTCAGCTTTCCTCTTTTAGGCTAATTAGAACCACTTGTTTAAGGTTTATTTGGCTTTTAAATGTAATAAATGGATTCTCGTGCCAACAAAACAGATTTTTTTTTTTACTCATGTATTTCCATAAATAACATCCAGATTGTCACTTTCCCTTATTAATTAATCATTCTTTGTTCAAGTTTGACCTTGAGGCTCATTGTCAGAAACGATATTCTACAGCAACCTGAGCAGGTACAAAATAATTTACATGCTTGTTAGAAATCAATAATCCAGATCAAGCCTAACGTTTAGAACAAAAAAGCTGAAAATCAAGATGAGTTTCAGGAAGTCAAGAACAACAGGTCTCAAGTTTGGAGTAATACTGTTGTTGTTCAAATTAAAATCCGCTTGCCCTGAGTAAAGATCAGATGAGTCTTTCAAATCAAAAGCAGCATGTCTCAATGAGTCAAGATTAATAAATTCAGGCCAACACCACGTGAACGGAAAACAGCTGTCAAGCTGTCCAAAGTCAGGACCAATCATTTCTAAATTCCAGACCAACTTGTAGCAACCAAAAATAAACTGTTCATTAGATGTTGCAATTCTATGCCATTTGAAATTATTATTATCATTATTATTAGCGGAAGCAGCATTAATTAATTAAGTAATTATAAAATCATGCTGATTCAAGGTACTACTACATCTGACGTTAGGTAGACAAAGAAATGCTGAACATTTTCATGTGGCTGAATTTATGCCATCGAAATTTGAATTTGATTTACTTTAATTTATCTTCAGTTTGAAATAAAGTAAAGTGATATTATGAGATTCTGGTGGTATTGTCAAAGCTGAACTTCATATAACGTTTTTATACATCTACATCTTACTTATTTGATATATATAAAGCAAATTAACCTTTTAGCTGATCCTGCTTTAAAATGATCTGCTTTATGGAATTCTAAGCTGTGTGTGTGTGTATGATAAAAAAAACTAAGTTAAAAAGGTACCTCATCTAATATTTAGCAAATTCGTAGGAAATGATTATGAACTATTTTGTTGAAATGATTAACTTGATCATTTGCAGTCAGATGTCGTGTCAGCAACCTCAGGCAGCTGGAGGACGAACACAAAGCAGCTTTTGCATGAGAACATGTCTGTTAGCCTCTGGGCCGCCGCAGGCCTTCACATCCGGTTTGTGAAATTGGATTGGGAGATTCCCACCTGATCCACACTGAACCTGTTAATCTGTTCTTTCATGTCCACCTGACAATCAGACAGTAAATCCTTTAATCACAACCTATCTTTTATTTATGAAGATGGAGAGAGTGGTGGAACTGATTAAATGTAATTATTAACAGAAATCATGGAGGCCTGTGTGTAGATAATTAAAAATGAAGTGAACATTCTTTATTTAGACACCAGTGTGTTGTTGAAGCAAGAAACATTAATTAAATCAGAATGAAATGAGAATCAGAATGAAATTACAATTACATATAGAGATTAACATTTTCTGGTGCTCTCCTTGAAGTGTTTTATTATCAACTGCAGTTTTTCTTTGCACTCCAATATTTTCTTAAACTACATCCCTGTTCCATTAACCTTTCCATAGTGCCTCAGGCTGTGAGCCATTTCTACACACAGTCCACACGTCTGTTTCCTGGATGACAACTCCAGCTGATCAGCTGGGGCCAGCGCTGGACCAATCAGAAGAAAGGTGTGTATTTGCTGTGGTTATTAGAAGAGGCCAGACATCTGGATGCAGTTAGGAGTGGGTACTTAGACCTGGCTTATGTAGCTTGGTTACAGCGCAGATTTGAACTCAAGAGACCTATCGAGGTGGTTCTTGGATCAGGATCATGGATGGAAAAACAAATCTTGATAAAGCCAGTCCTTCCCTCATTCTATTTGTTTTATGTGTTGCTCATGGGTCCTGGTAGTGAGGGGAGCTGTGTCTTCAGGAAAATTTTATCTTTGAATTTATGTCCTTTATGTCAAACCTTATATTCAAATCCCTTTTGTCATACCTATTATTTTTGGCAATGTTATCAAAGTCAACTTTATATCTATGTTAATTAATAATCATCTTGTCAGTGTAAGATGAAGGTAGGGATGGCAGGGTGTACGATGATTTTTATGCTAGGTTGGACAGTAAGGACGGTTGACGAGGCAGAGCGATAGAGATGGGAAGGATGTGCAACAGGCTAGGATGATTAAGGATAGAGATGGAAATGTATTGACAGGTACCAAAACTATGATAGGAAGATTGAAAGAGTACTTTGAAGAGTTGATGAATGAGGAAAATTAAAGACAATAAAGAGTAGAAGAGGTGACTGTTCTGGACCAGGAGGTAGCAAAGATTAGTAAGGCTGAATAGAGGCAGTTGGTCCTGATGATATACTTATGGAGGTATGAGGTAAGAGATGTGGCAGTGACATTTTTGATGAAGACATTCAATGAGGTCTTAGAGAGAAGAGGATGCCTGAGAAATGGAGAAGTGTCCTGGTGCTGATTTTTAAGAACAAGGGAGACGTTGGGAGACGAGTTGTGGCAACCGCAGAGGCAGAAACACAAACGGCGAGCGTTCCAGCAGACACCATCTGCTGCAGAAGCGCCTTCTGCAGCACATATGATAATGCTTGTGTTGGCACAAATCCAAGTTAGAAGAACTAAAGGTCATCCTGGTGAAAATAAACCGAAGCCATCCTGCTTTGCAGTAATGATCACTCTAAAAGGCTAAAACTCTCACTGAAAAGAAAATTACATGCCTGGCCAAAAAAAGTTGGCACCAAAAAAAAGGTCGTAAACTCTAATATTTTGTTGGACCTCCTTTAGTTTGATTACGGCACACATTCACTGTGGCATTGTTTTGATAAGTTTCTGCAATGTCACAAGATTTATTTCCATCCAGTGCTGCATTAATTTTTCACCAAGATCTGTCATTGATGATGGTAGAGTCTGAGTCTCCAGTACATCCCAAAGATTCTCAATGGGGTTCAGGTCTGGACTCTGTGGTGGCCAATCCATGTGTGAAAATGATGTCTCCTGCTCCCTGAACCAGTCTTTCACTATCTGAGCCTGATGAATCCTGGCATTGTCATCTTGGAATATGTCCGTACCATCAGGGAAGAGAAATCCATAGATGTAATAACCTGGTCATTCAGTATATTCAGGTAGTCAGCTGACCTCATTCTTTGAGCTCATACTGTTGCTGAACCTGGACCTGACCAACTGCAGCAACCCCAGATCAGAACACTGCCCCCACAGGCTGGTACAGTAGGCACTAGGCATGATGGGAGCATCACTTCATCTGCCTCTCTTCTTACCCTGATGCGGCCATCACTCTGGAACAGGGTCAATCTGGACTCATCAGACCACATGACCTTCTTCCATTGATCCAGAGTCCAATCTTTATGCTCCCTAACAAACTGAAGCCTTTTTTCCAGTTAGCGTCACTGATTAGTGGTTTTCTTAAGGCTACACAGCTGTTCAGTCCCAATCCCTTGAGTTCCCTTAGCATTGTGGGTGTGGAAATGCTCTTTATTTCACTATTTAATGTAGCCCTGAGTTCTACTGTTGTTTTTCTTTGATTACCCTTCCAGTTTTCAATAATGCGTTGGACAGTTTTCAACCCAATTTTGATAGTTTCTGGAATCTCCTTAGATGTTTCTCTGCTTGATGCCAATGATTTGACCCTTCTCAAACAGACTAACGTCTTTTCCAAAACCACAGGATGTGTTTTTTGAAATGGATTGTTTAGGAAATGAGAAACAACTCATTGCACCATTTGGGGTTAAATAACTTGTTGCCAGCTGAAAGATAATCATTCATGCAGTAATTATCCAGTAGGAGGCTCGTACCTGTTTGCTTAGTTAAATCCAGGTGGAAACTTTTTTTTTTTTTTTTTTTTTTGGCCAGGCAGTGGTATAACAAAATAGAATGGATTGATTTGTGTATTTTATGTGGCCATCTTATGGATCTATTAAAATGAAAATTGCAAGACTGAAAACAAGACACATTATAATTTTTGATTCATATCTCTTTATGTTTATTTTTATTAAAAATCAACTCCTACAGTGGTTAAATTCACTTTGGTGTTGAGGCCACTGTTTGGTCAAGTGTAAATAAATTACTTGTCTTCAAAAGTCACATACACTGCTATGCTCCTCTCAAAACAATACCAAAATGGAAATAAATGAAAAGTGTTATTTTCACATAAAATGGTCGAACCAATGCAATCTGACTTCTCCTTTGCGAGGGAGGTGTACATACTGTATAATGTAAAATATAAATATGATGACATATGGATGAAGTTTGTGCTTGGAGTCCTCCATTCAAAAAGCAGAACCATACTGTTAGTAGTTTCTTCAGAATCAGAATCAGAATCAGTTTTATTGGCCAAGTTTGTGCACACAAACAAGGAATTTGACTCCGGTTACTAAGCTCTCTTTGTACAATTCGAATATGATATCCTATCCAGTGTGGATAAATGAAGAATCAGAGAGTGTTGGCTCACTTTTTCCCCTTTGATTTTTGTTTTCAGTTTGGATTGTGGCTTGTGCAGAAAGCCTGCCAGTAACAGTACAGTACGTGGTCTGGTTAACGGGTGGGTTTGCTCGTGGACACTCGTACTGCATGTGTCTATACAGAGGGATGGAAAAAAGAAAAAGATCAGAGTATGAACTGAATGAGAGATACATGTGGAGTGAAGCAAAATATGCCTACAATTCACTTTATATTCATAGTCATACTTATATTTATATACTTCTTAGTTCATTGTGCATTTTCTAGTTGTCCCTTTTGTTATTGAAGTGTGCAAGTGCACGGAGGTGAGAGACACACAATACATATCACTACACATTGTACAATGTATGATTTTGTATGTGACAAATAAAGTTGATTGAAATTGATTTATTACTGAGCAGCAAAATTATATATATATATATTTTTTTTTTTTTCTGGGAGCAATATAAGTCATTACAACTGGCTGTGATGTGGGGGCAAAATTAGCACACCTAAGTCAGAGCAGGACCTACAGTTTCTGCACAGCTGAAAAAAGACTCCCCTACCATGAAGAGTATGCTAATTAAACCAGATATGCACTTTCAGTGTCCAACCTGAAACTAATATGACACTTTGATTTGTGGAGCATCACAGGAGACACCACCAAGGGAGATGTTTGGCAGCCAGTGTTTAAACACAGTACAGTGTATGCACGATTCAATTATCCAGACAGATACGGTCTAATGTTCTCATATGGTTAGAAATATTTTCTCTTACTGACAGTTTATTGTAGATTTTCAAATTGTGATGAAGATCATAATGTCCGTAAGGAATCAGCACTATACTGACTGGCTTTTCCAATTTGATCCGATATTTATAGTCAAATATTCTCCAGGGCACTTACAAAGAATGACTGAATGAACAAGCTGCAGGACAACAAATTTATGCTTCACATTCCCAAATGAGAAAAGGCTGGAAATGAAAAATAATGACATCATGCTTCGGGATCTTCAGGGATCAACGAGGATTTGTTGAAAAATTCAGAAAGTTAGTCATCAGTTGTATAAGCACTGAGTTGATGCAGAACAAGCCAGTGAATTCAGTAAATAATGCATTAATAAGGAAGAAAATAATAGATTGCCAGAGTTTTCATGGTTTTAACTTTATACATGTGATACAGCAATTTAAGCAAAGTACTTCAACTCTCAAGGGGCTCAAAGGTTTTTGGACAAACTGACGTAACTGGAAATATAACCATTATTTTTAACACTTGGATAAAAATCCAAAGGATTCTGCCATCAAACGCTAAATGGTAAAAACTCATCATTGTCCAAATACTTCTGGACCTGCATGTGATAATCACTAAAGCCTAAATGCGGTTAGAAAGATTAGGCACATGCCATCACAACAAGTCATTCTGCTTACAGCCATTCGTCAATGAGCTCCACTGTGTTAAGGTTCTGAAGTCTTATGCATTTCACTCTATCCACCTCTGGAAACCTCGAGCCAGATGTCCACATGTTTCATATCATGAGCTCATCAGAGATGAGTCATGACTTCATCAGCACATCATGAAGTGTAACAACTCATCATTGCTTGTCTTTTTTTAAAGTAATCCACATGCATAAGCTTATGTCCTCACTCATGTTCTAGACAGAAAAAACATCAAACAGCCACAAAAAATCTGAATATTTATGAAAAATTTATTGGTCATAATGGGTATGCAAATGTCATGCATATGTACAGCATATAAAAGGTTTTATCAACAAAACAAAACAATAACAGTTAACTTAAATTTGACACATTTAGCTTAAACTCTTTTTTTTTCTTTGAAGTAGAAATGAAATGTCAAATTGTGATTGAAAACCCACAGGCCCTTGACTCATAAAACTGCAGTATAATCAGTAACACATTCGTACGTACACAGAAACACACATATAAAACATTCAAAGAAACACATGAGGTAGTCAAATGGCTAAAAAAAAATAAAAAAATAAAAGAAATAGAACACAATCAGTAATTAGATCTATGGATTTTATGCTCCAATTACAACTGTTCCAAGTTCAGCCTTTACTGTGAGACATTTAATTGGAACAACTTCAGTATACTTATTACAAAAAGGCTCCTTTTGTGTGCTACAGCATCACTTCATACAGATAAGAAAGGGTAACATTATATATACTCGTCCATGATTATTAAGGGGAATGTGGCCGAAGCTTTACCAGGATGCACTGAGCCAAGAGGCAGGAAAGAAAATTGATATTTTAACTTTTTATTTTAATGTACTTGTTAATTTGTGAAATAATATGCCCCCAATGTGTTTTAAATGGGAAGAGTGGATTTAATAGCATGATACTCAGGCATGAACAGTATGACTGGAGGGAAGGGAAGGTTACTAGAGGAATATGGATTTGCCATAGCTGATAAGAAAAACCACAAAACTAAAGGAATGTCAAAAAGTCTTAGGCCCCGATCATACACTTCCCCTTACCCATTAACACTAGCCGCTACCCGCAAATTGCGGGTTTAAGAACCTCCGCTAACCGCTAATGCATGTTGCTAAAGCCGCTACCCATTATGCCGACTCCCCTACTCACTTTGTAGGTGTGGCAATGGGCGTGTCTTTTGCCCTTTCCGCAAACTCGGTATCTTGCGATCGCAGTTGTGCGATCGCAATGTACCGCGCATACAAGAGCGTATCCAAATGGCAAGAACGGCACTACCTCTCGAATTAACTCCTGTATAAAAAGCGTGATCTGGCCTCAGTTGAACCCCTAAAAAAATGGCAGAGATCGTCTTAAACGGCTTGCTCGCCAGTTAAACAATAGATGACCAGAGCGTGTTTACTGGGAGGACACCAACTATCTGGGACTTTCAGGTAGCCGATAGGAATTGTCTGTGTAAAAATATTTATCTGTATATATCAGTGCAGAGGAGGAAGAGGAAGGAAAGAGGAAGGAAAAGGAGGAAGCTCTACAGCAGAGTCTCAGATGAGCTGCGTTCGCAGCTGCGTTCGAGCTGCTCCGATGGTTGAAAAGACGCTCTATAGCGGTTTGCGGGTAGCGCAACCTGTTCTTAGAGGCAATGGCTACTCACGCACTGATTGCTTTAACAGGTGGAACGCCCTAACCACACCCATGCATAATGTAGCGGTTAGCGCAGGTGGGATAGCAGGTTTAGGAAGGTGGAAGATTAAGTTCTTTGCGGTGGAACGCCCCTTCCGCTACCCGCTACCCACTATCTCTAAACAGCGGCTTTAGGAGATCTGGCAGAATTCGGGCCCATGATCTCGTTGTAGGCTACAGCACAAACAGCAAGGCTTTATTTCTGAGAATAATGACTTGTATTCTATCAAAAGAGGCTTGATTTTAAAAATCTGCGTTGTGTGATATTTTTACGATACAATCATGACGTGCTTTAAGAGGCCATCGTTAATGAAAATATTTTCATTGTAACAAACATTCTACTTTCTTGAGTTTACAAGAAAAATATGTTTTATAACCTAATTATTAATACTTCTTTTTCATCAAGTGTTATAAAACTTTGTGTGACTTGAATGAATTTTCCATATAAATTTTCCCAAAAGCATATGTGAGCAAATCCACAATTCACAGTATTTACATAAAATGTTAATAAATTTCTCTTGAAAATATACTGTATTGCAAAATATAATTTATACACAAATTTCTATTCATACTCAGAAAGCTTTATACAAGTTTACATAAGGAATAAAAGAAAGATCCAAAACTTTGAGATAATATACAATGTTTGTCCTCCCTCTCAAAACCTCAATTTGTTCCCCATACACTCTTTCATTACACACATACAGCAAACATTCATATGCTTTTGAGTCAGCGGTATATTTGGGGTGTAGGAGAAAATATGCTGAAGACAATGTGCTTTGGCTAAACCAGTGACAAGATCTGAACAAAAACAATTGGCATAAGGAAATCCCAACAATGTATGATCGCCTTCTTAAAATGGTATTTTAGAGGACAATTAGTTGACTTTTCAAGATCTTTCCAAATCTATGCTTAGCTCCACAAATGTTACAACTTACTACTTGCTGTTTTCAGTTAAAGGACAGGTTGTTCTTTAAAAACAAAAACTTGATAGTGTGGCATTGCTAAACCACACTTAATCCTTTTAAACCCAGAAGCAGAGGAAGTGAATTAGCGCACGTGCTGCCTCAGAATATTTGTGTATTTGCAGTATTTACACAAGTATACAAGTCTCAAAGACTTTCTTTCCAAGCGTTAGCTGAGATCAATTACCAATCTCGTGTGCACATCGAGTATTGGGCTTGAGATGGTACATTATTAGCGTCACTTATAATACGTTAGAATATGGCTCTGTGCAGAGGGCAAAAAAAAAAAGAGTAAACATTTACTTCAATGGCACAGAAGTAATTTAGCATCTATGAGGTGTAATAAAAGTCATTTTTGCATATGTGTTCACCTTCCAAACTGCAAACCTCTGGGATGGGAACGTGTGAATGAATCCTACAGACTTACATATTTAATTTCACTTGCAATTCACTGCCAACTGCTGTAGTATTTACGGCTGAAAATAAAAGGATTTGTTTCTGACAAGGCTATAGCAGTTGCTGTGCAGAGGTTGTGCAGTTGCTTTGAAACACTTATGGGACACGACAGTGTGTGTAAAGGAAGTGATCCTCCATTTGTGTACATTCATTTGGAATACCACAGGAGTCAGAACAACTGCCAAGCCAGATTACTCTGAACTGATTAGAGAAAACTCTAAGCTGACCTGGAGTTTCTCAACTAGAAGGACTCATGTAGTACCAGCTGGACAAAAACCTTTTTGCACCTTTTTGGCTTGTTCCTCTTTTTGTGTATGTTTTGTTTTGTGTGTGGGTTTTAAGGGACACGTCATAACTTGCATAGTGGGGAAATCATTGTGGACATTTTCGGCCTGTCCATGAGTGACGAGGAATATGATTAAGGTTGGGTAGCCATGTTTACATGTCTTCATTTCCTGATATATTTACTGTTTACAGTCTATCCAGGGCTGGTAATGAGGCTGTAATAGCTTGTTGTGAGTGAAGCGTAAAGGGCTCATGTTACTATGCTCAGAAAGGTTCTTCACACAGTGGATCCAACTCCATCAGTGACACATAGATATGAGAGAAGTCTTCAAAAACCTTTAGATAGGAAGCAAATAAGCAGATTTCCCTTAATGTTAATTGTTTCCACTGACAACAGTTACTAAAAGGGAATCTACAAAACCCCTGTGGATTTAAAACATGTGCAATTGATTGTGATTCTTAAGTAAAGTAGCAATGCGGACATTGAGGCTCATACTAAAGCTTGAACCTAGATTACGATTGGCTACATCTACTGATTCATAAAAACCTGCTTATGAGAATCATTTACAGATGATTTATATTTAAAAGGTTATAAAATGTGGAATATTTGCTGCATCTTTCACATTTTTCTTTCACATTTTTTGGTGTTTGCTCTTCTGCTACACATTCAGTACTTCCACTGCCCTTTAAAAGCCATTCTGTATCTTAATAGTGGTTGTCTTGTTCCTTTTCCGACTTTCTGAGTTGAATGCGTTAAATTCAAATATTACAGTTCCCCGATCATCATGTCATCAGTGCAGCTTTTGAAGCACACTTGCTTGGTACGGCGTAGCTCAAACCATGTCGGACTATAACCAACGGCTGTGCTGTCATCAAAAAAAAAGCTGCATTTGCACTGAAAAAATGTCTGAAATAAACTTTTGTATGCTTTCTCTGTTTTGCTTTTCAGACAAGAGCCGAGGCTGCCGAGCTGTCCGTTGCTCACCAATAACACTAAGACAGTACATAAGTCTGCACACACATGAAGTGGCACCAATTTTTTTTACACAAGGACCAAGGATGTTTTCTTTTTCTAAAACATACTTCAGAAGATCAAGAGAGCAGTCGCTGGGAACCTTCCTGTGCTGTAGCAGGACTGTCTGTCCAGGGAGGCGATCCTCAAGGCTACGCTGTGCTGCTGCTGGAGCACGGTGTGCTTTGGGTGCTGCCGATACTGTGAGCTGCACTGCTGCTCTCTGAGGCCAGCTGGGACTTCTGGACCGGCTGTGTGCCAGCGGACTCTCCTAGACACAGAGCATGAGAGGGAGGGGGGAATAGAGAGGAGAGATCGGGATCAGAGGGTGTTGGAGAAGATGGACAGAAGTTAGAACTGGACAGGAACATGACAAACTGATTCAGATAAAATTACAAATTGTGCTCATCTGGAGCTTCAAAACCATGAAGCCTTCACTGTTTTCCTATACTCAGAAAACAATGATTGTCTTGGACTTGTGTAGTTCTTTTTACTTTTTGATATACTTTAATGCTCACAGTTGTCATCAATATAATTTGTCTCACACTTTCTTATGTGATTAAGGTATTCTGATTTAAGAAAAAAAAAAAAGTATGTGTCAGTTTAAAGTACTAAATGTGTGACATCTGTAAGAAGAAATAATTTCTTTTGGTATCTGGAATCAATGAGCCTTGCTTTAGTAGATGAAGCAGAGTAAACACCATAGGGCCCGACATCTAGAGCACAAACCAGTGGTTTATTGTTTTATGTCTAACAAGTATTTCATATTGAAAATTTTCTTAATACAAAGCTTAATTGAAGTACAAATAAAAAAAAATATATTTATCTTGTGAAATAAACGCATGTGTTTAATTTGACAAGCTTGACCAGTTATCACTGCAGTCTGCTCCTTTCTAGCTTCATTCCATGTAGGATGCACAGTGTTTTCTTTCCTAAGGGAAGAGTTTGTGCTGCACGTTTGAGCAAGTGCTTGCATATATGATAGACACGTGTATCTACAGGTGATCTAACCCCCCCCCCATCTCCCTCTCTTTCACAGGCCTCACCCTCCTGCTAATGTTTAGCAAAACGGAGCTGCGACAGACTTTCCAATCACAGGACCAAGACCTCTGAAAAACAAAGGGATTCAACTCATCTGCTGGAAACTTCAATTCCCAAGTTCCCAAATCCGTGCTTTCATTCCAGATCGAAGAGATAAAGGCAGTTTTTATCTCAGAGCAATATACTGTGTATGAAGACCCTGTATGCAGTTGTTGCAACAGATGTCTACAGAGGGAAGATTCGCCCTGACTCTTTAAGGTTAAGGACTCATTAACACCAAGAAAAACTCTCTGAGTCTTTGACAAGAGCATAGTCTACAATTCAAATTTGCATTGTCTTAAAAGTGTCTATGGCTACATAAGAAGACCTGGAGCCTCATGTACTAACCTTGCATGCGCACAAAACAGCCCTGTATGCTTTTTTTCCACATTAACATTAAAGCCAAAAGTGAAATGAACTTCAGAATGTGTGGTCCTCCACACACATTTCATGTTTGGTGGATGCACATTTCTAGGGGTTTTCTCTATTGATGACACTTGATTCAGTGAAGTTGCAAACATTAGGAATCGTCTCCCCAAGTGTTTGTATTCCACCACAGGTGAAACTATAAATTGTGTCAGTTCGGTGCCATATAATCTATATTGTGAATAAAAATCCAAAATCTGAGAACCAAAGTCCTGAATCAGGAAAACTCAGCATCTGTAACATAGAAATCCAATTCTGTAAATGAAAATCGTCTGTACATTTTTCATTTCTTGCTATCAATTCTAAAATCATCTGAGTTTTTAAACCATCTTTCTCAGTTGTGCTTTTTTTGTTCTTGGTTGTGACCCTACAAAGAGGGTCAATGTTGACTGCAGTCTCATTAACATATTCTGATTTCTGGGTTACAGATTCTGATTTCATCACACTGGTGTGTCGCATTGCTCTGGAATGGGGCATCCTGTGAGATCCCTAACATGGATCAATCACCTGTTCTGGTCACACTCTGCTGATTGATCCCTAACCATGGATCAATCAACTGTTCACCTTTCTCTTTTGATCATTTTTACATAATTTACAATGTGTCCCCCCCCCATGGCACTGACGGATTCCACCATATGTTCCTATTTTTTTTTTCTTTTTCCTATTTACGCCAGATGATAAAGTACCAAATAAATAATTTTTTTCTGGCTTCAACTTCAGAAAGGAGTGTCTCAAGTTCCCATTCGCTGAAATGAGCAGAGATGAGCAAGTTGCCCATGCCTATTTTTACTTACTATCATATTCAAATTGGTCCATTTAAGGGAGGAGACAGGGCGGGGTGTTGTGCTCATGCATCATGTGCTTGATTTCATGTTGATTGTGACTTACTGAAAGAATGTAATGGAATCGTGCCTGTCAGCAGTTTCATATATCTGAAATTCTTTCGTGTGTTCACACAGATTTCCATCTTTGTCCGTACGCAAAATTTCACTAAGAAGTTTATGTGAGTCTTTGTACAAGAGGCCCCTGGACTTAAAAAACAAATATTAACAACTGTATCAAAACCTACCGTCTTTCTCAGCTTCAGGTACGAATGTAGAAAAAAAAAAGATTCACTGAAGAATCACAGTTTAAATTTTGAATAAATAGAATTTTTTCCCCTTTTTTTCCCTTTCCTTTTATATTTTCCCTCGTAAAATTGTCTTCCCAACTGTCAAACAGATTATTTTAACTCTCTCATTGTAATTGTCAATTTAGAGATATTTTTAAACCAGCATTCACATTAAAATTTTTGCCTGATAGTGCTTGATAAAAACCGAAGGAACACTAAAGATATAATAGTTCATCCTGAAAGGGGGTCTGAAAGAGTGCACCAAATATGTGTGCGCCCACTGTCAAGCTAATATCCCCACTGTGCTGCCCCTCTGAACTGCACAGAACATTCTTCCCTGCTTGACCGCTCAGAAAAATGAGGCCAGATATCAGAGGCCAAGTGTGGACTGGCTCGGCCATGTTAAAGAAATGGAAGCTACAATGGGAACGTACTGTCCTAGCATGGCCTCAGTCGGCTTAGTGATGACTCGATAGTGGGAAATCGACCAACAGAAAAGCATGGCCCTCACCATGTTACATCACACTGGCTTAAAATTCAGTCTGAAGGGACATTTTCGATGGTGGTTTTGGTGAATCTGGATTCTTGCCATTTCTTTTAGCCTTTTAGCCAGTTCACCTTGACATACTCATCACACATTCAGTATCTACTATCTTTATATCTTCTCTGTGTATGTGCATGTATCACATTTATTATATGTTGAAAACCAGGGAAATAATTTCATTTCTTTATTGATCACATGGTTTGGAAATCCATATACCTCACTTTATCATTCTGTTATTTTGCTGCTGCAACACTATGAATTTCTCTGTGGGTTAAATAAAGAATTATCTCAATCTTAAAAAGTGTCTTTTCAAGTAGATGCTGGTGAAAATACGGTAATAAAAATCTACTACTGATTTTTCTGCTACAGGAACTCCTGATGAGTAAACACTTATAAATATGGCAGAGCATGACAGGAAGAGTGAGTTAAGTCATTATCTTTCTGACATGTCCATATGGATTACTTTATGCTGAACAACTGGGAGGGATAGCCAACTAAAGCAGTCCTTTAAGACTGTGAGACAGGGAGCTCTTTCTAATCCAGCAAAAAAAAGAAAAAAAAATCACACTCAAATTGTTGCAAATGTACAATCCTCTTTATGAATACTGTCCATGGAGACCATGTCAGCAACAGTGCAGCAAGTCAATGGCACAGCAGACCAACAGTCAGACAGGCCAATGAGAACACGGCGGCTCTATTTGCCTGTGAACTCAGTGGGCTGGTGGGAGTCTACTTCCTCTCAAAGGTCAGCAAAGGTCAGCAGGCTGGGGACGATGTGGAAGGTCTTGGCATCTAATGGACAGATTGTGTGTCTTTTCCTGTGAGCGACTACTAAACCTAACAAGGGGAATTTCCAACTCCTCTCCAGCCATTGTACTGTGAATATTTGCTGACCACCAGCATCCCTCAAAATATTCAAAGGCAGGAAGGAGAAGAGCTTTTGCTGCTGACCAACAGGATATATTTACAGTAGAAGACTCAATATGTTATTGTGAACCGACCTCTGTCAGCTACAGGATGTTTGGCAATCACAGTGACAGACTGCTGGCACTCAGTAGCTGGGACATTCTTTCACATTTTATCTTTTCATTAATGCAGAGAGGTAAGTCACGGCTGAGGAGCAGCAAGTAACAGACCTACCTGTATGGGAGTAGATAAACCACAGGGCTCCAGTCAAGAGAACCCCAATCACAAAGGCTGCAAAGGCGATCCCCACTACTGTTGGAGTGTCCAGTAGATACAGTGTTTCTAGGAAAAAAGAAGTCAGTTCAGAGAATTTACACAGATACATGTGAAAACGTGCAAGTTAAAGAAAATTAAATTATTGTGATTTTTTTTCTTACTTTCAGGTGGGCTCTTTATTGTTCCATCTGGTGGATTAACTTCTAAATAGCAAAAGAAAGAAAAAATCAGATGCACAGTGTACATTATGAATAATGATACATGAAATGTAAAACAATGCATGTGTTGAGTCATCCTGCCAGCACATGACCACAGAATATTGCAACTTAATGCAGGAAAACACAGAATCAGACGGTCTTCTGTCAGTTGTCAATGTCCTAACCGATTAATCACATCAACTCCAACAGGTTCTGCTCACCCATTTATTTCAAGCCACCTGGAAGCCTTTCAAAAGTGAAATTAGCTGGAATGATGTCTTAATAATCAATACAAAGGGTCCTGTGTCCTGTTGAACCAGACAGGCCAACCTGCTAGGCGTCAACAGAGAAGACTTTACCTGTAATTGTACGAGGGACGGTCACCCCGTGTTGAAGCCCCCCACCCTTTCTCATTGCTCTGTCCCAGGGGAGCTGTTATGCAAAGAATAAATAAGGAAGCCCATAACACTTGAAACTTGGCTAGAAGAAAGATGAAGAGACTACAAACTGAGGTCAGTGAAGTTCAGCAGTGAGTAATGTTCCCTTGAAAACCTAAAATAAAGTTCATGTCATTTCATGTATAAAAATGTAAAGTATCGAAATCAATAGACATTTTGAAACCGTGTCCTGACGTGTTTGACCTACTAGAACAAAATCAAAATTACACTAACAACTTATGTTTTCAACTTGAAGCTCTTACCAAAGTCGGAACAGCGCTGATATCTCAGCAAAAATCATTTATCTATCTAAGTCTGCTTGCCATGAAATAAGCACACTCTTGCATAATTACTTTTTTTTACTTGTTTTGGTTCGATTTTGAACTTTTCTCATTTTGATGTCGCCTCTACACCACTCTTGATGCGGGTGGTTCAAACTTATAAACTTATTCACTGTTTAATATCACTGAAACCAGCTCTGGACCACAAGGTTATTAGCATTCCAACTTTGAATTCTAACACAGGCAAAAACCATCCTTTTGATCTTATCCTTAAAAAGCTAAGTTATGACATTTATGATAAGCCCAATGATGAACGAGGTCCTCAGTACTCTGGACACTGTGGGGCTTTCCTGGTTGACATGCCTCTGCAACATCTTGCCATTGGAGGCAGGGCCTCTGGACTGGTAAGCTGGGGAGGTGGTTCCCCTTTTCTCAAATTTTTTTTTTAAAAAAAAACTCCCAAAAAAACTCAGGAATTTTTTTTTTTTCATGTTAACATATCAGTTTCAATTTCATTTTTAGACGAAACTGACAGTGTCCCTTCCTGTCAGTTTAAGAAGGGAGAGCAGAGGGTGTCAGAAGGGATCAGATCAGCCTCTCTGGTCCATGAATGGGTTCTGGACAAGAGTCTGCTGGACCAGTTCTTTACTCTTGCTACAGTCCTGGAGGGGGCATATGAGTTTGCCTGATCTTTCCCACATGTGATTTGTGGACTTTGAGAAGGCATTCAACTGTGTTCCTGAGGGTCTTCTGTTGGGGGCGCTCCAGAGTATTCAATACTGGTCAGTTAAGTATTTGGTTATAGCGCTGGCAGTAAGTCAGATTCGTTCCAGGTGGTAGTTGGACTCTCTTAGGGCTGCTGTTTGTCAATAGTTCTGTTAACTTTTAAGGACAAATAACCAAGGGGTGGGAGAGATCTGGTTTAGGTCCCACTGGATTCCATCTCTGCCTTATGCAGATGATGTGGTTCAGTTGGTGTCACTGAAATGCGATCTTCAGCTCTCACTGGAGGGCTTCACAGTGGCGTGTGGCATGGTGGGGAGAATAAGTAACTGTAAATCATTAGGCCGTTGTTCTCAGTTGGAAAAGGGTGGAACACCGTCTGGGGGTTAGGGCTGAGGTTCTACATCAAATGAAGTTGTTCATGAGCATGAGATAAATGGAATAGGAGAGTAACAAGTGGAGGGTGTACGATAATGCAGTCTCTGAGGTTCATTGGTAACTGAGTTTTCTCCACAGGGTGACTGGTCTCATCCTTACACAGCGGTAATTCATTCATTTGGTAGAGACTCATCAAGAGATGCCAGTAGAGATAGTTTGGGCACCTGGTTAGAAGCCCACATCAACTCCCTGGTGTCTCAGAAGCTGAATGGCACCCTCTGCAGAGGTGTTTGGGCCATGCCTAATCAAAGGGGGCTCCATAACAGGCCTAAAACATGCTGGAGAGATTACATTATTCTACTGGAATGACAAGACCCATGTGACCTCCTGGAAGAGCTGTGGGAGGTGATAAAGAAGAGGGAGGTTTGGGCATTGCAGCTTAGGCTGGTGTCTTTGCAACCCCAACCTGAATGAGGAGGAGCACATGCAGAGAGCAAAAACACTACTTTCAAGAGCTTTTAAAGCATGACATCATGAGATATTTATCACAGGAATCTGGCACTTACAGAGATACTATAATCAATATAAAGGGTGTACAGAATTATATTAACACAGATTTTACATACTTGGCTTCCATTCTGTAACATGAGCTCAACATATTAACACTAACCTTTAAGTTTTATCTTTCTACTGGTCTTTGAAAACCTGCTCTAAATTAATATATTTTGTCTCAAAGTAGAGATAAAATCTACACTGTCAATCTCTCAGATAAAGTGTACTTTTTTTCTGAAGGTTAACAGATTCACACAAAAAAAAAGAGATAAAATTTATTGATTTTGTGAAGCAGTAAATCCACTTTTACTGGCGGGGCTTTGAGGCTGTTATGTTTTTCCATGCTCTAAGTTGGCCACAAATGCCGCTCTTTGATTTGTAGATCAAGTTCAGCTCTTCGGGATGCTGTCCAGTGCAGAACTGTGGCCCATTAAAAGGCTGTTTATTTTGTTTGATATCCTAGTATAGGAGATGCATTTCTGCCCAAAAACACACTATTTAGAAATGTAAGTTTTATTCACCGTGTTTATGGCATGTTTGGGCTTACTTTACTCTGTTCTATGGAAATAAACCTGCTGCACTAGCATATTGGGGTGGGCAGTGCAAACTGGACAAGTTTGGATATTAAATCATTACGTAGATTTTAAAAGGCTGCACAGTATCCTTGCCCAGCAGCGAAACAAAAGGCCCAATTAGAATATACTATATCCAACCACTTCTGGTTCAAATTATCCTGAACAACCCTGACACACGCTGAGTGATACATGATTTTAGAGGCCAACATACACATTGATCTGAGAGCAAGGAAAAATACCAGATTTCCCATGAGCACATGTAGCTGGCTGCAAGGCACACACCAAGCTGTCCTCATACAATATTTTAATGGATGTTGCCTGTTACCAAAGCAGGAATGAGAGAGAGAAACCTTCACAGGCACACTTCACACCTATGACCTGATTAACAAACCTGTGATGGGAGAGAAAGCACCACTGTTTTGCTTAGTTGACATTATATCCACAATAATCTTAAATTGGCACGAGTTACCCATGATAACTCGATCCATCTGATGAAAATGAAGTATCTGATATGAAATCATAAGAAAATAAAGTTGACTCATCTCCACTCTGTTGATGTAATTGCTCAAAAGGGATGCTAATTTGAACCTTCTTGGCTTTACTCTGGAGAATGGGAAGTCAACACATCAGCCACATTAAATTTAGGTCATAATTAGTACAATGTGATGGGGGTTAACTCATGCTGAGATTGTACTTAGAGCCTCTAAAATATCATGATGCAACAAGTGTCATGAGTAGATCACAGTGGTTATGAGGAGACCCCTCGGGTCTGACTCGACCCCTGAAACCCAGTGAGAGGATCACTGCTCTTCCATCCCCCTTCAGCTGTGGAAAAGACCACAGTGAAGAGTCTAAATGAAAACAACTGGTGCTCAGCGGTGTATGACTTCTCTTTTTCCACATCTACCTCTGGGCCTCAGTTAGTCCACTCCCCTTTACTGCAGTCAGCCGCTCGTATAGACACACACCCAAAAGCACACGCTTATGTACTAGAATCAAATTAAACCAAAGCATGCTTGCACACAGCGCGTGTGTTTGCTCCAGTACCTGTACACACAATCATATTATTACTCTCTCACACACACACACACCACAGTTAATGGTTGCCAGATGTAGGAAAGTGATGTGTAGCAATTTGTGGTTTGGTCTAATCTCTAAGATCGGTCTGAGCCTTCTTTGGCTCCAGCGCTTTCGGACCAGCTTCTTCACCAACTGCAGCTTTTTTTCACTCTGTACATGGGTTAATGTGGACATCTCAACTCAAAGGAAAGCCAAACCTGTGCCATAATGTCTAAGTAGTTTAGAAACTGTATTTGGTTCTCTTTTCACTAACCTGTATGGTCTGTATGATGTGAATCGACCACAACCAGTGGTTTTGTGGACACCTTGGCATCTAACATCAATTTCATGATATTGTCCACAGTCGGAGGTTTACAGGCTGCATCAGGTTTCGAGCACTGCACAGATAAAATTTGATGAAAGGGGTTAATTTACATCTTCAAAATAACATTTAAAATGCACAAATATTTCACAGAAATCGAACATACTTGTGAAAGTGAGAGATTGGGAGTACATGGAGGTGGGTAGGGGAAACTGTTACTTTTCAACACATTTTCTACTGCTGGTATTGCGCTGATATAATTTCTCTGGTAAATTTCTGTAAAATTTCTGTTAGAAATACCTGGATACTTTCAGAAAAATTTGCAGCAAGCAACTGACCAGTCTGCTGTGCATACTATATTACATAAAGCAATGCACCACTATGGAGGAAAGCGGTCATGTGACCGCTGTAACCAGTTTCTGGTTGTGCAGTGCCATTGTCTTTTATGGTGGAATACTACGTATAACTACGACTGCAGAACAGTATGCAACACTTTCTGTGTACTAGGTTGAAAGTGCAATGTTTGATTGAAATCTTCTCAGACAGATGCTGCTAATGCTATATGGCTCTAAAAGAGACTACAATTTTGATAAAGCTGTGATATCTAGCCGTGTTTAAATATTAAAAGAAAGGGGTTGTATGAGCATACCAGTGGCAGTATTTGGTGTCCATGAGATTTCTTTGAGCACAGAGATATCTCGCAGTGGAGGAAAAGAAGTGACTTGTTGAACTTCGAGTTAAAGGTGAAGCTGAAAATTGTACTCTCTATTTTTGCAGAAGGGATGGGGAAGTTCCCCTGAGCAAAGAAGCTGACAGAGTCATCTATGGGGCAAACTGTCTGAATTAGTTTATATTTTGATTCCACTCTGGGGTTGGCGTTAGGAGAAATGAAGCATGACATGATGGTGAACCCTAGGTCTGGATCTGATGCAGGGGATGTGACCTGGAGAACATGAGAGAGAAGGAAAATAAGATTTAATCCATTTGGGTACAAAAACCATTTGTTGTTTCTCACGACAAGCCTCTTCAATCATTATGATGAAGAAAATGTTTACTGACAGAGTTAAGTAAGGATTCAATGTTACCCATGAACCAAACAATAGACCAAAACACAGCTACGGACCTCAGTATTGTAGGTAAGGTGCTACACTCACACTAAAGTGTTTCTATTATAAACAGAAGACCAAGGACAATTTAACGTGTGGCACAGACACTTTGGTATGTATGCTGGCCTCACCTGTCTATATAGTCATCTCTGTAGTGTACATCAGCTAATATAATATAAGTACATATAACTTTTAGTTCTCAAGTAAAACATATTTTTCCCTTTGTAATGTTTGCTGTGTTATTTGCGCCTCTACTCTCTTCATCTTCCTTCATCTTAACTGTCCTATTTAACTATTTCTTCCTTTGTCCAGCTGACCTTCGGCAGGATGGTTCACCCTTAAGAGCTCGGTCCTGCTGAAGGTTTCTTCCCTTATATTATTTTAGTTTCCAATCTATCGATTTAGTTTTTGAATTTAATTGATATATAACCTCCCAGTTGGAGGACGACTAACTTTATCCTCTGATCCACAGCCACCCCATGGCAATATGTCATGCCATGTGTTTCACTGCATTTGCCTAAGTTTAAGACCCGAAGTATGTTGCACAACAGTAGAATTTAGTGAGCTGGAATTTTTAAGAAACTGGGGCTTAACATATTCTGTTCAATTCATCCTGGCTTTTTTTTTTGGTTGCAAGAACATCAAGCCAGATTGATCTTTAGCAACATTTTATCATGAAAGCATATGAGGTTAAACATAAGATGTGACATATAGATTTGACATGATAAAGGTTATACAGCCTAATAAATAAACTTAAAGAGAATGACTCTCCCTAGTAACTCATCCGATCCCTAGTAATTCATCTGATCCCTAGTAACTCATCTGATCCCTAGTAACTCATCCGATCCCTAGTAACTCATCCGATCCCTAGTAACTCTCTGATCCTAGTATTCCATCTGATCCCTAGTAACCCTAATCTGATCCCTAGTAATCATCTGATCCCTAGTAACTCATCGATCCCTAGTAACTCATCCGATCCCTAGTAACTCATCTGATCCCTAGTAACTCATCTGATCCCTAGTAACTCATCCCAATCCCTAGTAACTCATCTGATCCCTAGTAACTCATCTGATCCCTAGTAACTCATCCGATCCCTAGTAACTCATCTGATCCCTAGTAACTCATCCGATCCCTAGTAACTCATCCGATCCCTAGTAATTCATCTGATCCCTAGTAACATCCGATCCTAGTAAACTCATCCGATCCCTAGTAAACTCATCGATCCCTAGTAACTCATCCCGATCCTAGTAACTCATCTGATCCCTAGTAACTCATCCGATCCCTAGTAACTCTTCTGATCCCTAGTAACTCATCTGATCCCTAGTAACTCATCTGATCCCTAGTAACTCATCTGATCCCTAGTAAAATCATCTGATCCCTAGTAAAATCATCTGATCCATAGTAACTCATCTGATCCCTAGTAACAATCATCTGATCCCTAGTAACATCATCCGATCCCTAGTAACTCATCTGATCCCTAGTAATCATTGATCCCTAGTCACTCAATCTGATCCCTAGTAACTCATCTGATCCCTAGTAACTCATCTGATCCCTAGTAACTACTATCTGATCCCTAGTAAATCATCTCCGATCCCTAGTAACTCATCTGATCCCTAGTAACTCATCCCTAGATCCCTAGTAACTCATCCTCGATCCCTAGTAACTCATCTGATCCCTAGTAACTCATCTGATCCCTAGTAACTCATCCGATCCCTAGTAACTCATCCTGATCCCTAGTAACTCATCCGATCCCTAGTAACTCATCCGATCCCTAGTAACTCATCCGATCCCTAGTAACTCATCCGATCCCTAGTAATTCATCTGATCCCTAGTAACTCATCCGATCCCTAGTAACTCATCTGATCCCTAGTAACTCATCCGATCCCTAGTAACTCATCTGATCCCTAGTAACTCATCTGATCCCTAGTAACTCATCCCGATCCCTAGTAACTCATCTGATCCCTAGTAACTCATCTGATCCCTAGTAACTCTTCTGATCCCTAGTAATTCATCTGATCCCTAGTAACTCATCTGATCCCTAGTAATTCATCTGATCCCTAGTAACTCATCTGATCCCTAGTAACTCATTCGATCCCTAGTAACTCATCTGATCCCTAGTAACTCATCTGATCCCTAGTAACTCATCCCGATCCCTAGTAACTCATCTGATCCCTAGTAATTCATCTCATCCCTAGTAATTCATCTCATCCCTAGTAATCATCTCATCCCTAGTAACTCATCTGATCCCTAGTAACTCATCCGATCCCTAGTAACTCATCTGATCCCTAGTAACTCATCTGATCCCTAGTAACTCATCCGATCCCTAGTAACTCATCTGATCCCTAGTAACTCATCCGATCCCTAGTAACTCATCCGATCCCTAGTAACTCATCTGATCCCTAGTAACTCATCCGATCCCTAGTAACTCATCTGATCCCTAGTAACTCATCCGATCCCTAGTAACTCATCTGATCCTGCTTTAATGCAAGTAACTAGAGAATAAGTTCAACCAGGATAACTGACATATCTCAGCTTAATCCCTTAACTTTGTTTCCTGGAACTGGACTTTGGTAAGGACTACATGATTTTCATTATTGTTCTGATAGGTAAAACCTTTGACTTGAAAAAGGGGGTACTAACTTGGGCTAAATGTGACTGTATACTCTACATATACCAGTGTACCGTGTGATGGTACTCTGGACTAACAGAAAGCAACTCTTTATTAAAGTGCAATTACGCACCGGGTCCTGTCTCAGCACAGTGTGAGTTCTGAAGAGAAACAGGGCGGATTTACAAGCCAGTGGCTCTCTTACAGACAGTTCTTTGTCCAAACTTTTCAGTGAGTCATTTTCTGCTGACATCTTCATAAATCATTTTGTTCAATGAACCTCAGAGTATGAGTCATTATCATCTTGTAAAAAGCTAAAATAATCACACTTGGCAAACAAATATGTTGAGCCGGAAAGACACAAAAGCACCCTGAGAGGAGATACAAATTAATATGAGGTCAAAGTAAATCAAAACTTTAGCCAAGAGACAAAATAAAAAACTAGCTATTGGATGCTACGCTATGAGATCAAAGTGTGAAGAAATGAGCCCCCGACAGAGAGCACACTCAGGGTGGTTTACTCCCAAAAGTGAACAGAAATACCAAATATGATCTTCTGAAAGGAAGAATAATCTATTACTTATACAAAGCATACCTCTACAAACACTTGCTGATTTTGTGAAACTGTGAAGAAGGTTTGGCGTGAAGGACTGTTGAATGGCAGTGTGTTGTACAAGTCCATGTTAAAAGTTATGTTTTTGACTGGTCGCCTCGCTGGGCCTGGAACTGTCTTGGGAGGTGGCTTTAGGGTTCCCTGGTCCTTTCTGTATGTGCAGTTGAACTAGAAGAGCAAAATGACACGTACAAAAGAAATAAACGGGGATCAGACATCAGCGTTTTACTGCTAAATACTCTTAGCTTGTGTCACTGTTTTGACAACATTAAAATGAATTACCAAATAGAGAAGACACATGCCAGCTATTGTATCATAAATAAAAGTGGCATATGAAGAATACATAAATGAGAAAAAGGGCAATAAGGCAGTATAGAGTAAACAGAAAAACTAGAAATAATAGTCAAATCTAATCAATGTACTATACATCATTAGAAGACGGGGAGACTGTTAGAGCCAGATAACTCTTTGCTTGTACCAAGGAGCTCTGCAAATGATGACAATGATTCCAGTTACTTACCTCTATGACAGATGGGTGCTGTCTTTGCTCTGCAAATACTCTCCTGGATTCCACTATCCTTGGCAACATTACGTCTTCAGACTCCAGATCGTCATAATCTAATGGCCCACCACTCCCATCCTTGGTCTCAGCATGACTTATCATGACCTGAAGTCCACAGAGAAGACAGTAACTCACAAAACCTTAACTACACGAGTAAGGGAAAAGAACATGCAAAACTATTTCCACTTATGTCTTTTTTTTTTTTTTTTTTTTTTTTTTGGGGGGGAGGTGACGAGGACAGCGGCACACTCCCATGCCATAGCCTGCCCCTCACATAGTTCCTCACCATGCCGGTGCCTCCAAACCCATTGTGAAATCAGATGTACTAGAGTACAAGTACTCTGGTGATGTGCATTAGAAGACGGGGACAGGACAGTGGACAAGTGCCTCAACTCCACATACCCTGCCTGGCCTAAACCCGACGCACAGGTGGGAACACAACCCTGAGCAACCTTGGCAGGGAGGGACAGCCCACGAGAACCAGCAGCAGCTGCCCGAGGGAGAGCAAGCTGCAGCAGGGCACCATCTTTTAACACATTCAGTTGTCATCACAATCATCATCATGGGAGAGATTTGAACCTTGCGGTGGAGTCAGAAAAACATTGTTGTTCAGAGAGTAAGGATTATTTCACTTTTATTTTGTCAGTAGAGCAGAGACGTTGCAGGGCTCTGTGATAAGCATGCAGCTTCAAGAACATTTGATCTAATGAGGAGAGGACAGTCTAAATGACACTAAAAAGGTTTTGAAGTCTGGTTTCCTTGTTTTAAAGTGTGTGTGTTTATTGATTTGAATCACATCAAATTTTAACTGACCTGTTTCTAGAGCCACGTTTGAATTAAACAACCGCATAAAGCATTAAAGAGACAATAACCAAAGATGATTAGCTTTTATATGTGAAGACATGGTTAATGAAAATGTAGCCTCTTTGAAAAGAAATCGGTGGTGGCCCCTGCATTCAAGAACAAACACAAAAGATGACCTTGGACATATGCCAGTTTTCAATCTGCATTAGACAAAAAAAAGTGTTACAGAATTCTCCCCATAAAATATTTCAAAAGGTCAGAGAGGATTCATCCTTGCTTGTTAGAACAAATACACTGAATGAATGCATTCCATGATAATGAAGATAACTAGGAACGTCAGTTGTGACTGTTCAGTGCCATAAAACAAAAGAGTTCACTATTCCAAAAAACTGGAAAGTAATTCAATGTCAAACAGACATTTAATTTCTAATTTCTCCTCACTTTTGATGATTTAAAATTTAAACTTCAGTCACACTGCAGCAACAGTCCACAATTCTCCATTTTCCAGTAATATCTCTTGCCGATTCGTGCTTTAAGTTCTGCGGTTTTAGTTATTTGCGGATTTTTCAGAAATATATAATATATAAAAAAAAAAAAATCAAGAAAAAAATCGCAGAAATTCCGCAAAAATCCACCCCACTGGAGACGAGAGGAGGCAAGACGAGAGGCCGCAGCTGCCAGCGATATGTCAAACGATGACTCACAGCCTCCTGTAAGCAACACAAGAAACGCGGGCGGCCTAGCAACCGCTTACCACTAGCGATCTGATTGGCTGACGCTCCCACGCTGCAATATCGCCAGGGAATTGCAGAATACGTCCAAGGAAATAGACGACAACATGGTGAGGGCTGTTGAGTGTTACATACATGTACCTAGGTCGAGGATAGGCTCGGGGGGCTCCGGCTCCAGTTAGCGGATTTTTGATTTTCGCGGGGGGGCACCAGTCCCCATTAACCACTAAAAATAAGGGATCACTGTACACAAAAGGTTTGTCAGATTGATTTGTGGAGATAGTCCTGAGTGAATATTCCCAGTGGCAGTGCTGACTGATAGCTGATATAATTTGTTATCATTAGCAATAAGTCCAACTAAAGCTTTGTTTATACATATGTAACTGTGACAACACTGTATCTTCATCTTGATGAAGTATTAGAAAGTGAAAATGCCTCAGGTTAGGGTGCTTTCACAGTATTATGACTTTCAGTATCAATAAACTGCTGTACTGTTCAGACTGCATGACTTACTGTCTTATAATTGAGAGACTTGATGTTGTTGTGACATTCACACGTTGTAACTTGTAGTCACAAACTATGTAATCTGACAGTCACTTGTAAACAAACTGGTATCCAAACCGCATATTGGCAACAAAACAAATGCAAGAAACCTTCCTAGTTGCCATTGTGCTGCTTTTTCTCTGTTGTGTCTTGTTTAAGATGTCTCTCTATTTTGTTTTGTGTGTTTTCCTTCCTCACAGTGATGCTGGTCAATACCTTGATTTCTCATGAATGATTGAATGGGGAGCTGCCTGACAGCACCGGGTCTTCAGCATGCTAGAAATCCTATCAGCTGTCTACAATGACTTGGCCATGTGTCAGTGAGGGTCTATTATGTGTT
This sequence comes from Hirundichthys speculiger, assembly GCA_018398805.1. NCBI lineage: Eukaryota > Metazoa > Chordata > Actinopteri > Beloniformes > Exocoetidae > Hirundichthys > Hirundichthys speculiger. The sequence goes on along the minus strand of JAGFBZ010000973.1, from coordinate 655,278 downwards.
GTTGAGTTGCTTGACTAGTGGTCACCAACCTTTCACTGATTTACGTTTGACCAAAATGTAAGTCTTGCAACTGTCAAACTGGGATTAAAATAGTGTAGTGTGGAAGCAGCCTTTGCTAACAAGGTCCAAATTAGTTAATAACAATGCTTAGTGACTTAAATGTCCCAATAATTATAAAAAGGGCATTGTAATAAGTGAGTACAATGTGCAAGATAAAATAAGAATGGTCATAAATGTAAATTCTTACAATAGAAGATTATGTTCGTGTTTATTTTTATTCAACCTGTTGAGACTGGATGAAACATACTGTATATGTGTGTGTTCTCAAAAAGCATCTGTGACACCTTGAGAGAGCATTTTTTTATGATTCATGTGAAACACTTTACTTTTACTCGAAATATACTCACAGAGTTGATATGGAGGGCCGTTGGGCTGCCGGGCGCGGGATAGATGATGGTCTGACAACCAGTCAGAGTAGTTTCCAGTGTGTAGTGGGTAGCATTAACTGTTGCTTTGCACTCTGGGTCTAGCAACGTGACGTTTGCATGAGCAAACCCATTTGCCTGAGGATACATCAAAACATGGCAACACTGGCTTAGAGATCAAAAACCACTTTTCTTTATTAACTCATTTTCAAAAATGCAAGGAAAAAACAAGAAAAATAGATGAGAAAAGTTAAAGTGGTTGTGTGAAATGTTAAGTTCTCAGGAATAAACAAATACCACAAGGTGGTCGACATCCAACTCCTAATTACAGACTATTTGCCAGTTTCCACTCTGTGATGTGGGCTGGCTGCGCCGTCCCCATGCTCACCAAATGTTTGGAACAGTCCTGCTTCAGTTTCAGACTGTGCTGCAACATCTCATTTCTGCCTAACATTTTCTCATTTTACTTTTGAAAACTGCAACTTTATGCACTTCATATACAAGGGATCTCAGCAGGTCTTAACTGGACAGCTAATGAATCCGCATGATACCCTTGGATTTGCATATTTGAACAGTTCATCATTTTGTGTTTTTCGTTTTAGTGACTCAGGTCTGCAAATTGTGTGAGATATTTAAAAAAAAAAAAAAATGGTCATGGCAACATGGAGATTTTTGGTGGCATTTTGTGCAGAAGACATTCAATCAGGTTCTTAACTGGTCTCGACACTACACTCTCTTGGCTGTACTCCATTTTTGTTGTTTTCTGTTGTTGTCACAGCAAGGCTGTGTTACATAAAGTGAAACGTGAAAACTATAATATCTAAACACTAATCTGAGGGGAGTAAAAATAATTTTAGAAGCGAGTCATATCTTAAATCATTGATGAATTGATGAATTAAGTTCAGGTTTCTTTTAAAAATCATTGTCTTTTATTGTTTATATTTTAAATAAATGTAATACTGAGTGGATAAAAATGTATGGGGGGAATGTAGCCCATGACATTTACAGTTTGGCTCATCTGAGAAAAAAGTAAGGTTATCTCATATAATAACAACAAATAAACTATTTTGTAGATCTGTACACTTCTAAGCATCTGTGATAAATTACATTACCCTGTTTACTCACTTTCAGACTCTCTTTGTCGATGATGACCACCATCCTCTTGTCCTCACACTGCACACTGAGCCCAACGCTCAGAATGCCTTTCTGCTCACTTGCTCTCTGTCTTCCCAGAATTGGCCGCCGCTGGAAGGCAAGTGTGGAGGGAATGGAAAGGGCAGACTGGAGTGTCGCAACTCAGGTACAGCTCCTTAGTCGAGGACTGGAATTTCGCAAGATCGAGAGCTCAGGAGGCAATTTGGTTTCCAGAGGTTCCGCCACATCTGGAGAGAAAATAGACTCATGAAACAGTTTACTGGAAATAAAATGGCTAAGAACTGTGACAATATCAGTTTTTTTTCAGTAACCTGGCTTTCTCAGTCGGATATTGAAGTGGTTTGCCACGAGAGTGCTAGTGTAAGATGTAGCTGGACTGTAGCCATGATCTTGTGCCCACTTGATCAAGGCTTGCGATCCTAATGGCAGGGACTGTTTGGGTGATTTTGACACTAACATCGGTGAATTAACAGTCACTGTGTCAGAGGCCTGTGGAAAAGAAAGGTTTTTGATCATTATTAGGATTATTTTTATTTTACTGCAGACCATAGAAAGCAAAGATCGTAACTGTGAAGCTAAGAATTTTTCTCACCAACTTCATTTTTTTTAACATATATATCCCGTTTTTCATTGCTGACCTGCAACACACTCAGTAAACCTTTAACCAAATAATGCTCGCATTTCTACTCATGGCACAAAAATGTTTTGGCAGATAACAAGCATGACAAGAATTTTAGGAGTTTTTTTGTTTGTTTGTTTGTATGTTTGGGGTTTTTTTCAGGCAACCTGTCTGAATTTATTTTCACTCGCCCTAGAATGACTCCATTCCAACTTTTTTGGAAACCATTGCGGGCTGTCAACAATAACCTAAAAGCTAGAGAAAATATAAGGATTACAATATTCTTTTAGTTGCATTTTCCATACTGTCACAGCTTTTTCTGATTTAGAGTTGTAAATATGGAAAGAGTCTTCAGTCAGTTCTTCACGGATCAATAGTCAAAAAGGAATGATTTAGCCCCGAGGCATTAACAGAGATATTCTTCAAGTACAGTCCTGCACTTATTCTTCATCAAGTATGCATCATGTGAAAGAGTGTGAGGTAATGGGCGTGTCACAACTCGATCAATGCTGAGCAACCAGTATGTGAATTTGCTCCTCAATTTTGCTTACGCTCCTAAAATTCATGTCCTGCCCTGTTGCTTCCTCTGTGAGTGAAAACTCATTCTTTCTCACAGCTATTTCCCACAGAGCGAAGCCTCTGGAGCCACACTGAGAAGAACATGGTTTCTGACAGAAGTGAGGACTCAGTTTTATGAGGCCATCATATTATATCCCTTCCAAAGCTGAAGATCTAACAAACATAAATGGCAAAATGAAACACTGCTGTGACACTGTTGTCAGTATGTCATTAAATCTATAATAAAAGAATCATTTTTGCTAGCCACTTCAGAGGGGCGCTGCATGCAACATAATTTGAAGTCGGGGGAGATAATGATGGGGAGGGTGGATAGCTCTGCACTGATCTGGGTCTGTGATGTCACGGCATCCTGAAGATCTCAACAGCTTACTAACAAATTTTCAGACTGAAGTGGCCTCAAACTATGTGGCGTTCATGAATCCCCCGTAGGTTTTTAGCAATGACGTGATTTATGTGCCAATCTACTCACAGATTTACAAAGATTTCATGAATGAGTCCCATGAATGGTTTGTAAATATCATTTCAATTTCTGCATGGTTCTAGACTATTAAGGAATACTAATAATATATGGCATTTTTCCCAACAGATCCGTGAAAGGTTAAGCACTGAAATCTTTAGTTTCACGCAGTTTGACTAGGAAATACGTTCAGAGCATTTGAGTGATTTCAAGGTACAGCAGCAGCCAGGCAGCTGTACAAACACACGGGGCCTGTCGAGGTGCAGTTTTACGGCTGCAGCAGAACAATAACAGTATCAACATTACACACTGAGGAAACGCAGAACCCTCAGCACACCTCCACTGTAACAAGAACAGGACTAAGAGCATAACTCAAGACTTGCCATGATGACTAAGAGCCTATGACAGCGACATGTGAGACACAGCCAAACTAATTAATGGGCAATGACAATCCTTACAGTAAATCCTTCCAGTCACCAAATTTATCAAACATTTCAAAACATACCATATTGATGAGTTTCTTTTAGATTTACAGAACTAATGATCTTTATTCAAGAGGAAAGACAAAGTATAAATTTTACCCCTGGAGCAATATGGTAGTTGGACAAGTGCCAGTGGACATGATCTACAGTTAAACTATAGTTCAGTTAGTAGAGGTCTCATATTCTTAAGATTCCTAAGTCTCCTGAGACTACATAATTTCAAAACTACATACCCATGCTCAGTGTTGGCATGTAAAGCAATGAGCATAGACTGACATATTGTAGCAATTAGCTAGTGTTTTTGACAATGGTGTTTTTGACAATTGTCTGCATGCATGCATGAATTTATGGTGAGAGCCAAACCTGGAAAAACCACATATACATTAAAAAAGGTTCTGCTAGTGTTTGTCTTTAGTGTGTGATGAGGTCCCTCCAACCTGCAACTTTAGGAAGCAGCTAAAACCAATGCAGCTTGTATTTCACATAAATGACAAATGATAAAATAGATTTCCTCTATTATGAAGAATCAACTTCTGGCCTTGGTCCAGGGGGCAGACTCCCTCTCTACATTTAGGATTTAGACCTTACTTTTAAATAAAGCCTTTAACTCTATAGTCTCTTAAACTATCTCTTAGTTATGTTACTATAGGCTGCTGGGTATGCACTGAGTATCTTCACCGTGTCTCTCGTCTCAGTTAAAGATTGTCCTGGATCATTTCATAGCATTAACATTGTCTTCTTTCTGTAGTCTCTCTCTTCTGCAGATGCTACCATGGTGTTGATTATTTGATTTGATTATAGGAATAACTTTAAGAATAAAACTAGTAATTATAAGGATAATTCGGTCTAATAAATACATTAATCTAAATAATGTGAGTGGGGCAGTGGACTAGAATATAGCTATATAAGCACGCTGTTGTTGAAAAAGCTTTGCCTTTGTTTTGTTCAAATACTGTAGCAGTCTAATTTCTGAAAATATGTGATGCCCCCGTTTGTCCAGCCCCTGGCTGTGTGAAAGCGATGGTAGTTCCTGGAGCTGCCACGGTAAAATTTCACAGTTCTTCTGAACCTTTCATCCACACCATGTCATCCAATGTTTTCAAGGTGCCTGTTCAACACATATCTTGCTGTGGGAAATTCTTAGTCCAGTTGTGTGTGAGGTTTGCCTATCACGTGACTTGAGTGTCACTGATGTATGACACAGCCATATAAATTCTTATATCTCTAAGCCAAAAGAAAAGAAAAGAAAAAAAAAAGCCTCGTACATTATTACGCTATCTTACCACAATATCCAGTTTCCCAAACACATTGTGAGTTTTAACAACCCAGTTGACAGACTTCACACATTTGAGGAGCAAGACAACATCACGAAACACCCGGCCATCGTCCTTCAGTGGCCGTAGATCAACTGTGACATCTACCTGGAAAGCACTACAGAGAAGAGAGAAAATAGAACATATTGTTATCACCCCTTCTGTGTCTGGCCAAGTAATTAAAAAGCTGGATGCACTCCCAGAAAAAGTAGACATATGCATTACAGATGAGATAGCAATGGAAAAAGATAAAGCACAGGAACGAAAACACTATTAGATTTGCAGCCTTTTCGGTGTACAGATTTGACTTCCAATGATAAGTGAAGACTTTCTACAGCAGCTTGGTTCCCTGTGAGCCTGTTTTAAAATATCTTCCTCAAAAGAACGCTACTGTATAAACAATAAGGTCATTTTCCTTCTTGTGTATTCACATCCATAACAACATCCTATCCTCCAAATACTCTCCAAAGCGTCCTTAGCTTTGTCTGCTCACCTGCTGGAATTCTGGGGCTTGGAGCTCCAGAATGTGGACTTCTTGGACCTTTCTCGGGCGCAGACAAGACACAACCTTTAGATGTCTGCAGCTCCTCATAGCTGCCCAAGTAGTTCAAAGACAGGAACTTGGTTTCAATCCTACAGGTGTCAGGAAACAGTTTATCTGAAAAGGGAGATATGGTTGTGTTAAGGGTTTAAGGATCTGTGAGGAACGTCTGGTTCAATAAAAGGCAACTACTGCTAAGTGTTATGATTGCACCACTGAGAAGTCAAAGCCTGAAGTTGGCAACAGAGCAGCACATACTGCATCAAACATTAATGAAATGTTCTTCTCATAAATTAAGGGAGAAGGTTTGCTTTCATGAAGGTGGTATCACTGGAGAACACTTTCCCTGCAACCTTGAATCAATATTCAATTCAGCTCAATTCAAAAATATTTTATTGATCCCCGAAGGGAACTTATATCGTTCCAGTAACTGTTATGATTGAATATTCTTCTAAGATTCATCAAAAATGGTTGTTGCTGTGGGCAGGAAGGATCTCCTGAAGTGATCTGTGTTGCAGCAGATCTTAAGAAGCCTCTGACTGAAGAAACTCTGTTACACTTCATTTTATGAAGTACCCTCCTTTCACAAAGGCTCCAGGACCAGTCCCCAGAATAGAGCCAGTCTTCTTTTTTAGTTTCCTCAGTCTTTAAGTCACTGGCTCTGATCAGATGACTGTTACTCCCCCATCAGATGACTGTAGTTGGATTGAACTCTCCACAACAGACTTATAAATGATATGCAAAATCCTGCTGCAGAACCTAAGAACCTAAGCTTCTTCAAGAAGTAAAGTCTACTCTGTCCTTTCTTATAAACAGCATCAGTGTTGCATCTCCAGTCCAGTCTCTTGTCCAGGTGAACACTGAGGTATTTATACTCGTTCCACCACCTCCACTTCTTCTCCCATGACAGAAATGCTGTTTGACTTGTTCCTGGTCCTCCTAAAATCCACAATCACGGTCCACAGTCCCCTGATGTCATCTCCACGTGGCTCACAGAGGGCTTCCCAGTTTTTAGCCTCCAAACACCTCTCCAAGGTTTATTTAGCTTCCTGTGACTATCTCCTCACAGTTCTTTTGGCCACAGCTTGCCTCTGGATGATGGGTATATAGGTTGAGTAGTAATAAACCAGATTATGATCCGCCTTGCCCAGAGCAGGTTGTGCAGAGGAGCTGTATGCACTTTTTCACATTTGCATAAAACAAATCCAATGTTTTATTGTCTCTGGTGGAGCAGTTGACAAACTATTGAAAGGTTGGAAATGTAGCAGAGAAAGATGAATCACCAGCAACAGTCAGGGACAAGCTGGGTTAGGGTTGTGTCAATGGCAGAGCTGATAACGTCACACCCAGTGTTTGCTCCAGCTGACTGCCACTAAACTGTCACCATAATAACACTGGTGAACTCTTGTATTTGGGGTCTCAGTCTGGGCATTATTTCACTTCTTGATAGCTGGATCAGCTGCTCCCAGTGGTTAAACAACTCTCTCATTGCTATTGCTATATATTTCTCATCATGACAGGTGGTAAAAATGAGAAAGTAACCAAGAAAATCCCTCAAGCAGCACAGCATCCAAACCACGATGAAAAATAGTCCAAAACCAATGTTATCAATGAAGAAGACTTTAGTTGAAAAACTTTTTTTTAAAAAAAGTAAAAATTCATGAAACTACTACAGCAAGCTTCCAGTATGAGCGGGAGTAAGTGTTGCCCTCGTTCCAAATGAAGGACTATCGAGGCCCAGACCTGCCTAACTCGGTGGGAGAGGTTGTTAGGATGACCTCTGATTTCTTTTTCAATTTTAAGTGGGGAAATTCAGCAACATGGCAATACTCAAAGACATATTCAAGCTCCTCCATGTCTCTTTTCGTCAGCTTTCACAACTACTCAGAAATATCACTTGCATGAAAGTTAGACTTCTTTTTAATGCAGTGAGAAAACAGAAGGCAGATGCTTCCTTATTTGGCAGAGAAAACTTTGGACAAAGTGTTAACTGAATGTTGACATTTTCCTCCCCGGAAATATCACACCACTTTAAAAAGCTGAAGACAGACCTGTGTATGAGACCTTTGTGTGGACTAAGTTAGAAAGGCAAGTGAAAATCTGTCCATCTTCATCACACCACTGAAGATATGAAGGAGTGGAAATTTACAGCTCTGTATTTGACATAAACATCACGGCACTCTGTGGTTTTGCCAAACCGCTGCCCCCTAATGACACACATGGCCGCTTAAAGGCTGAGCAACCACTTAACTCACCACAGACTCATAACATGAAGAAGGACTTATTTACCACCAGCAGTAACCCATGATTCTCAGCAGACACAAGCTTTACTTTATTTGCATGCTGTGATGGGTTTTCAGTCAAAGCAACATTTCCTAACTGAGGGTTAACTGTATAATTAATTGTGTTGTCTGTTCACCTTATAGTCCAAGCTTCAGAAAATAAACAACCAAATACTGCTTCAACAGCAATTTTTTCTCATCTTCCACTCCTTTTTTTACTTCAGACACACTCCTCCAACTCATACTATTTATTACAAATAGTGGAAATGTGTATTCTATTATTTGCTTCCTCTTTTCTTCCTCTACTGTCTTCACAAGAAGACATTATATTCACATTCTGTTTTGTTTCAATTTTAAAAATTATAAAGCAAATTAACCATTTTCTTTCCTGCTTTTCTCTCACAAAGCCTTTGAAAAAACACTTTTGTAACAAAGAGCCTAAAATACATATCAAACTCATTTGCTGCTATATTATTCTGGTAAAAATTTAAAAAGAAAGAAAACATATTTTTAAAAGAATAATTACATTTATCCCTACCAATCTTCTGGAGTCCAATAACTTATAACAGCTCGTAACTCAGAAATACTACGTGCAGGTGGCTAAATAGTCTGGAGGCGTAAACTTCTATTGAGGGAAGACAATTCTTTTCCAAAAGTTGTACAAGCACTAACTCAATCTCTACGCTCAGCAAAGGAACAAAAGCAAAGAAAAGTTATGAAAGCTAAAGGAAAATGGGGTGGGAGTGGTGGGGGGAGAGGGCCTGCCTTGCAGCATAGAGCTATGTTTGGGAATTTTGTAAATCTCGTGCACACCTTCTCCAACTTTGATGTAGATGGCTTGAGTCATCTTGAGCTCAGAGAAAGAGGTGACTGCCCTGTACTTCTCCTGGGCCCAGCTGAGGAGGTGATCATTGCTGTGGGGAAGGTTCTCCTCCTGGATCTGGGTGAAGAGGGAGTTTTCCTGCTTAAAGTAGACCTCCGAGCCCTGTGTTACCTTGAAGAAGGAAAGAGAGAGAGGTGTCAAAAGTGAAAAAAAAAACAAAAAAATCAACAGCTGGAAGAAGCTGCTACCAGTTCTAATGCAGCTGTTGTTTTCACGTTGTTTATCTATTCTTCATTTCAGTTAAATTATTTACAAATGCAAAATATTATTATTATTTGTTATTAACAACAATAATAATAATAGTAGTATTGGAACTCGGAGTAGTGGTCCTCTTTAAAATAGCAAATGGTCATCAAATACTATGCATTTTACTTGACCATAATTATGTCCATTAAAATTTTTACAGACAATTCACTGTAGATGATGATATGAACATTCAGCTTAACTCAACTTTGATCAAATGTATTCCTCAGAGAAAGATTTTCAAATAGTGAAGGAGCTCTTGGTACCCTTTCCATAATTAGCCTGGCTTTGTCCTTCACCACATTAAATCTGTTTTAGAAAGCTCTGCATTTTTTCACATTTCCTGACAGAAGGTGTCTCATTTCCAGTGCATAACAGTGAGTCGTCACCAATGGAGGAATGTGCTTTGAAATACCACAAGGAGAGACAAGGGATGCACCAAAATGTTTTGTTTTTTTGTAACAAATAAAAAATTTATTTCTGTGTTGTTTCGTTACTTTTTTGGATTATGATATAATTGTTTCGTTTGGAACAACATACCTAAGTCAAGCATTATACCATCAGTCTCTTCTACTTGGTGAGGCTTACAGCTCATTAATTCAACACTGGTACTGGATCAGTACACGATGTGTCAACCTCAGGTATTAGTATCAAGACTGAAAAAGGAGTAACTCCAAAATACTTGACAGAGAAAACCCAATAAACTGGTTTAAGCTATAGGAGACAAAAACCATCACAGTTCTAAGGTGTGACATACCAGGACAAAATAAATAAATAAATAAATAAATCATCAGGGCCTTGCCTGGCCTTAAAATTAGAAAAATACAATGTCATATAAAGAACAGTGCATGACGAAAACACACAGTGTCATTATATATTGAACAAAAATCAATACATACACACCATTTGGAGGACTGTGGGGTTACAAAGGGATTCATGGCTACCCCAATGAGTCAATGAAGTTCTACGGCTCCAAAACAAATCTCCCAAATCATCAGCCCTCCACCACCACACTCGGCAGTTTCTATGAGGCGATTGTGCTGATATGTTGTGTTTGGTGTTGACCAAACCCAACTCTGTCAATTCTGGCCAAATATTTCCACTTTGGTTTCGGCGGTTAGGTTGTCCGTTCCTGGGAAGATTGACGACTGTCTAGACTTTTTTGTTTTGTCTTTTCATTTCAGTGAACTGAAAAAACTTCAAATTTTATAGATGTTGTACTTATTTTTATTACTGAATTGTTTTATGTGCATATTATTTATTCATTTTCACTTTATTCATCCCCCAAGGGGGAAATTCAAAAAAGATAGATAGATAGATAGATAGATAGATAGATAGATAGATAGATAGATAGATAGATAGATAGATAGATAGATAGATAGATAGATAGATAGATTTTTTTTAATGCCCAGTTACGGACTGATGACCTGTCCATAATGTACCCCACCTTTCCCCTAAAGTCCCCCGTAAACCCCCTAACCCCAATAACCTAAAGAGTCAAGGCGCATGATGTGGACAGCCCACCTCATTTGTTTTCATACTTGTGTTTCTTTCAAGGTGTCTTATCTGTATGCACAAGCTGATAAAGTGCTGGCAGGTCCAACTGAAACATTACATCCATTTGAATCCAAAAGCAATACGTATGATCAATTCTTTTAGACAATGTTATGAACTTGCCCCTAAATTGTAATCATGCTATAATAATAATAGAATTAAAACTATGTGGTGTTTAGACTTTACAGAAATAACTGTTCAAACCCTTATGCACAACATCTGTCTGACCTCTGGATGCTCCTCGACATGTTCCTGGCATTGTCACCAGAGGCTGTAAATTCTGCAGACAAACTGTCGAAGAATACAGGTTGTCTTTATTTTTGGTGTATCTACTACAGCAATAGTCTAAAGAAAGATGTTGAAGAGGAGAGGGGTGGTGCCCTGAGCTGTTGGGGAGGGGGAGCTGTGATTTCTTCACTCTTCTTGCCAAGCTCAGCAGAGTTTATCAGTTTAATTGCAGGAATACGACCATAATTAGTCGCAAAGAATTAGAGGAGGAAAGCCTGAAAGCCAAATAAGCTCCAGGCTTTCCAGAGGCCTGAAAACCTCAGGAATTTCAAACGGGAAAGTTGGGGACCCACTTTGAGCTGTAACAAACTTACTCCACTTGCTTTCCGTCTGTGCTCAGCTGACAGACCAAAAAAATAAAAATATCCTGGAAATTCACTGGCATATATATATATATATATATATATATATATATAGCGATATATATATATATATATATATATATATAGATATATATAATATATATATATATATATAGATCTATATATATATATATATATATATATATATATATATAATTATATATATATATATAGTATATATAGATATATATATATATATATATATATATATGCTTGTGTACTTACATGAGACAATTATGTCTCTTACAAATCATAATATGCAAGTTGCAGGACATGCAGTTTGATGTTTTGTGACTAACCAGTGCTTTGAGTGCAAGACATTATCATAAAGACGCAGCCCATTCCCAGTGTAAACTCTAAAAATTTAGTCAAGCTGTCTATAAAGATTATGTAATATGCTCTGAAAATGAAAATTGGGTGCTATCTCTACTTGAAAGGAATTTCTCACACCTAGTAGCAGAATGCAGAAAATCGACAGCAATTAGCTACAGCGCTCGGAAAAAGTATTTGGTCTATTAAAAATTTCTTCTGACTCTGCTGTTTTGTGATAGTTACATGTTTCAGATCATCAAACCAATATCGCGCAAATATAACCTGACTAGGTTCAAAAAGCAGTTTTTAAATGATGATTTATTCGATTTTAATAGATTTTTTTAAATACGATTCGAATCGATTTAATTAAGCCATGAATCGCGATGTGGCCCCCAAGCGAGCAGAGGGCGCACTCGAGTTAACCTACGTTCTTGTTCAACGTCACTTTATGCGGTGCTACATGTGACGTGCTACATGCTATTGTCGTTACTCATCTGCGCCACTAGATGGAGCAACACCTAAGTAAACAGTAAGCAAACTGAGCTCCTCAGTGAGTGCATGCGAGCAGGATCTGATGTAAAATGGAGGATAACGCAACCGACTCGAGCAAATGGGTTAGAAAGTTTTGTTGCAGTCCAAAATTTGTTTTCTTACAAATTGAATTAATAATGTTTTTCTTGAAATTGAATGTAACTCGACTTTGATGGTTATGCAGTTATTGACATCATTAATGCAGTTATTGAACTACATGGTTGTTGCTTATTCACAACAGTCATAGTCTCAGATTTGAATAGAAAAATGTTTATTAAGTACTACTATACCTTGATCTGAAATAACATGGAAACCTGACATGTACCTTACCTTAAGTATGGTACCTCACTTCCTAAAAAAGATGAAATCATTCAAATGTTTAACAATGCAATAGAATGTTATCTCTGTCTAATTTTTTTTATAGTTATTGTACAATTAAAAGTTGTTTTATGAATACCGTTATTGTCTTCATCATATTTTTATTTTCCCAAAATGATATCTGAAAAATAGGGGTCGTCTTATAATCAGAGTCATCCTATATTTGGGCCAATCGGGTAAATTGGTAAAATTGGTATTTAATTGCAGTTTAGACAAAAATAAATATGCCTTAGTTTGTGCCTGGCTTATCTACCTCAGGAATTAAAAAAAAGCATTCTCTGACATAATATTGATTTGGAAAGAGTGTAAGAAAAGACCAGTTTTGTTACGTTTGTATAATGCCTTAGTTTAGACTTAAAGTAGAGTTGACTTGTTATGTACTAAAGGAAAAAAAAGTCTTGTATACTGTAGTGATTTATTGAAAAGACAGCAGTAGGAATATTGTAAAAAAGAAAAAAAACAAAAACAGGATTGACAGATTTGAGAGTTGATAAAACAGTTTCCACTTTCCAGTCATTGCTATGCAGGTATAAAGAGGATAATAAAAAAAACAGAATTGTAAAAAAAAAAAAAAGGGAACTGATATAATTTCTTTTGTCATTTGCTGCTAGTTCTAACACAAAATTAGAATTTTTACCAAGTAGCCCTTGGCTACCAGGTTTTTGAAGTTGGTAGCCAGCTAACAATTTTGGTCGCCAGTGCTTTTTGTCGCCCCATACGCCGCTGGGCGTAAGACTGCTTACATTATCATGGACGCTCCCAGCATGTCACACAGACTTGAAACAGGCTTACTTGTACTGTCAATACTACATTTGAATTTTCAACAGCCAAAATATGCTCATATACTACACCACCACAAACAGTTATTATTTTATCCATTTTAAAACTATGTGTTCAATTCAGAATCCTTAACCAACCAGGGTTCATATTAGCATTGAAGGGACAGCCCATATAAAACTTTAATTTCCGTTTCAGCTTCTCTCTACAGTATATTAAAAATATTAGGAAAAACTTGCCACCAAATGGTCTTTATTATAAGACTATGCCGGCTTGTTCACAACCACGTGACGAGAGTTCTGAGATTGATGTTTACTGTGGTTTGTACGCTTTATTCTTTGCTTTTTTACCACAAGTACACCATAGAACTGATAAAACACAGAAAATTATGTACAAACATTACTCACTTGCCTCAGCTTATACAAATATACAATTTGCGAAACACAGAATAACATACCACTTTGGCCTGCAAGTGGACAAACTGGTGAACTTAAATGCTTATTATCCTTCTTAATTGGCTTAATATCAGGGCCGTTGTATTAAATGTTTACTGAACCTTTTGGGACTGGAGGTGACGTCACTGTCATCTTTAACAAAGTTTATCAAGCTTGCTGTTTTACCTTTGCTTAAATATCAAAAATTATTACTTCTTTCCTCAAATAGATGTTATTAAAATATCAAAAAATAGAAGTTAAATCACTTAAAACAAACATTTTAACATTCTCAATGGCATGAACAGCACCACAGCTACATCCAGTGGCGAAACATGACAACAACAAAAAAAAAAAATACTGCAACTGCCGTTATAAAGACAAAAACAGGTCCCTCAGGTGCAAATGTTTTTTCCCCCATTTCAATATTTTAATCCCTGACTCCAAAGATTACAGTCTAATCTCTGGAATCGGGGTGCTCCTCCGGCTCTGGCTGACTAGAGCTTTCATCTTCCTCCGTGCTTGTTTTAAACATTTGATGACGCAATTGTTAGCGTGACAGAAGCGACAGCCCGTGTTGCCATGTTTGATTGCTTTCCGAAGATACATACAGTCATGGATAAAATTATTAGACCACCCTTGTTTTCTTCAGTTTCTTGGTCATTTTAATGCCTGGTACAACTAAAGGTACATTTGTTTGGACAAACATAACGATAACCACAAAGATTGCTCATAAGAGTTTTATTTAAGAGCTGATATCTTACCATTTTCCATGGTTTTCTTGATTATAACCTAAATTACTTAAGTTTTTACATCAATAGCTATGGCGTTGTACTGCCAAAAACACTGCTTTTATGCATTCAGTGTTTTCTTTTCTGTCTGTTTTAGTCACATGATGACGTTTAGTGGTACCAGGTATTAAAATGAACAAGAAAGTGAAGAAAAAATGGTGGTCTAATAATTTTTTCCATGACTGTATTAGGCTCGTTTGTGGTGTATTTTAAACTGGGTTTGCTGGAAACCCAGCACGGTTTTGACCATGCGTGAACTTTGAAAGAGCGTCGTTCACAACAAGTTCATTCATTGCCCGAATGAACGTGATCACACCCGACACTCGTCAAGGGGAAAGAGAGGGCGTTCAGTTCAAGTCCGCACAAAATATGAACTAGTTCGTGAACTTTCGTTCAATGAACGCGTTCAGGTACAACACTGTCTGTTGTGTATTTTAATGAGATTATTTACCAAAACGATCCATTTTGCTGTGGAGTAGATTCAGTGATAGATTTTTGCATTCGTCCGTCTTCAGTTTTGTCCATCTGTCAATCGCTGGGTTAGGTGCATGTGTAGTTATGACTTCCAGCAAACGATGTGCACCCAAATCATAGCCACTTTTCGCCAAATAAACTTTGTTTCTAAATTATTTAGAAATGTTTGCCCTGGTGACACATGACAAATGTGCAGAAATCATAGGAAAAAAAGATTTTTTTTCTAAGTTGATGGTGGATTTTGTGGCCCTCGCCACTGGCGACAAGGCAGAAAAAAACAGTTGAAATGGTCAAATTTTGGTTGCATTTGGCGACCAGTTAGTCGCCATTTTATGCCCTGTCTAATCTACGGTATTGAAAAGAGCGTAAGAGAAAACACTACAGTATTGTTAAAAAGGAAAAGGATGGATTTGTGTAAGAGAAATAATACACCATCTGTATGAAAGGGTAAAAATCAATTTTAAAATAAGAGGTGTGGAGTGGAGAATAATGAAATGTACAGAAGGGGTTGATAGATCAGTGAACAGACATTAACAGAGTGTTAATGTCTGTTCACTGATCTATCTGGTTATATTAATGTTCCTCTTTCTTGAGATGAGGTATGAGGGAGCCAATGATGCTGCTCAATTTGAATGTGTTTCTACGAACTGGTGGGGCCCTGTTGAGGAGGAAAACAATACCATATGTTTCAGCACCACTGTGAAGCATTCCTTAGCCATCCCTGTCTCTGAATAAAAACCAGAAGTGGTTCTTCTTGGTTTCCAGTAAATGTTACAGTGAAATCAGTCATGCAAGAGCTTGAACTACAAGTCAACAACAAATAACAGTAGCACAAAAAGGCAAAACTTGGGCCAAACAATGGGCAGCACACAAGCCACCAGCAAAGATTTACAGTGTTGTCCCATTGAGACTCACAAACCATTCGCTCCAGTCTTTCATGCAGAAATGCAACCCACAACTCCTACCCTAACTCCTAAAAAGAAATATACACTTTTGGCCACAAAATCAACAAAGTGCACTCTCCACTCACTTCATAACTTGGTGTCCCTTAGTAAAATAAAATTTGGCCATCATTAAATGTTCATATTTCATGTCATTTTATGCCCATGATAAGTTACGGCTGCTGCTGATTGATAATAAGTACAGTGGGGAGCATGTTTTACAACAAAACTCTAAACTCTGGTATTTTAAAAGCTGGCAGGGTCTAGTGGCCAACAGTAACAGTGTATTTAACATCTTTGAAGCTTTTACTGGCAGACCATCTTTCTCCACAAAGCCCAGAGAATTGGGACCAGGAAATAAGGACTGGCAGGACCAGCAGGACTGGCAGAGTTCTATTAGTCCAAGGAAACAGCCTCTACAGCAGAAAGACAGAGTGATTGAAAGCCTAGCAGTAGGTTACAAACTGTATTTATCTATGTAAATAGGCAAGAGTCATATGTTTCAGCTGGCAAATAAGTTATTTAATCCTAAGTGATACAGTGAGCAGTTTCTTATTCCTTAAAAAACGACCTGTGGTATACACATATATATAAAAAGTAAAAATGAAAATGAGTCAGGTTTCCCCCATGCTGTGACCAGAGGCTACGTGACCTCCATAGCCACTGTGTTCTCTGATAGACTGTTCAGTGCTGGCTTACACACACACACACACACACATATATATACATATATATATATATATATATATATATATATATATATATATATATATATATATATATATATATATATATATATACACACACACACACACACACTAGGGCTGGGACGACGCGTCGACGTCATCGATTACGTCGACGCAAAAAATACGTCGACGCAAAATCTGCACGTCGATGCGTCGTCACTCAGAATCAAAAAATGGCGGCGGCCGCAGCATTGAGTAGCAGCGAGTCGGGGGAGAAGAAGCTATCTCGTAACAGGATGTCAAAAGTTTGGGAGTACTTTACACCTAAAGGTAACGACTCGGTGGTCTGTGACCTGTGCAAAATAGAGATGGCATATCATAAAAGCACTACCGCGATGCACCAGCACCTTAAGAAGAGGCACCCGGGAGCTGCTTGTGTGGAGGAGAAGACGCCGTAAGTTTTCAACTTTTTTTTCTTTCCTCGTTTGCAATGATTAACCCCGTCATTCATCCAAACCGCACCACGTAACTTGTGCTCCAGCTAGAGATGCGCGGATGACGTATATTTTAACCCGCAACCGCTTCTTAAAATCTCTATCCGCCCGCTATCCATTTGCAGGAATGTTTTTTCACCAATTTTCAAAACCGAACCGACCCGCCATCCTTTTTAATAATATGTAAAATATTTTTTCTTATTATTATTTGAGTGCTTCAACCGCAACCCGCCCGAATTTAATTAAAGTCTTATTTTTTGACGAGTCATCC
The DNA here is from genome assembly GCA_018398805.1 of Hirundichthys speculiger. Taxonomy (NCBI): domain Eukaryota; kingdom Metazoa; phylum Chordata; class Actinopteri; order Beloniformes; family Exocoetidae; genus Hirundichthys; species Hirundichthys speculiger. The sequence continues at coordinate 638,009 of JAGFBZ010000973.1, read as the reverse complement.
GCCCGATATGCGGATTATCCGCTCCGCCCGCGGGTGCGCGGTTCATCCGCGCATCTCTAGCTCCAGCCTCGCACACACAGAACATGTGCCCACTTAAACACACACACGCGCCCCTCACACACTCGCCTCTTGCCGACATACTTTTTTTTAACTGACACACACACACTCCTCAAATACAGGCTAAAGTTAGTTTTTTTTTTTTTTTTTTTTAATTTCTTTGTCTGTCTTTTTTTTTTTTTTTTTTAATACAACATTCATTGTTGTTTTCTAACTTTTAACTTTTAGGTTAATGTATTATTATTATACTTTATTGGTATGGGCAGATCATTTAGAAGTATATAGTTTTATTAACCTGTGCACTGTGTTTGTGATTTATGTTTTCAAAGACAGGGATAAGCAGAAAAGTTTGGAGGACTACTATCAGATGAGAAAAAAAAAAAAAAACACACCCCCTGCACCCCCCAGGAGGCTGCTGCACTTACTGAGAGCATCCTAACTACTAAAAGTTAAACTACTGTTCACTTAACAGTAATAGGCCTAATACTTGAATTTATTTATTTATTTCACAGATTTAAATGATTAGGCTAAGTTGCTGCTGTCACACATTGTGTTGTTTTGTAAATTGCAACTGTCACCGCTGCTGTTATTTTTTATTTATTTTATGTTGATAAGATTTTGGTTCAAATTGTGTTTTTTGCAGTTTTATTTATTGAAGGAAAGTTTTATTTTATTATTTTTTTATTATAGGATTCCATTGCACTACAACTGTGTGCACTTTATTGTTGTATTGTTCAATACAATTCATTTTTGAACTTGAAAGAAGAAATTTGTGTTTTATTCATGGAGATAAATTTGCATTAATTGCTATATAGGTCAAATTATGGGGAGATAATCAATAATCGAATCGAATCGGATTTAAAAATGAATCGTTAGATTAATCGATGCATCGAACAACTATTTTCTAGATTAATCGATTACAAAAATCGTTTAACCCAGCCCTAACACACACATATGTATACATATGTACATATACATATATACATATAGATATACACATATATATATATATATACATACATACGTATGTTTTACATGTGTTCACTTTTCCACTTGCTGTTGGAATTGTGTTTTATTTAGACAAGTGGTTCTCAACCTTTTTTGAACAAACACCCCCCCGGGCCACCATTATGCTCTAAATGCCATATAATACTTTAGTATTATATTATTATCATTATTAATTATTATTATTATTATTAGCAGTAGTAGAAGTAGTAGTAGTATATTATTTATAAGTATAATACTTAAGTGGCCAGTGTAGAGCAGCAGATCTCTGTCTATCAGCTCATCCAACACCTGAACAACAATGAACATTTTTTTTCCCCCCCTTGGAGTTCCTCATAAGTATGATGTAATGCGTGCTAGAGATTCCCCTGTAGGATTTCCCTTTTTAGGAGATAATTAGCAGAGGAATCTTTTGCGCTGATTCAGGAGAAGGACAGAAGCCGCGGAGGAGGATTTTCTGAAAGCGCCACATCGAAGTAGAGACAGGAGAAATATCTGACCTCTAGGCTACTATAAAAACATACACATTTATTTGTGTGTGAAGAGGCCTTTATAATAATATAACTGAAGCCTACCTTTGCCAACTGCAGAAAATGATTTAATTGTCGCCTCCCCAGGTTCTGCTGGTAGAGCTCCAGTTTTGCAATAAAGCTGCAGATGGTGGTCTTTGGGTGGACCAGGGTCATCCCATCCCCCTGGAGCTTCAAAGTGACCATGTTCATTTTGTCGAAGAAGTCGGACAGGTAGAAAATGTCACTGCGACAAGACCACAGCTGGGCCTTCAAAGTTGCATCGGCCTGGTCGAGGAACTCGATGATTGAGGCGAAAAGCTCACGCAGTCTGGCCAAGCAGTTGGACATCTCTGTGTGGAGCAGTAGGCACTCAAAGGCCTCATCATTTTCCCCGCACAGCTGTCTGAAGAGCCGATCATTGAGCGCATGGGCCTTTATTTTGTTAATGGCCTTGACTGCCACATTCAGGGGCTCATTGAGTGATGGGGACATTTATTTAGCCACCAAGTTGTGACGGTGCAGAGTGCAGTGTACTGTCAGAACCTGGGGAACGTGCTGCTTTATAAAGGTGGCGAATCCCTGGTATCTGCCAACCATAGCTGGTGCTCCATCAGTGGCACAGGCGATGATGTTCGTCATCTTCCGCACGAACTCTGTCAGGGCAGTGAAGATGGTTTCCCCTCATGTGTCTGTGGCCAGGTACTCCCCGGACAGGAAATCCTCAATCATATCCCTCCCAGACACATAACGGACCTATATAGACCAGGAGGACGTTATTATCAGTCGTGGTGGTCTCATCCAGCTGGACACTAAAGTGACAGCCCCCCAACACAGCACACAGCTGTGGCTCAGTGTCCACGGACATCTCCCGTATGCACCGGGCAACACTGTCATTGCTGAGTGGGATGGCCTTGGTGACTGATGCAGGATCACACTGCATGACGGTGGAGATCACCTCCTTTATTACTAGAACAACTAGAGACTCTCCCACAGTGAAGCCTTAGCTTTTAGAAGAGCTATGTTTTAAGATGCCACCAACCTCTCTGTTTGTTTGACGCTCCGAGCGAACATGGTGTTGGTTTTAGGGGCCTTGAGTGCTGATCCCTCAGTGATTGGAAGTAAGCCGAGTCTTTAGATGCCTTGTCTGGATGTTTTTTAGAAAGATGCTCCTGTAATCGCGACAGCTTCATGGCTTCATTGGAGAACACCTGCTCACATAGCAGCACATCGGCAGATGTACATTGCTCTGTGATGGAATAAATCCAGAATTTACGTAATTAGCATCGTACTGCCGGCACTTTTTCTTGTTTTCCGCCATTTTTGATCGTACTGTAAATGTTTGTGATTAAACGTGATTACGTGGTTGTATATGTTTTCATTCGTTGTTGAATAAATATGTTGGAAAGGGGTTTCTCTGCTGCTGTGTGTTTATGGGCGTTACTATGGCAACCGATCCCGCTCGGCTCGTCTGATTGTGACGTAGAGCAAAAAGAAGATTTTACCGGGTCATGGAAGCAGCAGACTCTGGGTTTTGGTCTCAGACAGGAGCTTTATTTTTTAAAGGAAATCTGAGCACATTTTATTGAAACTTAAGTAGATTTGCACTTTTAAAAAAACCTTGGCAAACCATGGAAGTTTAAAAAGAATTCTCAAGGCGTGGCGCAGCTCATTTGAGCCTTAGCACCCCCATCTCAGCCCTGACGTTTCCAGCGCCCCCCTAAAGGTTCAGAACGCCCCCTGGGGGGCGGTACCACCCCTGTTGAGAAACCCTAATTTAGAGAACCCATTTAGTCGGTGTGCTGCATATGTGCATTGTATCATGCTGTGCACGATTAAGTTGAATCATCTTTGTTAGCTTCAGGTTAACGGTAACGACCACCACCTTTATATGACAGACTTTTTTTTCTAGCTATGTGATTGTGTGTTCCTGCATTATGGGTGTGTGGTTTTTTTATGGAAATTAGAAGGAAGAGGCTGAGCATTTTGGTTGTTTACTTTTAAAATGTATAGTTTATGCAAATTTTCAAGACATCATCTGCTCCATCCTTAAATAGTAAGCTTATAGCTCTGAAATCTCCAACTACAAGTTGCCATTTTAGAGGATGAAAACAGGTTAACAACAACATATGAGATTTTCTCTTCATCAATGTAAAATATGAGGACAAAGGTGTGGAAACCTCTGCAGCTTAGAAAGGGATTCATCAAAAGCAAGAGAAAAATGAAGGTAGTGACTCTTTAGTCAGCATGCTGTTGTGAGGTTTCTCAGTACTGTATGATTTTAAGGAGTTGTCACTATGGGAAGAGGTTGAGAAGAGGTGAAGCATTTGGGACTCTTCTGTGATATGTCCATGCTAACAAGTCAGGCTCATAAATAAGATATCAGCAGCTTGCATTGCCAGAGGGTTAAGAGCTGTCACTCAAATCTAAGATACAGCCAGTTCAGGAGGGCCCCTGCCATCAGCAGTTCAGCTCTTTCTGACTGCTGGGGCAGATATGACTTCCCACTTTAAGGACTGCTTTTGTAAGTCTGAGAAATATCATACAGAAATGTCAAAAGCAAAAGCTGACACCTCAGCCTTGACTGAGAAAACTTGCTCCAGTCAGATGAATAGTTGGGCATGTGTAACATTGGATTTTTCTGTTAAGATTAATCAGGATGGAAAACAGCTTCATTTTTCAGAATCACTAATGGCTATCAATAGATATGGAGCAAAAGCTCAACGTGGATTATTATCTTTATTGATGGCTGTCAGCTGTTTTTTCTGTCTGCCACTACTTACAAGTACAGGAGGTATTTAGTGTGATGCTGACCTGCTGGCCATACAGAGAAAAAACATCTTCAAGGCCACACATGCTGACAGCTAAGAAGAAAATCCAAATGGGACAACTGCACATCCATCTTCATGAAATCCATCAGTTTCTTTTGACATGGGAAAGTTTCCATTACTGAAGACATTCATATTTAACTTAAGTATTTGACACTTAGCACTGTTTTCCCCAAGGCTTATTGTTGTGGGGGGAGACAATGACACACAGACACAAATACATAAAGGAAGCCTTGTGTTCATGTGTTGCTTCTCTGTGTGTGTGTGTGTGTGTGTGTGTGTGTGTGTGTGTGTGTGTGTGTGTGTGTGTGTGTGTGTGTGTGTGTGTGAGAGAGAGAGAGAGAGAGAGTTGGTGGTGGTGTTGGCAGTGGTGGTGGTAGAGTTCTTTATGTAATATACTGTATGTACATCAGTGGCGGCAGCAAAACATTTTCATTGCAGTTGCTTAGGGGTTGCTAAACAATTGTATGGAGTTGCTGGACAATTTAATTGCAATACTAATTAAATAGCATAAATATGGATATGTATGCCATTACCACCCTACTCATTCTAATCAGCGCTATCTGAAACTAGCGCGCATGCTATGAAACAGATAAAAAAATCAATTTGAAGTTTGTTATTATAATTTTACCATATAGTCATGCCGCTTTTCACAGCAGTGAGAAATGCACATTAACAGCCTAGACTACAAATCATTTAACAATAACCTGTTCATTTTAACCAGTTAATATTCACATAAGTACACATCAGAAGAGATCTAGCAGACTTAGGCTTCAACTGATAGCGCTCCATTTTGATGTAACTTTTCTAACGGCCTGTTTTTTTTTTCCCAAGCTGCCTTCGCGTGACCCCTGCAGGCCAGCTCTTACGAGACGAGTCTCTCTCATCGTTTCTAATTGTCTTCCATTTTATTTTAATTTAAAACAAAAACACATGAAATTAATTTTAAATTAAATTGTCACCATTTTTATTTTATTTAACACAATTAAGATTTTTTTCATTTTTAATAGTCTCCATTCTTGGGGTTGCTTTGAAGTTGCTAAGCCATATTTTGGGGTTGCTATAGCAACTGCAAGCTACCCCCTAGCGCCGCCCCTGATGTACATGTATGAATTTGCCCGTGCATAATGCAAGATTTTTGTAGTCAATATACTTCCCCCTTCATGTCACATTGACTTCCACAGCAGGATGTTTTCTGTTTGAGAAGTAAGCAGCATAACACTTGACCACATATGGAAATCATTTGTGTACCTGATGCATTCCTGTACAATGCCGTGACGTTAAGATACATTTGGAAGTGAATGCTTATGGAAAACCGGAAACAAAGAGAAAGAAAGCCCTGAGGCCAGAAAAAGGCAAAAAAAAAAAACGTTTTCATATTGTATCACAAAGGTATTGCTGAGGCTTTGGAGTTCCATTTTGTATGATTTTCTCAAGTGATATACAGGCTTTGAACAGGAGCAATGAAACAGTACACTTTTACAATTTAGACTATAATAAGTTTCCCAGAGAGGCCCCTTGGTAACCAGTGCTAAATATGGTTGGCTCCCCAGGGGACCTAACTCACACTACAGTAAGATACCCCTCTCTAAATCTTCCCTTCCTTCTACATTTGTACTCTGGCCCTAACAATGACCTCTATCTATCTATATGATACGGTCTATTTAATGTGGTCAGTAACTAAAAAAGCAAGAGGAAAAGAAACTCTTACAAGCAAGAGAGGAAGTCCTTTAGAAGCTCTGTAAAATCTAATTCATTTTTATACAAAATGGCAACAACATAGAATTTTTATCGTATAAATATATATATATATATATATATATATATATATATATATATATATATATATATATATATATATATATATATATATATATATATATATATGTATATATGAGGGCTGGGCATCGATTAAAATTCTTAATCGAGATTAATCGCATGATTTCCCTGATTAATCACGATTAATCGCATCGTATACGGAAAATCAAATAGGGAATTCAAAAGTAGTGTAAAGGTCACTTTTATTTAAATGTTCTGCTGCCATATGAACTAAAGTGCCATAACATTTGTTGTTCAAACACTTTTAACATCAGCACTTGCCATTAACACATATTTTGTGTAAATTTCATCTTAAAAATTGTAAAATAAAATTAAGTTTATTGCCTCTGCCAGGGCATTAATGTCATCCTGTTTTTTTATGAATAATAAAAAAATCTACCAACAAAATCCTAACAATCTAGAGGCCACAATCAGAACATTAAAACAGGTCATTTCTGAGGTAACAGCAGAAACTTTTAATGGGGAGTTCAACTTGACAGTGGTTACAAATAACATTGTTTCTGTCGAATTCACCATCTGGGTGAACTTTATAATGAAAATGTCCATGTTAAAGTTCCGTTACTCTATCAATCCAAAATTATCTGTGTATCATTTGTTTTTTTTTCCATTTTCAATTGTCAATCAAAAATTTAAAAAATTAAAAAGTGACTTTTTTTTTTTTCATTTTTTAATCTAACACAAAAAAATATGCCTGTTTTTTCTATATTTCAATTTTAGCAAACAGGCCACAGGACTGAATTTGCTTTTAATATTTTATTGTCTGGTTTACGTGACCCAGAAATGGCTTTGTTTCATAATCAAGGAATAGACTATCTGTTGTCATTACACATCATTGCCACTAGATGGAGCCACACTGAAGTAACCAGCTAGAGCAGCCATTCCCAAACTTCACAATACCCAGGCCCATTTTGAAATGTGAAAAATCTCTGCGGCCCACGCAAACCTTTAAACACCACTTCTATCAACATACAAGACTAAAAGCTACATTCTAATATTAATATAAGGGGTAAGGATAACACTCAATTGGTTTGTTTTATTATCTCTAAATACTTTTTTAAATCATCTAATAAATATTTTAGAGTAATTAAAAACTCATTTTAAAAAATCAACTATTTAAAACAGTTGTTTATTTTTAATGACCTCTCACGGTCCACCTGCAGTACCTTGACAGCCCAACAGGGGGCCGCAGCCCACACTTTGGGAATCACTAAGCTAGAGAATAGCAGGACAGTGAACACATGGAGCAGATCTGATGTAAAATGGAGGAATGACACGATCGTCTTGAACAAAGGGGTTTGAAAGTGTTTTTTTTTCATACAGAATTGTTAATATTGCTACCTGAGTTGCTACCCGAACTGTAAAGTACACTGATTTTTACCGCTCTCCATGTCTGTTTTAGTTTATTTGCATGTTTGCCTGCCAATTGTTTTCCGGTTCCACAGCAGCCAGTAACAGACTTTTCAAAACAACGCATGTCGCTCACATGCTTATATATATATATATATATACTCCTTAAAATGGGAAACATTTTTGGTGCAAAAAAAAGAAAAAAAACACCTCCACTGTAAATTTGCATCCCTTTAAATATTATACTTATAGACTTAGGCTTCTGAGAAGGGGATAGAGTGAGGAAATGAATGCACACTTTAAGGAAGGAAGACTTTAGGCTTATGGGGCTGCAGGACTTACATGAAAGGTATGTTTGATGTCCAGCGCCAGATTCTCTGCCTCAACATTCCAGATCAGTGGTTGGGGGGAGTTTAGAACAAAGACCAGGGGCTTCTGATGGTGCAGCATGGACAGGATGGGTTTCAGATGTAGCTCAACCTGGTGAGGTAAGGAAATAACAAAGCCATACGATTCTTATGAGCACAAACTAATAAAACAGTATCAGGAAAAAACACTGTCAAGTCATAACAAGTGAAGTAATACACAACATGTTGCCATATCACACAGCTACAGCATGCAAATGTCAAATCTTTGATTTTCTCCTGTTCACTTGTGCTTAACAACAAATATCAGGGAAAATAAAGAGATTATTCTGGTGTAAATGCAGGCCTGTTATGTTGTAGATTGTTCTCCTTTATCAGGCTTTCTGGTTGTTTATGTATTCCGTTTGCTGATAAACCTAAAAAGACGATATGCTGCGTTCTCCCAAAAAGGCACTTGCTTAGCTCAGATATGGAGCCTCAGCAGGATCTGAACTTTCACACAGTGGACTCTTTGTTACTGAAGGAAAAAAATAGCAAGTGGTGGGTCTCTGTTACCATCTCTACAGCATGCAACTATGCCTTTGGGTCTCAGAGTGCCATTAAAAGAGATTTTCACAGTCTGTTAGTGAAATGGTGAAAACAAGCTTGCATGATTTGTTTTCTTGTTGCTGGTGTTAGACTGATATGGATCATTGTCACCAAAGCAAATAAGATGGTTCAGGGTAAGAGTGCTCAGTGAACCCAAACTCCTCTGTTTTCTTCTTCTAACATCTTTTAATTCAGAATGTGACTTTACAGTAAATAAATTCCACAATTCTGGGTCAATTCTGTAAATATGAAATACTTTCTTAAAATTTTAGTGGTCCTGGCACTCCCATCCTTCTTTAAATGCCCTCCAAATCACATTAGTCTCATCTGTAAGCAGTAAAAGCAGATAAATCACAAATTCAACCCACAAAGAATTCACATTATACGATTTAGCATTCTCAGAAATAAATTAGCCACAGTTAACAACAATATAAGCCCTTTGCTTGCTATAAAAATGTGTTTATACTTTATTTGAATGTGATAATAGAAAACAAACAATTTGTTTAGAAGTCCTGTACTAGATAAACATATTAGCCCCTCCTCCAAGTTTTGTAATTTTATCAGTTTTAATGACATCCATAATTACTGACAACATTTAGGTGTGTTCACAAGCCCAGAATCAATCAATGACCTTCTCTGGGTACAGCTTAGAAAAGGTGTAGGTTGTGCCAATATCATTTTTGAATTTGATCATAAATGTTTCCTAAGATATAGACAGAAAACATACTGATATTTATACCAAATACAACCACACAATTATAACAAAATTACTCAACAGAAAAAGTCAGTACTCAGTGCGACTCTTTTCAAGAAGTCTGTCTCAAGCACGTTTGATTCCATTCCACTTTAAGGGAGCCTGGTTCCTGTATTTTCTGCCTCTATCTTAAAGAGCCTGGAAAAAATAAATATGGATGGACAAACATTGACAACACAACTAAAAATAAGGGTGGGCTGAGACTTTGGGACAGAACTGTTGTACTTTCCAGGGTCAGACAGATACTGTAATGGAAACCATAAACATTTTTCAATGCACTCTATCTCACTACAAATCATGTTGTACTCTTCGTAGACTGAGAAAAAGTGAACCAGTCTAAATAGTAAACAAGTTAAAATATCTACTTTCATTCATCTTCTTTAATAATTTTCCTCTCTAACCATCCACTGAGGAGGTTATGTGGCCGCTTATGTTTTTGACCAGAGGTATTGGAAATCAATATCAGAATCCAGCATTTTGTTTTATGCAAGCTTGTTGGAGGCATGTGGTCTTTAACCAAAATTTCTTAATGCTTAAATTATATTTTAATACAATACCAGTAGGGGAAAAAAATTGAAATAATGGCATTTTTTAATTACCTTTGTCATAAATGAATGAGTATCTAATCATAATGCACATACACCTTATAAACAAGTCTTCGGGGGCACAGACTAACATGCTAGTCCACTGACCATCTCATCTCAGTGTTGCTACCTACATCTGTTTATATAGTCATCTCTGTAGTTCATGTACTAACAATGAACCTGTCAGAATATAAGTGCTGGAATTCTTAGCGCTTAAGTTAATGGATAATAATTATTTATACATTTCGTCTAGTGTAGTTTTGCCGTGATGTATGTATGTACTCTCTGTCCTCCATCCTCTCTCTGTCCTGTCTCCCTTCTTTTTTTCTTTCTTTACCCGGCTGGCCTTCTGCAGGAAGGTCCCGCTTATGAGCCAGGTCCTGCTCAAGGTTTCTTCCTCAAAGTGTTTTTCCTTGCCACTGTTTAGTTTAAAAGTTTTTTTTTTCCTCCTGCTGTGGGAGTTTTCTCACTTGGCTTTTATTTTTTTTATTAGGATGTAATAGCAGTTAATTGTAGTTAATGATATTTGCTCAGGAGTCATGCTCTGGGTCTCTATAAAGTGCCTAGAGACAATATGCATTGTAATAGACGCTATACAAATAAAGATGAATTGAATTGAAAACAATGTCAGTCAGCCACTGGGAGTACCATAGGAGCATTTAAAATCCTGTCACTGCCTTGCTGCATGAAGTCATTTTTGTTATTTTGCAAGAAATGGTTAAGGATTAAAGAGACTAAATTTTAATTTAAATCAACATCCTCAACAGATGTAATCCATGGAGAAGAGCAACACAAGTGTTTATTACAATAGCACTGCAAAAATTATTAAAATGCCCCTCTCAGACAGGAAAATGGAAAGAATTACCAAACACATATAGTATGAGGCAATCTGGATGGAAGTCCAGATAAACAGATCACCTACTTATTACACACTCTCATTTTTTAATGTCTGACCCCCACCCCCACCCCTTTTACTCCAGACAGTGGAAAAAGGGGACTGCATTGCTCCTCTGAGAAAAACAACAACCATGATAAAATCATACCTGGCTTGGCCTGGCTTGGCTCTGAGGAGCTGGCTTTAGAGAAGGAAGAAGGAGGTAGATGGAGAATGAGGGAGAGAGTGAGACACAGAGAGAGAGTGCAAGAGTTGTAAAGGATAAGGAATTTTGAACCAGACAGAAGAACTTCCAGACGACATGAGTCACCTGCAAACACACGTATAAACAGAGCTCTAAGAAGAGGACGTACCAGGAGGCACTGACCATAGAAAATAGTAAATATTCTGGTAATGGCCATTTATTTTTCTTTTTCAAGGTAATTTGGTAAAGATAATAAGTAAATATGAAGAAGATAATCATAATCAGAAGATAACCCATATCAGCTCTGAAATGCACAATATAAGCGATGATGAGAACAGCAGCTGGTGTTCATCTCTGCCCACAGAGCTGGCATCATGAGGTCTGGTAAAAACAAGTGTGCTCAGCAGCACCAACAGACCATGTCACACTGCTGTGGGTGTGGAGAGAAGAGATGCAGAAACACCAGACATCAAAGTACCATTTTTGGTGTTTGCAAGGATCAGGTGGCACTGAATTGTCCATGGTACAGGCAGCTACATTCAGACAACCCTGCAAGGTTTGGTGAGGACAGGAGGTCACGTCTGATTGATTATCAGGAGGCCAGAAAAGGGATTAAGGGCTCCAAGGTCCACTGCAGTTCAGGCGTATGTTTGCCAGCAGCCACCAATGCAGACTTGTCCAGGCCTATCACGTTACTGAAATTAAACTCCACACAGAGAACGACAGCTGAGGAAGTATAAGCAAGACACTGTGCATACCATTAGAGGTGGTAGCAGGTATAAACAATATAAATTCTTTAAAATAAATTAATAAAATCAATAAATACTTATTATTGAAATTTCATCATTTATTATTACTATATTATCATCATTATAATTGTTATTATGAACAACAGCAGACTTTGCAGTTAGAGCTTTAAGAAAAAAAACTGTGTGATTCACAGGAAAAGGGAGTTTCCTTTGTTGACAGAGCTAATTAAGTGCCTAATGAGCCTGGGTGATTTAAGAAAGCTCAAAAACATCCTTTCATTAGTCAAAAAGAAAAGCTAATCTGGGATCACAGTCTCCCTCCTAGGAAATAATAACCAGCTTAATAAAGAAAGGACCAACTGAACCATGTATATTATAACATGAAGGCTAGATTCCATGTTTTAAAAAGAAATGGTAAGTAATGGTTTTAACAGGACTAAGTGATGAATGCTAAATCCTGCTAAAGATGAAAATGCAGGTCTATCTAAGAATCAGTGAAGAACTTCCAATCAAACTGTGTTATCTGACGTCTACGTATGTGTGTCTTGTCTGTCTGGATCTTGGTTCTTTCTGGATCAGTGAGGGTAAACAGAGGAAAGTGGAGCAGGGGCAAAGGAACCCAGTGATGGAGGGGAAGTGGACCAGTGCCTGCTGACGGCTGTTATCAGCGCAACCCACATATTTCAACATGATACGAATGCTACCTGGAGCCTTTCTCCTGAACAGTGATGGCAATCAGTCTGCACTCAGCAAAATGGTGAGCAGGAGAAAAAAAAAAAAAGAAAATGGGAAAAAGAAGAAAAGAAAGCTTAAAAAGACGTCAAAGTGAGATGGGATGTGTGGATAGCAATCTGAAAACACATAGGTTGAGGCAAGCCCATGCAGTCAGGTCAAGTTCATGAGTACATACACACACACATATATAAATATATATAGATACATATAGTCAAAGAATTCTGACAATCATGGTTGACATGTTTATCACAAATATTGAGAGGAATTCAAGATTTTGGTGTATATATATTTACATATCCCCCATGTACTTACATGAGGACACACAGGGAAAAAAATCATTGCGAGTATGAGTAGAAAGAATCACAAATAACAGCATAAGAATACAGGAAAAACCACAAAACAAATATTGACTGTTTACGTGTCGTCTGTCTCTGTGTGTCAGCCTAACTCATATCTGACGTTGCCCTTTCAACAGCAGTTTGTGCCTGATGAACTTCTCCAGCTCTTCACTTATACAGTCCATGATATCTGTGAATTCCAGCCGATAAAACAATCATCTGCACTGCCTCACCCTGATCCAGAGCCAGCGGCTGTGTTTGATGTTTGCTTTTGGTAAACTGATTACAGAAAGAGGGGTGATTTGAGATACAGTATCACCCAAGCATTTTGTTTATCACCCAAGGGTATGTACACAGGCCTCTATTTTGAATTGCTTATTTTTGCTATTCACATCACTGCAACTTGAGAACAAGATGTCTGAAGTAGAGGCAAACTTATGTGTGCTAATGCACATGTTGGTGTCTTGTCATCATGCTACAAAAGGCCACCAGATGAAATCCTTTTACAACAGAAGGACAAATGTTTAACTTGATATCTATAGCTATAATTCTGAGCAGAAAGAAAAGAGAAGTATGTTTTAGGAATGGGGATATTGTTTTGGTAGGCCTTGGTAATACACCAAACCCTGAATGAATATACAGAATATATACATTTTCTGTTTTTAAACTATCCTAGGGGGTGAGTAGTACAATGAACAATTATTTTCATTTTGTTTTGTTTTTTGGTGTCATAGTTCACTGACAAGGTTTTTGGTGCAAATATTCTCAACTATTAAAACTGATATTTATTGAGAACATATCTTTGTGATTTTGAAAAAAAAAAGTGGAGGGATTTCCACACAGATTAACTATTTATGGTCATTTATTGAATATTTCAAACAGCTGAACATAAATGATAAAATTGACATGGGCAGGATTTAGTCAATTATTGGTTCTGAATTTCAGTTTCGATTGATCTTTGATAAATCTGCCCAGTCCTACTTGACCTACTCACGAGTACGGCCATTAAAATCCGCCCCATCCATCTCCTTCTGGGGAATGGGTAAACGAGGAGTTTCTGTTATGTTTACCAGGACTTCTGGAACTGAGAAAATCATCACTCTTTACTTCAGACAAGTGCAAATAACTCTTGAGAAAAAAAACCCAAAAAATGTCCAGGCAAGCCAGTGTTAGATCTCGCCCCTTTTGATTTTTTTTTAATTTTTTTTTTTAAAGGAAATGAGACTATACAAAAAGATTCTAAATAACAGCCCAGAGTATGAGAGGAAAATGAATTTGAAATTGCTTAGATATTTCCCATAGTGTTGGGCATTTGGACCTATTCAGGATGTATATGAAATCATAATCTGCTTAAATAGTAAAACTTTCCAACAATTCTGCAGTTTCAGAGCCATGCTAGTGACACTTTGAATTCAATGCTGTTGCCAACTTCTAATTTGCTTAAAGCAACAACACTAAAAAGCTGATGATCCAAGTGTACTATGCAAGCAACGTCTTAATTACCAGGTGGTAGAAGCTAACTAATGTCATGATTGCAGTAGACCAGCGGTTCCCAAATTTTTTTAGCCGCGCACCCCCTTCTATGTCTCAACCGGGTTGACGCACCCCCGATCCCCACCCCTTAAAAAAAACGCTTTATTATAGCCATATTAAAGTCGCCATGTTTATTCATGCTAAAATGACCAGAACACACATATAACATAATAATCACAATCACAACAATGCGCTCTCGCATTTAAATTAAACAGAAACACTGTAACACAGTTCCAATATAATGAAACAAAGTTATGCGCAGGCTTCCACTTTTAAGAGCAAAGAGGATGGATGACATGCTCAGACTCAGTGGCAGAAAGCAGATAAGTTGAGGAAAATGTTAGAATATTTTGAACATTGAACAAAAATTTAAATGTTGATGGATGTTTAAATGACCGTGGAACTAACACAACCCGTCATCATAACACAGGTTATGGAAATAAAATTTGAACGCCAGTAATTTAATTCTATTCCAATAAAGTTCCAATAAAGATATTTCCCTGATTTCAGCCAATTGAGCATATTTGCGAGAATGAATAAAGTAGAGGCCACAAGCTAGGTGCAAATGCAGTGGTAGAAGAATATAACTTCTTCTTCTACGCTTCACTTTAAGATGACATGCATTTTGAATAGCCTGCATTTATTTATTCATTAAAATTACAGTTTTTGATTTAAAATTTTACAAAGGAAATTTTTATTTACACATCTTTATTGTGTGAAAACAAAAAAAATTATCAGACCGCCATTACATTTTTCATCTCGCGCACCCCCTAGAGGCAGCTTGCACACCCCACTTTGGGAATCCCTGCAGTAGACAAAGTTATTGGTCACACACTAAAGTAAAGTAAAATTTTGACTGATGATGACAAGATGCAAAGTTAGGAGATAAATAATCATGTATTTATAGTATAGGCCAAGATTTATGAATGTGCAAAGAAAATTGGATGGCATTCACCCAAAGGTTTTTGTATTTTGTTTTGATTGCGGGTTTAGGATAGTCCTGGTCACATGTGGACATGCACAAACAGCTCTACTTCTCGATTATGCATCACTGTATTACTTGCATACGTTTTTATTCTCTTAAGGGCAGAGGATGTCTGTACAGCTGTGGCATGATCTCATTCAGATGTTTGCTGTGGAGGAAACGAGGAGATCACAGAACTCTGTTGTGGAGTTTCTTGTACTGTGCTCGTATCCCTCTGACCCTCTCCTTGCGCTCAGAGCACCTGAGATGCGCTCAGTGGTAGAAGGTAGATGTCATCATACTTGTTCCTCTGGCTCAATGCTCATCCAATGATCCGCTCTGCAGTATCTTAAAAAGCACATCAGCTGCAGTGAACTTCCAGGAAAGAACTTCTTAACTAGAAAAGCACTCAGAGAGCGCAGACCTCCGCCAAGCACAACAGTTCTCCCGTATAGCGATTTACAGATTGCGATAAAATCCGCCTTCTGGATCAGATCCGGATCAGCCTTTGAAATTTGATAGAGGTTTCCATTGTCAATCCCTGAGTAAAATTTCATGAGTTTTGGGCAATAATCAAAGGAGATATTGAGAAACAAAATTTCCGGCTCCATTGACCTGTAATGTTATCAAAAAATTTGAAAGTGATGCAGAATCCAGGATTTCTTCCAGATCACAGCCAAAATGAAATCAGTTCTTCCTTTTCACATTTCTGACAACTCCTGAAAATTTCATCAAAATCCATCGATACCTTTTTGACTTATCTTGTACACAGACAGACAAACAGACGGAAGGTGAATTCCAATTCCCCCTCTTAACCCTCAATCTCAAAAATGCATACTCCCGTGAAGTGCAAGTGCTGTCCCGATTCTTAGAAAGTCAAGTTGAGGGACAAGTTTGAGGGCTGTATCGCCCTCAGTATTGAGATTCTCCGGCACCACCCTTGGAAGTACCCAGAAGGCATTGCGTATTTTTGCCAAGACGTCTTCGAAAAGGATGGCACCGAAAAAGGCGAGCTACAAATGTACATATTTTTGTAGTTAATAAAGATATAAATGTTACGAAACTATCTTACTGTCTTCGTTATATATATTTATATTATCTTATTCTTCTTCTACGTCTTCTTCTCTTTCTTCTTCGTCGTCGTCGTTTTCTTGACAGACTGGACGTAGCTTTGGCGTAAGGCCGCCCCCCACAGTCTGAAGACGTAACTGCACTCAAGGGGCTGTCCCATTTCTAAGTCACGAGATAGCCCTTACACTTACTTTCAGGAGGGCCAAGATTGAAGGGCCAAAGACTGAGGGTTAAGGGAGGAATTGGAATTGGCCCAGACAGACAGACAGACAGATAAACGCCGGCAAAAACACGCCGGCAAAAACATAACCTCCTTGGTGGAGGTAAAAATATTCTTACACAGACAATTCCTATCAGCTACCTGAAAATCCCAGATAGTTGGTGCCCTCCCGGTGAAACATGCTCAGGCAGAGCCGCGAGAGCCACTGGGAGCTGCTGTGCGCACAGCTGTGCCAAGACGCACCAAGAAGCATAGCTGCACCAAGACGCACAGCCACTCCCAGCGGCTTATTTAACCACCACAGTTGACTGAAAGAGCTAAAATTGGCAAAGGTTCCTTTGTGCTGCTTGTCATGGAAAAATATGACATAATATATATGTAAAAATAATTAAAATGGCAACCAAAATACTACTGTGGACATTTAAATATGTAAACTGTCTGATTAGCACATGTTCAATCTGGCTGTTATTGTGCAGTCTCAACAAGATATGGAGACGTAAACTTCTGTTCGATCTCAAGTTTATCTACTGATGCACTAATTAAGAGGAACCCACGCAAGCACAGGGAGAACATGCAAACTCCACACAGAAAGGCCCCTGCTGAGGTTTGAACCAGGAACCTTCTTGCTGTGAGGCAACAGTGCTGACCAACAAGCCACCGTGCTGCCCTCAGATCTACCTGTGCATTTCAATTTTGTGGATAGCAGTTTATACTCTGGTCAATACCCTTAAAATATAGGTTCACTGGTACAAAACAGTGAACCCGTACTTCATGTCTTTTCTGAAAATATAGACAAGCCTCGACTTTCACAGATGAGCGTGAAAGAGACATGAATCAAACTTCACACAATGCAGCTGTTGTGTGTGCGTGAGGGTCTATGGGTGTGTAAGTGTCTGAAATTGAACATGTACTCTCCCATGTAAATATTAGCTAGTGCACACTATGTGAAATAGCAAGCCTACTCTCATACCCGGTCAAGGCTTAGCTTTACACACACTTACTGGAGTCATTAGTCACTGGGGTACATTGTGTTCCCCATATGTGTTCTTGAGCCACGAATGTCCAGATTGAGGCACAAGTTATTCTCTTCCATCAAGCCCTTGTTGTCTTGGTATTCAGCATAAATGTTCTTAACTGAATCCCAGTTGACAACAGTTATTTTCAGATGCAAAAGAACACATTAAAAACAGTTAAAAAATAATAATAATTAGTCAGTTTAGACTGAAGAGAAAATGTGTGGGAAGAGTTTTCCACATATTGCAGGGTTTGTAGTTTTATCCCCACTTCCCCCAAATGCTGACATGTCCCTGGACAAGATACTGAACCCTACATTTCACCTGATGGTAATTCCACCAACCCTGTTGTGAGAGAGAAGGTTGTATTTGAATACATGTATGACAAACACCATTTTAAGAGTAACGTTGCAAATCATATGGTGTTTTTATTTGATATTTAAACTTCACTCTAGGTTAAATAATGTGTTGTGAAGGTTTTGAGGGTCACAGTCTTTCAGTCCAACATGAACTTGCATAGGGCAAGAGAAACTAGAGAACAAACACACTGAATGGTGTGGACGTAAAATTGTCAAGAATAAATAATGGCAAGATATGTGGTCCTTTTTTCC
This sequence comes from Hirundichthys speculiger, assembly GCA_018398805.1. Taxonomy (NCBI): domain Eukaryota; kingdom Metazoa; phylum Chordata; class Actinopteri; order Beloniformes; family Exocoetidae; genus Hirundichthys; species Hirundichthys speculiger. The sequence goes on along the minus strand of JAGFBZ010000973.1, from coordinate 619,820 downwards.
TAAAGGCCTTTCAAGTGAATGCAGACAAGGACATTAAAGAGCCTATCTGTCAATTTATCTTTCTACATTTATCCACCATTTATCCAGTCTGATACACTGTGTCCTCCAACACACTGTTGTCAAAGGCCAAGGAAAGAACAGAATGCATCCAAAATGGCAAACCTTTGCCCATGTGTCAAGAACTTCAATGAAGAACCGTTGGTGGAAGACATGATTGTCCTGAAGAGACTCTAATCTAATCATAAGTAGGAGCCTTCACAACCTACAAAAAAATCTTTTCAAGGTCACCTAATCTCAGAGCCGGTGAAACCAAGGACATAGTTAGGAAAATAAACAGTTGGACTTCTGCCTCCTGTTTTTATCATCATTATCATTATAATTGTTATTATTATTTTTATCAATACTTAATGTTCTTGTCTTACTGCTTAGTCTTTTGTAATATCAACATTTAAAACGAAAGAAAGAAGGAAATCTTAGATGTACAGTAAGAAGCCTTATTATACATCTAACTATTACACATCTATTATACATCCATAGCTAGGCTTCGCAGCATGATATAATAAAATAAAAGATAAACTCTTCACATTTTAAAACAAAGCAGACCCACTTGAGGCATTTATGTAACTATCTGATGATGCAGCTTAGCCACACCGTTTCTCTATTTTTGTCTTTAGTAAAGCATAACCTTACATTAGAAATTAACTGTAAGTCTATAAATGGTGTTTAACACACTGCGTTGATGGATAAAAATATAGATGCAGCGGTTTTGATACCCCCGAGCTCATGATTCATGTTTGTACATGACTTATGGATAGCAGTCCAGGCAAAGGATGTGCAGCACAACACCTGCAGCCAAGGAGTGATCAGGTCTGCTGGCAGACAAAGCTCTGGAGCCGCTGGAGCTCATTGTTGCAAAATGGAAAGATACAGAAGATCATTCCTGCCAGCAGCCATCAGCCTCCACAACAAGACATAAAACCTACTATTATTATTATCAATTAATATTATTATTATTGCTGTAATATTATTATTGCTGTCATTTATCTATTGTTGGAAAAAAAAAAAGAGAAGAAGAGCCCTTGCTACAGTGTTGAATTTCCCTTCTGGGATGAATAAAGTATTTTTCATTTCATTTCATTTTTATTTCAGATTGAGTTCAGTTCAATTTGACTTTATTTGAATAGTATATTGCAAAACAAACTGTCTCTGGATATTTTTGAGAGACCCAGAGCAGAATCCCCAAGCAAAATTAATGGTAAGAAGAAGTGGAAAGTAAAAATTCCCTACTGGGAGAAAACCTTTCAGCCAAACAGTGAGCAGTGAATGAGCAAAAGATAAATAAATAAAATAATAAAAGGAATTTACTCAAAGGTAGACATTTAAATGACCGATCACTGTTTTCCTCCACGTTCTAAAGATATGTATTAAGACAAGGTAGTTTCATCTGATTATCGGGTCTGGAACTGGCTTATTTTACTTCTGAAATTTATGGAATAACAATGACATCCATCAGACATTCATGAAATAAAGCAAGATCAGACCAGTATTTGAACATGCACAGTGCCTGTATATTTTTCTCATAAGCTGCTTCAGAAGACAAAGTTTGCAGACGCTTATTAGATAGGAGCAAATAGATTAGCTATTTGAGAATTTTTATTCCCATTGAAATGCATAAGATAGGTACTTAGTTAACTATAGTTAACTATATATATATATATATATATATATATATAGATATATAGATATAGAGATATAGATAGAGAGAGATAGAGATAGAGAGAGAGACGAGGAGAGAGATAGATAGAGAGAGATAGAGAGAGATAGATATAGAGAGATAGATATAGATAGATATAGAGATATAGATATAGATATATATATATATATATATATATATATATATATATATACACATATATATATACATATACCGTTACCTATATATATATATAGTTTTGTTTGTCTTTTTAACTACATTGATGGAAATTTTATACAAAAACGCTGCAGATACAAAGAAACTATTGCATAATGTCGGCAAATTCCAGTCTTCCTACACCCTCAGTGTAGGAAGGAGCGCTACCGCAGATCTGTTATTCCTACCACTGTTAGACTTTACCACTAAACAGTTTAGTTGAAATCTGGTCTTTTTCTTTTTTTCCTTTTCTCTCCACTGATGGGACTGTGGAATAGCTCACACACATAATCCCCCCTACACTTCCAATCTCTTATGTTATCATGTATATTGCCTGTATTTTTTATTATTTTATTTTAAATATTTTTTTCTGCTAAATTAACAATTCTTTTTCTACCAAGTATTTTTTGCACTTCATTCTGCCTTGTAAGCTGCTTTAACTGGTGAATTTCCCCATTGTGAGATTAATAAAGTTTGATCTATCTATATACTAGTGGATTAGGCAAAAGTACCCAGTACCAAGACAAGTTTGATTTCCATGTTTCATGTGTTTGTGTCCACTGACGACCTAATGTCATTTGTATGTGACAAGATTATGCCAAGAAATGTATTTAAGAAACAATGGAAAAAGACTGCTACAGTGAGAACTGTAGTTGTAGTCCAATGGTGGAGACCTTACACTTTTCTTCAGAATGAACATTAAAATCATCAGAGGGCTAAGTGTAGTATAGATCACCTCACACTGAACTAGTGTGTACTTAGTGTTGAGAAAGCTCCACACTGCTAGGTAAAAAATAGTAAATAGAGATTAAGAATCTGTATTCCAATGGCCTCACATGTAATTTTTTATTTTGCTTTGATCTGACCTCTTTTTTTTTTTTTTTTTTCAATAAACAGTGACTCACTTTTGCTGGATTGCTGTCTGGGATGTGTGGAGCATGTCCTCTCAAGTTGATGACGTGCACCTCCTGAGGCAGACTGGCAGTGGCCCTGCTTGCACATCCTGACATGATGGTGTAACTCTTCACCATAGCTTGCACTGGGTGTCCTGCCCCCACTGGCAGCAGCTCACATGGACTGCGAAACACAGGCCCTGCAAGGGGTGAAGAAAAAGAAAAAGAAAATAGGTATATATATAATGTATTGATCAAATGCTTAAATACATGCAAAGTCAGTCTAACAAGGGAGGTATCTGAAACGTCAACCTTCCAAAATAGAAATCTGTCTCAGAATTTCAGAACCACTTGAAAGCTAGTCCAGTTGTAACAGTTTCACAACTGGAGGATTTAATGTAAATGACTGGCTAAGAGGGTAAGCATTTGGACAAGACCAGGATATACCCTTTTTCATTTTGTAAATATTCTTCTTTGTGTTATGTAATGATGTAGGTTTTCAAAACCAATTATAAATGATACTAAACTGATTTTGTCTGTTTTCCACATCTATGGAAAAACTTCATTCTGAAAAGCTGCCAGAGAACAGAATAAACACACTTTTTTCAATTCTCTTTAATGAGGGCTTCTTTAAATAATTTAGCCCAGTGTGTTATGACCTCTAATGTATTGTAACCTAAAATACGCAACAAATTTTAAGTGTTATGATAATACATCTTTGACAGTAATTCTGCAACACTGGTTAAATATGATTTTAAATAATAGGAAAAGAAAAAAATGTCAACTGCATGTTACTAACAAATGCGTAAATTACTTGAATTTACACTTATGTTTGTGTACACTTGAATTATGCATGGCTTCTTGCGGTAAATGCAACTTCCTTTTCAAATCAGCTTTGAGGTGGTTAACAAGCTCCACCACAGCCTGAGAGCTTCCGATACTGTACACTTCCTTTACATTTGCTATTTGTATGACCCACTTAAACACATTCAGGGTGTAACCATCTCATACAGCAGCAGGATGCCAAAAAAACAAGCTGGTGATATTTGACTGAGGCACCAGACAGCACTATTCCATTAAAGAATCATGTATGCCAAAATTTATTCTCAGGGTTAGACCTTGCATTTTACTTGTGCCAGTCAAGGCCTCACCCACATTTCAAATGTATCTCAGTAAACACACAGTCTGCCAATAGCAAGCTGATGGAACATGTGGTAATCATTTAAGTCTAAGTGAAAGACGGCTAGATAGCAAATGGATGGCAAACGGAGATAGATGGCAAATTCTCCCCAGCCTACTGCAAAAGCATAGTGCGTCAGCAGTGGGGTACAGCTAAGGGTAAATGTTTTTTCCTTTTTTCCTTGGAACACATAGTTATTGTTTCTTCTCTTTCCTTTCTGTTCAAGAAGCCAGTATTAGATCAGCATGATGCCAGAGACTATACATGCCACAGTTATTAAGCTTTTGTTGTGAGAATAGCACACAGGATTTATTGCAACCATATTGGTCTTCTACTGAGTTTTTTGCTTAACTTCTTTCTTGCCAATTACCCAAAAAAAGAAAGAGTGAGTACCTCATATGAGCAAACATATCATATTAAAGCATATTTTAGCATGCCAAGGTCTTGCTATGCGATAAAAACACAAGGCCTAATGGCAAAAACCTGTGGTGCATCAGTGTTTCATCCCCCTCCTAACCCCCCACTCCCTTTTCCTCCCAAAGGACTGAAACTACTCCCTCCCTAACCATCACGTCTTACTCCCAAAAACACATCTGAGGGCACTGCAACTCACTTTTTCCCCTCACACATGGAGAATAACAAACAACTGCCAGACAAACACAGAAAAAAAATTAGCTTTTTCTGTGAGACTTCCAAAAGATTACAACACTCGCTGGACAATGATGTGATTTTCTAATTGTTTAAAAATACAAAAGCACAGAGGTGCATTTGGGAGAAAAAGAGGACACGTGGATAGAAAAGGTTTTTCAAGCTTGGAAAAGAAATTATCAATCAGTATGTGCAAAACAAGTATAAGAATTTTTTTAAGAGTGAGACAGACAGACAGACAGACAGACAGATAGACAGATAGATAGACAGATAGATAGAAGATAGATAGATAGATAGATAGATAGATAGATAGATAGATAGATAGATAGATAGATAGATAGATAGACAGATACTTTGATGATGGACCTGACCTGAGTTCTGTTCCCAGCACATATGGCATAACCATCAGACTAAAATCAGAGGATGGAAATAAAGCAAGTATCTGTTAGCCCTTCCACAGCTTTGTGTCTGCTGTCACCTCAGCTCTCTGCCATTTTCCCCCCAATTCTGTTTTCTCTCCTTAAGAGTTGTTTTTCTTCTTCTTTTGTCATTAGTAAAGTACAGAAAGCATCCTGTCCAGATGCTACTAGTGACTCTTAGCTTACTAGGTCAACCACCCACAGTAGAGGAATGAGAGAAACTGCTGTTTGCCTGAAAAACAAGTCTTGTCTGACCTCACCGGATAGTCTGTAGACTTTACCACAAATATCTTCAAACCCAACAGACGGGAGTCCAATCTTACACTAAAATATCTAGAATGTTTGAAAACCTCCGCGGAGATTGTGTCAGATTTAGCTGTTAATGTGCAACAGCAGTATGGATTTCAAGTTACATACTAATCTTTACTCTCAAAATGACTTTAAAAAAATGCTTAAATTGGTGAATGCTAAACTGAAGTGTAATTTATGTACTGAAGATTAATTCTGAAATAAGTGGAAAAAACACCTGTATTATAGTACGACACATTTTAATCTAGTGAACCATGCAGTCAAGCTATCAGAAAATTGGGACAGATGTGATTGTAACTGCTATTTAACTTTGAATATGGGCAATTCTGTTAATGCTAGTTAGGTACAAAGGCCTTATTCTCATTAAAGTCTAACACCTTATAGTTAGGCATGCCACGAATCACTCAACTTACGATACAATTTGAATCATGAACACAAAATTAATTTACAGGCAAATGACTGATCTTTTTTATTATTATTTCTCCTACATAAATCCAGCCTTTTCCTTTTTACAATACTGAAGTGTTTTCTCTTACGCTCTTTTCAATACAGTAGATTAGAACTAGCAGCAAATGACAAAAAAATTGTCAGTTCTCTTCTTTTGTTTTTTTTTTTTTTTTTTTTTTTTACAATACAGTGATACCTCTACTTAAGAAACATCTCTACATACAAAATTTTCAGGTTACGAAACGCCTCAACGGGAAAATATTGCCTCTTGTTACGAAAGAAATTTCAGAATATGAAAGGCAAAAATTCAGAGAGTTTACCGAACGTAAACTCTGGGCAGCTCTGCCACTGGCTATCAGCTAGCATCTTCCTGGCATCCCATTGACATTTTAGGAAAATTTCCATGAAGTTTTGAAATTTGTTGAAAAGAATCACCCAGAAAAAGTGTTCACTAGTCGGGACTATTGCTCACTATGATGATGTTTGCCTTTCACATTTTCGAAGGATTGTTAAAAGCCGACAAAACATCCTTGGATCGGTTCTTTACAAATCGTCAGGCAAAAACCACTGCTGAGAGAGAAAAGGTGACAACAATAGCAGTTAAAAGCTAAATGTACATAGTTTTCATTCTTTACTTTATTCTTTGTTTTTTACATTATGCACAACTCTTATTTTATGTTTATTGTGCAGTAATCTAATTGTAACATGTATTTGTTACATGTTTTGATGCATTTTTATGATTTATAAAAAATGTATGTCCGAATTTTGGGGGGCTTGGAACGGATTAGGAGCATTTACATGGAAAACGCGTCTCTACTTAGGAAATTTTCAGGTTATGCAACTACTTCCAGAACCAATTAATTTCGTAAGTAGAGGTACAACTGTAATGATTTTATTCTTATCCTCTTTATACCTGCATAGCAAATTACTGGAAAGTGGAAACTGTTTTATCAACTCTCAAATTTGTCAACTCGTTTAACTCGAGTGCGCCCTCTGCTGGCCTGGAGCCCACATCGCAATTCATGGCTTAATGAAATTGATTCGAATCCAATTTTAAAAATTGATTTGAATCGATTTTTTCAAAAATCGCAGCATGCCTACTAGGGATGCAACGGTACTCGGTAAAATACCGAACCGTTCGGTACGACCTGCATGGGACAATACACTTTTATGTCCCGCGGTATTTATGTTCCAATAACTTTGCATTGGACTTGCACGTGAGCGTGCGTGCCTTTTAGGCAACAGGCCGCCACTGGATGTCAATGTTCACTCACCTCCGCTCCCTCACAGTGACCAGCCATCACAGTTTGGCCGGTTGGCTGCAGCTCATAGATGCAGAAAAAAAAACAAAAAAAAAAACAAGCAGGCATGGCCAGCGGTATCGGAGAAATTGGGGAAAACTTTTTTTAATCACCGGTGTGGGAGCATTTTGATTTTAAAAACGTATGACAGTAATACGGTGATGGGTAATCGAGAGGTAGAGCCACATGTGACCAGGTGGACGCACATTTATTCCATTTGGACGCGCTCTTTTACGCGCCGACATGCGAGTTGCGCTCTCCGCAAACCCTGTATCTTGCGATCGCTTGTTTAGGGTAGCGGGTTGTCTGAAACTGTACCGTATCCGTACCGAAACCGTGACACAAAAACCGAGGTACGGACTGTACCGTGAGCCACCTGTACAGTTGCAGCCCTTTTAGTTACTCCATAGTGAAGCGTTTGAGATTCAAATCTCATAAAATTTTGCATATTTACCAGTTGGTAAAAGCATTAGGGTTGGGATGGTTATGTCATTATGGTTCCACAGTGTCCTGGAAAGCGTTAATCAGCCAGCCCCCACTGTCCATTTCACCTGAATGTACAAAATTCACTAGATGTTGTTTAACACAGCCATTGAAGGTTGAAATTTCATGCAGTTAGGCATTCGTGAAGGATGTGTTTTTTTTTTTGTTTGTTTGTTTTTTTTTGTCCAAGCTCTTGGATGGCACCACCAGAGGTGCTCGGGCCTGTTATTTCTGCCCGTGGTTATATTTTCCATTTAAATCTTTGGCAAAATCATCAAATGATTAGGTTTAGGACCAAAGGCTGGCTTGGACATTAAAAAAGCGTTTTATTTATCTGGCCTAATGTCAACTCACTATTAACATAATTTCAGCAATCAAACACATGCACACACATTCAAAGTGTCTTTCCTTAAAATTATGACATTGTATCATTTTAATGACTGTAAGTGAAAAAGAAATCATATCACAAATTATGTTTTACAATTTTGAAGGTGAAAATGTGAATATATGTTTTTATTTAACCTATACTAATTTGACACATTCAGATCTGCTCTTTGAGCTTCAAATGCTAGTATTTGTGACACTGTATTAACAAAGGCAAGATATATATATAAAAAAAAAAAACATATAATAAACAGTGTCAATTTATCTGGGTACCACCCTCCAATCCTACAAAAACTTGCTGTCCTCTGAGATACTCATATATACCATAAAACATTAGGAATAGGGTTCTGTGTTGCAACATGGATTGGTGGTTGATGTTAATATGCTGCCACAGCTGGAGTATGTACGCAAAGCTTGAGAAATCCATCAGCATATTTATTCAGAAGGATCCATCAAAATATGTGTAATTTTAACATAGCACATAACATTTTAACATAGCCTCAGCATAGCTATGCCGAGGCTATGTTTAAGATGAGCCTGCTCTAGTCTTGGCTTCGGCCATTCCTATACCTTTAGCTCAGGACCTACACTGTATGGGAATACCAACATGATCTGCTGAGTGGTTTCCTCACCCCTCTTCTCCCCTCCTTTCCTCTTCTTCCTTCAGCTGTATCCATAGTTAATTAGGAGCACCTCATAAATGTAATTGCGCTTCATTGTTCCTGTAGTTTTTTTGTGCTATCCCGAGCCCCCTGCTCCCCTTATTTCTATTTTTTTCTGTATATGTTTGCAGGCCAGAGTTTCCAAAGCTACATGCTGACCTGCAGTTCCACCCTCTGACCATCCCACGTTTATCTCATATAGACGTCTCTGGGATATGAACCAACATGCTGGCCTGCAGTCTGACCCTCTGACCACCTCAGTGTTGCTGCCCACATCTGTTTATATAATCAACTCTGTAGTGGACGTACTAATAATGAACCAGTCATGTTATAGGTACATGAAATTCTTAAGTTCTCCAGCTAATGGATAATTATTTATATATGTTGTCCTATATAATATTGCGAAGATGTATGTGCTCTTCTCTCTCTATCCTCCATCCTCTCTGTCATATCTCCCTCTTATTTTCTTTACTTTCGCAAGGAAGGTCCCCCCTTATGAGTCAGGTCTTACTCAAGGTTTCTTCCTCTTAAAGTGGAGTTTTTCCTTGCCACCGTTTAGTTAAAACGGTGGCAACTTTTCTCCCGCCAGGGGAAGTTTTTGACTTGCCATTTTTTCTTTAATTAAGATGTAAAAATATTACCTATAGTTAATAATAAATGTGCGGGGACATGCTCTGGGTCTCTGAAAACGGTTAGAGACAATTTGTATTGTAATAGATGCTAGACAAATAAAGTTGAATCGAACTGAATTGAATTGAAAATGTAAATAAAAACAGGATGCAATGATTTGCTAATCTCATCTTCTATTGGGAGTAAAATATTTTATTAAGAACGTATCATATATTAAAACAGACATTTTACCATTTCTTCACATTTTTAGAAAAAAGTTTGAACAGGACATGGTTTTTACATTGTGTAGCATCCCCTCTTTTAACAACTGTAAACATCTGGGAAGTGAGGAGAACAGTTGTTGGAGTTTTAGGAGAGGAAGCGTTTGTCTCATTATTTTCTGATACAAGATTCTAGCTGTTCTGCAGTCCTGGGCCTTCGGTGCTGGATTTTTCATTTTATGATGCACCAAATGTTTTCAACTGGTGAAAGGTCTGGACTGCAGACAGGTCAGTCCCGTATCCAGACTCTTCTTCTCTTTTTTTTTTTTTTTTTTGAAGCTGGGTGTGTTCACTAGACGGCTGTCCAACAACAGCTTCAAGACATCACTTCAAATCCAGTTTAATGTCCCACTGTAATATATTTTACCCCAAAATACCAAGGGAAGCTTCTGATTCCATCCTGCCTTCAATATATCAAATGCCTTCAGTACCAGAAGCCTAAAACCAGAGTCAAAAGATGATACAGGTACCATCTATTTTTACAGCAGTTTCTTTTTCTCATGGCTTTCGATATCAAGTGATCCAAAAAGAATTCTACTGAGGTTTTATTTATCCATAGACACAAAAAGACCCATTGCTTTCCTGGGATAGTGTGCTGTGTTTGTAAAAAAAAAAATATGTGGAAACAATTAGTCCTTTTTGGAGCAGTCAAACTATAATTCATTAGCTCATTTTGGTCTCATGAAAACTGAAAACTAAACCTGGGTGTTCTTTATTTGAAATTTTGTTTGAGAAACAAAATAAAATTATTTTAAAGAAAGTCAAAATATTTCCATCATTTGATGTCCTTATTTGTTTTTGAACATATCCTAAATATTGTACCCACAACTGTGTAATTCTAACAAGGACTGGATTGGTAAAAGTAGAGTTGAGTGTCAAAATATTAAGTGTAACATTTTAAACTGCCATCCACAAAAGTTAAAATATTCTCTCCCTGCACTTTTTATCCAATGTTGGTCAATTTCTCTATACCTCATGACCAGAATTTCCTGCAGTCACTAATTATACAGAATGTGTAAAACAGATCTAAAAGACTAGAACCAGTAATGTCACGCAACATCACCAACTTCTTATCCTTCAAACCACTTCAAGCTAAAAGTTCCTCTGTTCAGTTATGGAGTTTTAGGGGGATTAGTATCATACACTAAAAGACCACGATTCTAACAAAAAACACAAAATGTATCTCATAAGACCATATGCAAAGGACTGTTTCATTTTCTGTAAAAATATATTTATTATAATATCCTTTTATTTTACATTCCCTGAACGCATTTGGGCTTGACCGTGATAGTGTCAGGAGTAAGAAAAGAAGTCAGAATAGTAAATCCACATGAAAGAGAAAGGGGCTGACCAAATATTCACTTATGATATATTTTAAACAATATGAGGTCCAAGCAGTCATGTCAGGAGAAATCTTTCATCGTTCTTGGCAGAGTGCTTTTGGACTATAATCTTCTCTGCGATTTGAACAACATTATCTCTATCAGACATTTTCTTCAAAACTGGCATAAAGTCATTTCAGACTATTATACTGTGGAATAAATTGATGCTAATTAAATACACATAGTATCACATATGAGCCTGGTTGGCAAAGAATTTACATCATAGTTTTCATCAACAAAAAGTCGGATTTTTGTTTTTTCCCAAATGAAAATGAGCCAGTAACTTAGCAATAACTGATGCACAAGAGTAAAAACAATGAAATGCATTGACGCTCAATAGATGGTCAGATATATGGATACATTTTACATTTGATGTTAGGGAAAACAACATGCTTTGTAAACCAGTTAGGGCAGTTTCAGCAATAAAAACACAAACAAGCGACTTTTGTTGGCAAATTCATCCTGAAATTCATGCAAAGGTAAGCATGATACGGTTACATTATATGAAGAATTGGTGTTGTGTTTTTGCTAACCTGTAACATAAAAGACATCATCATTGTAAGTGTTAATGTTATTGACGAGAGTGACTGATCCATAAATAAAACACAAGACAGAAACACATGTGCACCAAAAAAATCATGAGACAGCAGATCAGAAAGCATCAGTATGCCAATACAGTGGTACCTCTACTTAAAAAATTAATTGGTTCTGGAAGTAGTTTCGTAACCTGAAATTTTCGTAGAGATGCGTTTTTCATGTAAATGCCTTAATCCGTTCCAACCCCCCCAAAATTCGAACATAAATTTTTTTTATAAATTATAAATAATACATGAAATGACATAAAAACCTGTAAGAAATACATGTTAGAACTAGAAAAGCACTCAGAGGACGCAGAGCTCCACCAAGAGCAACAATTATCGAAAATTTGAAAGTGATCCAGGATTTCTTCCAGATCACACCTAAAATGAAATCAGTTCTTCCTTTTCACATTTCTGACAACTCCTGAAAATTTCATCAAAATCCATCTATAACTTTTTGAGTCATCTTAAACACAGACAGACAGACAGACAGGAGAAATCCCGGCAAAAACAAAATTGTTCGTTTACCTGAGTTGGTGGGAGCAGCTCGGACGCACCGCTTTCAAACCGAGATACAGGAGCCGACAAGTATGTTTACATTCGGTAAACTCTGGGAGCTGCGAGTAGCAGCCCGTACTGTATTTTTCCTTTCGTATCCTGAAATTTCTTTCATAACAAGAGGCAATATTTTCCCATTGAGGCGTTTCGTAACCTGAAAATTTCGTATGCAGAGACGTTCGTAATTCGAGGTACCACTGTATGTCTTGTTTCTTTAGATTTCAGTCATCCAATCCACCAAAAAAAGAGTCAAAAGGAAAAAAAAATCTGTGTAGCATTGTCAGAGAAGATCTGGAAAATCTTACATATTTTACATGACTTAATATTTTGACACTCCAATTTGAATGTCATCCTGACACTCATCTCTACTACCCAACCCACAAATGTGGCAACATTTAAAAGGGAAATAAACAAACTTTCCAACAATATAAAATTTATGGCGAGGAAGCATTGTTACAAAAAAGAAATAATATACCAAACACAAATTTCTTTACTTTTTGTGCTTTGCTTAGATGTGTCATTTATTTGAAACAAAAAAATTATTTTAAAAAAATCAAGGAAAAATTTGAAAAAGTGCAATACTACTGTTTCGTCGACTAAAATTTTCTAGAAATGGCCAATTATCAATTATTTTGTAACCAGTGAATCAATCATTTGACACACAGAGAAAACAGGCTTTAAATTATATCAATAACAATTGTGTTCCTTTCAAACCTTTGGCTCTCAAGAAGCAAATGAATATTGAAGGATGACAACAGCATTTAACACTGCAGTCCCTATCTACAAGAGACACACGCCTCTATTTCCAGCAAATGCACTTTGGTGCCTTCTACAGTGTGTCCCTGAGCCAACACAAGGATACAGGAAGTGATGTCAGCATGTGTGCCAGTTAGGGACATTTCTGATATTCCCACAAAGCCATTTCCAAGACAAACAAACAGAACTTTCCCCCTGTGTGTATACACACGCTCACATGTACAGTTCCCAGTACTCCTCAATCTAATACGATTGTGTTTGTTCAGATCCTAAAGACAGTCACTAGGAGTACAGATGGCAATGTTAAAACGCACATCCTCAGCACAAAAAAAAGCCAAAGGAAGACGACTGGAAAGCTTTTTGAATAAATATCATGAGGCCAAGTATACACAACAAATGCAGAGTAGTGTTCTGTTTCTTTATTATGTGCTCCCTACCAAAGATGTGCCAGTTACCACATGATGAATGGGATTAAATGAATCCTCTTTTCTATTTCCTTTTCCTTAAGGACACAATTCCCATGGAGCCACACATACCAGTTTAAGGGACATAATAATATACCCAAGCTTTGTCGTTAAAAAAAAAAAAAAATCTCTAGCCTAGCTTTGCAGTGTTGACATTATCGCAGCCAACTCACCCCCTAACCCTTCAGCCACTAATACAGGAAGTGAGTAAAGCCTTTCATAAAGGAAGTGTAAGTTCACTCCACTGGCCTGCCGATGAAAAGGATTTATCTATGGACTGTAAAATTTGGGTGCATAAAAGAATGCTGGAAAGGGATGGAGGGAGGAGGACACGGGTGAGCCAGCAGTCCATTAGTAAAGTCATAAAGTCTTCCATCAAAGTGTGAAATCTGAAGCCCGATATCCTACAGATCTGCATGTAACTCAATATCATCAAAACAGTCCTTTACTGCCATAATTTGGTCAGGTGGCACATAATTGAGAAAACAGTTGACAGCGATTTCAATGGCTCATATCTGCTGTTTGAGAAAGATGTGATTCAAGAACGGATATCCAGACAAAGCTTCTTTCATTTTGTAAGTACATTAACAGGTGTTCAGACAATAAATTACATGTCTGTAAGAGTAAAAAAACAAAAGTCAGAATCGGTAAAGGACATTTAATACACAAGAAAATAAAGTGCATGACAAAGCAACTAAAGGAAAGCCAAAATCTTAAGTCAAATCACTATTATGGTGTTATTATGCTTGACATACAAAAAACACAGCTTCTCCAAGGTGCATTCTGACACTCACAGTTTTTAGTAATTCCTTCGGTTTGCAGATGAAGAAGAACTCTACCTGTCAAAGCAAACAGTTAATATTTCTGTGCTTCTAGGGCAGTCTTGCTTAAGACCTACTGTTCAACGTCGCTGTCAGTGATTGAAAAGACTTCATAAATCAAAATAACAATGGTTATAAAACTTACATTTTACAGGTATTCTGTTGCTCTCCACAACTGTTTACGAGAGAGTAACGAAAGCCACACACTTGAAAGTTCAAAACAAAAAGATGTTTGTCACACATCAGTACAAAACATCAAGTAACAGGACGTCAAGTCCACAATGTCCAACAGGTTACTGGGTACACGAAGGTCTGTATGACATTAAAGTCAGACCCTGTTCATGTACAGCACCCTTGTCAGACTACAAACAGCTTAGAAAATGAAAACTATGCTGGCAAGCATGTCCCATTCCCACAAATTACACAAACTCATATGTCGATATCTGTATTATGGGGTTACAAGGCACTTGGGACAAAACTAGTTCTGATTATTTTGGGGAACCAGCCCTTATTCTTCTGTGGATTTAAGCTGTATTAAAAACCCCTCTGTCACTTCATGAAATCTTTTATAAACTATATTATATTGAGAGGTGTGCTCAAGTAGTAGGAATATACCTTCCTGATGGTGTGGCATGATGCATGTGAATCTAAATATCTACAGTTCAGTTTAACAGAGTTACAGAAAAATTAAGTTAGGATTTACTAAACTCGAAGAAAAACACAGACTGAGATTGTTCTCGTAACCTCAAACTGAGACTTTTAATAAGGGAATATAACTTACAATTTTAAAACCATGTGATAACTCTGGGGCGATATAGTTAAAACAATATTAAATAACGTTATTTCATAACTTATATTCCTTAGAATGAAAGGTGAGTAACACACTTTGTTTAGTGCTGACAGTCAGTCTGAGTATTATTCTATAATCCTGACAAATGTAGTAGGCGCCTACTAATAAACCCTCATTTTACTTTGGAAAGAAGTCAAAGACCAATTACAAGAAACTACTTGTGACCAGTCCAGGGTGAAGAGAGCTGGGATAGGCTCCAGTAGATCTCTACAACCCTGCTCAGGAATAAGCAGGTAGATAATGAATGAATGGATGGATGGATGGATGGATGGATGGATGGACTTCTACAAATGCATTTAACAACAGTATGAATTTTGATACAAGGCAGCTACAAGTATTACCATATCATGAGATGATAGAAAACAACTGCAGAGTCAGTGATGCTACAATTGCAACACCAGTGTCATAACATTAGCAAATAAGTTTGTTCTCTCGCCAGGCACCTATATAAATCATGAGATACCTTGAATCAAGTGGAACAGTTTCAGCTAGTCCAATACACATTCATACAAAAAGTATCCAAGCATGATAACATTTACTGGGCAAGAGAGAGAAGTGTTTGGGGAAAAAAAGCCCTGTTCTTTGACAGCAGCTTGGTGGGGGGCTTCAGTGAGATTTAGACTCAGCAGGAGAAGCAGGAGCTGTGCCCTGGAGTAATCTGCCATATCCAGGTAGATATCATACTGATTTCATATGTGCTGGATTATCTGGTCTGTAAGAACACAATAATGTACAGCATTTAAATCAATCCACCATACATAGTTGGTCAATCTGGATTCAGTTTTGTTTTTTCAGGGTTTTTTTTTTTCAGAAACTGCAGACAACATTGGTCATAAGAATTAAAATAGTAGTATGTTGTCATCATCACACTCTTACATCAATCACTACATTGACAGTAGAGTGTTTTTTATGGCATATTTTACCTACCCCATGTCTTGACAATCTTCACACAAACAACAAACCTGGAAACAGACACACCAATCTGGGTCACAGTTAGGGGTGCACAATAACTATCGGGCCGATAACAGGAAATTATGACGTCATCCCAATAGGTCC
The DNA here is from genome assembly GCA_018398805.1 of Hirundichthys speculiger. Taxonomy (NCBI): domain Eukaryota; kingdom Metazoa; phylum Chordata; class Actinopteri; order Beloniformes; family Exocoetidae; genus Hirundichthys; species Hirundichthys speculiger. The sequence goes on along the minus strand of JAGFBZ010000973.1, from coordinate 603,830 downwards.
GATATCATGATGAATAGCCCAGATAACATATATATTTTTGTCAACACGGCAGTGTCTCGCTCCCTCTGAGCTTTGAATGTTATGTTCAAGTGACGTCGGCATAATCAGAAAAACAATTTCTCAGTAAGGAAATCAAGAATACCCCCTCATGCCAGAAAACAACTTGTTAACTCGGTCATAATTTTGGTAGTTGCTAACTTTAATTGATATTCGCAGTATTTTCCCACGTTACACATAAAACATAGAAAAAATAGATAAGGCCGAAAGAACGACGACCAAACGAGGGAACGGAGGAGTTTACGTTACACCTTGAATGCAGCATTGTGGAATAGTGTGCTGATAAAAACAAACAAACATGGCGGCGATGGTGTAGAACTTCGTTAAAGTTTCAGAGGAAGATAGTTCGCTGGTTATTTGTGACAAATGCTCCAAGCGAAGGAGGAAAAAATAGCACAAGCTTTAATACGTCAAACCCGATCAGCCACCTGGAACATAACCGTCGCTTCCATGGAGTTTTGAAATTGCGCTAACAGGAGCTAACAGGAGCTAACGTGAGCAAGCCAGCAGCAAGTCAACCCCTCCGCTCCCAGCCTCCCCCTCCCCTCTCCATCATCTCTCTCATCTAAAACTACTAAACCTCAATTACTTTAATTAAAGGCATTCATTTGAATGGAACCACAAACCAAAATCCTTTAAACGTAATTTCTTAGTTACTATGGAGTGCACTTTTTTTGTTTATTTACACAGACAAGTCTAACTTGTGTCAGTACATTATGACCTATGCATTATTTTTTGTTGTCATTGAGGAATGCACTTTTTCAGTTAGTAATTCTGATGCATGTATTTCCATCAGTTCAAGGAGCCTTTTTTTTTATATCAGTCAGTAATGAACCTTATTTAAGTTGATGTGAGATATCAAATAGGTTTGTTTGATAGCTTTATGAAAATGTTTGAAAGGCTTGCCAATAGTTTTTCATTGTAAAAAATAAATATCTGTTCATTTAAAGAGTCAAAACTGTTTTTGGTTTTGTTCATAGTATTGATGTAATGATCTTAGTTATATGTGTGTGTTATCGGTTATCGGTATCGGCCTTTAGGAGATGAAAGTTATCGGTTATCGGTATCGGTATAAAAAAAAACAGTTATCGTGCATCCCCAGTCACAGTTAAGGCATTTCCAGGTACTACAATGACCAATAATGTATATATTCTAATTGACCCACACACTTACACATACACACACACATTTTTCCATGCACAGTAAAACTGCTAAGGGCCGTACTGAAAGGTTTGAAATTAGGTACAACAAAAGGTACTAAAGGTACAAATAAAAACCCTAAAAAGGCTTTGTTTCCGTATTTTACAAAAACATCATTGTTCAGATCTGATAAGAGGGGTCTTGGAGAAGCAGCAGTTTGCTATCAACAGACTGTAGAGACGGAAACAAAGCCTGGGCCTTTGTGCCAGTGAGTGAACACACTGTGAAGGAGCCAGAGAGGTGAGAAAGGTCAAGGCAGAGAGCGCTTTCACACAAAGTGGAAGAGGCTACATTCCATCAGGCCCATTCAGCTTCAGAAAGAGAAGGGCAAAGAAGAAGAATGACTTGTCAAATGCCTCATGTTGCCTCATGTTTTAACATGTATTCATGAGCTGGGAAGACCCCTTCACTGGTCATTTGACAAACAGAAATTGTGAACAGGCTGGCTAGAACAGACAACAAATAAGGCAGAAAGGGATTATCTGGAAGCAAATAGAGACCAACGACAGCATGTTACATGGACAGATTATATACATTCAGTTAAGAAAGTTCTTCCAGCAGGTATAATTGCCTTTTGCAGTGCCTTTTCATATGTACACCACCGGATCTAGTAGCTTTTATCTCTTCAGAAACTCTGTCCTCCTTTGATACATCCATCCATCCTATCTATCCATCATCTATGCCCACTTAATCCTCTGCAGGGTCACGGGGATCTGCTGGAGCCTATCCCAGGGTGTACCCCCTGCTGGACAGGTCGCCAGTTCCTTTGATACATCTGATATAAGAGAATATTGTACTTTCAACCAAGTGTCTTTGTTTTCTACAGCAAGTATCAAATTTTGAAGGACCTACTGTCATTTGTTTGGATGGACAATTTATTTTCCAAGAGACTGTTCCAAAGCTAGGATATGGTCTTTCAACAGGACTCATCTGGTGGAAGCGGAGTAGGGAAGGTGAGGCCCCAGGAGGGGCTTGAATGATGACAGATACCTTCTGAACCCTTCACTTAGGATCCCAAACCTAAATCTGAGTCATGCAACCAGTCTTTTTGCACTGCGATGAAACTATACTTGACAAAAGCAAAAGGAAAAAAAACAAAAGACAAATGAAGAATTTTAATATTACACAGAGCATTATCTGAAGCAATAGAGCAGTTTTTTTCTTTACTATTCCTCCCATTTTATTCACTGAAGACACTACGCATAATTCTTACTCTCTCCAACTCGATCTAGTGTGTTTTTTTTTTTTTTTTTAAATCTCCACAGGGCTGTGAAACACAATGGAAAGCACACTATCACCCCAGCTGTCTTCTATTACTGGCTCTGACCAAAATTATTTACACGACTGATTACTGGAAATATGGAGCAATAGAAAGAGAAAGAGAGAGAGAGAGAGTGGGTGAAGAGGGCGGGATTGTGTTTACTCCTTCAAATTTGCGTAAGCGTCTTTTATACGGGGGGCCAACAAAATATGACACACATGAAATATGAATCTGTAAGAACGCATCTGCAGTTCATTCTTCTTTGCTCTGCCCTGTTTACATGTTTGTTTGTATATTAAAGAAAAAACGGGATTAAGTGTGTAAGAGTAAGCAAATCAAAGTAAAGACTCTGCATTCATATCTACACACTGCCGTTAACTGAACTGGGTAATACCGAGGTTCAGTAAGCAAAAGCTCTAAACAGACAGGGGCCAGAATGACTGTCTCCTCCTTGACAGCACTCTTCAGATAAAGCTTTAACCATGGGGGAGAGGAAACCTGTAATTAAACACAGTCAAGACTCCTGTTGCTATGTAAACATCCCAACCGCTAGGCCTTGCAGTGCGTTGCCTCTGTGCTGCGCTGCTCCAGCTCCTCGACATGAATCACAGGGCAACATCTGGTTTAGCGTACTGGAAGGGACTCTGTCGGTTTGGTACTCCATGCGTGTGTGGAGTGTGTCAATTTGGACCAGACGACCCATGCATGCGTCTGCCTCTCTCCTCCCCCCCGACAATCCCACCTCTCACATTACAATGGTTGCACAATGCGTTCTGGCAGTCCCTACTCTCGCTGGCCCCAAGAAAGTATTGTGGATATAGAGACAAACATTTCGCTCAACTGTGGGGAGGAAAAAAAGTTACAACCAAGTCTGGCATCACAGTGGACTTTGGCTGCCAGTAATATATAAAAAATGCAGACAGGAACAGACAGAAACACTTATTTACTTTACGAAAAACTAAACAATTAACTTATGAACTGAAAATGAGCATGATTCAAATCCTTTAACAGCCAACGTGACAGCCTACACTTTACATATTTCCCTAATTAAAATCAGGATAGACAAAGGTTTCTTTCTCATTGCGCTACCAGCCAAACCTCTTGCCTCCAGTATAACCAGTATCCTGCCAGAGACATATCTGGCAAATGCCTGAAATTAATATCTGGCATGAATCCTGTAAGACAATTCTCTGCAAAGCACAAACTCAGCCCAAATGTCCATATGTCCAACATATCCCCTCCCAAAATTATAGCTGTAGCAAGCTTACAAGAGGTAACCACAAAATGGCAGTAATGATATGGAAATAAGTTATAAACAGCAAAAACAAGAGTGAAGCAGCAGAGCAGAGCTGAAAAAGTAGTCGTCAAGGTGGTTGCAATCTGGATTTTTTTTTTTAAGAGGGAGGCATTACATTCAGAGAGCTCACAGCAGACTAATCTTCCATGAGCATTACATAAGAGTTCTCCTGACTGGTTTAAAGTCAGATGTGAGTATGTACAGAGCTGAGAGATGCACATATGTAGTAAAGTATATGTAGTGTCCGATGACTGATGTGATGTTCTATAAGGTGATGAAGTTAAATGAAAAAAGCAAACTCTGCCAAAAATGGAATTCTTTTTCAACCTTGTTAATTAATAATATTAATGATAAAGAAGGATGATTTGTTATTTGTCCTAAGTTGTTACCTATTAAAAACTAGAAATGATCAGAAATGTTGCCAGTAAATCGCTACTGTAAGTATATTCAGTGCCAGTGCACTTTGGAGGTAAGGGCACTCGTCCAGCTGTAAATATCTGTCCCTTGTGGCGCAGTGTAACAATGCATCTTGCTGTACGAGGAAGAATTGACAGGAAAACTTCATACAGGGCTTCATTGTGTTCTTTATCCTGGCATTGTGGGGGAAATTATGTTTGTTCTACCCACAGTACAAACTACACTGTTTTTGTTTGAGTAAAAGTCAGATTTTTAGTAACGTAATAATAACCTGACAGCATAAAGCCATGTAAAACCAGTATCTGTGAAAAGGAAACCTTACGATCTGAACATCAAAAAGAGGACCCTACACTGGATTATCAACGCAGTTTGGGAGAGATTGCACCTAACCTGACAGACATTTTATCAAGTTGCAGCGGTGACAGACTTGAGACTGCATCAGCAATATTTTGGCCAGTTATTATGAAAAAAAAAATACTGCTGCATTTTAAAGACAGTGTGGACTGTACAGAAGTGACAACCCTCATCATTTACATCTACTCTGAGCTGTGGTAACGCAATTTCCCCGTCGTGGGATCAATAAAGTGCTATCTTATCTTATCTTATCTTACTCATCAACTCTAAACTCTACTTAAACTCAACATACTTCTAGCCAATAAAGATATGGCCATAGCCCCCACTTCTCACCGGACAACAAACATTAAATAACCTTCTTTAAATAGTTTCTTGAGGCATGAAATTTAGTAGTCTAATTCGTCTAATTTCTTTTTTTCCAGCACTACAATGATATTTATTGATTTCTGGATCAAGTTACATAAATAATACAGCTCTCCAGGGGATTTAGATCTGTGAGTTTTGATGGTGATGACTTAAAAATAGGAGAGATAAATAAAACCCAAAGACTACATCCATGACAAGGTCCTGTGTTGAACTCCTTCAAAAAAACGAACAAAAATGAGGACAAAACTGTGCCGAGTATCGCTAACATATCATACGTCTACCACACCCTGTAATTTGAGAGCGTTGCACCGTCAGTTAGACAAATCAAAGCTACCATCTAATTTTGTTGTTACGGCTTATGGTCAGCGTACTTGGTTATTGACTGAAATACACAGTATTGCAATTTTTTTGGCCAATTAAGATTTCAAATGTGTTTAAAAATACGACATGCCAATTTCTGATTTTTTTTTCCAAGAACTTAGCATCAATTATACACAAAATCTGTTCTGCCATTATTGTTTTAAACTAACACTAACGTGTAGAAAACACGTAGGATCCGAGTTTTTTTTTGGTTGTTTGTTTTGTTTTTTTTTTTTCTGTCAGTAAACGCATCTTACGAACAACACTTAAAAAACTGATTCTTGTTCCCAGCCTTAATGCATCATGGTTAGTATGTCTTGGTGCTTGCCTTGGAGTATAAGTTCTTCCACTGTGGTAACAGGGCACCCAAAGACAGCAATTTGTACAAACTTCAGGGTAAAAATAAGCTGTGGACGAACATCAACCCAAAACATTGAGACAACAAACTTAATTCAAAACATAAAAGAGCACCACCTCGTTGAACATGCCCAGTGGAATGAACCTCACAAGAGTCAAATGACTAAAAATAAAGGTCCGTAGAGCACACAGCCAGCCTTTATCTTCCAGTGGTATCACAGAGGATTCCCACACTCTACACATGGAGCTTCCAGTCAGCCTGTCACTGCTTGTTTGGCATCTTACGCAGTCACTTTAATATTCTTTTCCATCATTACTTTCTTACGTAACGAATGTCCACTGTAGCTCTGTGAGCTACTCTAATCCTTTGCTTTTGTAGATGCCTCCTTCACAGAGTCACCCAAAAATCTTATTGTAGGCATTCCTGAATGATGCACTGATGCAGGGGTTCTCAACCTTTTGCAAGCCAGGCCCCCCCAAAGCTGGTTCAGCCAATCACATGCCTCGATTTTTGTTCATGGGGCATCTTGTGTAGGACTCTTGTTGCTTCCTGAGATTCGTTCTTGGATGAGATGTGTTGCCCTTCAGCCTTACGCAGTTTGTTTGAATTTTTTTCTCGATTTTTTTCAATTTTTTTCAAAAAAATTTTTTTTTCGATAAATATTTTTGAAACCTCCGCGATGTACTGAGACTGCGACTGGAACTGTGAGGGTTCACTGTGCTTGGTTTTGAGTGCAGTCATTTTTGAGAATCCTGCCTCAAACAAATACATGGAAGCGAAAGGGAGGAGAATCCTTCAAGGCGATGTCAGAGCTGAGGGTATTCCTGCATCAATGCTACCCAGAATGTAGAGAGAGGCTTCAGCCTACTGTCAAGTCAATTGACAGCTCGTCTGCTGTGCACAGAAATGTTTCCGAACCCACGCAAAAGAACGATAATCCTCTTTGAACTGTGTCGCAAATTGTTCTTTCATCGCTAACAGGTGCTCAGATGCTAACTGAAATTGTTGAAAGTCATTGAGAGTAAGAAGAGTTTTGAGATCCGACTTGCAAAAAGTCTTCGATACCACCAGTAAAACTCAATAGTTTTGTCGCTTGTCTCTTAAAAAAAAAAAAAAAATGAAATAAATAAAAAAAATAAAAAGTGGCTAGTCAGGCGACTGCAGTGCATTATGGCTGCACTAGGTGGAGACGCATTTTGTTATAAAATGCCAGTGTTTTATATTTTAATGCTCTTGTTTTGTTTTAGCGTGTTTATTTCAAGGGTTTGTTGTAGGTGTGGGACTATTCTGTGGTGGTTTGTAGATTATGCTAGCTGAGGCTTTGAAACCATGACAGAGACCTATGACGCATTTGGTGACTCGGCGGGCCGTGCTTGTTCAACAACTTTAACTCAGTGCTTGTAGACAGTCCGTCACGTGACGTCGTAGATTGCATTGACTCATGCGGGCCATAAGGTATGGGAAAGCCAAGAGATGTGTTGATGCTGTAATGTTAGATCTAAAGCAACTATTTCTGAATTATTAATTGTAAGTGTAATTAAAGTTCATTTCAGCCAATTTGACGTGCAAGGAATCCGCTGCATGTATTTCATGCTAATAACAAGCGAGTACATGTTATGTCGTGATCATTTCCACCCTCTAGTCCTACGCCTGCTCCCCTTCAGGAGGGAACCACTGCTCTGATGGATTGCGGTGATCTTTTGTGTAAGTGAATGTATCACAGAGCGTCTATGTCATTATTTACATTACCACACCATCTAGTCACAACATGCTCAACAATCTAAAGTGTGTTAAGTATAAAACAAAGTCAAGGATTACCATTAATCATACAAGGGGACGACCGGGTCATGAGCCACACCGCTTAAGGATTTTGAATTTATTATGACAAACCAGCTTAGAGAAAATGTGTTAATTTTGCTCCAAACTGGTTTTCATAATTCCACCGTCTGTATAAAAGCTGTAAAGGCTTAAAAAGTACTTTTTGAAAGAGACTATACTTGCATTACTTGCATTGGTATTTCTGCTAATATCTTACTGCCATTTGCAAGATACCATTAAAAGATTTGGTGTTTTTTTTAATCTTCTATATTTGTTTACAAATATTTTGTATGCATACATTTAGTTGTCTTTTTAATACTCACTTTTGTTCTGTAAAGCATTTGTGTTATGCTTGAAATGTAAATAAAGCTGATTATAGAATATAAATATTCCTGCTAAATGTTTTTATTCTACGACTGAGCTCATCAACCCTTTACTGAACGTCGATCCTTCACACTCACGACTCTGACATGCACAGTCTAGAAAGGCATGCTGGAGGAGAGAAAATCCCCAGCATGGGCACAGTTGTGATTGTCTGACAGCCCTCGGCTGCAAGGCTTGGTCCTCAGTAAATGTCACTTACATGTGTTTGACTCTGGCTCTGAACAAATCAGTTATGCACATGGATGTGAACAAACTTCTGTCATGTTTGTCATGTCTATCAACTGGTGTGTGTAAGTAGTTAGGAAAACTTACCTGCAGACGTCAGACAACATACTGCAAGAAGCATCAAAGGAATGTGGAATCTTTGAGCCATTATGCTGTCCTGCAGTTTCCAGTATGATGCAGGTGGATGAACTGGCCTTTATTTTTTTTCCACAGAGGTTTTCCTCCCTGTAAATGGGTCTACAGGAAGACACCTTCAAGCTCCAGCTACAAAGAGAACAAAAATAGAACATGTCAACCAAAAGGAGAAGGTTAAACCTGAGCTTGGATAAACAGCAGGGAAAAGGGCTCTGCTTAATACACACCATGGGAGTGATGAGATGAGACAAGAGGAGCAGCAGTTTGAAACCAGGGGATTAATTTTGAGGGGTTAATTGGGGGTCGTGCATGCTCCAGGAGGCTACGCTGCAAAGATCTTCCTAAACTGGTCGTAAATCAAAGTATTTTGAGAGTGTGGGACGTCTGACTGACCCAACAGGTGTGAAACACTTTGGAAAAAGTTACAGATTATTAACACACTTTGATTTAAAGTGTCAAGAAATACAGTAACCCCCAGTGGGATCTTGAGTAAGCAGTTTAGTACCACCAAGCTAATAAGAATGAACCTGCCTGAAGCTTTAACTTCAGTGAGATAATCCGAAATACTCCAATGGCAGGGCCAAAAAGTGAACTGCACAAAAATACACAAGTTTTCCACAATGTTCTCTGTCTTAACTGACCTTGGAAAAAAGCAAAATATAAACTGAAATTTGAAGACATGTAATAAATAGTTTCAATATCTCATGACAAACTTAAAATTGAAATGGTTTGTTAAGCATTCTGTATACACAATATGTATTTGTCCTTACTTATTGAGTTATTTAAATTAGTGATTTACAAGCAAAACAGACAAAAAAAAAGAAAGAAAAAAAACCTGTAAATAGAACTGTGAACTGAAGAAGTGGCACCTAAGATGAAAGCTAAATATTTTTTTCAAATTATTTTTCACATCCAGCTCTAGTTACTAAGGAAAGTTCTGTCATTTTGAATGGGACAAATAAAATAATAATAAATTTTTTCTGTACTTGAGAACATATATTTGGGTGTCAGAAGTCACTACCAACTTAAATATTCCAGGATCACCAAGAGATTTGAGGCCTATTGAGTGTAATTTGAGTAACAACGTAACCCGAATAACTCCTCCTCCCATAATGTTTGTATTTGTTGCATGGACAGAAGGGTTATTTTTCTTTTTTACAAAAATTTTAAGTTCGGTTTTACTCTCGATAGTTACTGGATATTTTCTGCAGCCATAACCACACATTTTCCTAGAATTATGGCGTCCAGTAATTCTTCTCTGCATGATCGCAAAGTTTTTCATGAAAACAAAATTGTAACTGTAACTCAAATTAAATGTCAAAACCATATGTTAAAGGGGGTGAAACATTGAGCATCTGTGTTCCATTTAAACCCAGTGTCTTTGACTAGAATGAAAGCTGTGGAAGAAGCAGATGTGCATCTATGTGAAGAGTGGTGAACCACTGAGAGTTCAGGGGCAGCGCAAAGTACTTAGGTGCGTCGCTCTACTGTGCAAGAGGCTTGCAAAGGACAAAAAGGCCTTTCACCTTGTGGAAGCCACAGGAGCTGGGGAATCGTTTTAGAAGATGCTGACAAATATTACACTTTCAGCTCATCTGTTTAATTTATGCTTCTCTTTGACCTTCATCTCCTCACCGACTAAACAAAAAACTGTTGCAATACCTTTCCAGGAAGCAGATGTCAAATCAAAGAAAAGTGATTCATTACAAACATAGTTCTTGTCTGCTACCTAACAGATCAAAAATAAATTGTGCACTGAAGTATGAGATTAAAAGAGCAACTGTAAATGCATTCTTACTATACTAAAAAGAGTCACACTAACTCCTGAAACCTGTTTTAGGTGAGAGGTGACATCTCATTGCTACAGTCTGTTGTGGCAACACATCAAAGTCACCCCATGTGACTTCTGTTCAACCTTGACCATGTAAACTGAGAAACTATTCGCTCAAAAAAGATCTGGAAAGTGCATCAGAACATACAGACTCCTGACTAAACGTAGTGCACGACTCTGAAACCAAGCTACATACCTGTGGTGGCTTCAGTGTTAACGCTCATCCTTTTATCTATTTAAGTGGTTTTTATGCCACACCACATTAACTGTGTCCCTGTAATCAAAAAGCCACTCATGAAGAGAAGAAGAAGAGCAACACAGGAAGCTCAGATCTTACATACTGAATCGCGTTTTGTATAAATTACTTACCAATTTGAAACAAGCTTTCCCTTTAGGTCTTTTTGGCAGATATATTCTGGTCATAAGAGTAGAGCCCATTTAAGTGGATATTTGTGTTTGACATTCATTTCTGGGAATAAAAACGTGTTAACATTGACTAATATTCCTAAGACACAAGTAAACATTCAGCTCAGATGTAGCTTTTAATCAAAACTTGTGCTTAGGTTTTTGTGACCACTACTACTAAAGCCACACATTCGCTATGATTTTCCAATAATAGGCCAACATTAGCAGAAATAATTGGGTGAAAAATAAATTAAATGGCAAACCACCACACCTACACCACCTAGCCTTCAGGTGCCAATCTGTCGCTCTAAATAATGTAATACAAGTTGTTTCAACTTGTTGCAACTAATGATCCTGTTCACATAAACGCAAAAATCATCTCAAGCTAGGACCTGCAACTGGGGCTTCCACCCGTCCCGCAAAACACAAAATCCTTCCATACTTTAATAATGTGTCCTGTTCTGAATCAGTAGGGGACAGGGTCTATATTCTCCTAAGTACCTTGAATGAAGTATCATTCCACTGCTACTCAGCCTCCTACAGCCAGTACCTGTCTGTTAACAGCACACTTTGGTGTGGTTGGTCAACTTTAGCCTGAGAAACAACAGAGCAGCAGTGATTGGGTAAGTGAGAGCACAGGCGCAGCAGCAGCAGGTCTGCCATAGGCGCCGTCTGTCATCTCACCAATTAAACATCTCTCACTGTAAAAAGCCTTCTCACACAGCAGTGAAACAGAAAAAGATGCAGACATACCTACGTGAGTCTTTACAGTTCCTTTGTGCAAGAGCATTTGATTAAAACTTACATTTCCACTGTAAAATTATGAAGATAGTATCTGCTTCATGTTTCTCTATGATACTATTTTATTTTGATTTTATAGGCCATAATGATCTGATAATAATTATTACCTGGTAAAAAAAAAAAAAAACATAATAATAATATATACAAAGAAAATATTGTATTGTATAACATATAACATGTAACATATACATATAACATAATCAGATACATACATACATATATATACATAGACGTATATATATATATATAGATATAGACATATATATAGTATATATATATATATATATATATATATATATAATATATTATATATATATATATAACATGTATATATATATACATATAACATGTATATGTTATATATATGTTATATGTATATGTTAACATGTTATATATACTATATATATATATATATATATATATATTATATATATATATATATATATATGTGTGTGTGTGTGTGTGTATATCATATATATTATCTATATAGATATATATACACATATATATATATATATATATATCTATAGATATTATAGATATATCTATATATAGATATAGTATATATATATATATATATATATATATATATATATATATATATACACACATATAGGGACAGATATCTTTTTTGTCATTTTCTTTTCGTATTTCACTGAATAAAAAGTAATATTATGAATAATATTATGAAATAATATAATATTCTGAAAACAAGTTAGTTGCGTTAATAATTAATAGCCCTCTACTGGCCGTTATGACGTAGTAATATGGTGATTGAAGAGCATCAATGTAAGCTAACGGACTCCAAAACAGCATCCTCAACACCCACGAACTTTAGAGGCTAAAACCACACGATAGCTGCCGTGTTTATTAGGTGAAAGTGTTGGCTGGTTGAGTTTTATCCTGCACCCATGTTCAGTCACGTTTCAGCCCAGATCTGCGCGTGGGTGCCTGACAGCGAGCGAGCTCACTTATACACACAGTCACGCGCCGTTCTCGATACAACCACCGTTTGCCGGTTTCATGTTTTTATTCCTAACCCTTCCATATATGACACAAAAAAAAAGCATAACACAGATATATGCGAGAGCCTGGAAAAGACTGCAGCCTGTCGCGTGAAGAGGGAGAGAGGAACGAGCTGTATGTCATCGGAATTCACGAAAATGATGTTCAGCTAGACTTATGGTTTGTTAAGTAAACACAACAAGCTGGAGAACGGTGTTTAAAAGATATAGAGGACCTAGTGTAGATTAAGTTGTTTCATCTATAAACCACACTCCTGGAAGTATGAAAAGGTGCAGTCAGAGGGTTAGTCTTTGAAGAAGAACGGACTTACCATGCAATCTTCAGAGAAGACCCGAGCAAACTTGGTTCAAACTGAAGTCGCTCCTGTTGATGCGAATATCAAAGCCTCTTTCTCTGCTGCTGGCCGACATTCACGCTATTTATTTCATGGAAGGAGGACAGCTACAGACAAAGTTGACGTCTCACTAAAGTGTAGATAAACGACCAACCTAAAGATGTTTTTTTTACCAGTTTGCAAATGTCTATCTATCTTAAAAGCTTCGAGTAGTAGGCGGGGCTTGGAGGGAGGTGGGCGGGGCTTGGAGGGAGGTGGGCGAAAGCTGAGTGCAGGACTTTTCCAGGGGCCCCTTTTTTTGTGCGTGCGTGCGTGCGTGTGTGTGTTACTTAAGTGTAAAGTATTCGCTCCAACAAACACTAATGTAGTTTTTTAGTGCATGACAGCTGAGGTCACTCACTTATAAAAAAGAGAAAACAAACCCCCTCTCTGATTCTGAGTGAATCCTTATAATAATGCAACAATGTGGCCAACAAAAACTTACACTCTCATGAGTTTACAACATTCTTTGGAAGGACAGTCAAAGCAATTTGTTCTTGTTTGTGAAGGCTGGAAAGTACAGTTTAAAAATCTATCATTTTTATTTTGTGACATCAACAATTATGTTTCATCATGTTATTACAGTATAAAGTAAACGCTTATGTTACAATGGTAATCTACAGTCATGGAAAAAATTATTAGACCACCCTTGTTTTCTTCAGTTTTCTTGTTCATTTTAATGCCTGGTACAACTAAAGGTACATTTGTTTGGACAAACATAACGATAACCACAAAGATTGCTCATAAGAGTTTTATTTAAGAGCTGATATCTTACCATTTTCCATGGTTTTCTTGATTATAACCTAAATCACTTAAGTTTTTACATCAATAGCTATGGCGTTGTACTGCCAAAAACACTGCTTTTATGCATTCAGTGTTTTTTTTTTCTGTCTGTTTTTGTCACATGATGACGTTTAGTGGTACCAGGTATTAAAATGAACAAGAAAGTGAAGAAAAAATGGTGGTCTAATAATTTTTTGCATGACTGTATATGAAAAGTAAGGAAATTTGGTAGATAATTTCTTTCAATGCTTCTTGGCAATAAATCTTATACCACTGGTTAAAATTGGTGCCACGTTTGTAAAGAACATGCATTTGTGGGATGAGCAGTATGAAATATTTGCCAAATCTTCTCTGCCAATACCAAGCTACTTTGTTGGCTCTTGACTCTTGTTTGGTGTTGCCTTGGTTGGATTGGATGATTGAAGTTTGAAGAAACAAGACATATTGGTATTTTAACAATTTAAGTTTATTCAGGAGCACTAGTAGCATGTGGAAGAACCATATACAGCCATAACAGCCTGGCATGTCCTCCTTAGGCTGGTCACCAGCCTGATCACACACTTCAACCAGCACTTGTTGTAAATCAGCCAATGTGGTTGTGCTGTTAACTCAGCACACCCAAGCTGATCCCATAAGTGTTCAGTGGGGTTGAGGTCAGGACTGGTGGCATGCCAATCCATCCTCTCCACTCCCAAATTCTGGATTTAGTCTCTGATAAACCCCACTCTGCGAGGCAGACATTGTCATCTTGGTGGATAGAAGCTGGTCACAAACTGTGGAGATATGGGATTGCCACTGTTTGAAGAATTTCATCTGGATATTTCTCTGCATTGAGATTGCTTTCAATGATGACGAGCCTCGTCTTTCCAGTGAGGTAGATGACACTCCACACATTCTTCATGTCTTCTCCACACTTTCATCTTACAATCCAAGTGCCATAGGCAGAATCTGGTGCCACTGCTGAACATAACGCTCCTCCACATGTTCAGGACAATCAGGCGCAATCAGGTGCAAGTTCAAAACAAGCAACAGCAAAAAGAGGGAAAAAAAAACTGTTTGTTATTGGCAGAGGAGATTATGCAAATTTTTAAGGGCGCAACCAACGTACTCAGCTCTGCTGCTCATTCTCCCAAACATTCTTTACAAATGTGGCACCATTTAAAAGGGAAATAAACAGACTTTCCCATGGCATAAATTGTACTGCCAAGAAGCATTTTTACAACAAAGAAATTATCTACCAAACACAGATTTCCTTACTTTACTTCCATGCAACGCCACACACATGGATACTGGAGTGCTTGAAGCTGTATAGGGTCAACAGGACACTGACTGCATTCATCCAGAACTTAATGACGCTGTGGAAGACAACTCTGCAGGTCAACTCGAAGCCAGTGGCACAGGTGAGCATCAAATGTTTTGCATAGGCCTGAACCCCCTCGGTCAGATCATAAGTAGAAATCCAAAATGGGGTGACCATCAGCCACCTCCCCTACATGGATGACATCAAGCTGTACACTAAGAACAAGAGTTATATCGACTCCCTGATTCATCTCACCAGGATCTACAGCAATGACATCAGACCATAACTTGATAAGTGTGAATGGAAGGTTTCTCTAAGAGGAAGGATGATCATAACTGAAGTAGCTGAACTACCAGAGGTCAACATAGAAGATGTCAAGGACAGCTACATATACCTGGGGATCCCACAGGTAACCAGCAATCATGGGGAGGCAGCAGTCAGCTACAGCCAAATACCTACAGATGATGAGGCAGTTCCTGAAGAGTCAGCTGAATGGGAAAAACAAGATCCAGGCAATCAACACCTATGCCCTACCAGTAATCAGATACCCCACTGGCATAATATTCTGGCCATTGGAAGAGATGCGACCTGTCGATGTTAAGACAAGGAAACTCCTTACAATGCATAGGGAGTTTCACCTTAAGTCCTGCATCCTGAGGCTATACACTAAGGAAAGGGAGGGAGGCAAAGGACAAGTGAGTGTAAGAGCTACTACACAGCAGGCCTCCAGGAATACATCAAAAAGATGGCCCCCACTGATGACCTGCTAAGTGAATGCCTCACGCAACTAAACCCAGCATGGAGGGGGAACCCAAGCGGTTATCATGAACGTACAAGCCCCTGCATGGCATGTACCACTGCCAAATTGAAGATGTGGCTGAAATACATACTAGTGGCTGGAAAAAACTGGACTGACACACAGCACAGAGCCACTGATCATGGCTGCAGAAGAGCAGGCCGTAAACACAAGATCTATAGAGGCCGGGGTTACCACACCAGACAGGACCCCAGAAGAAGACTGTGCAAAGACGCCCCTGAAACAGTGCAGCACATCACAGCAGTGTGAAAGATGTTAGCAGGCAAGACATACATGGAACGCAACAATCAAGTAGCAGGTATAATAATCCAAAAAAATCCATGCCAAGTATGGACTCAAGGCCCTAGGGTGTGGGCGTTCCAGATCCAAACTAACAAACTGGTGATGGCTAATCACTCTGACATGGTGGTGATTATGGTGGATCTGGCCATTCCAAGCAACGACAACATCAGAAAGAACGAACATGAGAAACTCAAGAAATACCCAGGGCTGAAGGAAGATCTAGAAAAATTGTAGAGTGTGAAGGCAGCAGTGGTGCCAGTAGTGATAGGGGCACTGGAAGTTGTAACCCCAAGCTGAATTTGTGTTTCCAGCACATAGGAACAATATCTGAGATCTCTGTCCAGAAGAGCACAATACTGGGAACAGCTAAGATCGTACACACAATCCTCAGGCTACCAGGAGCTCTGGGAAAGGACCTGAACTTGAAAGAGACAACACAGCCAAAGTGGGCAAGGGAAATGTAAGATATATATATATATATATATATATAGGATCTATAATATAGAGATATATATATATATATATATATATATATAGATATATATATATATATAATATATATATATATATATATATATATATATATATATATATATATATATATATATCTATATATACACAATACTCGCTACTCACTACACTACTCACACTACTCACAAAAAGTTAAGGATATAACAGGTATGTAAGGATAAACAGGTGAACTTAATTTTACCTTCTCTAAATTTTTAATGCAAATCTCCAACTGTTCACTGTTTTAGTACCTATTGTATAACATTATATTCTTGAACAAGGTGATTCATGCAAAAATCACTGTCTGATCCATAAATCAACCCTTAAATGTTCGGGTTCAATGACAGTTTGTATTTGTATTTAAACGGTTCTCTTTATCATGCTGTTTGCATTTTGACATGTGACCAAGATGACACCTAACAATCGATCAACGGTGTTCTCAGAGGGAAACGATCCTCATCAGGCTGCGACAGAGACAGAGAGAAACTAAAAGACTCAAAGAAAGTCAGAGAAGTGGACATCGTTTGACCACATTCAACACTTCTTCATTGTGAACAGTGCTCTGTGAACATTTTTGTTGTGGTATACCCACCACTGTTGTATATACAGTCATGGAAAAAATTATTAGACCACCATTTTTTCTTCAGTTTCTTGTTCATTTTAATACCTGGTACCACTAAACGTCATCATGTGACTAAAACAGACAGAAAAGAAAACACTGAATGCATAAAAGCAGTGTTTTTGGCAGTACAACGCCATAGCTATTGATGTAAAAACTTAAGTGATTTAGGTTATAATCAAGAAAACCATGGAAAATGGTAAGATATCAGCTCTTAAATAAAACTCTTATGAGCAATCTTTGTGGTTATCGTTATGTTTGTCCAAACAAATGTACCTTTAGTTGTACCAGGCATTAAAATGAACAAGAAACTGAAGAAAACAAGGGTGGTCTAATAATTTTTTCTATGACTGTATGCATAGTTTGCTTAACTATAATTGAAATGAAATGAAAAATACTTTATTTATCCCATAAAGGGAAATTCAATGTAGTAGTAAGGGCTCTCTCTCTCTCTCTTTTTTTTTTTTTTTTTTTAATTGAACTATTAATCAGTCGCTGTTTTGTGTAAGTGTAAAGCTATGACCACTCTAGTCCACATTGTTGTTTCAAAACAAAATTGATCTGCAACCACACTCACATTTCAGCCAGCTTCATGTCAAGTAAGAGATCCTATTTCTCATTACTTGACCTTAATATCACATGGCCATCCATGCTCACTGGGCATATGGCATACGAGTGAAAAGAGGCTGAAAACTCAGCTGGAAATACATTAACCCATCCATTCCCAAACATCAGAATACCATGGCCCAATTTAAAATGTGAAAAATCTCTGCAGCCCACCCAAAACTTTAATCACAACTGTGATCAACATACAAGGCTTGGAGCTTTGTTCCAATATTAATGTAAGGTCACACTTGTCCTATTAAGTTAAAATGACAGTAGAATAACATTCAACTGGTTTGTTTTATTACTTATACATTTTTCAAAAATCATTTCATAAATATTTTACAGTAATTAAAAACACATTTTAAAAATATAGGTTTAAAAACACATTTATTTGTTTATTTTTAATGACCTCTCACGGCTCCCTTGCAGTACCATGACAGCCCACCAGGGGGCCGCGGCCCACACTTTGGGAATCATTGCCTTAACCCTTTGCTCCAGATTGTTCTTACAATAGCTTAAGATGTCTTTTCTCCTATGCATGTAGGCAGGGTCATTGTTATCAAATACAGACTTAGGTTGCATAACAGCTGATGCCAAGGATAAGAAAGCCAGCAGTGCTTACTGCTCCATCTCCAAGCTCATGTTTACACAACTGTCAAGGCACAGCTGTAATCTGTTATCTGCTTCAGGTTTTACTGGTGGTTGGCAAGCCAGCTGAAATACTGCCACCTACTGGTTTTGTGATGATCACATGTTACAGACCTGAGGCTGATTTATGCTTCAAGCTAGCACCTACACATGAACTGTGAACATCTTCTACATGAAGTAAGAGAGCTGTCAAAATGGCCTCTAGGCAGATCCTTTTGTTTCACATGGACATCTTAATTTGAGAGCTTTGATGAAAGAATAATGCAATATTTATTTTGAGGAAAGTTCAAGCGTTATGTTTTATGCTGAGGATAACTGCCAAGTTTGGTAACATGACTGATCTTTTGGTGTTGCCACCTTATAAGTGATGCATAAGAAGAGCTGTATACAAGGGTATTATATTTGATAGTAGGACCCAGTTTGTTTGTTTTTTAATTTGTCCTGTTTTAAAAGGAATGCATGTTTAAAAAAACAAACAAACAAACAAAAAAAAAACACAACAACCCACATCCCAACAAGCCAAGTAAGTATTTACTCAGTACTTGAAGCTGAGTTCACTTAATGTTTAACAAACTTACTTGCTCAGAATAATTATGTTGAACTTATTTACTAAGTTCATATAACTTTTAAAAAGGGTATTGAGTTTGCATAATTTAACTTGAGTCAGCAAGTTAGAATTTACAGTGCAAGACAGGGTCCGGGCAGCCATGATGGAGCAACACAGCAAGTAAAGTCCCTGATAAGACCCTTGTTGAAAATGTCTGAGAGGGAACCCAGCACCCCACCTCAGGGCTGTAGCTTTCCCAATCCACAAGGAACTGGAGACTCACATTGAGGAGCTGGTAGACCGTAAAAGTTACAGAACAATCAAACTCTCGGTTTCCAATGTGGTAATTCTGTTCAGAGGGGGAGAGACAGTGAGAAAAGTAGGTACAGGAGTGTACCTCGTTGCCCTGGGCAGGCCGCTGTGAAACAGTGTAACGGTGCAACTCACATTTCTCAGCATTTACAAAGAGCTGGTTCTCCAGGAGTTGTAGGACCTGATGGACATGGCAAACTTGCTCAGCCTAAGAATGAGAGAAAGTTTTAAAAAGAAAAGAAAAAGGGAATATCCTTCAGGTATGCAAATCTATTTAGCATTTCCCAGAGAACATCATTGACCAAAGCTTGAAAAACTGCAGGGTAGAGATCTTCACGGGTCCACTTTCAGGGGCCTGAAACCGAATGGACTCGTGAAAATTCAACTCGAAACTAATCTGACCCGAGCTATCATCATATGTCCAGGTTCCGAACCCGAATGGACCAGGAACCGACCCAACCCCAGTGTTTAGTTTCTGACCACGAACCGAAACCAACAATATCTTTACCTCTCTTATCTCCCTAAACGCAGACCCAGCCTGTCAGAGAGCACCCACTGGACTCGAGACTAACTGTACTGATTCCAGACCCAAACCTGGAGTCATGTCTTGTGAATGGACCCGATTCGGGTCGGGTCGGAACCTCGGGTTGTTCCAAAGATCTCTACTGCAGGGGCATTAGAGAGACTAGGGGTGCACGATAATTATTGGACTAATAACAGGAAATTATGATGTAATTCCAATAAGTCGATATCATGATGAATAGCCCCGATAACATGTATTTTTGTCAACACAGCAGTGCCTCGCTCCCACTGAGACCTGAATGACCGGCAGTGAATGTTATGTTCAAGTGACTTTGGCATAATCAGAAAATCGATTTCTCAATAAGCAAAATCAAGAATACCCCCTCATACCAGAAAACAACTTGTTAACTCGGTCATAATTTTGGTAGTTGCTGACTTGAACTGTAACTCACGGTATTTTCCCACATGTTACAAATGAAGAAATAGAAAAGGTCGAAAGAACGACTAACAAACAAGGGAACGTGGGAATTTACTTTACACCTTGAATGCAGCATGCAGCTCAGCATGCTGATGAAAAAACAACTGGCGGTGAGTGTATGGAACTTTGTTAAAGTTTCAGAAGAAGATAGTTTGCTGGTTATTTGTACCAAATGACCTCCACGAGGAAGGAAAAATAGCACAAGCTTTAATACGTCAAACTCGATCAGCCACCTGAAACTTAACCATCACTTCGACTGAGTTTTGAAATCGTGTAAGGATGACGGGCTGCTAAAGACGCTAACGTGAGCAAGCCAAAAGCAAGTCCTAAACAGTCCTAAGCATTATCCTAAACAAGGATAATGGCAAGTAAAAATCTCCCACAGAGGGAGAAAAAAATCCTTTAAGCCAAACAGTGGCAAGGAAAAACTCCACTTTCAGAGGAAGAAACCTTGAGCAGGACCAGGATCATGTGAGGGGACCTTCCTGCCGAAGGCCAGCCGGGTAAAGAAAGAAAAAAAGAGGGGAAACAGGACAGAGAGAGGATGTAGGACAGACACACAAATGACTGAGTGAAATGACTACATAAACATAAACAGATGCAGGTAGCAGCACTGAGGTGAGATGGTCAGAGGACTAGGTCGCCTGGTCACCACACCAGTCGGCACCCTGAACACATCTACACACACAGGTGGAGGTAAACGCTGGGATGGACAGAGGATGGAACTGAAAGTCAGCAAGCATGTTTGCATTTACATTGTTTGTAATATGCTAAACATGCCCTTTTTTAATACTTATGAAAAAGCAATGCTGCACAAAAATCAAATGTTTATCATGTTCCTTGGGAAAAACTTTGACACCAAAAGTTAACTGAGTTTTACAAATACAGCTGTTCACATTGCACAAAGGTGACTATGCAGGAATAATTACGATTGATTAGAGATGTAACGCCTCTCCTTTTCTGATGACCAGTTTTATTTTTCTCCACTACCTATGTACTTTGGTATATATCTGTCTTACATTTGCATGTCTGTCCTTTTTATTGACACACAATCCACCACACATTAACTTTGTTAAACCACTCAACACAAACACTGCAGGAATCACGATACTCCACACATCACACCCAACACTGTCTTGTCTCTTGTCACTGTCTGTCCGGTCCTTTTTTTTATCACTGTCTGTGATTTTCTTCTCTGACAGAAACAGGGTTTCAGGGGTTAATAAAATATGTTAGATCAGACTGCCAAAAAAGGCTAGTGAAGGACAAATTCACCCTCACCCACCCACGCACACACACTCACAAGAAAATTAACATCTGCTGCAAGATTAAAATGGATATGTATTGGACTTTGAAAGGTTTTGCCAAATTATGGCTCTGACCATTAATATACATGCAGACAATTGTTGAAAAAAAAAAAAAAAGATGGACAAAGAGACTTACCGTGGCAGCAGAGCGGAGGAAATGAAAATGGAAATATCTGGTCAAAATTGTGCATTTTAACCAGGACACAAACCACTGCAATTTTACTATTAAAGTTTCAAAATAAGATTTACAGCAGAATGCAGACATATGCACTCAGTACAATGCTAGGACTATTTTTTGTACTGAAAAATAGTTTTTTTTTCCCCCTGTTTTTTTCCCCATTACCCCCTGTCCATAGGAGAGATTATGTTAAACATTCAAGTTTAAAATAATTAGCTGTTTTGGGACAAATTGATAGTAATTGTCAGTTTCAGAAATTAAGGCATCCAGCCATTAATGCAGTTCAGTGATCTGAATGCACAATGTGAATGTCTTAGGCATGTGAGTGAGAGTGTGGGATGTGATTCCCAATGATAAGAACCCATTTACTTGGTATGTCAACAGTTGGGTAAAAAGATATTGAGAGGCTATCAAGGACAATAATTTAACATCTGGTTTTCATGTGAATCAAAACACCCGCTGGTGACCAAAATGCATCCATTAATTCCAGAGTCTCATGCATGGTCATTAATATCAGTGAGTATTAATTGTAAAATAAACTAAAATAAAATAAAAATTGCTACATTAAACTATTATGTTGAGCTGAATTTACAAATAAATTCAATTATTGCAAGCTTGGCATACTTGCCATAATATATTTTCACTTAATGCTTTTAACAGTTGGGTATTGGATTAGTTTAACTTAAAGCTACTGTTATGAATAACATTTTATGAATAACTTCTTATAAACCTGGACAAAAAAGTATACTTAACCGAAGTGATGGATAAATGTGAAGGGCAGTGCTTCAGAGAACAGTGCTAGGAGGAACTAATTATATCAAATGTGCCAAATCTTCAATCAGCTCTTTCCCTCTATACATTAATGTACATTATACATTAATTCTCCTTGAAGGCAATTTGATATCTCATCCTTTGATCAGCTGCTTCATTGTATGTGCTGTAAAATGGACTTTACAGTATCTGATTCATGCTATACAGTAATTTTCATGTTTATATTTTGGGTGACTTTCCAAATTATGATCCAAATCATATTCTCTGCAGATTTCAAAGAATATTTTAGCTCTATCCTTTCATTTTTCCACCTTCTCAACCCATATCACAAGCACTAAACTGTGCATGGAAGGATATCCATTTTGACTTTGCTGTGATATCAGATTTCCACTGTGAAGGAGATGATGTGTGACTGGGTACAACCTAAATGCTCCTTTACTGATTCACCACTAATGAGAAACGTTTGTTGTGGAAACCACACAAAAACACGTTAACCCTATAATGCCTGACCCCAGAAATAGTGGACAGAAAATTCTGATTTCTTGAATCTGGAACCTTTATTTGCTCCTTTCACAAAATAAAAATAAAAAAATACAAAAAATTATTTGCATATAGGTTTTTCCATTTGTGTTGTAAATGGTACATTCAGCATGACATGCAATTCTGGCAATACAGCAAGAACATCATCCTTCTTTCATCCTTCTTCTTTTCTCTTATTATGAACAGTGGTAAGCATGAAAACAGCAGTGAAGGCTATTCAACAAGAACACTGGCCTCTTATGTTTTTCGAACTGTAACATTTTTGAGAAACTTTTTCTTGTATTATGAACAGTAGTAAGTACGAAAACAGCAAATCAGGCAATAAAACAAGAACATCAGCCTCTTCATTTTAAAAAAAAAACTGATTGTCTCCAGTGACTTTCCACAATTTATCCTTCTTTGCATCTTCAGACACACTGAGGTTGTCTTGAAAATGCAGCAGTGTCAGCAATTTCTCAAATCGATCACATGACATCACATCGGCAACTTTGGGGTACTTTGTTTCCATTTCCCAATAGGCTCTTACATTGGGCATCTGTACCAAACCCATGAACATGTACATGCCAAGAACCTGCTCAATTTCTTTGACATTTGTGTTGACCGATTTCCCTTCCTTCTGCACACTGAAAAGGTTTGTTTGATCTGCAACCAGCTGTATCATGTCTTCAGTGACAACTGTTTGAAATACATGTAAGGTGTAAATTCACATCGTTCTTCGATGCCTTCATCGGCACTCATCGGCACCCTCCACATCTGGAGGGTCAAATTCTACCTTTTACCACCTGTACTCCTTCATTCTCACTTTTTTCTTTGAGGATTTATTTTTTCTTTTGGCCTGTGTTACCGTTTGACCTCCTTTTATACTCATCTGGTCATCACTTTTATCAGTTTCAGCAGCTGTGTGTGCCTTTCTTTTCTTTCTTTTCACTTTGCTTCTACCACATTGTTTTGTTGCCTGTGATGTTGTTAGACCCTCCTTTTCCTCTTCAAGCCTATCATCAAGAGTTTTATCTTCCTCATTACTAGTACCAGTACTAGAGTTCTCTTCATCATCATCTGCATTAGGGGTCCAATCTTTATCCAACTCTTCATCATCTCCACACATCAACTCCTCTATGTCACTTGAATTGCCATCAAGGAAGCGTAGGACATCTTCAACACTGTACCGTTTAGCCATCTAAAGTACAGAAATATAAGCTTACCGATTTTTGAGTGCAATTATTTGTTGTAAATATCACATTTCAATCTGTAATTTGTATAATTGATTGACCAAAACATTTTTATGATGCACAGTGATCAATATAATGCATATTGCACCAAGAAAAAAAGATAATGACAATTGAGGGATATACTACAAAATTCCACTTTTTACCTGTAGTATCATATTTGAACACAAATTTTATGCACAATTTTACTATACACTAAAATGCAAAAACTTAAGTAATTATAACCTGCTTCAACAGATTAAGGGTTCATGTTAGAATATTACTAAAAATGTCGTAGAAAATGTCATTGGAAAATTGTAGAAATCGCAATTTTCTTTACCTTGATCCAGTGAGTTAGGAACTAGCTGAAGGCGGCCATCTTGGATTGTCCCATGTACGGTGTTAGAATTGTTGTAGTGATAAAGGTATCCACCAGGGGTGGAAGACAAGTATCAGATTGGATACATGAAGGTTTTGAGTGAAATTTTTTACCATAAGGGGACGCAGTAGGTCTCAGAAATGGTTGTATCAAATTTAATGCATTTGGCATTGTGAGCTTTTAGTGTTGACAAGGAGATACTCAAAGAGGACAGATTCTTTTACATCTCATACATAAGCATGGCTCTGAGAAAATGCTCCACTTTTTTTATTGTTGACACTGTGTTAAGGTTTTGAATTCAGCTGAGATGGATGGAAGAAGAAAGAACTAAACAGTACAGCAAATATATGACTAATCTGAAGCTTCTTCACATTCTATTAATGCGCCTACAATCTAAGAGTTTGCATTGACTCAGATGATCGCACAAGCTGTGAATGTTCTGCCACAAAAATGAAGATGCTCTCAGTTGGCAACCATGGCTGTGTAGTAGGATCTGTTTTACTCCATCCAGAAGGTTGCCAGTTCAGTCCTTAGCCCTGTCATGTGTAAAAATAACCTTGGCCAGAACACTGAACCGAACACTTAACCCTGGTCTGTTCTGAATACTCTAGAGCTGAGCAAAAAATGATGCTTCGTAAAATGAAAACCCTAATGGACAACCATGAGAATCCTCCTCTCAACACAGTGATTCAACAACGCTGCATGTTCTAGCAGCATCTTTGAGAAACATATTCGTTTTTTACATGGTCAGATACTGTTACTGAATTGTTGATGATTTGAGTTTCCTGCTTGTGAAAAGACCAGAGTGAGGAGTAATTTGCTGCCTCATAATTTCACAGCCACATAAAAGAAACAAAAACAGGCAGGATTAATGTTAAGACTTCATTCCAGCTGGTTATTGGAAGTGCACCATGAGTTTGATTACTGTGCACTACATGAACTAACATATTCACTTTATTTCCAATATCTGTTTTTTTCATATAAATAAATAAACATGACATCTATAAGTATTTGGAAAGATTGGATGATTTACTTCACATTATTTATGTGGGCCTGGGCTGCTGCCTGCCAGCGCTGGATCCGGGCTGCAGCGTCGACTGGGCCGGGACGGGGCATGGCCGTGGCCGGCAGGCAGCTGCTGCCTCTGTTCAGCAGTCTACACGCCAGTGTGAGTCGGCTGGCCTGGCGGGGGCCATCTGGAGACCTGGTGGGGCCCGGCACCGCAGGGGGAGACAGGCCGTCAGCCTGGTCCACGTGATGAACTGGGCTCTGGGACGGTCGGCTCCTTCGCTTGCCGGACTGAAGGAGCTCGGTCTTCCCGGAGGAGACGGTTTGGTTCATCGGTGTTTCCTCCTCTGACCTGGAGATATCTCACTTGATTCATCTTTATGGAGATATACTGGTGTTAACGGCTGTTAACTGGAGTTAGCACTCGGACCACGGGACCGGGACATGAAAAGGAGCGCTGGACGCCAGCAGCTCCTCAAGTACACCAGACTGGACAGTACTGAAAACTGAATTTCCCCCTTGGGGGATCAATAAAGTATATTTGATTTTGAATTGAATTTGAATTATTTAAGTTTGAAATTTTTTTTCACTATTTCTTTTTTGCAGGGCAGCATAGTGGCTTAGTGGTCAGCATTGTTGCCTCACAGCAAGAAGGTTCCTGGTTCAGACCACGCCAGGGGCCTTTCTGTGAGGAGTTTCCATGTTCTCCCCGTGTTTGCACGGATTTTCTTCATAGTCCAAAGACATGAATGTTAGGTTAACTGGTGGTCCTAAATTGCCCGTAGGAGTGATTGTGAGTGTGCATGGTTGTCTACATGTGGCCCTGCGATGGACTGGCGACCTGTCCAGGGTGGACCCCTGCCTTTCGCCCGTAGTGAGCTGGGATAGGCTCCAGCAGATCCCCGTGACCCTGCAGAGGATTAAGCGGGCATAGATAATGGATGGAACTTTTTTTGCACTGTGATTTTGTCCACACAACTGTTGACATTCAGCCTCCCCTTTTCTAAATTCACCACATGCTATTTGACTGCTTCAAACATCTTCACATGTTGGAATATTTCTTCAGTTCTTTTCAACAACAGCACAACCACATACTATTAATAACAGATTCCTACTTGTATTGTGTATTGTGTAATGTATAGTATTGCGCTTTGTCATTTTAACCAAAAGACCAAAGCTAGTGGATTCTTGTAAAAAATGATTAAGCTTTGCTTTTAAATTACCAGAGAAATCTTATTCAGTACCTCTCCCACTTGTCCTCTTGGACCGATATAATACAATGTCCACAAACACATAGGGTATTTAAGTGGTTTAGAATTTATAGAAACTTTATTTTTCAAGTTACTTCTTCAGTCTGTAAAGAGAGAAGCTATATTCACTTCAGTGAAATGAAGTGAATGCAGACATTGTTTTAATCGAATTTTATACAACTCATCGACAATATAATATCATTTCTGCAAAATCAAAAATATGTGGATTCTGTTGCCCTCTTATGGATAACAGAGCAAAGTAGAGAGCTGCTCCTAACCCTGTTTCATTTTGCTGTCACCATTATGAAGCTGTGAAATACTGAATTTGCAGATGTGTTTTAGGTGAAGATTTCAAAAACAAACAAGCAAAGAAATTCATAAACAGTTAATATACAGTTATTATATACAACTATGCTGCTCAAATGGTAAAGAAAAAGTCATACCTCAGTATAAGAATACTCCTTCACAATTAGAATTCTATATGTATCAAAATCTATGTTAAGCAAGCATGAAAACATTCAACTGAAAAGTTTTTTTAAGTTGAATATTATTATCTATAACCAAATCAACTATTTACTATTTAGTTGTTTATCTACAAGAATATATTAAATTAAATAAGGTCACTAGGTCCTCTGGCTTGCAAAATCATTCCAACAAGCACCACGGTTTAATGCAAGTCCTGGATTAATGTTCCTCTGAAATTTAGGAAAGCAAAACCATAACTCTGATTAAAAATAAAATAAAGTGTAAAGCTGGATATTGAAAATTATTTGTAGAGTATGTATTCTATTTGAATGATTGATTAGTTGCATGTGTTAACAAAGGCTGTCCCCTGACTTATTTTGAGAAGTTCATATTTATTCCTCCAAAAAAAACAATAGCTTATGTTACTCTTCACTTTTGAAACATCAGGGGGCAGGGGCTTTTCCTTTGTGACCTCCTCCCCTCTGAACAAGCTTCCTGTCATTGTTAGGGGAACACAGACTTCGTTAGCATTTACAGTCAGACTCAAAACTCATTTACTATGTGACAGATCACCCGGCATACTTTCCCTTTCTAAACTTTACTGCATTTCTATTTTTGTTACAGGAAACTGAGAATATCTTGTCCAAAAATCTACATGAGGATATGTCTTGACTTCCCCACTTAAAATGCTAATATAAAAACCAGAAATTATATCGTACACACAAATGTTTGATTGGAGAATGACACGTGACTCCACATAAAAAAACAAACAAAAATGTAATATTATAATATTTCAGAAAGACGTATGTGTACCTTCACATATATTTGGCTCCATCATGTGGGCAAAAACCAAAATTACAGTAGTTGTCAAAAACTAAAACTTTGTCCCCTCATCTACTAAATGTCTGCCCTTTAGGACTATTTACATTCCATTTAAAGTGTATCAAATTATATTAGGTGAATTATTAGGGGAAACAATTTGTGTTATACACAAATGCTTTAACTTTTCTGGATTTTTAAAAGGAAAAATAATAGGTTTGGCTTCAGTGAATCATATTTGTATTTTTGAAGACACATTTCTTTGTTATATTTATAGAAAACGCTAAGAAAAGGTCTGAGAAACGAAATAATAATCCATATTTATTTTTTAAATGACAAGGCAGAGTTAATTAGCCTGCACATCAAAACATGGGAATGATTTTGTCTTGATTTACCACTTCACATGAAGCAACCTATGTCTAATAATTAAATATATTCTGAAGTAAAAGAGGCATTATTTATAAGCTGTGTAATTCTAAATATTGGTCACACTAATCTCATTTACTCGCAATATTCATTACAAAGCTGTGCAAAAACTATACTTCATGGAAAGAAGTAGCCTAATCATGAATCCAAAGAAATTATTGCTGTCCATAAATTCAATAAGGGGGGGGGGGGGGGTGATAACAAATTAACGTAAAATTAATTAAATATTCAAATAAATAACAAGTAATTAATTATAAATTAATTATTAAATTAATTAATTAATTCTCTGATGGTGAGGAGTGGGTTCATATCTTTTATCTGCGCAGGGAATCCATGTTTTCCGAGCTTGGGGGTCGTCCGTGAAGGCACCACTCCACCCAGCCTCCAGTCGGCTGGAGCTGAAATTGCTGTCGTAATCAACCAACTGCGACCTTAAACTTGGATTTGTCGTGACAGGTGGCATCGTGGGCAAGAGTTTTGAAACTGATCAGTTATTTGAATCAACTTGTAGCTCACCGAGATTTGACACTTTGGAGCTTGATATATTTTTGTACTGAAAACTAAGCTAGTTTCAATTTTTATCGGAAACTGCCTTTGGTTGTTGTTCCATGCGTGGAAATATTGTATGCACCTGCCGTGACGCGTGCAGGTAATGTTTAGACCAATCAGTGTTAGAGCCTCGAGAAGAGGGCTATAAATCTGAGGTGGTTGCCGTAGCGACGTCTGCAACCGAAGCGTTGAAGTCCAGAATCGCTGATATCTTGCAAGATATTTGGGTATGTAGCATTGCAGTTATTGATATAATAACATGTTTTCCGAACATTAAGTTATCATTAAGTAGCTGGTGGGATTTCAGCACCAATGAAAACATTTTTGAAATATATTAATTGAATCAATGTATTTTAAAATGTCCTTTGATAACGTTAGTAAATGGTGTTGAGCAATATTACAAGCAAAACATCTGCGCGAAGAGCCATAGATAAAAACTGAAATCACTCCTCTTATTGGTTTTAGGTTGATATGCCATTTGCATTGTTCCTTCACTGAAATTCAAGTCACGCTAATCTTCGACCGAAGCGCTTTGCTCTTTAGCACGAGAGTTAGCTAACGTTAGCTGCCAAATGTAATGGCGGTTGTACGGGGAGGTTGCAAGTGTTGACAAAGGAGATGTCAGTAACGGAAGGTGCTGACATCTGTGCCATTAAAACGATTTACAGTTAAATATGAAACTTTTTACAATGGCGTGTGCATTTAAAGAAATAACAAAACAAAACATGGGATTTACCTACTTGCTAAAGTCAGAGCTAATTGGCAACTGCTCCATTTCTACTCGGCTCCCCTATCTTATTTTTTCCTGTTAAAATAATCAAGTGTTTAAAGTTTTATATTGTTGGTACAACCTCTACTTAGAGGCTGTGTCCAGGATGTGTCTCTTCCTTATGCTTAAACGGTGGTGAAGGCTTTTTTCGTGACAAGGAAAAGACCTTTAATCTATCCAGTTGAACAGCGGGTAGGTGTTTGTAACAAAACAACCGGTATTTCCCTTTCAACGCTGTATGGATGGCACATTTAAGAGTTGTTGTTGTTGTTGTTGTTGTGTTTTTTTTTTTTCTCAAGTAACTGAATTACCCTGTAGACTCTTCCCCTTATTGTTCCAGTTAAAACTGCAGTTGTAAATTATCCTCACTACCTTAACTGATAACAGTAGTGATTTTAAGAAATGACAGTCAGATGCCACCAACTTCAGTTTTCTTGGGGGGTTGCCCCCTCCAACTTCAAGAGATCTCTCTGGCTGCACAACAAGGGGGAGAAGAACTCAAAAATTGAATTCAAAAATACTTTATTAATCCCCCAAGGGGGAAATTCAAGTTTCAGTACACCGTATACATTGTTCTCATCACCAAGGGAGAACTTTTTTTTTCTTTTTTTCTAAATGGTGAAATGCTTTTCACACACATTTTTTTTTACTAATCCATTTATTTTTTTAAAAAAAGCTATTATATGACAAAGCAACACTGCTGTTTGGAATAACAGATTTGCATATAAAGCACCACACCTGAAATACTACATCATGAGTTTTGAATGTAAAATTCTTTCCTCCCCTACCTGGTGAAACAACTTTAGTGCCTAAACTGTCTTTTTTTTGTTTTGTTTTTTTTCTCAAGATGATGCTTGATCAGAGTTGCTGTCGGCTATCGTTAACATTCCATTTGACTTTTAGTGCTTTCAATTTTGTTTTCAATATTAGGACTCAGCATGGATTCAGTACTACTCAAAGGCAGCTTCCTTACTTTGCAACCTTCAAGGTGTGTGTTTGAGACTGCCTTATATAACTGTTTTAAAACATAAGACAACAGAAAGTGGTGAAACTCAATGTTGCCCTCTGATTTCCCTGTTATATCTTTACATAACCCGTCCATGTCTCTTATACTGAACATCTATTAAAGGGGACATATGAAATTATCACTTTTCCTTTGCTTGAAATTTTTGGTTGGTTGATCGAAGTTGCAACCAACTCAGATGGATCACCATTCTGTTACTTTGTGGCAGCTGAGTTTAAACATTTTTCTGAGTAATCCAGATTTGCATCGTTCTGTGACATCCTAGATCAGAGCAGAATAATCCAGCCTCCCCATCTTTAACGATAGCCAATATCTAATCATGTGGCACTTCCTGTGTCTCAGAAATTGGTAAAACATACAGTTGTTCAAAATTATTGGTGTGCATGTGTTTTTGTTTTTTCAAAAGTGAGTAAAATTCAAAATCCTTATAAATTATTTCCAAACATGCAAATGCATTGGGAATGCTGCATATCCTATTCCAAATCAAACCATGAAGAAAAACTTCTCAAATTTGTTACAGTTCACAAAAGTTAAGAAAAATTAAGGCTGATGAGGAAAAAAAAAGATAGCAGGGTCTGCATTTTTTTTGTCTCCAAACTCAAGCATTTAGAGTATAAACCCAGAAAGTTTTAGCTTTCCTGTGAATCACCAAACTAATATTTAGTTGTATAACCACTGTTTCACATCTGTTGCATGGAGTTGACCAGCTTCTGGCACCTGTTAACAAATATTCTAGCCTATGATAATTGGACTTATTATCACAGTTCCTCTGCATTTCTTGTGGGGTTTTTAGGTCCCCCCCCCCCCCCCCCCCCAAAAAAAAAAAAAAAAAAAACAGTATTCTTGATGTCATTCCACAAGTTTTCTATTGGTTTAAGGCACAGTGACTGGGCTGGCCCCTCCATGTTAATCTTGTTGGTCTGGAACCAAGATGCTGCTCACTTCACTGCTTTGTTTGGGGTCGTTTTCTTGTTTAAACATCCTTTTCAAGGGCATTTATTCTTCAGCATAAGGCAACATGACCTCGTCAATCATTTTGATGTATTCAAATGGATCCATGCTCCCTGGTTTGTGATAAATGGGCCTGACACTCTAGTATGGGAAAAAAAAAAAACATAATTTCCATATCAGGATGCTTAAATTGCTGTGCCAGGCTGTGTTACTTTACCATGCTTGAACTCTCTTTTTGAGGGTTGCCTGACTAACTGTTCTTGGGGCCACAGATGATCATCAGTCTACAAAATATTGCACCGTTTCTCTTTATACTAGTCGGTGTGTTCTTTCATGCTCTGGGTCTCTGTAAAGCACCTAGAGACAACTTGCATTGTAATAGACGCTATACAAATAAAATTGAATTGAATTCTTTGGCAAATTGTAACCTTTTCAGCACATGTTGTTTTTGTTTTCATCAATGGGGCTTTGCAGGTCTTTGTGATAATTTGGTTTCACGTGGGCATCCTCTAATCGTTACAGTACTCACAGGTAACTTGGGACCTTCTTTGATTATCCTGGAGCTGATCATTGGCTGAGTCTTTGCCATTTTGGCTATTCTTCAATCTATTCTAATTGCAGTTTTTCTTCTTCTTCCATGTCTTTCTGGTTTTGGTTGCCAATTTAAAGCATTTGGGTTCATTTTTCTTCACTTATTTACATTTTCCAATCTCCAATTAACTTTGTAGTCAAAGTATGCTGTTCTTCTCAGCTATGTCTGGAACAACCAATTTAACTCAGATTTTCAGAGCGATGCATGAGAACCAGCATGTTTAGAAATAAAATTCAATTTTCTCCTAGTGTCTATTTTGATACAAATTGTCTGTAGGCACTTTTCAGCGGCAAGTAAAAAAAAAAACTCCCCTAGTGGGGGAAAAACCTTTTTAAGCCAAACAGTGATAAGGAAAAACTCCTCTTTGAGGCAGAAGAAACCTTGAGTAGGACCCTCCTGCTGAAGGCCAGCTGGCTAAAGGAAGAAAAGAGGGGAGAGATCAGAGGGGAAATGCATTATGGGAGAAATTGTATTGGTAGTAATTATCCGTTAGCTGGAGAACTAAGAGTTCTATGCATTTATATTATGACTGATGCATTGTAAATGTACTGCATTATGAATAGTGAAGGCTATAATGAGGAAATTGAGCTTTACTCACTTTTCTTTTTTGTTTTTCTTTCTTGGTTTAAGCACACTATTAATTTGAACACAACTGTTGAACTAACACCAATAGAGGCTACCCAAGGACTGCAAAGTGGTGCTGTTTTTTTTCTGATAGGTGTCAGTTATGCATTGTATTTAGTGCTCTTTGCAGATATGACCACTTGCAATAAAGAAAGCAACAAGCGGTTCAGATCCCCCCCCCCCCACCCCCCCCCCCCCCCCCCCCCCCCCCCAAGTCATTTTTCTAGCTTTTCTTAAAAAAAAACAAGTGGTGTAGTACTACAATGATGTATTGTTCCAAAGCAAACGAGCAACACTTCTATCCTTTATGGATGATTTGACGTGGTCCTGTTTTGGCATGGGGGGGCGGTGTTGATGTGCTGAACCTCACAAGAAATTCCAGGCTACGTTCCTGTCATTTTGACAAGGAAAAGATCAACACTGATGTCTACACGAGTGATCTGAAGCCACTAGTGCGGAGAGGACTGGAAAAGCACACAACCCCTCACATGTCATGTTCCATGGTACTTGGGTAGCTTCTGTTTAGAGATGGGACTACCCTGCAGAAGAGAAAGGTTGAATTTAAAGGTGGGGTAGGTGTTCTTTGAAAAAACAGTTCCAGCAATCCAACTCAAGTGAGATTTTGAAAATATACACTCCCTCCCTCCTCCCAAAGGCTCCGCCTCCTCCTCTTCAGCTCACCCCTCGAAACCACGCCTTCACATGATTCATGACTACATGAACCACAGGGAGGGAGGGAGGGAGGGAGGGGTGGGCGGGAGTGCATTGATATTTGATGGACGTATTAGGCAGCCAATGAAAGTAATGATGATCACTATTTTGATTGGTCAGAGTTTTTCTCTGATTATACCCTCTAGACCGGACCAAAAACGTTTCGTTTTTTTTTTGCAAACATTTTATTTCAGTGGGTGCAATGGGAATGTGAAAAGGTTTTCAGGCAATATTGTAAAAAGTGCTGCAAAAAAAGAACACCTACCCCACCTTTAAGCAAAGTGTCTGACACTACCCAATAAAACCTATGAACAGACATTTAGAGAAAATGTCACATGAAAGGTTTCTTTGGTTTTTTTTTTTCCCCAATCTGTGAAATGGGTTCCAGCATTGATTATAATGGAGTAACTAGTCCCCCCTCAACGTGTCATTTTGTCATAACACTTTGATCCAAACACCATTCAGTGGTCTTCATTCCTCGTATAGGAAAATGTGAGCTTTAAGTTGCGGCAAAGCATTCTCTACACAATTTCATATTTTTCAATTTCATAGTTTCCCTCTTCTTGATTTTTGTACAACAGGATGTCTGATGTGAAAGTCTGTCCCACTCTAAGTGGAAATCCACCTCCACCTGAGGTCACAAATCCCAAGAAGCCTGGTCGTATAACCAGTCAGCTCCAGTATTTGGAGAAGGTGGTGATTAAAGCTTTATGGAGGCATCAGTATTCATGGCCTTTTCGCCAGCCAGTAGATGCAGTTTCCCTGTGTCTCCCTGTAAGTAGTTCAAAATGTAACTTTAACATTGCAGTCTGACTTAAATGTGTTGCTATTGAGGTCCACTTATGACATTTTAGTACCTAAGTGTTTGAATCCCAAATTAGTTGAATCTAACACTGTTTTTTGTTGTAAAATTATGTTTTGTTAATGTGTTTGTTCTTCTTTTTTGTGTCTTAAAGGATTATTATACAATCATTAAAAATCCTATGGATCTGAGCACAGTTAAAAAGCGACTTCAGAACCAATATTACTGGGAAGCAACTGAATGTATAAACGATATCAACACCATGTTCACCAACTGCTATGTATATAATCGGGTAAGACATCTGGTCATTCTCTATAGAAGACCAACATGTTTGTACACCTTTTTAGTGTGTTTCAGATTTTCTTCTCAAATGAGTTTGTACATATTTGTCTGTAAGCAAATTCATCAATGAGGACATCAGGCTCTGAACTAATAAGCATAGTTAAGTAATTCAGATTCACCAAGCTAGAATGGTACATTTATTTCCTAGGATTTGGTAATGCATCTCTGCAGTTTAAGCAGAACATTTTTTTTTTTTTTTTTTTTTTTTTTTTTTTTTTGTACATTCATTTCACAGCCTGGAGATGACATTGTTTTTATGGCACAGACCCTGGAAAAGGTTTTTTTGCAGAAAGTGTCCCAGATGCCTCAGGAAGAGTTGAATATATCAGTCCCTCCAAAAGAATTGGAGAAAGGGAGAAATACCACTGCAGGTTTGTTGATGTGGAATTTTTATTTTTTTTTAAATTTCTTAAACATGTGTGTGTGTGTGTTTTCTGAAATGTCTCCAGCTTTGCAAATCTTAAATATTTTCCCATGTTCATAACTATTATGCTTATTTGACACCCCCCTCCCCCCACCTGATCAACCAAAAGATGCAGGTGCCGTGAATCTGAGACCCCTTATGTCAGAAGTTTTTCTCCAACAGACAGTAACTGTCATTCCTACCGATGTGCTACAGCTCTCTACACAAACTGACATATCGGTAAGCAATTCATGGTTTGCCCAAAGATGTTTTGGGGTATACATTATGTATGTTTGTATAAATTTAATATTAATGTAAATGACTATACATGCAGAATGTGGGGTTGTTTTTTCCAGATTAATGTTTGCCTGATATCAATGTAAAAAGGGGAAAAAAAATGAGAATCTAGTTTTATACCATTTGGCTTTTAATTATTCTTTTTTTATAAGGGGGGAAATGTTTTACAGAAGTCAGGTGCACTGTTGTTATAATGGTATGGTTTTACTGGTGTCATCAAAAAAATTACATGTTGTGCAGATAAACTTGCTCAAAACTTCCTTTTGTGCAAATATAACATTCAGTGCAAAACCATTTAGATTGTTCATTTGCATTTGATGCAAACTGAAAGTTTTCAAAATAAATAAGTACATTTATTTTTCTCACTTCTGTCTAAATGCTAAGATTAAAAAAGGATTGAAGAGGAAATTGGACCCTATAACCCCAACCACCTCAGTCATCACAAGCGTTGAGGCGTCACTTGTTGAGGAACATTCAACATCTTCTACATTTATCCCCAGGACAGGCAGTGGAAGGCCCATCAAGCCTCCTAAGAAAGATTTGCCTGTCTTAGAGGACAAGAGGTTGAAACTATCTGAACAGCTAAGGTGCTGCAACAGTATTCTTAAGGAAATGCTCTCCAAGAGGCATTACGCATATGCATGGCCCTTTTATACGCCAGTTGATGCAGTTTCTTTGGGCCTGAATGACTACTATGACATCATTAAGCAGCCAATGGACCTGAGCACCATCAAGGTTAAATGACTGGAGCAATACTGATTATTTGAAAAATATAACATGATATTTTGTAAATATCTGTTTTTATTGACTTATTTCCTCAGGAAAAAATGGATCAACAAGAATACAAAAATGCAAAGGAATTTGCAGCAGATGTCCGACTGATGTTCTCCAACTGCTACAGATACAATCCACCATCACATGAGGTGGTCTATATGGCGAGAAAACTGCAGGTACTCTATCCCTTCTTGTAAACTGCATCCAGTCTATTGTTCAAGGGTCCGTTCAGGAAGCGGGTTATGTGCAAACTATGTTGAACCTGAACTCAGGGGAAAATTCCATTTCCCCATTTCAAAGAGTGAGACAACTTCACCCCAAGAAAGGTAATTCAATTGAAGCCCATTTCAGAAACCGCGATTACTCAGACTCGAAGATGTTACCATGGTAGATAACTCTGTGAACTAAACCTGGCCAAAGATAGATTTAGTTCCACGTACTCCAACTTTGTTTCGTCCGCTTTAACGCTGAAATAAGTTTAACTTCATCAGAGCATTAGGTCTACTGTTTTTCTGTGGTTGCATAACCTATATAAACCTTATCCTTCTGTGCATCATAAATATCACCCATATAATGCTATACTTTAAATATTCCATGGTATTTTTTTGTAATTTCCTATTCATTTATTTGCAAATGTGGATGTGAGCATAATCTATTAGAAGACAGTATGCAGAGCTGAGAGAAAAGTGGCTCATACAGGCCACGCCTGTATTATGTGGCCAGTGGCAACATGAAATGACAGCCATTCTAACCATGGCAAAGATAAACTTGGTCCTCAGATCCTTCCAGACCAATCACATCCAGTCACAGTGGTCTGTTAGTTCAATCCACACGCACAAGAAAATATATTCTATTTAAAATATGAACATGATGCATTAGGTTTTTATTCCCAGTTGAGATGTCCATATAATGTTAAGCACTAAGTTGCTAAAATCATAACAGCAATGGGTAGCTACTGACAAAACAATGAAAAATGATGTCTAGGCATCTGATTGGTTAGCTTTATTACTTAATATAAATTTATCTGATGTGGTACAAAATATAAATCGCTGCCTGTACAGTTGTTATGGGTGTAACTCTTGTATGGTTGCTGCTTGGTCCATCACTAATATGCCCCACAGTTGCAGGGTCATCTGAGTATTTGTGGAGATGACAGGATGTTGACTTGTTCTGGAAGTAAGATAAGATATCCCTTTATTAGTCACACAATGGGAAATTCACAAGTTAGACGTGTACAGGGTGAAGAAAAATGGTGAGAGGGTTGTTCCTGTGCTGCTGACCACCCATTCAGATGTGCAACCCTTCAGTCTTACTGACTTGTCTGTCAGGTAGTCAGCATCTAACCAATGGGGAGACATTCATCTCTGTCCTCTGGAGTTTCTTGTATCGTGATGCAGGCTGAACTGTGTTAAATGCATTGAAGAAATTGAAGAATATGAACTTCACTGTGCTGCCTGTTTTGTCCAGATGATAGTGGGCGTGTTGAAGCAGGTGTACAATGGCATATTCACCTCCAACCCCATGACAGCATGCAAACTGCAGTGGGTCTTGAGAGGTTGGAACTTTGAGGGAACTTGGATGAGATAAATGTGTTTTTTTGAGTCTGTTTTCATTTGGTTCTGGAAAAAGGCAGGATGTCTCCCATGGAACAACAATGGAACTTTTCTTGGTTTAGTCTCTCCAGCTGCCTCTTCACCTGACTGCTGGAGTAAGACAGGGAGTGGTAGGCAGAGGTGGCCCCATCATCTCCCAGTAATCTCCCACATTAAGATCCATAACCAAGGTGAAAGATTGAACAGTTGAGGTGTATCGGGAAAGCTGTGGGTCAAGGGAGCATGGGAAAGTCTGTTTGTTTGATTTGGAGTAGGAGGGGAGGATGTTTGTGACTGACAAACATGAGACTTCAGTGTACTTACTTCACTTTCTGCTTGAAGGCGATAATCATTTCCAACCTTGACCACGCATTTGATATATTGTTCTGCTGCAACTTGCTTCCCAGCTCTTTTTTCCTATATACCTCCTCCTTCTCTTTAATCTTAACTTTAATTTTTTTTTGTGCTGTCTTCCTCACTGAGAGCTCTTTTTTTTTTTTTTTTTGGTGAACTAGGGTTTGTTATGGGGAAATGTCTCCCTGTTCTGGTGGGGTTGGGTCTTGTTGGAAAAAGATGTTATATAGTCTCTCTCACACAGTCATGGCATTGATGTAATTTCAATGTAGTTCACAGAGCAGGTCTGTAGCCCTAGTTTCTTCAGCTTCCTGTGACCACCACCTTACAAGCTGGTCAGATGTTGCCTCTAAACAATGGGTTTATACATGGAGGATAGACCAGATTATGGTCCACCTTGCTGAGAACAGGTAGTGTAGAGGAGATGTGCATCTCTGGACATTTTGTATGGAACAAATCCAATCTCACTTTCCCTGGTGGAGCAGTTGACAAACTGTTGAAATATTTGACATGTAGTAGAGGGCGTGGTTGAAAGACCATCATGAATGTACTGGAGTGTTATCAACA
Organism: Hirundichthys speculiger; assembly: GCA_018398805.1. NCBI lineage: Eukaryota > Metazoa > Chordata > Actinopteri > Beloniformes > Exocoetidae > Hirundichthys > Hirundichthys speculiger. The sequence goes on along the minus strand of JAGFBZ010000973.1, from coordinate 565,039 downwards.
ACTGAGCTGATGATGAAAGACGCGTGTTGACGATAGCTGTTGGTGGAATGTACACCACTATTCCACCAGCCTTACTTTTGCCTCTCCTTTCCAATTTCAGTCTGTCTGTACCTGGCAGAGAGACATGGTAGTCAGAAATATTCTCCCGCAGCCATGTTTTAATGAAACGCATAATTCTGGCCTTCCAGTAAATTGACTTCAGGCTTATCCATCTTATTTCCGTGAGATCTCACGTTCTCTGTCATGAACAAGAGAAGAAATGGTTTAAACTTCCTTTCTCTCACTCTGTTTTTCTGCCCCTGCACTACACCCGCAATGTCTCCTCTTCAGCTCATTGGAGATTTGGGGTTTCAGTCGGGGTATTTATGAACAGCTTTCTCATATCTGTAGTAGGGATGGAACGGTTACCGGTATTATGTTAAAGGGTGGTAAAATTTTACGTGATAACGATTACCGTTTATGTTTGACTTCATCTCATTATCGCGGTCGATTACCAGGATATGTAATATCAGCCTCATTCAAGTCTGCGAGCGACTCGTGTGAATATGTAGCTTGTAATGTAATCATGGCAGAAACTGGTGATAGCACGCAGGACATTTACCAAACCCACTGAAATTACGAAATCCAAGGTCTGGGCATATTGTTGTTTTTTTTTTTTTTTTTTTTTTCTTCAAGAATGCAGAGGGACAACTGGTGGAGGACAGTTATCCTGTCTGCAGAGCACTTGATTTGACATTTTACTGTAATTTGTACAAGCAACTTGAAGGAGCTAAGCCTAATGCTTCAAACTACTGAGATGTTTGACCAAGAGTAACCTGGTTGACACGCTTCGCTAACTCGTGTTTCGTAAACGTGACCGTTGCGTGTTGATCGAGAAAGGACCGTAACAATGTCCTTCTGATGCAGTTAAAATATTAATTTATTCCATTACTGATCCGAAAACCATTATGCTGGCAGTTAGTGCCACAGCGGTCAAAAACATTTTGCCCTTTCGGGTCAAACACCTAACCAATAACAGGCAGGTACCTTTTATACCTGACCCTCAGGTAACAACACAGCGACACCCACAGACACACAGAGTGAACTACAATTCATAACAACATATTTGGCTCCTATACAACTTTATTTCTTTATTTGCACATTTATACTTATTTAAGGTTCAGCTTTAAGTCCAAAGTTTATTTCATTTGAACTTGCAATATAATTTTTGTTCCTGACAGTTGTTTGCATATTTTGACCTACTACAGTTGTTAAAGTGTTTTATTTAAATTTGCACCAGAAAAATAAGCTTGTTTCCTGTTATTTATTTTGTTCATTTAAAATAAAACCTCTTTCTGTGCCAGTTGTTTGCCCTTTTAAAGTGAAAGTTTCATTTTGATAAAATTTTGGCTTCTGATGTTTTAGTATGACAAGAAAATCACAGGATTTTGTGAAATTATTTAAATGTATGTTTTTTGCACATTTGTACAGCAATGAAGAATACTGCGATAATATCGTAAACCGTGATAATTTGGTCACTATAATCGGGATATCAAATTTTCTATATCGTTACATCCCTAATCTGTGGTTAGTTATCATGACAGATGGTTAAGTCCCAAAAGCAGCTGTAAATATCCCTCATCACTGCATCCATTCAGAATTGAGTCTCATTCTTGACAATAAAGAAAGAAGTCAAAGATGAGCAATGTTACACATGACAGGATCTAATGAAATAAGTTGCCACCTCTCGCAGGGTTATTCTGGAACTGGACTTGCAATATTCTATGGCAGACCTGGGCAAAATACGGCCCGCGGGCCACATCCGGCCCTTTGTGCGTCTCTGTCCGGCCCGCATGAGGCCAATCATAAATTACATTTGATTACAACTTAATAAAAAAAAAAAAAAAAATCTCTGGTGTCAACTGTGGTGCTTTTATTTTGAAAGGCGTAGTACTTCCGTGTAGCGTACGTGCATGAAGGTAAACGTCGCTAAGTGATGCTGCCGTTAAAATGTGTGCTGACGCTAAGAAAAGAAAAGTTGACAAGGAATGACATGCTTTCAACAAGACATGAGCCGCTAAGTATTTCTTTACAGAAATTAAAAGGTGAAGCCGTGATTTGTGCTACACAGATTATAATTTGAATCCGCACTACACGACCAAGCATGAGGTAAAATACAGAAATCTGTCTGATAAAGAGCGCGCAATAGAGGCTGATGCATTGCAAGCAAAACTGCAAACCCAACAAGGAATTGGTAAAATGAGGTGGAAAACATTAAAACATTATTCATTTAATTGATGTGTTTCTATAGATGTGTTGTAATTCACAGTTTGAGGAATTTAACAAGTTAAGAATAAATTGGACTTATTAATGGTTATTTTTGTTTTTTTACTCGACCTATACGCCACATTTTCACAGAGCCTAATATAAATATCTACAGAATAATTGTATTCTTCTTATTACCAGTACCAGCTATTTAGAATATATAATTTAATGCATTTTACAGTGGAAGGAAGTTGAGCAGGATTAAGTTCAAGTTATCGTTGATGTGGCCCTCTGACACAACTCAGGTTTTTCATGTGGCCCCTTGTAAAAATTAATTGCCCACCCCTGTTCTATGGTCTAATATTCTATGTATTTGTTGTTCTGCATTTTAAAATCAAAAATTGGTGTTAAATCTCAGATTTTAATTTTTGGCCGTATCTCTCAGCCCTATTCCTGTGTGAAAATGCATGAGTAAATATTCAAACTACTGTTGATTTTTACACAAATTTCTATGCTGGTATTTACAGGAAGTTTTTGAGGGGCGTTATCTCAAAATTCCTCAAGAACCAGAGAGTTGTTCCTTGCCCGGTCAGCAAATTGAAAAGGTGAAGGGAAATGGTGCTGAAAGTCTCTCAACTTCAACAAGTTCTGAGAGCAAAAGCTCTTCAGATTTGGAGAGTTCATCAGAGGATGTTGCCATCCAGCTCGCTCAGCTGGAAAAGGGGGTTGGTATTATGATGCACATTGGCAAGAATACAAGTTGTTAAAGTTGGTGCTTTTTAACCAGTTGACTTACTGATGGATGGCTTTTCAGTTGAAGGCTGTCAGTGATCAGCTGAAGAGACTTGTCGAAGAACCTCTGAAACCAAAGAAGAAAGAGAAGTTGAAAAAGGAAAAAAGATTAAAAGAAAAGCACGTTACTCGACTAAAAAACAAATTTGCAAAATATAAATCTATTATCGAAAAAGTTTCAAACAAGAAGAACTGTTTTTTGTAAGTGTGCTGTAAGCAGTTGCCTTACGTGGTTTATATTATTACAACTAGTGTTAAACTGTAAATGTAATATTATGTGCTCAGTATAATATTAGACATTTGTTATGCTTCTCTAGACACAGAGGCAGAGATGATCATAATCCTAGAGTGCCCATATCATATAAGAATGAGGTCTCGTCAATACCAATGACTTACCAAGAGAAAAAGCGACTAAAGTCAGACATTGACAAGCTGCCAGGTGACAAACTCGGTCAGTTGGTCAGGATCATACAGAGCAGGGAATCCTCTCTGCAAGGGTCTCCTCCAGATGAGTTTGAAGTTGATTTTGAGAGGCTCAAGCTTTCTACATTGAGAGCTCTACAGTCATTTGTTGCAGAGTGTCTAAGGAAATGCAAGAATGCGAAAGGTGAGTACAGCTTGGTCCTCTATTACTAAAGCTTTAATTTTGTTAAGAAATGCTGATTATTTTGTAAAAACTAGTTAACTGCAAACAAAACCCTCCCAAGAACAATACATGGTTTTGTCTTTTGTTCCTCAGAAAAAAAACAGAAATCCAAAAGAGGAACACAGACTGAGAAACAGAAGGATTGTGGAAAAATATTGGTCAGCAATGGAAAGCTTTTATTAAAAAACAAAAGGCCAACAGGCAAGACCTAAATTTGTATTTATTTATTGTTATTGTAACTCTTTTGCTTCCAGAGATAAGGCATTGAGTTTTTTTTTTTTTTGTGTGTGTACGTACAGCTGAAGTCATGATGTCTGACACGCGGTCTTCAGACCACACCTCCCAGTCATCCCTCAGCAATCCCAGCAGCTCATCGTGCAGTTCTGGCACCAGCAGTAGTACACAGTCTAGCTCTTCTAACAGTGACTCTGAATCAGGTCAGCTGCACTCCTCAGCTCAACCCTTGGCTTTCTCTTCTCCCCCTTTCCTGCTGTCGTGCCTTTCTGCAGTATTTCACACCGTGGTTTAAATCATTATGCTCCATTGTCTCTTCAGGCAATTATAAATATTTAACACAATATGTACATGTCTTTGAACAATACTCCCATGTCCATTTGAACTGCTAATTGCAGTTTGGAGACATTTTGTTTTGAGTGGCCAATACAGAACCTTCTAATGTGATTCTTTTGGAAGAAAGTTGGTGTCAAATAGAAGTTTTTTGAAGTGGATTGTCACCTTCTTCTGGAACGACAATACCAAAAAAGTTGGAATGCTGTGTAAAACGTAAATAAACATAGAATCCAACAATCTCGGACACATTTTATTCCCAATGGAACGTGTCAGATGTTGAAACTGAGACATTTTACCATTTTTGTGGAAATGTTTAGCTCATTTTGACTTTGATGGCAGTAACACATCTCAAAAAAACTGGAATAAAGCAATATTTGTGTACCATCCCCTCTTTGTATAATTATCTCTGAGAGCAGTTGTTGGAATTTTAGGCGAGGAATGTTGTCTCATTTGTGTTCTCATTAGTACAGCGTGCGCTGGAACCTAAAGATATTGAGGAACATTATGTTCAGCATTCAGTTCAGATTCTGCCAACAACACTTGGATTGTAAGGTTAAAGTGTGGGGAAGACATGGAGAATGTGTTGCTGATTGCTGCATCAACAGTGCCGCCACCAAAACATGCTAATGTGATGCTTATCACATTAAACAATCCGATTAAACACTTGTGGAATCGGCCTGGATTTGCTTTTCGTACTAGAGTGACCAAAATAATCACATTGACTGACTTGCAACAAAGGCTGGTTGAAGACGGCATCCGAGTCTTAATTATAATTCAGAAGCGCTGTTGTGTCTGGGGTTGATTTAATTCAGCATGTGGATGAACCCTGGGTCCTTGACTGTAAATATGCACTGTAGGAAAAATGCCACGAAACTGTAGCATCTTTCCACGAGATCATCATCTTATCATTGAGGATACTACAGGAAAAATTATGTTGCCAGTCTTTCCTGGGTGTTGTGAATCCTGTAGTCTTGTGCAGCTCAAAATGAGTGACAGATACTTATATCATTTGCTTAAACTGCTAGAATAAACTAATCGTGCTGTAAACTTTACAGGGATGGCAATTTTTTTCGACGTGCACACTTCTCCTACTCAGCTGCGTGTCTCCATTTAAGAAACTACAATAAATTAACCATAGGACTAACCTCGGGTGTTTGTCTATAGTCTATCTTTACAATGAATAGCAGCAGGAGCAATTTAATATACAGCCAGCAGAGACACAAGCAAACCACATAGCAACACCACATAACAGGTTAAAACTACAGATCATAATGAGTTTTGAGGAAACTATTCACTTTTAGCAGCATATGAAGCTACAGATTTGATTAAGAACTCCAGAGTGGAGGCATTATGGAAGCTCATGATGGCACTGGTGGTGCCATACTATATTAATGCACAAAGTGAAATCTGTTTTTTTTTTTTCCCCAAATTGTTGTTTAAAATCACCATATACTTTAAATTTAAAATTAATCACTTTATTTGACTTATCGCCCAGTCCTTATTAGAGGTCCTTCAACTAGGGTGGAGACATGCACTATTACAATTTCTTTGGATAGATTGGTGTTGCAGTCAATGATAAAGAGATTCTGTGAGCCAAAAACACCTTTTGCTATCAAACCAATGATGTTAGCACATGTTTTATTTGCATATGTCATTGATGCTGCTTTTCCTCATGAGCTGCAGCATGGTTATAAAATTGTTGGTCATGTTGTAGTTACAGCTCTAGCAACTGAAAAATGACCTATCAAACAGAAATTTCCTTACTTTTTTTAGTGTGTGTGTGTAATCTTATTTGTGTGTTTCATTTATTTTTTTTTTATTTTTATTTATTCTATGGCAGGTTGGTTATTGTTTATGGGCTGCTACATTTCACAGGGATGTTTTAACATGTCCCACAGTGTTGATGGGAAAAGTATTAAAGGTGTCATGTCCGACTATGTAGACTGAGTTGTCAATATGCATGTTTTTCAGGGCCACAAACAAAGACGCAGAAATATAAAGTTTCTTCTCAAGGAGTCAATCAAAAGGTAACAGAGTTTATATGCCCACAGAAAACAAGGAGTTCTTGTAAGCTTGACTGTTGTTGTTGAAATTAAGAATTTTGTTTTCTTCTTAAAACACAGGTGACCCACAATGCCAGTGATAATCCAGCATCAGAGACTACAGATTTGATAAAGGCTTCAGTGAGAGCCTGTCAGCCTCATTCTCCTGGGCATCCCATGGGAGCAGAAACTAAATGCAGCCCAGCACATCATAGTGTAGACCAGACATGCAACAAGCTGATTTTGTCTCCTCCAGGTAATTTTCACATTTCCTTTGCTTTTGTATTGAATGAAAATATCTTGGAAGATTCCAGATTCCTTAGGTCTGGTTGTAAATCTGCATTGCAGAGGATAGAGTATATCTAAAGATCTTCCTTTACTTCTGCCTGTTCATTTGAAAGAGCTGGCAATGAGCAGTTATCCCCAGCAGTCCCTGATCAGGGTGCAGCACTGCCATACTGCTTTTTACTTATAGTTGCCATTATTGTCATATTTATACTGTATAAGTGCTCTCATATACCTGTAACATCACTTAATATTTGACAGATTTGTCTGCCCTTTTATCTCCCATGGCATCATCACCTGGAGTTGTGCCAGACTGGGTTTCTGCTAGATTTGAGGTATTAACTCCCACTTATTATTTTCATATAACAAATGAGGTTGTTTATATACAGCTAATAAGTGGTGATTTTTTTTTCCCCCTCTATTTTCAAATTGTAAACAGTTGTGCCCAGGTCTTTACTGAGTGCCTGTCCTTATTTGTAGAACAGGTTTCTTATTTGTTTTAATTCCAGTCTTTGAAGCTTTTTTTTGTTGAATGTCTTAGTTTTCAAACATCAAAGTTATCATTATTTTTAAATATTTCTCATTATCATGGTAAAAAAAAATTAATAATTTACAAGCTCATTATTCATGTGATTTAAAATTATGACATAGTTAATAATTGTTGGACAGACATAAGTTAATGGCTCTTAAAACTTTATTGAAATATGAGTGAGTACCAATTTTATGATTTTTTTTTTTTTTTTTTTTTTTTTTTTTTTTTCTTCTTTATAAATTTCTTATCCTTTTGGCTCAGACGAAACTGAGCCAAAAGGCAAGGCTCTCTGTTTACCGGTCGATCTTTGTTCCAACGCTCACCTATGGTCATGAACTGTGGGTAGTGACTGAAAGAATGAGATCGCGGATACAAGCGGTGGAAATGAGTTTTCTCCGCAGGGTGGCTGGACTCTCCCTTCGAGATAAGGTGAGAAGTTCAGTCATTCGGGAGAGACTCAGAGTAGAACCACTGCTCCTTCACATCGAGAGGAGCCAGTTGAGGTGGTTCGGGCATCTGGCTTGGACGCCTCCCTGGAGAGGTGTTTTGGGCATGTCCAACTGGGAGAAGACCAGGGGGCAGGCCCAGGACCCGCTGGAGAGATTATATCTCTCAGCTGGTCTGGGAGCGCCTCAGGGTTCTCTCAGAGGTGCTGGTGGAAGCAGCCTGGGGGGAGGGAGGTCTGGGCTTCTCTGCTGAAGCTGCTGCCCCCGCGACCCCACTCCGGACCAAGCGGGAGCTGATGGTTGGATGGAAGATCTTATCATTGTACCACAGCTTCTCATTCTTCACGATCCTTTTAAAGTGCGTGTTACTGACAATTTATTAATGGTAATGAAACACTTTTGTCTAAGCTGGCAAATGATTTATAATGCTAGCATGCTAACTGACCTTTACAAGCCTTTAGTACATGGGAAATTTATTTTCTTTTTCATTTTTTAAGAAAAAAATAGTTTAAAAATACTGAGAATCACCCTGTATCAGTAATAATAGTATAACAGGAAACTTGGTCATGAACAAAAATGGCATGATGTGAGAGAAGATGGCACTGCTGTGTATATTTTAAAGCTTTTCTCTCAAGTGAATCCATGCAACTGCTTGTTCATTTTAAAGAGTGCACTTTTTATGGACAAGTGAAGCTTACAATACAGAAATGGGGAGGAAAAAAAACTTTCAGACAATTTTATTAAGTATTGTTAAATGCACTAAATGGCAACATTAACCAGGAGGCATTTTTACACAACTTTGTGATATTTGGTTCAATGTATATAAAAAGTATTTTAAGTTTTTAAAAGTGTTTTTTTTTTTTTAAGATGATACATTTCAGTACAACTGCACAGCAAATTGAGAGAATTGAGTTATATTTCTGGTGTTGATTAAATCTAAGCAAAAGCAGAGTTAATTCCACTCTGAATAGAGTCAAATCCCTTATAAGTAACTCTAAGTTTACAAATAGTTTGGAGTCAAAACAAAGTGTCTTCAGCTCAAATATGTAAGTGTCATTCTAGTAACATCAACTCTGAACTATTTAACTCTTAACTCCAAATGTGGATGTGACACTTAAGGTGTAAATCAGACCCCGCCCCCACCGTGCTACACAGCGTCAGGAGCGAAATACCGACTGAGGAGCCTCTCGTTCAGGCTGTGCTACAGGCTGTGCGTTTCACCGTGGATTTTATGTCGACATTGTCCATGAAGTAAAATGAGTTAACTTTATGTTCATGTTAGGTTTTGATAATTATATTACCCCTCTGGCACCTGGTCTGTTTTCAATGTCGAGACACTCACGATAAAGTTATGTCGCCACATTAGCCGCGCTAAGCAGTGATGATTTTAGTTCGTTATTTGGTTCGCTAAAACTTGTAATTTGATGTTAAAGACGGTATCTGCTATTGTAAAAAAGTTTTAGACCGTATTTTTTTGTGGTTGTTAACTCGGCTAAGCAAGCTAACGCTGAATAAGCAGTGTATCGGCTGTGGGCTGTTAGAGAGTGAGAGAGCATACATTGTACCCTATTGTCACATGTTTTAAAGTGTTTTAAATGTTAATTTGTGGTGCATGTTTGAAATAAACGAGTTTCAACTAAACACGATGGCATTATTTTTAGTAAACTAAGTTTTTTTTTTTTTTTTTTTAGTAATTCAGAAGAGCTAATTTTACACCTTAGTGTTAAAATGACCTGTAACACTTGTATAGTTAACCAACAATCCCGGAAGAGTTAATGTTGAAGACTACATAAAAGTGTTAAGATAAAGTAACACGAGGGTCATTCCACCTCAAATCAGCAGATTAGAAAAAAAATTCCCGCATGACCATCTCTGATTTGCTTGATATTTTTTTCTTATGAACTTTGACTATAATGTAGTAACTTTGTGCAATATTAGCCTGGTACTAGCAATAATTTCAGATTTATAAATTTTTGAAAAAGTGCCCATACGGCCATTTTCGTGACATTTCTAACGCTTTTAAAATTATTACCATTTTTGAGGGGCTGTATCTCCGAAACCGTACAAGCTAGAGAGCTGGTTTTTTTAATGCTGTTAGTTCTGTATGTGCACTCTGTATGGGGTCAGTTTCAGGTGTCTATTCATTGCTGTTTGTTTTAAAATAAGTTTCAAACATCAAAAATAAATTTCACTCGCTTTGTGCGGTTCACATTTCAAGTCCCCATTTGGACCCCTTGTAATAGTAGCTGAGACTACTTTTTTGTTGAACAATCTCCTTCTCTTATAGAAAAAATACATAAAGAATTTTGCAGAAACAATAGTACTTTAGTTCTCATATGACCCAGCAAAAAACGAATTTCGCATTTTATTGTCGATATTCAATTGGCAATTGACAAAATATGACAAGATGTACCAAAAAACTAAATATACTACCAGAAAGGTAATGACAATATCTGTTTATATACAAAGTTTCAAGTTGGTACTAAGTCTCTAAGTTACCTAGAAAAAATTCTTAAATCGAGCATTTTTGCCGTTTTTCAAATTATTGAGAACTTGTAGAAAACCACCAGAGAAAGTTTTCAATGTACATTTCAGTATACAGGCTGTACTTCTGCATTGTATTGTCTCGTCTGGACATATTTGCTGATCTCAAATAGACAAGGCCTTTCAAACAAAATAGTTTGCTGCATGTTTTATTCCTCCCTGTCCGTGCTGTGTGAAAGTTTGGTGAATGACTCAAGCAAAAGTGCTTTGTTATTTATACAAGATAAATATGATCAATTGTGTAGCAAAAATACCAGTACTGGTAGTGCTATGCTGAATTGCCACAGCTGAGGTTTTAACATATTAATAAATGTGTAAATATAGAACTTATAGTAACACAAGTGCCTTGGCATTCAGTGTATGACATCATGCTTATGTCATCAGAAAATTCAGTGAGCTGTTCAGTTGATCAATAGCCATTGTAGACCAAGCTTCAAAATCAAATGCAGTGAATGTGAAATCTTTGAAGATGGCAGAGAACTTGGATACTTGTACAATTGGGAAAAACTTTGTTCAGAACAGGATTGCCATAAACTGGACTTTGTCCAAAGTCTGAAACGGTCAGTATAATTTTGGTGTTATTATGTGCCAGCTCGATGTTCATTCCTTTATTCATCTAATTAAGTGATGCAGGAGTAGTGTACAATACCTCATATTATCATAATTATTTTCTTACAGTTCAAAGAAGTTGATCAATGTACAGGATTTATCTGAACATGACCGAGAAATGCTGCTTCACAGGTGTGGATTTGATGGACTCCCATCAGAAGCAAACATCTGTCTGCATCACAAGAAAAAAATGCCCAGTTTTTGCACTTATTGCATTATTAACCAATTTTTTTTTTTTCTGCAATTCAATTTGCTACCCTTAAAGTTGATTTGGAATGGTCTCTACAGCACTCCATGGAGACTTGCCGGTGAGCCAATGCTTGTACTTGGGTCTACAAAAAGAAGTGCTGCCGAGACTTTTGAACTGTCACTCTCGATTATTATCAACCATCACTTTCTGCAGCTAAATGTTTTTCTTCACTGATCCTCATTCCATATCAAGATTCCATATCAAGATATTTGCCATTTGTGAAATTTAAAGTTCTGCACACAAAACAAGTATATTCTTGAAATTTCAGAAAAACGGCAAAAATGCTCGATTTAAGAATTTTTTCTAGGTAACTTAGAGATTTAGTACCAACTTGAAACTTCGTATATAAACAGATATTGTCATTACCTTTCTGGTAGTATATTTAGTTTTTTGGTACATCTTGTCATATTTTGTCAATTGCCAATTGAATATCGACAATAAATGCGAAATTCGTTTTTTGCTGGGTCATATGAGAACTAAAATACAATTATTTCTGCAAATTCTTTATGTATTTTTATTCTATAAGAGAAGGAGATTGTTCAACAAGAAAAGTAAGTCTCAGCTACTGTTACAAGGGGTTCAAATGGGGATTTGAAATGTGAACCGCACAAAGCGAGTGAAATTTATTTTGGATGTTTGAAATTTATTTTAAAACAAACAGCAATGAATAGACACCTGAAACTGACCCCATACAGAGTGCACATACAGGACTAACAGCATAAAAAAATCAGCTCTCTAGCTTGTACGGTTTCGAAGATACAGCCCCTCAAAAATGGTAATAATTTTAAAAGCGTTAGGAATGTCACGAAAATGGCCATACTTTTTCAAAAATTTATAAATCCGAAATTATTGCTAGTACCAGGCTAATATTGCACAAAGTTACTACATTATAGTCAAAGTTCATAAGAAAAAAATATCAAGCAAATCAGAGATGGTCATGCGGGAAGGTTCTGTTGAATTGAGGTGGAATGACCCACTAGTTAGTGTTAAGAAGTGTTAAATTTTAACTCCAAAAGAGTCAATAATTACACAAAGTTAGTGTCAAGTTACTAACTCTTCAAAAATAGTTAAATAAACTCTTTGTGGTGTGGACCCATATAGACACTTCAAAAGTGTTGAAATCAAATCATAGAGTGTTAATTTGAGTATGCTGATTTTGCTGTGTGGTATTTTTGCTTAAATTATGAAACAATAATTAAATAATTCGAAAAACTTTTGCTTGTACTGTGCCCTTCAGTGTGTGTGTGTGTGTGTGTGTGTGTGTGTGTGTGTGAGAGAATTTTTTTTTTCTTTTTAATGCTGAATCCAAAATTCCAACTACTCACCCTAAAACAATATAAAAAGAGGGACTAACAACAATTTTTTTCAGCAGGGCCCAGTGCTGTCCCCTCTCAAAGACAGCCCACTGCAGTTCAAAGATGAGATGAGTAAGTCACTTAAAATAGTTTATTTCCATTTGTAGTTCATCAGTACTTTGACTGAACCTAAGTGATTATTCCAGATTTCAGATGCCTTGAAGTTTTTCCTGATAATCAAGTGACTTGCAGACCTCACACCAATGATTCAAATAAATCTGCTGAGGAAGAAAAACTCCATGTTCCAAAAAAGGTTGGCTGTTGTCTCACTGAATTTACTATTCCAAGTGTCATAAGGGTTTATCCAACTGTTCAAACTTGCATTATAATGCAGTTCCTTTCTATGGCCAGAAGGTGGCAAAGTTTGACAGCTAATCTCTTTTGGGGTGTTTTTGTGTAGTGTTCTGTATTTAAATAAGTCCTTTTTAATGACAAATCACTATATAAAGGTTTACTTTTTTTTTCTAGTTGGTGCAAATAAGTGAATGGAATAGAAAGCAAATAAATATAGTGTCTTATCATTCTTAGGATATTTTTCTGAAAAATGCGGAGTCTTGGGCAAGACTAGTGAGACAGCCGGTCACCCCAGCTGCAATCAAGTCCTCCAAAGAGAGTTTCCAGCTGTTTCGTAAGGCTGCAATAGAAAAGGAAGAACGTGAGAAGGCACTGAATAGAAAGCCGATGGATGAACACAAGGAGCAGGAGAATCCTCAAAAGAACAGGTAAACAGTAAATGCAATGAGACTGGCCCCCAACTTTAAATACAGACGAAGCCAGAATTTTACATGCACTGTGCAAAAACACACATTTCATTTTTTGTCTCATTCATAGTCATTCCCAAGGGCCATGACAGACAAATATTCAATGCGCCACAACCAGCTGTGGTTGAGATGCAGCTGCCTGTGATTATAAACCTGTCCAGTAGGAGGTGTCATGTGTAGATGAAGCTTCTAGTCATGAACTATTTCTTGAACCGATTGGCTGAAGTGGTTCGATGCCTCATGAGACTTCATCTCACCATCACTACAGGATACCCATCTGCTGCAACGTGTAGGAAATTTCAGCGTGTGTCAAACCGCTGCTGAATAAGTCCTTGATCAAAGTAGTATTTGATTCTAGCACTGCTGCGCACAAAGCCACTTCCGGTTCACGTGAACCGGACCATTTAAATATTAAAATCAAATTCAGTTCCGTGGCCCGTTTTTTCATTTTGTATTTTTGATCCAAGTCTAAAATTGAAATATGAAAAACCAGGCATCTTTTCGTTTTTTGTGTTCAATTAAAAAGCGAAAAACGAAATAAAACGTTACTTTTTCCTTTTTTTTTAATTTTTGATTGACAATTGAAAATGGAAAGAACGAATGATACACAGATAGCAGATAGATAATGAATAATAATAAGGTGATATAAAATACCTAAGTACATCAAAATGATTAAATGAAGCTAGACAAAGGAAAAGATACCATGCAGAATTCATGAATAGGCTAATGAAAAGAGAAATGTTTTCAACCTCGATTTAAAAAGTGTCTACAGTTGAAAGTTTAATCTCCACTGGAAGTTTGTTCCACTTGTTTGCAGCATAACAGCTAAATGCTGCTTCTCCATGGTTAGTCTGGACTAGTTGACCCAAGTCCTTGGATCCAAGATCCCCTCTGGGTTTATACTCTCTGAACACATCACAGATGTATTCAGGCATTTGTAGACGATCAGTAAGATTTTTGGAATCTATTCTCTGACTAACTGGAAGCCAGTGTAAAGATTTTAAAACTGGTGTGATGTGTTCTGATCTTTTAGTTCTGGTTAAAACTCTAGCAGCAGCGTTCTGGATGAGCTGAAGCTGTTTAATGCTCTTTTTGGGAAGTCCAATGAAAAGACCATTAGAGTACAGTGATCCCTTGCCAATTCGTGCTTTAAGTTTCGCGGTTTTAGTTATTCGCGGATTTTTCGGAAATAATATAATTTAAGAAAAAAATCACAGAAATTCCGCCACCCCACAGCAGACGAGAGGCTGCAGCTGCCAGTGAAACGTCAAATGATGACTCACAGCCTCCTGTAAGCAACACGAGAAACGCAGACGGCCCAGAACTCTAGAATCTGAGCTCTGATTGGCCGAGACGCATCACCCAAACATTATGTGCGTTCTCTCACAGCGAAGAAAAGTTGTGAGCCAGCCTGGCCCCTTTTAAGAAGGTAGCCTTATGGGTAATGTAGTGTGTGTGTTGTGAGACAGCAGAAGAAAACGGGGTTAGATGAAAAGTGTAGTGAGCATCAACAGCAGCCCAGCGTGTATAGATTTACATTCTCTGTTAACCGACAGGAGCCCAACAATACAACCTGTGTGATGTTACAAGTTCCTGCAGTGCCAGAATAAAGTTCTCGTTCCATGCAGAGAAAACCAGACTTTTTCTTTTGTTGTTGTTAGCGTGTTACCCACTAATTTCGAGCCAAAAATAGCACAATATCAGCATTTTTTTTTTACTATGGTTCAGAGACCAGAGGCTGTGAAGGTAACAGAAAGACCATAGTTAAGCTTTTGTCATACATGCAAGAGATCACTTTACTGATAAAAATATGACAGACTTGGCCATGATTGGTGGCAATATTTCTGCTTTTAACTTGTCGGTCTTGGGCTCTTTTCAGCTGCTCTATGTCACACATCAAAATGGGTAAATCTTAGTTGGTTTAGCTGGTGGTGGCATATTGGAACAATAGTTAAGTGAACATACTTGCAGGTCTATACATTTCATACACCCTGGAGGCGTTAGTTTTTTCTGTTTGAGCTGCTTCTCTTACTTCCTGGTCTAATCCCAGAGTGATGCAGTGGCTTGCAAAAGTATTTGGACCCCTTGAACTTTTCAACCTTTTGCCACAATTCACCACAATTCAGGCTTCAAGCATAAAAATATAAAATTTCAATTTTTTCTCAAGAATCAACAAGTGGGAGACAATCGTGATATTTTAAACTTTTTTTTAACAAATGAAAAACTGAAAAGTGGGGCATGCAATATTATTCGGCCCCCTTGCGTTAATAGTTTGTAGCGCCACCTTTGCTGCAATTACAGCTGCAAGTCGCAGTGAGGTTGGATGGAGAGCATTTGTGAACAGCAGTCTTCAGCTCTTTCCACAGATTCTGGATTGGATTCAGGTCTGGACTTTGACTTGGCCGTTCTAACACCTGGATACGTTTATTTGTGAACCGTTCCATTATAGATTTGTCTTCATGTTTTGGATCATTGTTCTGTTGGAAGATAAATCTCCGTCCCAGTCTCAGGTCTTCTGCAGACTCCAACAGGTTTTCTTCCAGAATGGTCCTGTATTTGGCTCCATCCATCTTCCCATCAGTTTTAACCATCTTCCCTGTCCCTGCTGAAGAAAAGCAGGCCCAGACCATGATGCTGCCACCACCATGTTTGACAGTGGGGATGGTGTGTTCAGGGTGATGAGCTGTGCTGCTTTTACTCCAAACATATCATTTGCATTGTGGCCAGAAAGTTTGATTTTGGTTTCATCTGACCAGAGCACCTTCTTCCACATGTTTGGTGTGTCTCCAGGTGGCTTGTGGCAAACTTTAAACAAGACTTTTTATGGGTATCTTTGAGAAATGGCTTTTTTCTTGCCACTCTTCCATAAAGGCCAGATTTGTTCAGTGTATAACTGATTGTTGTCCTCTGGACAGACTCTCCCACCTCAGCTGTAGATCAGTTCATCCAGAGTGATCATGGGCCTCTTGGCTGCATCTCTGATCAGTCTTCTCCTTGTTCCAGATGAAAGTTTAGAGAGGGGGTCACGCAACAGCGGACTCCGGTCAGGATCTGGACCGGGAGATGGTTCTGTCCGGACCCATGATCAATGCAAAAAATAAGTAGTGTCATTTTCACATAGCGGTTTTGAACGACCGTGGATATTTACAGCGGGTGCTGCTACTTCAGTTAATACGGTAATCTAGCTGGTAGTCTGAGACGTATCTTTGAAATGCGTATTTGTTGTTGGCAACAAACACATGGCCAAAGTCCCTCTCTGACATCACATCAACTAGAATACAGTGGCCACATGCAAATTCTCCGAGCAAATCAAGATTATATCCCCAGAATTCATTGCACCCCCAAACCAAACCAGCCCTACATTGTTCCCAGCAAACCCCAAATCAGTCACATAAGCACAAACTTTAGCACTGACGTTAGCAACAGCGCAGGAAGAAAGCAAAGTAGATACCACGGAGATGTCATGACTTGCTGGAAAAAGAGAAAGGTAGACACTGAAAACCATTGTTTTAAAGACGAATGGACAGCAAAATATATGTTTATAATCTCGGCCGGCAGTTTGAAGCCTGTCTGCCTCATAAGCTCAGAGACCGTGGGAAGTGGGAAGTGCCACTATGATTTTTTTTTTTTTTTTTTTTTTGCACTTTTTAGTTAATGTTTTCTGAGTGTACATGAGTTTAACTTTTTTAATTAAAGCGGCCTTTAATTCAAGAAGAAAGGACAGTTCAAAGAAAAATGTTTTATGAAAAAGTCAACACCGTCTTTTGCACTTTTTAGTTTTTTTCAGGGTTTAATTTTTTACTTGAAGAGGCCTTCAGTTCTTCAGGCATGGACTTGCACTATTATTGATTTTATTCTGAGGTTTCACTTTTGGTTGATATAAAAGCCTTAAACTTACTTGAATGCATGGGACTGTTTTTATTTATGATAAAAGATATGGAATATGTTGGAATATTTCCTGCATTTGAAGTTAAAATGAAAATTAGGTACTTTTTCTAAAAGTCTAAACTTGGCTCAGACCTTCTACTTAGGCAAAATTTAGTAACCGGACCTCGGTGACTTTTAATTGAATACCCCTGGTTTAGAGGGACGGCTGGGTCTTGGTAGATCTGCAGTGGTCTGATACTCCTTCCATTTCAATATGATTGCTTGCTCAGTGCTCCTTGAGATGTTTAAAGCTTGGGAAATCTTTTTGTATCCACATCCTGCTTTAAACTTCTCCACAACAGTATCTGGGACCTGCCTGGTGTGTTCCTTGGTCTTCATGATGCTCTCAGAGCTTTAACCAGAACCCTGAGACTATCACAGAGTAGGTGCATTTATACGGAGACTTGATTACACACAGGTGGATTCTATTTATCATCATCAGTCATTCAGGACAACATTGGATCATTCAGAGATCCTCACTGAACGTCTCGAGTCAGTTTGCTGCACTGAAAGTAAAGGGACCCAGAGTAGTCTTTGTCAAGCATATCATTTTTATGCAGGAATAGCTTCACTTTCTATTGTCTGGGTGTGATAATCTGATAAATCCAATTTCAGATTATTTGTCTCACATATGCTCGTGCAGCCTCAGTGCACACAAGATAATTATTAATATATATTTTTTTTCACTTAGTATTCACACGTGCTATTTTCACTTGAGCTGAAACGCTGCACCACATGACAATGGTCCCTGCTGTCATTGCTCAGTATCAATCTTGGGGTAACAAGGCAAAGTATACAGTTTTTTAAAGGAAATGTGATTTGCAGTTGGTCTTTTTTTTTTTGCCATGTCTGTGCTCCTTTTACATCCCATAATGCACTAGCTAATGGTCTAGGATAAAAAGCATCTTTCTGGCTTTAACAACAAAATTTGTCAGACTATTGGAAGCCTGAGGGGTGTACTACGAAGCGAGATTAGAGGGTTAGCGAGGTATGTTGAGTCTAAAGCCAGGATTTCCAGTACCACGAAGGTGGCTCTCTTTTAACCTGGCTAGATCACCATGGTAACTTACTCTGCAAGCTTAACCTGGTTCGGAGCAGGTTATGTGCAGAGTTTAGGCTCAAATCAGCTATAAAAAGCGCCACCCTTTCACTTACCACCTCTTTCAGAGATGGCATCACCTTTTTAGAGAAATCCCGTTGACCTGAGCGCCAGGATTGTGCGAGGATCTCTATGGAGGGAGAGTATTCAGAGACCGGACTGATCCGCTGGTTTCCCATGACCATATTCTCTATGAATGCTATAGATTTCCAGCTGAGGGAATACGTTACATTTGTAATCTGCTAGAGCCATATATTGGCAGCACCACCAAACGCAGCCGTGCGCTCACAGTAGCGCAAACGGTGTGCGTTTCTTTGCGTTTCTTTGCCACAGGAACCTACATGCATTCAGTTGGCGATGCTGAAAAATCTGAGCAAGAATACTGGAATAAAGGTTGTACTTGCTCTTACTAAACTGTTGAATATGTTTGTAGTATTCCCTGGACATCTGCCCACGCTTCAAATAAAAGAAGCGTTTTACTAAATCTTAGGTAACATAAATTAATAGTCCATTATATTGATAATCAGTGTGACGTGGAATTTCATGTGAAATGTTTCTGTTTGCTTCAGGTAATATTAACACTTTTACACAGAGTATTATCCACATACTGAAAAAAATGATGAAAGCAACTACCTTACATACCACTTTGAATTATATTTTTGTGCTTGGTCTTGATTTGCAGCCAAGTCCTTTTTGTAGTGCTGGTACTACAGCTATTAGAACGCCCATTAAATCTGGTTAGTCTATATGCTATTATATAGCTGCTGGTGTACTGGGCTGCATTATATTGAAAACTGTTTCTAATATTTTGTCCACTCCATTAACATATATGAGGGGGACAAAATATTAGGTACACTTTTCAATGTAACACAATCCAGTACACCACCAGCTATGACTTCAATAATAAATATAAAGTAGAATTATCTATTATTACCTTTTTGACAATTTTAACAAAAACTAAAAAATGTAGAAGCTTATTAAAAGTAGAATATAGCAAAGCGTTTGTATTGGATTGTATTAGATTGCACAGGTGTACATATTAAAGTGGCCGGTGAGCGTATATTGGTATCACAGATAATATTAAATCTTAAATTAATTTCACGTAGATTTAGCAAAAACCTAAAGTGATTTTCATTTATCATTCATAATGGGACAGTCAGACCTACATAATGTTTAAATCTGCTGCATTAAGTTTAAAGTTTAAGCGCTCTTAAAGAGGGAGGGAGATTAATTAAGGTGCATTAAGTGGTGAAATAAATATAACTTACGAATTTACACGATCTGCAATTTTTTGTCAGCACTCCTCTCTGGCTTTATTCGCACCTACAGTGTTGCTTTTGGCTGTAAAGATTTCTTTGAAATCCTCATAGCCCTGCATTATTAAAACCTGCTCCTCCTGACTGAAATATACGGACCGCCATCTATCCATTTGATCCGGAAGAGGCGTCAAATGACGCATCAAACATCCCCTTTTATGTGAACGCGCACAGAGCAGAAAGCAGAAAGCCGCGGTTAACAAAGATAGTTGATAACCACCGTTGTGGTACCAGTTATCTCTGATGGAGAGTTTCAGGTTTGTTAAGCCATCTCACCCAAAGAAAGCCTGGCTGTGTCGAACTTGCTTCGTAGTACACCCCTCTGGACAGGTCTAATGAATTGTGTGTTTTGTTTTCTTTGTTTCATCATGTCGGTAGATCCATTTTTGGTTCTATATATCAGTGGTAGAGGGTAGCTACATATTGTTCTTATTTGTATTATTTGTTTCGGTGTTCTTTTTGTTTTGTTTTTGGTGTGTGTCTGTTGTGTTTTTTTTTTTTTTTTTTTTGTTTTGTTTTTTGTTATAAATTGGATACTAGTATGTGGTTAAATGCAGAAGTGCTTCTCATAGCCGTAATTTAACAAAAGGAGAGAATGGGACAGCTGTTCATCGCATTCAAGCCTGGCACATGTAAAGATGTAAAGCATTGCACTGTACTTCCACTGGGCCACTTTCTGCGTTTGAGGTCTTTTATACTTGATGATGTCATTTAAACTTTAGCATTATATATTACTGCACTATTGTTCAGTTTTGTTTTGTTTTTTATTTGTTTACCATGCTTACTTGAAGCTCTTCTATATAACAATGTTGTGACTAAAATAACTGAATGTAGTTATTTGTTTTGTTTGGGTTTGTTGGGGGTTTTTTTGTTGATTTTTTTTGGACTTGTTGATTTGTGTATCATGTCAAACTCTGAGATTTTGAAAATAAATGATTCTGTCTCTTGGCTTTCCCAACTATGACTTCCAGTATATCTCTTGTCATTTATGAAAATACTTGATTGATTTGCTGATGTACGCAGGTGGAGTGAACAGCTGACCAAATATAGAACTGCTGAGCCACTTTATAGCATGACGTGAGAGCAATTGCCACATTTTCAACGAAAAGAAGACAAAGGACATTGTGAATTTTAGGATTACAAATGAGTTAAATTCTGTTTCTATTATGGGATAAGAGGTGATGAAGGACCGTAGCTACCTCGGTGTTCTACTGGACAACAGACTGGAAATGCAACGCTGAAGTTATCTGCGAGAGTTCCTCACCACAGTACCGACCTGCTCCATTGATTTTTAAAATACTGTTTCTACTGTAACAATATCAGTGACGATTCCTGACAGGAATAGTGGAACAATTTGAAGAAGACAAGTACAGCTTGTTTGGAAAGCTCACCTAAAGGGATTCCTCTCTCTGAAGGGAACATAGTAGCATGACTGATGTTTGCAAACGTGTATGACTGCCATGACTTTGGTAAGAAAGTGGGGGGTGGATCAAGGTTTTGAAATGGCCCTGAAGTCCACACTCAACCCAGCTGAAATCCTGTGGGGGGATTTTAAGAGCACTTGGCATAAACAAATGTCCACAAACCTTGAGGTACTGAAGCAGTGTTGTAAAGAGTCATCCAAAGTTCTTGCCCAACAATCCAGCAGACTGATATACAGACACCTGGGAATAAATGCTGAAGTGTGAAGGTTATAGACCTTAAATCTTGGTGCGTAGTTCTTCCACACAGTGCGCTTTTGCCTTGGGGGGGTGGTATGTACATGTATGAGATCTGTCTAGACTGCATTGTTCAGCATGCTCATATCCCAGCATTCTCTTACCGATGATTTAAAATGATGCTGCTTTCAAGTAACTCAGCTCTTTTTCTCGCAGCCTTTCAGAACCATCTAACGTGGAACAAACTCTGCAGCATGTTAAAGAGGGATCTGATTTGCTAGACAGCATTTTGACGGAGGCTGTCTTGGATGCTCCTAAAAACACAAATCAACAGAAGTCTTCCAGTGAAACACAATCTTTGAACACACAATCCTCTGTGGATAAAGACAGGGACATGGCCCGCCGAAAAGAACAAGAACGCCGCAGGCGAGAGGCCGTAAGTATTTTCACCTGTTTGAACAAATGACCATGGCTCATTTAAGGTACTGGTTTAAAAAGACATGAACTAACACGTTTTTGTTTTTGTTTCTCTTTGTCTAGATGTCTGGTATTGACATGACTATGCAGTGGGACATAATGACCACATTTGAACTTAACCTGGACTAAAACTGGGATTTAGTTGAAGAATACTTCATGTCACAATTCAATAACGTGAACTTTTGTTTCTGTCTTGGGAACTAAAGAAAACTGTGTAACAGTTAAATTGTGTGGGGGAGGGAAAGAAAGAAATGGCTTTGGCCCGTAAACTGGCCTCATATTTGTTAAGTAACTCTAGACATTGTAATGATTGGCATGAAACACTGTCATAACTGAAACTGACATTTCCTATTGTTCTATACTTGTTACATTTAGATAACCTTTCTGCAGTTGCAAGTGACAAGCAAATCTACTCAGTGTTACTCATCTTTTTTTTTTTTTAAATAAAATGTGCAGTTATTGTATTACATCCAGTGAATTCTTACATCTTTTCAGTTAATGCTGCTTACAAATGCACTCGTCGTAGACGAAGACACTGTTGGTACATTTCCACAATGTATTTTGCTTCCTAAACACTCGTGCATTAAAGTAACTCACTACAAGCAAAGATGATTAATCCCTCTGAGTTTCTAGTATGGGATTGTTCTAATCTGGATTTTTAATTTATTTTTTTATTTTTTGCTGTCTGAATGGACCATGTAAACTGCACTTTAACTTTGTTATAATTCTAGCTGTTCCACAGTTGTTTCGGCAGTATTGGCATATTCTGTTCGCTTAAGTTGTTGGGGTTTTTTTTTCTTTTTAATTCCATATAATAAAGCTATTTTCAATTAATGATTTCACTTCATCAGTAGTTCGGTTGAACTGCAATAATTACTTAGCAGATTGCTAAATTTTCCCTCATGCCGCCCATTAAAATAAGTGGATGTAATTATTGAGTCTATGCCCTGTACACTTTACACATTTTTATATCACCAGTCTACCTGCATGTAGCTTCGTAGTTAACACCAAACCCTGCTTTATGGATTACCTTTTGCAACCATTTTCATATGTCTCTGCTGTAATTGAATCGTAAGCACCAAAGGTGCAAGGACCTTTTTGTTTATGTAAAGATTTTTATTTAAATTATATAATGTGAAGAACATGCAGAGATCAGAAAAGGCCCCAGTCATGAAGACCAGGGACCTTCTAGGAGTGAGATGCCAGTACTCACCACAAATCCATCTCACTGTCTAGTTTATTGTAAACTAGCAACTACCTTAGAAAGGTATTTTGTGTATTTTTAGGATACTAAATACAGCAATTTGGTATATATGAATAAGACAGTTGCAGTGATCTGAAAATGTATTTTGATAGTTTTGGCCATCCCAGAGTAGGCCTGTAAAATACCTTTTTACTGTGATCAAATTTAGAGCATATATGAATGCTTACTCTAAAATATCCAAACATGTCCAGCATTGTTTAATTGCCTTTTACCACATACAAATGAAGGTGCCTTGTTACTTCATCTTTATCTCAGATTGAGCAATTTCATTGTCACCTCAACATTGTAGACATGTTCATCATAAATTTGAAGTCTGTATTAACTGAATATTTATTGAAAAAAAGAAAGATACCTTGACATTGACGATGTCAAGGTGTCCAACACAACATGCTAAAATCCAGGTTTCTCGACTCGGGTCCCACCTCCAAAACAGATGAGCTAATGTGATTAACTGTATTTTTTTCACGCTGACTGGCTCTGGTTGTAATTGTCACTGAAGCGCATCAATCAGATGTGCCAAATGAAGTAAGCTACACAGTTTTATCTGTGTCAGTGGAAATGCCAGCTACAAGGAAGATGGTCATTAAGACCTCTTTTCATTTTGATGATGTAGTGTCTGAAAAACATGATATATACCTGATATTTACATGATATTGACCTTTTTATATAAAGTTCAACTACAACTCTTTAACAGCTGTAAGGCCTTTGCAGGAAAAATCCCTGAGTTCATTGGGTTTGTTTGCTCCTCTTGTATAAGGATGTTCTCAAGGACACGTTCCCAGGCTTTACACATTTGGAGGATCTGTGCTCAGTTAGGCAGTATATCCTGCCTCTTATCAGAAATCCCAGATGGTTATTGTCCAAAGGGAAAAACATGTTGGGAACTGTCAAAAGAAGACATGATTTAATTCCAAACTTGTCTGAAATTAGACCTGGCTACGACTATATAAACTTTCCTCTGATGTACATGCTCGGTTCTCCCTACCAGTTCGTTTCCAGGAGATCCCAGACCCGCTGCAGGGGTCTGTTATTGTCTGGAGCAGCGGCCTGGAGCAGCTTTTTTCTGAACCCATTAACACTCAGAACGGCACAGCGAATCCAGACTGGAAGAGATTGAGGGCAGAAAAGTCACATCATCGTCACCAGGAGATCTCCAAACTTCTTCTGACGACAGAAAACTGCAATTACCAGGAGTTGCTTGTTGGAAATAAGTTTCTCAGTTGCCCTGAGTCCTTAGTAATTGTAATAAGCCACCCAACTGTATACTGGATATATACATATATATATATGGACATAAGTACATAAAAAGTTGTTTATTATTTGGAAATTTCCTTATCTTATTTTAAGAAAAAAAATCTTTCCAAGCATCAGAAGAAAGTGTATTTATGGGAGGTGACTTGAACCATTGAACACTTGAACAATTCCTATATGCTACCTGAAAGTCCCAGATAGTTGGTGCGCTGCTGGTAAACACGCTCTGGTCATCTGTGGTTTAACTGGCGAGCAAGCCGATTTAACAAAATCTCTGCCATTTTCTCACCATTTTCTCAGCTGAGGCCATATCACGCTTTTTATACAAGAGTTAATTAGAGCGGTAGAGCCGTTGTGTACACACTAGAGGTGGGCAGATCGATCCAAATATCGATATCGATACCAACGCTGGTATTGATATCGAGTGATACTTGTGTAAAAAGATTGAAACTCAAGCTTTTTTAGAGTGCGAATTCATTGAAGTCTGTGTGTGACTCGCTGTCGCTGTGTCCTCCCCTCTCGCCTCGTCTTTTGAGGAGAAGAGACATCCCTCATTCCCTGGGCCTGACAGACTCTCAACCCTGAGACAGAAGTCATTGGCAGACGCCTTTCAGTCCAACAGAGAGTATCCAGGTAGATCAGAGTGGTCATCTTCAGCTTCACTTCATATTAACTTTCAAAGTACATGTTACTAAAGTCATAATGTTACTGGAGCCAACTCAGAAAAATCTAATTAAGACCTTGAAATAACCCAGTACATGACATGTATCCCATTGAAAGATATTATCTAAGATAAAATAACATTAGATAATCGTTTATTTATCCCAGAATGGAGTTAAAGTGATGGGAAAGGGCACACAGTGCAAACAAAATTACACAAATATTGAAAGATATAATATAATAGCTGTACTAGAAAAAACATGAACAGAACAATTCAGCTCCAAGGAATATTTACACAGAAATGTTAACTGTGATAATAAAGTATTTTGCTGTCACCTATAAAGTTTGTCAAAATTCTATCCTAGGTTTTAACAAAATAATCCAAAGACAAAAATCACAAAAACACCAAAAGGTCAGCAGTTTCATAACAGATCAAGCTTAATATGAAAAAGTATCAGTATCGGCAATACTGGCCCTGTATTTACTTGGTATCGGATCGATACCAAAATTCCCAGTATCGCCCAGCTCTAACACACACACCCCTGTGACTCATCGCCTCTGCCGCCCCCCCGTTCTGCCCCAGTACAGCGACTGGTGAAGCGATACGCGCCTGGAGGCTGCCAGCTTTCACCCACCCCCCACCCGATCCACATCCCCCAACAGACCCACCCGACCCACATCCTCCAACCCTCACCCCTTTCCAGGTCTGAGTCTGTGGTACCATTGTCTGTTACTATTGTACCGAGGTGTTTTTTCTTTTTTTTGTAATCTCATGCTGGGTCCCAGTACTGGAGACAGTGTAAGCAGTACCTTTTTTTTTTCTCCTCCTTTTTCCTCTTGGTAACCTTTTTTCTAATCTATGAAAAGGAGCGCTGGTACGCCAGCAACTCCACAGGTACACCGTTGACCCTTGTCTTGGCTTGTTTGTTTGTCTTATCAAATCAAATCAAATCAATCTTTATTTGTATAGCGCTTTTCATGCAAAACATGCAACACAAAGTGCTTTACAGAATTAAAAACAAATAATCACAATAAAACCCCTTCCCTCCCACCCTCCATACTAAACACATACACACGCACAATCACAACCAATAGGGCGACATGGCATGGCACTGAGGATTAAGGAAACGCCACCTTTTGGGCCGTCCACACTGGGAGGAGCCGCAGGCCTTATCAGGGTGACCGGCACCTGGGCCCCCCGACTCCAACTGACAGGCGGACCCCCAGATCAGTAGGAGGAACCCCCAGCCAGCCAGGCCAGAGGGACCCAAGGACAGCACCCCCAGTCACCTGACACAGCTCCCAGTGTGGAGGACCCCCCTGAGGAAACACTGGAGTTAAAAGATAATGACTAAAAGCATAAAATAGCAAGATACAAGCAGCTAAAAGCAGGTAAAAGCATCATCCTAAAAAGCAAGTTAAAAGGAGCAACATAAAACAGGATAGCACCAGATAAACGTAAGAAGAGTTTAAAATATTAATTAAAAGCCTGATTAAAAAGGTGTGTCTTTAGTCTTCCTTTAAAAATATCAACAGTCTCTGCAGTCCTGAGGCCCTCCGGCAGGCTGTTCCACAGGTGGGGGCCATAGTGGCTAAATGCTGCCTCACCGTGGGTTTTTGTTCTAGGTTTTGGTATGGTTAAAAGGCCAGTGCCGGAGGACCGCAGGGTCCGCGAGGGTTGATATGGTAAAAGCAGGTCAGATAAATAAGAGGGCGCAAGGCCATTAAGACATTT
The DNA here is from genome assembly GCA_018398805.1 of Hirundichthys speculiger. Taxonomy (NCBI): domain Eukaryota; kingdom Metazoa; phylum Chordata; class Actinopteri; order Beloniformes; family Exocoetidae; genus Hirundichthys; species Hirundichthys speculiger. The sequence goes on along the minus strand of JAGFBZ010000973.1, from coordinate 538,576 downwards.
AAATACCAGTAAGAGAATCTTAAAATCGATCCTGAAGCAGACAGGGAGCCAATGCAGCGACTTTAAAACTGGCGTAATGTGTTCCCGCCCTCTGGTCTTCGTCAGCACGCGAGCGGCTGAGTTCTGTAATAACTGGAGATTTGAGATACTCTTTTTGGGAAGACCAGAGAGCAGGGCATTACAGTAATCCAAGCGACATGAAATAAAAGCATGCATTAGCACCTCCGTATTGGCCTGAGAGAGAAACGGGCGGACTCTGGCTATGTTCTTAAGGTGATAAAAACCTATTTTGTTATATTTTTAATATGTGGTATAAAATTTAGCTCAGAGTCAAAAAATCACGCCCAAATTCTTTACTGATTGCCTCGGTTTAAGATCCTTTAGTTTTGGTAAAAGTTTCTCTCTCTGGCCTTCAGGACCTATAACTAAAACCTCAGTTTTGTCCTGGTTGAGCTGTAGGAAATTCTCTGCCATCCATGACTTGATGTCTACAATGCAGTTAAAAAGGACATCAATTGGTCCTGTGTCATCAGGAGCCACGGCGATGTACAGCTGTGTATCATCAGCATAACTGTGGAAGCTGATGCCGTGTCTCCTAATGACGTCCCCAAGGGGAAGCATGTAAAGATTAAAAAGAAGTGGACCTAAAATTGAGCCTTGGGGAACCCCACATTCAATTTCATGGGGTTCCGAGGAACATGTATCCATACTTACATAAAAGCATCGGTCTGTGAGATAGGAACAAAACCAGTTAAAAACAGTACCGGAGAGGCCGACCAGGTGTCTGAGTCTATTTAATAAAATGCGATGGTCTACTGTATCAAAAGCCGCACTTAGATCCAGTAGTAGAACCAACACCGTGAGCTTTTTATTATCTAAATTCCACCTGATGTCATTTAAAATCTTTAAGAGTGCTGTCTCGGTACTGTGGTTCCTCCTAAAACCAGACTGATGTTTCTCTAAAATGCTATTTCTGTTTAAAAAGTCATTAATTTGGTTTTAAAAACCAGTTTTTCTAAAATTTTACTTAAAAATGGTAAGTTGGATACGGGTCTGTAATTATTAAGAACGTTTGGGTCTAAATTGCTCTTCTTCAGAAGGGGCTTCACCACCGCCGTTTTAAAGGCGGTAGGGAAGACACCCGTCTGAAGAGAGCAATTCATGATGTTTAAAAACTGCTCCTCGAAGACTCCATAAAACGATTTTAAGAGTGATGTGGGAATTGGATCTAAAAGGCAGGTTGTAGGGTTTACTTGGGAGAAAACTCGACCAAGTGTCCTTGCATCAACCAGGGCAAAACTCTCCAGCGTCTCCTCAGGCAAGGACAACAATCCAGGTGTGCTTACAGGCAAAACTTTCTGGGATGACAGACAGGATCTGATGTCCTTGATTTTTGTTCTGAAGTGGTCTGCAAAGTTTTCACAGAGATCATCCGTGGGTGTCTTAAAAACTTTATTAAAATTAGTGCCTGTTAAAATATTAAAGGTGGAGAAGAGGAACCGGGGGTTGTTTTTATGGTTGGTGATGAGTTGTGAGAAATGGGAGATTCGTGCCTTTTTTACTGCGTTATTGTAGGTTTTGAATTGTTGGCGTAAAATCTCATGATGTACTGTTAATTTACTTTTTCTCCATCTTCTCTCTGCAATCCTGCATTTTCTTTTCAGTATGTTAACTTCATCTGTTTTTCTCCACGGAGGTGTAGGTTTTCTTTTCATTGTTTTCGTCACAGGTGGAGCTACTGAGTCCAGAGTTGACTTCAGTTTACTGTTAAAATTGTCAACAATAAAATCACAAGGTGCAGGTAAAACTACAGCAGGAGTGCTCTGTAAAATCTCAATAAAGTTTGCAGCCACTTCAGAAGTTAGGTAGCGTTTCCTGACTGTTCTCACCGGGGCCTCCTCCTGGTTAAAACTGGTGATGTTAAAAAATACACAGTAGTGGTCGGACACAGCCAGGTCAACAACAGAGGACACACCGATGGACAGGCCATGGGTTATAACCAGGTCCAGGGTGTGTCCTCTGTTGTGAGTTGGCTGTGTGACGTGCTGCTTAAAATCAAGACAATTTAAAAGGTTTAAAAACTCTCTGGATACTGGATCCGAGGTATCATCAACATGTACATTAAAATCACCAGTTATTAAAATCCTGTTATAATAAGTGTGAATTTCTGATAAAAGTTCAGAAAATTCACTGATAAAAGAACTAGAGTGATGAGGTGGTCTGTACACAGTGATGCAAAGAATCGGAGGGCTGCTAAAAGTAAAGGCATGGTGCTCAAATGACTTGTAACAGTTAAAAGACACTCCATTTGAGGTCAGTGAGTTATTTATAATAGATGCCGTTCCTCCTCCTCTTTTACCCTCTCTAGTAGAATATAAGAAATTAAAATTTGGTGGGCAGGCCTCGGTGAGCACAACAGATGCGTCCGTGCCAAGCCATGTCTCAGTTAAAAGAAGACAGTCTAACTTATTGTCTAAAATCAAATCATTCATTAAAAAAGTTCTATTTAAAAGAGAACGAACATTAAAAAAGAGCCACATTAATGGTGACAAGTGGCTTGTTGATCCTGAAGGTGGGTTGTGGGTGTTTTGTAAATAGCCTAAGGTTATTAAAGTTCACAGAGTGAGTGTGGTGGCGTCTAGTGTGTTGGTGTAATGTAATAATTACCGGAATGGGAGAGGATCTGGTGTCAATTTGAAGTCCAAGTCCGGTGTTGTAAGTGTGGTGGCCAGAGGTGAGATGGAGTGGATACGAGCATGGACAGCAGGGGGCGCTTATCAGCAGAGTGGAGCATGGTGGCAGCAGAGAGGAAGAGTTGAGTCCAGTGACTGTCGTGGTGTCCAGGTGCAATTCAGAAGTAATTTGTCATGCCTGATTATTTTGACTGTTTGTAGTAACGGCATGGAAAATGGAAAATGTTTGCAGCCAGGGCACGGGAACCATGTGGACTAGGGTGAATTCCATCTCTGCTAAAAAATGGCCCGCGGTTCCAGAACAGGTTAAAATTATCAATTAAAGGCACATTGTGGGAGGAGCAGGCTGACTGCAACCAGGTGTTGAGACTCAGTAGCCTGCTAAAACGACCTATGCCTCGATGGAGTGAGGGGAGGGGTCCAGAGATAAAAACAGATTTACCACAGTCCCTGAGAAGGTTAAAAAGACTGATAAAATCCTGTTTTAAAATCTCACTCTCACGATCCGCGGTATTGTTGGTTCCAACGTGAATCACCACATTTCTGGCGCGGGGATGGTCACTCAGGAGGGCGGGGATCCGCTTGACCATGTCCAGGACTTTGGCACCGGGGAAACAGTACGTCGCAGACGTTTTGGATTTGATGTATTTCACTATGGAGTCCCCAATAACCAGTGTGACGGGTGAAGATGGCTCGGATGGAAGAGGAGGAGGTGACGGCTGCTTACAGTCTCGGTCCGGGATGTTGCGGCGAGATGACGGCGGGTTGGTGGTCCCATCACCCGGTGGAGGAGGCTGCGGCCGCCGGGCGCGGGACCGCCGATGTATTCCTTGGACGGATGTACTGACACCTGAATTTCCCCTTGGGGGATCAATAAAGTGTATCCTATCTTATCTTATGTTTAAATTCTTGTAGGACCAGGGTCCTCATGTACTAATACACTACCCAGCCAAAAAAAAAGGTCATGCACTCTAATATTTCAGTGGACCGCCTTTAGATTTGATTATGGCACACATTCGCTATGGCGAATATATATATATATATATACAGTCATGGAAAAAATTATTAGACCACCCTTGTTTTCTTCAGTTTCTTGTTCATTTTAATGCCTGGTACAACTAAAGGTACATTTGTTTGGACAAACATAACGATAACCCCAAAGATTGCTCATAAGAGTTTTATTTAAGAGCTGATATCTTACCATTTTCCATGGTTTTCTTGATTATAACCTAAATCACTTAAGTTTTTACATCAATAGCTATGGCGTTGTACTGCCAAAAACACTGCTTTTATGCATTCAGTGTTTTCTTTTCTGTCTGTTTTAGTAACATGATGACGTTTAGTGGTACCAGGTATTAAAATGAACAAGAAAGTGAAGAAAAAATGGTGGTCTAATAATTTTTTCCACATATATATATATATATATATGTATATATATATATATATATATAAAAATCTAAAACGTCATCATTCAGATTGCAATTAGTGAAATTTGAAATGGGCATATATATACTGTATACACACATTGTTCTTGAAAATCTTCTTAATGCTTTGTCTTACCCTGAGTGCTCTCTTCCCCAAATGGATTAGGAGAAAGAGAAGGAGTGAGAGAGAGAGAGAGAGAGAGAGAGAGCAAAAAAAAAAAACTCTCACAGTACTGATGTAAGTATTTGATCATCTCACACTTGAGCGTGATTTTCACATCACCATTCCAACATGACAAAATCACAAAGGTGAAGTTATAAAAAGATTCAAACTTTCATCTCACAGAGAAGAAGCTACTACATATGATGTCACTCAACTCCGTTCTGATTTTTGCAGAGCCTCTGTTTCTATTTTTGGTGATTTTCATCTCTTTTATGTAAAAGTTTGCAGTGACACACGAGGGCATGAGGTTTTCTGCTTATAACTTGAAACACACCGTCATCGTTATTGTCATCTTAAAAACAGGGTGGGGATTTTAAAGAGCAGTGTAGTCAGACAGAATGACACTTACTTGATTTATTTATAAAATTAAATGGTGAATACCTGGCTCAGTGAAATTCAAAATGCAGTGTATAGGAAGATATACAAAATAGTACAATAATCAACCATCACTGACATTTTTCTATCTTTCTATGGGAAGATCATGATAACATTCTACACTTTTTGAGCATGTATCTTTGAAGGAAAAATACAAAACAAAAACTTCTCTTGACAACACTACCTGATAAAGAGAGCGGGAGAGTTATGCCTCCCGAAAGACTGTGCCCAAAGGTGAGTTGAAGAACCCGGTGACATACGTATAGCTTACAACGCCACGTCCCAATCTCTCAGGACATCCTTAGACTGCGGCAACTTGAAAGTTGAAAAGGCACCACACAATACAGGTCACATAAAGATTTTTCCACACATTAGTAATGCTGTAACTGACAAAATTTAAGGCGGATGTCATGTGCAAAAAAACATCTTAAATATATGTCACGTCTACTACTCCGTTCCACTCCAGTGAGGTGTGCTTTGATTCTCTCCTTACTCCTGACTTCTTAAAAATATCTGAAATGTGAAAAGATTTAAAGAATGATTGCATTATCACTATGTCACTTAGTTTCACAGGCATATTCAAGGCTTCTGGGAGTGGCAACTGAGGGAAGAAAAAGGTTGCTGAAGGAGGCATCCATAAGGATTTAGTTTCTGTACGTTTTCCGCCCTTCTCCCTCTTTGAGGAAAGTCCATATGAGGGTGTTGACGATGTCGGGCTGGTCCTGCTGCAGCCAGTGGCTGGCCCCAGAAATGACATTGAGACGGAAATGATTCCTGATGTACAGGCGGCAGGCCTCGGCCATCTCCTGCTCCAAGAACGCATCCCGCTCCCCCCACAGCAGCAGCACCGGAGACCTGACGTGGTTGTGGCTCAGGGGGAGGAAGCTGGAGGCAGAGTCAAACAAACAGTTAAAAAATATAAAACCTTCAGCACCAAACAGTTCAGTAAACATGAATAAACATGAATAAATGACAATGTAAGTTAGAAACTGAATTTGATGTTATGTTACCATTAAATGCAATCACCACATTTTGTTATGATGCCATGTTTTTACCAGCTGCTGCGGTGATTATGAGAGGGACCCCAACTTTATTCTTTATTTGTTGGGCTCTAGAGCAGTATGTCACTTTGACTTGCTGAATGGCATGAATGCCTTCTTACCCACATAAAAACGTCAGTGTTTACTGTGTGTGTTTATGTTAGGTAATGAAGCACAGTATGTGGAGAGGCTAATTGAACACAGGTCAGTGAAATTTCTTTTACATAAGCACATAAAAGCTATTCTGAGATTCATTGCTTAAGAAGAGAGCAGATGGTATGCTCAGTCATGCACGTCGAGTTCACGTGTCAAAAATAAATCTAATGAGATTTTCTTTGATTTTGTGCCAACAGTAGTCTTAAATGCAAGCATGATGGTGAAAGTATTTAATAAAACTGCGTCATTGACAGAGAGTCAATTTTAGATTTTACTGCCCCAAAAAACATCTGACAGCAGTTATCATGTACACGAGGAAAATTGCTGCAAATTTTTCAACCACAATCCATCAAAGATTAACAGTGACACAAAAAGCAAATTAAAGTACTGGAATAAAAATGAAAAGAACATTTCCTGTATCAGTTATATGATATTAGATTGTGTTTATGATTATCTGTATGCAATAAAACTATAAATTTATAATCTGTTAATTTTTTTTGCCATTACATAAAATGCCCAAGTACAAATGTTATTATTCTTAGAAAAATAGCTATTTCAAACCTAAAGCCCACAGCACACTTAAAAGAAGTTGGGTGAGACGTATGTTATCGTTCTGTTTCATCACCTTTTTTTTAAAATTACACTTCTAAATTATTTGGAAACTGAGGATGCAAATGATCACAGTTTTGGCAGCTGCTCAACAGTCCGTGGTTGTCATCTGATGATTACTTGTTCAATATTTTACAGATCTGTACAGTAAACCACTCAAGCACACGCTGTACCTAAGAAGCAACGCTCTTCCAAGGTGTGGAGAATAAGATCATTATCCTGCTAAAATAACCACAATTTCTCTGAAAAAGACTATAAAACTCTAAAACTCCTGCCTCTGCATCCATAGTGCCTTTTCCAGGCTGAACATGTGTGAAACTCCTCCTCAGCAAGTCATCCTCCATGCTTTAACCACCTCAGCTTGCTCCTCTCCATGGAGGAGCACTGACTCAACTCCAAGTCCCTCCTGAACGGCCGACCTTCTCACCATGTCTGAAAGGGGAACACCCAGCTTGCAGAAGAAACTGATTTTATTCACTTGTATATGTGGTCTCCCTCCTTCAGTGACTGTGCACAATTAATGAAGATAGGTGAGGATAGAAACATAGATCAACTGCTAGACAGAGTCTGTTCTTCTGGCTCAGCTCTCTCTTTACTACGACAGGTACAGATTCCTCTCATGAACAAAACTATGAGATACTTAAAATCCTACACCTGAGGCAACACTTCACCCCAACATTGAGAGGGGATTCCACCATTTCCTGACTATTAACCATGTCCTTGGATTTGATGGAGTTTCTGAGTCTTATCCCTGCCTTGTCACACTTAGGTGCAAACCACTCCATTGATAGCAGAAATCACAACTTGATGTAACCGGCATAACAACGTTGTCTGCAAAAGGAGAGATGAAATCCTGAGTTCTCCAAAATGGAATTTCTTGACACTGAGAATTGGTGAAAAAGGTCTGCTGTGGTGAAGTCCAGCTATAACCCAGAATGAATCTGACTTAGAACCAGGAATACGGACCGAATATTTCCTTTGTTTGTATAGGGTCCTGAATGGCTGGTAGTAATGCACCCAGTATTACACACTACCAGAGCAACCCCCAACATAATTCCCCGATGGGACGGAGTCAAATGCCGTCCGCAATTGACCTTTCGGTAAGCACCGCCCCTTCCTAGTTACTGTTGCTAGGTCGGACATTCTCGCTGCTCCTCCATTAAGGACAATGTTATTTTGCCATTTTTCCGATGCCTATCAACCGTATTTACATTAGACTAGAATAACGCCGTGGTATAATATTGCTACTGGATACCTGCAACAGTGACTCGAGGTGTCCAGAACGTTTGGAGGGACATTTTTATTCTCTTTAACAAGATAAAACAAACGGTGGAAATCTGCAGGCTTTGGTTCAGTTATGTGTCCGTCTACACAAGCAACTGAACGTGGGGAAAGTTACAAAACACACCTACATTTACTCCAAGGTAAGTTTACTTTGTTTATTAGATGATTGATTTAACCACCGTTTAGTAAAATTAATATGATTTAGCAGCATGGAGGGTGATGAGTGAAAACATCTCTCCGTTAGCATTCCGGCTAGCTCGCTAGCCACCTATAAGCCTGCCTCTTTGTCTACAAATATATATGGCCCTGGATATTTATTTTGTTAGGTATAAGGTGAGGCTAGTGATGTTAACGTCACTTTATTAATTATATTTATGCAATGCTGCAACTGATGTTAACATAGCTCTGGTGTGGGACAGACCTATGGACCAGAGCTAATGCTAACAGAAAGGAGGAGCAGCGAGAATGTCCGACCTAGCAACAGTAACTAGGGAGGGGCGGTGCTTACCGAAAGGTCAATTCCACAAAGGACATGTGGACCAAATGAACAAACTCCCATGCCATCTCCAGGATGCTAGCAAGGGTAAAGTGCTGGTCAAGGTCAAGAAAGAACCTGAATCCAAGGCTCAGCTATCAACCAGACGCTCTTCTTCAGCACGCCTGCATAGACCTAAACATGGAGGCTCCGTGGTAATCAGAACCAAACCTTCTGGTTCTGTGACACTACCCACAATGCCCACACAATGTTACAGACAAATGCCACCAAAGATAGCAGCCAGAGTTTTGATTTAGGTAGCAAGATCTATCACCACAGAGCTTTGTGACAAACAACACAACCATTCTTTCATACTGGTCATCTTTCTTCTGGAGTCAAAAATTGGAACGTCCTAAACTGGGTTTAAACTTTAAGTGGATGCTCCTGTTTTATGCCCAATACTGATACTTTCACAATCAATCTGCCAATGGTAGAATATGATACAGTTATGTTACTTTTGTCATTTTTGCCTGTCTTTCAATTCTTTTTTTATGGTTATTTTTAAAAAAAAAAGAAAGATTTAAACAATATACATTTGTTTAAATGGTCTCTATTCAATTAAGCTGGATAATGAAGACACTAAAAAGCATGTCATTTGTATGTGTGTCTGTTAAATAAAGAACAAATCACCTATTTTATTTTTTTTTTTTATGTTAGATAAACTCCCCAACTTTTCTAAAACTGGGATTTGAGCACATAATCTCACATTATACTACTGGAACATTTTTTTTAAGATGGGGAAATTGGTATTTTATTTAACTCTACTTTTCCATAAATTATGATATATTTCTATATAATTAAGTTTAAATTCCAAATGATTTAGTAGAAACCTCTGATCTTATCTTGAATGAATTTCCAACCTGAAGACATTCCTGTAATAGTTGAGGGCTCCTGTCAGCGCTCCCGGCTGTGAGAGGGCGTACAGGTAGGCCTCCATGTCCTCTGCAGTGAGCCAGCGACCCTTCCTGCCGATCCCTGTGCTGCGGCTGGTGAACAAAGCCTTCAGCGCCTACAACAGAGACAGCAGCAAACACCGGGTAAGCTAGTCTAACTCCAGGAGAGTTTGACAAGGACATACACGTCGCTGTAACACGAGTCAGACAAATCAGAAATCAGTTTTGATGACCTTCAGTTCTGGCACCCTGGTTTACTGCTGGCTCCACAGCATTGCATGCTGGGTTTCTAATTCTGAAAACTCAATCACGAGCATATGGCAACGTTCTTACAGTTCATTTGTCAGAAATACTGAACACCTCCATGATTACATATTTAAGAGTGAAATACAAAGATTAAACAGTAAGAGGGAAGAACTCATAATTCATATTTTAGGAAAATACAATGATGCATTTTAACTACAGATATAGATATAGTCTAAACAGATTCATAGAAGTTTATGTTTTAAACAGATAACATTAAGACTCAAGGTACTCTATAAATAGGCCTTAATGAGTTAGTTCCTATTTACTGTTTGATTTGGTAGTGATATATTATATACACTTTTTACTACAGGACAAGTTGTTCATTTTGTTCAGTGTCTAAAATCTCGGTGTCTTAAAGATTTCACTGAATCGAACAATAAAAACAGACTGATGCTCTAATAATGTGCGGCATCCACTTATTCACATATATACATACAGGTACACGAGCACACAGAGCCCTCGCATGACACGCTACCTTGAAATCATTGATGGAAAGCATGAGCTCTGGGAAACAGGGCAGCTGGAAGAAAAAGAAATGGCTGGATTTGAGCAGCTGGCTTGGATGACGTAGGGCATAATCTGAAGAAGAGGAGGGAAGAGAGAACTTTAGCTTTCTTTTTAAATTAAAAGCAATTCAATTCACATCAATTAAATTCTAATTGTATAGCATCTGTTACAATATCAATTGTCTCTAGGTGCTTTACACAGATCCAGAGCATGACCCCCGAGCAAATGTCATTAACTAAAAATATATTAATGAATCCTAAACAAGGATAATGGCAGGTAAAAAAAAAAACTCCCACAGTGGGAGAAAAAAGCACACAATGAAAGTCATGGATTTGATATTTTCTCTGCAACCTGACCTCCCTATCTGCTCCATTTAAACCAGCTGTTCCATCTTCATATGAGTCTCCTGTAATTAGTGTCTCATTATTTTCCACATTAACTGAAAGAAGATTTTCAAGATGGATGCCAACTTGCAATTGACGTAACAGGACTTCCTAATACATAGTCATAGTTACTGTAATAACCCAAGAGCCAACAATAAGAAAAATATTTTTCTTTATAACATATTGTTCGATTCTTTGCAGTTTTGCACAAAGTGAAATCATACCTGCAAACACAGAAGGATGTGGACAGTTTAGGACGATGAGTTTTGTCACCATCTCGGGGTAGTGAATGGCAAACAGCCATGCTATGGTGCCTCCCCAGTCATGGCCCACAAGGCAGCATCTGTTATACCCTTGGAAGAGAAGCACGTGCACATAAAACACTGCTACCACAGATGACACTACAGATTTAAAAGAAGTTAGATTCCCATGCTAATGTTAAAACAAGCAAGCTTTTATTACTTCTTTTTTTTTTCTCTCAAAAGATTTTCACACCCATGTAATGAACAGGGTATCAGTCTGATCCCGTTACTGTTTAATTCCTACAAACGTAACACCCTCACTTGTGGTAATGCTATTTACACCTAGTAATACAACCCCGCCTCCAAAAGCAGTTGGGATGCTCTGCAAGATGGCCACTCAGGGATCATGACAGCCACAAAACAACACACGATACGATTTCTCTGATTAATTAGGCTCAGAAGTGACTACTGTTACAGAAGGGTTCTGAACAACACTGGTCCCAGCGGGCTTCTCCTAAATGGACATGATCAACAGTCTCTCTGTGGTGCTGTTCCTGGTGCTGCTGCTCAACATCTCCCCCTGCAGCTGCACAGGAACCACATCCCACCACCACCAATCCATATTTTACTCCAAACAGAGCAGAAAGAACATATCAGATATCAAAGCTGAGACATTTGACCATTCCTTATTAAATATTGAGCAGCTAGAATCCTGCATCAGATCCTCCAGCAACTGGTCTCTTCACTCCCCAGATGAGGAGATGCTGCACGATGATAAAAATCACCCTGGTCCAGCTTTTTTGAGAAATGTCAAAATAAGCAAATATTTTCCATGTATGGGTACAATGTCTCAGCTTCAACATCTGATATGTTTTTGTGTTCTATTGGGAAAAAAATATGGATTTATGAGATGCATTCTTTTTTTATTTACATTTACATGGTGTCCCAACTCTTTGAGAATTGGGGTTTTATCTAACAAGAACCATGTCAACTCTGGTCTCACGAATGCCTTAAGAACAATGGTTTTGTTTGGAAGGCAAGTTTAGTGACAAAACTGAAGCTCTGGAGCTGTTTCCCAAAATAAGAGGTGAACTATCTTATTAACTATGGATGTGTATTGATCATGTTTGCTCCAAGAGCTGATGTAGAGAGACTGCTGTCATGATGTCATTGTAGTGTAGATTACAGTTGCTTTAGAGTGATCAGTAGAGGTCTTTCCACCGAAATGACCATTAACTGAATCAATATGTGCAGCAATATGCACTATTGAGTGCTTAGCTCCTGAAAGCCTGTAATTGACAGTGACAGCTAAAACAATGCACAAAGCCGCAAAACATTAATCATGGACCTTTATAAATATAACTTAAAGAAAATAAATAAATAAAAAGGGGGGAGGGCTTAAGAATATTTCCAAAGCAAATTTTACTAGGTTTCTATTGAAATACCAATCATGTCTTTATTTCAATAGGCAACACAACCTTTTGAAAAGGGACATGACATGAAAAAAGTTACCTGTTTGTGCTTTCGAGCACACATTTGGACATCTGAGGTGTTGACTAAATCAGAAACTTGGATACAACAAGCCCCACTTGCTTTATTAGTCTGACAAATGTGTCAATCAGTGAAGGGCGCAGATTTGCAGAGTACTGTGACGTCACAGACACAGAGCAAAATTAAGTTGTCCAGCCTCCCCATCTTTACTGTCATGGTTCATTTGCTGTACCTTAGAAGTGGGTAGCACAAACCTGTACACTCATTTAAAAAAAAAGGCACATAATGCAAAGGGAAGGGGTGGGAAGGTGGAGGGTTTGGGATTTTAGTTTTTTTTTGATTGCAAGTAGGCAGTCCGGTGGCTTGGTGGTCGGCACTGTTGCCTCACAGCAAGAAGGTTCCTGGTTTGAACCTCACAATACTCTCCAGTCCTTGGAGTCATTTAAATACTACACACACGCGCATTTATCCAACATTCCCTTACCTAGGTATTCCACAATGTCTTTCACGTCAGTGACCAGGTGATCAAAGCAGTAGCTTTCAGTGGAAAGTGGCAGGTCAGACTCTCCATAGCCACGCATGTCGATGGCCACCACACGGAATTCACTCTTGAACTCACGTAGCTGGTAGCGCCAGGAGAACCTGAGGAACACAGACAGACGTAGTAAAAGAAAACTCTTTTAATTCTTTCAGAATTTCTTCACTGACAAGAAAAAGGAAAAAAAAAGAAAAGAAAAAAAAGATGTTTTGGTTCTAGTGATCTTTAAAGAACTGGGAGCCATGGCGGATCATTTCAGGACCTTTCCAGTTTTTTAGTATGCTGGGATCCGCGTTCAGTCGTCCCACAACTCATGGCTCTATTCCCAGCAGAGCTCTGCTAGTCCTTGTTTCAGCCATGGCAGGCAGGCAGCACTTGTTTGGGGCATTGTTTTGGTGGTCACACTTGAAATGAGGATGCTTGGATACATTTGATCAGAATGAATATAAAGTAATGTAAGTTAGCATCATAGGATAACATAACGTTAGCCTAATAGCATAATTACCTAAGTCATATTTTGGCTGTAAGGCACACTGAAGCTGTGGTGTTAGGAGAGTACAGTTACGCAGTTATCACAATTTTCCCCAAATATGACTTAGCTTATTGTTAGCCTAATAGCCTAATTTCCTAAGTCGGTGAAGCTTAAATAGCTAATTGTGATTAGCTATTTGTTGTGTGGATGAGTCCAAAAAAGAAAAGTAAATAAGGTTTTAACAGGTTTTATTACCGCATGGTAGCATAAGCAACTTATCACCTCTGTAGCTCCAGGATCAACAACGCCACCACAGTAGCAACTCCCGCATTTCTTCTTCTTCACTCACTAGCTCACAGTGCCTCCTAGTGGCGGAACATGGATGCAGTAATACTAAGTGAACACAACATCCCCCTCTTACTTAAGAACAGTTCTTCCTTCAGCTGTAATGTAAAATACACAACATAAATACTTTACTTGTCAGTTCTCTCTTAGGTCTTACCCCTGAGACCAAATAATGAAATTAAAAAAAATTAGTATGCAGCATATGTTTACCTGGACTGCTTCTTGGTTTCAAACCCCATGACTAACATTCTTATTATCAACATTTCACGTTTCTTTTAATTATATATCTCACAACCAGTAAGGAGATCTAATAACTTTCAGCTCAATATTAATTTCTTTTAAGCAACATCTTTTGAACATCCTCAGAACACATCATTGTAACCATTGTTCTTTTCTTTCTTTTAAGTGTCATAGTCTTTGAGCCAAGCTGGAGGTTTATGTGCTCTAACAGGACGACTTCCAGCCTGTTGCACATTTCCAGGCTCAACAGTTCCTCCAACTTCAGTTTCTGACTGAGCTGAGTTTTCAGGAAGCTCAGTGGGTACAGAAGTCAAATGAGAAGCATGCCATGTTTTTCCATCATCCAAGATGTAGGTGCTCGGACCCACTTGCTTCTTGATCATGATGGGTGCAGAGAATTTCTGATGTCCCTTTAACACATGTACAGGTTTGCGCACTCGCACTTTGTCACCCTCTCTGAATGAAGGAGTGCGAACTCCACGTCTTGTATCAAAGTACTTTTTCATGTGCTTTTGGCGAAGGGACACTCTGTGACGCAGCACATCTTCACGTGCTGTCATGGCAGGAGGAGACAGCACGTCGAGCTTTGTTCTCATCTTGCGGCCATGCATCAGCTCAAACGGTGACACACCTGTCACGGCGTGTGGTGTAGCACGATACACTTGTAGGAAATCAGCTGTAGCTCTCTTCCATGCTTTGTTTTGAAGCATTGTGGTCTGGATGCAGCTTTTGAAGACTCTGTTAAACCGCTCTATTGCACCATTAGCAGCTGGGTGGTACACAGAGGAGCGGATGTGAGTGATGCCTCTTTCTTTCAGGAATGATGAGAATTCAGCAGATGTAAATTGCGGTCCATTGTCAGTGACTAGGGACTCAGGATCACCACACCGGCTGAACACACTGCTGAGAAATCCAAGCACAGTTTCCGTGGTGACAGATGATGCAAAGGCTACTTCGGGCCATTTTGAGTAGTAATCTGTGAGTGTGATTGCAAACCTGCAGTCGTACGTTGCATTTTCAAACGGTCCCACTATATCCATGCCCAATTTCTTCCAGGGGCCTTCAGGCAGAGACACAGGCTGCAGAGGTGCCTCAAAAACCCTTGCAGACTTGTCAGAGCTTTGACACACTGAGCATGCAGATATTTCAGAACGTACCAGTGCATCCATTCCAGGGAACCAGTACAACCCTCGCAGGCGCTGTCTTGTTCTCACAATGCCTTGATGACCTTCGTGAGCTAGAGCAATGAGTGTGTGGCGTAAAGAGGCAGGCACCACCAGGCGTGTCCCTCGAAACACCAAATTGTCCTTCACACACAGTTCATGCCTCATCTTGAAGTAAGGCTGTAGACTTGGCTCCACGGCTTTCACAGAAGCTGGCCACTGCTGATGGATCTGTGTACGCAGAGAAGAAAGTTCAGAGCAGGAGGAGGAAGCATCCTCAAACTCACCAGCAGTCACAGAGATGGGGCATGTTGACAGTAGAGCCACGAGTTCAGGATCCGAGTCTGTAATGAGAGGAGAAGCAGCAGGCAGGGGCAAGCGTGAAAGGTGAAAGGCAGTCGGCTGTGTGATTTAGCGATCCAGCCCGATAAACAACGTCATAAGTGAAACAGAGAAGGCGCGCAGACCATCTAGCAATGCGCATCCCAGCTCTATCAGTCCCTTTTGTTGAGAGGAGCGTTGTGAGGGCTTGATGGTCGGTGCGCAGTGTGAATTTCCGGCCCCACAAGTAAGTCCTCCATTTTTCCACTGCCCAGACACACGCGAGAGCCTCTTTCTCGACAGTTGAATATTTCCTCTCAGTCGGTGTCAGCGTTCTTGATGCAAACGCCACTGTGCGTTCCGTGTGATCTGGATGCAGCTGCGTGAACACAGCACCAAGACCATAATCTGATGCATCAGTTGAGATTATGGTTGGGAAGTCCGGGTCAAACAAAGCAAGAGCAGGGCTATTCACCAGTAGCTGTTTCACATGAAGAAAACGTTCTTGAGCTTCATCAGTCCATTCAAATGTGACATCCTGACGCAGACAGGCACGGAGAGGTTCTACCACTGTGGCGTAGTTGGGTATGAATTTCCCATACCACGACAGCATGCCTAAGAAGGAACGCAGGCTGCCGGCATTTTTGGGAGCCGGGGCCTGTGTAATGGCTTGTAGGTGCTCTGTGTCAGGCTGAATGCCTCTTGCTGTCACCAAATGTCCCAAGAACTTCAAGCTGGTTTGGCGAAAGTGGCATTTCTTCTCATTCAGGTGCAAGCCTGCATCTTTAAGACGTTGCAGCACAGTTTCCAGAGCCGCGTCATGCTCCTGTGCTGTGCGTCCATAGCAGATTATGTCATCCAGATAGTACTGCACATTGGGCACACCACTTAACACTGTCGCCATTAGTCTTTGAAATGCTGCTGGCGCTGATGCCAGACCATAAGGGACTCTGCAAAAACGAAACAGCCCCTCATGTGTGATGAAAGCAGTTAAATCCCGACTCTCAGGATGCAGCAGCACTTGGTGATATGCACACTCCAGGTCAATAGTTGAAAAGACAGTAGCACCTGACAGTGTCGAGAGCAATTCCTCCATGTGAGGGAGAGGGTAGCTGTCTACTATGATTGCTTTGTTCGGCTCTCGAAAGTCTCCACACATGCGAATACCTCCCGTTTCTTTTTGTGTGACTACTATTGGTGAGACCCACGGAGAGGCTTCGATGCGTTCTATCACACCAGCAGAAAGTAGTCGATTGAGCTCCTCCGACACAGCAGCTCGCACTGAGAAGGGAAGGCGTCGTAGCTTTTGACGCACAGGTACAGCTGTTGGTGTGACTTTTACCTTATGCATGAACCCTTTGGCGCATCCTACGGTTGCAGGAGAGGCTGGCTGTGAGGTGAGAGAGGCCACTGCAGCTGTAGGGAGCAGAGGAGGAGGTGAAGCAGTTGGTGGGTGTACAGTGTTGTCCTCAATACGCAGGCGGAGAGCAGATATTAAATCCCGTCCCATCAGTGCAGTTCCTGAGTCCACCACATAGAAGTTTGCCATGCCTTTAATGCCATCCATGTGAACAGTCGCTTTCATGCATCCTAGCACCTTGATAGGAGTCTTTGAATACGTCACCAGTCGGACGGAGGATTGTTGGAGTGGAGCTTCTCTGAAATGCTCCTCATAGATGCATCGAGGCAAAACAGAAACTGCAGCACCTGTATCTACAGTCAGTTTCAGTGTTTGCATTGTCTTTGCAGTTTGAATGTCCACTTTGCACTGTATTCTATCCGGAGTGTCTGATCCATCCACCAGCAGCAGCGTATATTCAGGCATTTCAACTTCTTTCACTGCCTGAGTTTGCTGAGACTGACACACACACGTGCAAAGTGTCCTTTTTTATTACAATTTCTGCACGTTACCTTGGCTGCTGGGCATTCACGTGAGTTGGCCAGATGTTTTTGTGAACCACAACGGAAGCAAGCACGTGCAGAGGAGGTTGAGGCAGGTTTATTAGCAGGTTTTGCAGAATAGCTCCTACGTGGCTGTCTTGGCCTGCATGCTGTATCCTGAGCTTTCACAACATGAACAGGTAAGTGCTGGTTACCTGCCATGGACTTAGCTTGTTCGCTGGCAGATTCCACTTGAGTGGCTATTGTAATAGCGTCAGCTAATGTCAGTTTGTCTTTAAGAAGCAGTTTCTCTCTAATGCGAGGGTTAGCCACATGCTCCACAAGCTGATCTCTAATCATATCATCAGCATTCGCAAAGTCACATGTTGCAGCAAGCTCTCTTAGCGCAGCAATGTATTGCACAATGGATTCCTGGGGTCTCTGCGCTCTCTCTTTCTGAACGTGTGGCGCTCCACCACCACGTTTACGGAAGGCATGAAATGTTCATTCAATGCAGCAATGGCGGCTGCCAGATCGTCACCTGTGTTCGGCAGAGTATGAAAGATCCGCTGTCCCTCCGAGCCCAGACAATGCAGAAGTAGCGCTCGTCTCCTTGCCTCTGGCCACGCGTCTCCATTTGCACGGATGACCAGGAGATAATTTTCGAACATCCTCACCCACGTCTTGAAAGGAATGGCCGGCTCCCCCGGGCAAGGCAGGAAAAATTCCGGGAACGGCGCATTCACAGCCATCTTCCGCAAAAAAAATCAATTGCAGGTTCGACTCGTCGCCAATTTGTTGTGTGGATGAGTCCAAAAAAGAAAAGTAAATAAGGTTTTAACAGGTTTTATTACCGCATGGTAGCATAAGCAACTTATCACCTCTGTAGCTCCAGGATCAACAACGCCACCACAGTAGCAACTCCCGCATTTCTTCTTCTTCACTCACTAGCTCACAGTGCCTCCTAGTGGCGGAACATGGATGCAGTAATACTAAGTGAACACAACACTATTTTGACTCCCTTATGTGATTGACATAAAGTAGGTACATTCCAGCTGGCCTCTCAGCTGTGCCTTCGCTGCCTGTGACATGGTAGTAGCATCATATTGAAGCACAGCTAAATTAGCCATGTGCAAACTGACCTAATGACATTACAGGCTGTGATATATAAACTTATTGTAGTGCTCCTTTAAAATGTTTCCCCATTTAAAGTCTGCACAAATCTGAGATTGTTAAAAACTAATCTGACAAACTTTGTAAAACGTCAACACCCAGCTTTCTTTCCAGCTGAATGGAGGTCACCTCTGGATAACAGAAGCTGTTTTAAAGTCACCATGTGTACCAGTATGACTTCGTTGATCTTGCCTGCCATACTGTAGATACCCTTCATCAAGCCTGAAACCATTCCTCCTCTTTCTCTGTCTCAGCTGAGAGATGGGGGGTAAGCAGGATGCAGAGCCCTGCTTTTGATTGTGATGAGTCAGGACAGGATCGGAGCAGTGAACCCTCAGATCTCAGAATATAGATGAGGACGAAAGCAAAGTAAAACTCTCGGACCCGACCATCCTCTCGCTGACATACACACACTGCACATACGCATTTTCTTCCTCTTCTCTGGGAATCAGCACACTTTAAAAAAAGTGTAAATAGGACTTTCTGTCAACTCTCATTATTCCTATGAAGAATTCAGTAGTGAAGAAGAAACCGTTCCCATCATCTTGTAATTAATCTCTGTCCTGTACTCAGCTTGAATAGTATTCTGGAAAAATGGGCAAGCTTACAGCTCCTGACAATCTCTTTGGCCCCAATACAACCACAATGCTTAACATCATTTGTCATTTCATATCAGGAGGAAGTGATCTTTAAACACTGTGGAGCTCTTTTCCTCTGATGGCACATCATGTCTGTGAATGAGGGTCATGTGCAATAGTGTTTGCAGTCCCAAAGAGATTTAACAGTACTACATCAGCAATACAGTAAGGGAATTCTAAAGTTAAACTTTATACTCTGGTTTTCAGCAGAGCTCTCACTGATACCACAACCGTTTGACCTACCAGAACTCGGGGAAGCCATGCAAAAACAGCATGAGTGGCTT
The DNA here is from genome assembly GCA_018398805.1 of Hirundichthys speculiger. Lineage (NCBI taxonomy): Eukaryota > Metazoa > Chordata > Actinopteri > Beloniformes > Exocoetidae > Hirundichthys > Hirundichthys speculiger. Next base: position 519,360 of record JAGFBZ010000973.1, on the reverse strand, counting down.
TCCTCTCTCTCCAGCAGCAACATAGTGAAACCTAAGGCCAGACTCCTGGACAGAGAGAAGATGCACAAACATGTTAACATTTAAAGACAGTCAATTTTATTCCCAGCCAATTGATGGACTACAAAACAAGCTAGCACTCTTGCATGACAGTTAATTGAGCCACATGGCAACAGAGTAGCGATTACGATAGTCCATATATACATAAATATAGTATTTTGTATTGACTCATTGAGCATCTGAGAAACATGGAAACAGGATAAACATTATCAGAGATCTTGATAATTTGAAGAGCCCTTTCAGAAAGGTATTTTCAGACATGTAAATATGTATTGGCTAATCATATGAATTAAATGTACATAGAGTCCTATACACACACTGTACTGTGCATCCTGTGTATCCTGTTTTGTGCAGCGGCAGCAGACTGGGGGTAGCTGAGCCTAACAGACTAAAAAAAAAAAAAACTATTTGCATCGGTAGGGTTTGGGATCATGTTGTCACGCAGCATATGTGTATAGTTCTGTAAATAAGTGATAATGTACCTGTCTATCTTTTTGTACCATTTGTATTACAGACTGAACAGTAATTATGATTAGATACTGTTGAATAGCTAAGTGCATCACTACTTCACATAGCTGTAACTTAGCAAGAGATAAAGAGTTAACTTTTCATCTCTTTTCTACCTGGTGCATGTAAATATGTAAAGCAATGCACTGTATTTCCACTGTGCCTGTTAACCTTGTTTGCTTGAGGTTTTCATACATCACAATATTATCTGTTATTAGTTTAGCAGTATATGCTGTTGCACTACAGTTCAGCTTTGCTCTTTTGCATTAACAGTTTTCTTACTTGAATCCCTTCCACGTAACAATATTGTGATTAAAAGAACTGAAACATAATTGTAGTACTTCTGATCTTCACTATGATTATCTATGATATCTTTCTTCATGTGCATATTAGTTTATTCAGTGAAGCTGTGCAAGAATTTGAAAAAAAAAAAGCTAAATATTTACATAAATGAAGACGTTTGACACATTGTTTGAACTGTGTTAGAATGTGGATCTAAACCATTCATATTCTCCAAATATTGCTGTCTTTCTTTGGTTGATAACTTGTTATGGTAAATTGATTTATTATTCACCTGCCTGTGTTTCTTTCTTTTTTCCTATTTCTTATTTTATTTTATTTATTTTTTATTTTTTTGGGGGGGGAGGCTTCTTTTAAATCCCATTCTCTTGATTTGCTCTGTGCCATACACTTCCATACCTACCAACATGGCAGCGGTGCCCCACAATTCAACTCTACACTCCAAGCCCATTGTATATTTTTAGTTCTTATATAACCCAGACTCAATTGTTTTTAATCTTTCTTATTTTAATATTGCAACCATATTTTTGTACGTTGTATTTGTTTTCATATTTTACTATTTCTGCTATACTTTCTGCATATTATGGTTTTCCTTTTAAATTAACTGGTGTATTTGTGACAAAACAAATTTCTCCTTAGAGATACATCAAGTATCTCTGATTACTGATTTTCTGATTTAGAATTATTCTGCAGAATCCAGAATCTCAATTCCAAATTAGCTAACATAAAAATTTGAATGGTAACACAAGTAAAGTACTAACAAAAGTGAGACACTGCAAGTTAACCATTTGGACACTGGACATTGCCTTTTTCAGCAAAAAGTTCAATTTTAGTCTACATGCTTTGCAGATTAAAGGACTTTTCTGGTTCATAATAATCAACTTGGGGGAAAAAAAAAACTTGTTATGTTATTTTAAGCACATGCAAATCCTCTTCCCTGTGTTTTGAGGTGTATTATCTGTATGATATGATTTCCTGTCTTTATTGAGATGCGATTAGGCCCTCCTGATCTGACTCTCATTGGACATTTTTGTAGGATTTAGGGCTTTTTCACTGATTATATAAGAAAGCAGCTCTGATCCAAGACATGATGGGGATACATCATGTTTTGGCATGCATGGGCAACTATTCACTATATTCTAACAGCCTGTCAGTGGGAGTATTTGCTTCAAAATCATTTCATCTGCATTCTCATTCAGTTTTACATACACTACAATATTCAATGGCTTCATGTATAATTCATAATAAAGATCAAATTTATTTGCTTGAGTAGAAACTTCGGGTTAGAACCTATAAGTGTTTCTGTAATTTCTGTAGTTGTGTAGGGAATCAACTTCACCATACATTTTTAATGTCCACTTTGATAAAAAAAAAAAAAAAAAAAAAGATAAATAAATAGTCATTTTGGTCACAGGGCATTAACATTGAATCTTTTTGATAGTCCTTGTGATAAGCATGTTTTTAGACAAAAACTGTGTCATTCATATAAAACTTTACAGGGCTTCAAGCACTCTACTTGATGTAGATTACCTGAGTATTTTTATTTTTATCTCCTATCACCCCTATTTCATTTTTAGCGCTATGTAAAGATTTAACATCTTTAAGTTCATTCATTTATTTAATTAATACAATAATAATAATTAAAAAGATCAACTTGTTAAATGGGATGCATTGTTGTGGGTGAAACTGCTCAGCATACTATAAAGAGCTTCAACCTAATCCGTTTCTTTTTACATCAGTAATTACAGTTGCTTAATAACTTAAAAAAAAAAAAAAAACAACAAAGAAAAAAAACAGTATCACGACTACCGGGCTACATGTTGAGTCACTGTCGTACTTAAAGTAGGCTACGATTATTTAGATCGAGGAGTCCACTTGTATTGTAAGCAATATTATGAAGGATGAGACCAGGTTTCACAGCACATTCAGTCGAGGACAGGCTTTTACTACCAACATGGTTCAACTAGCCTATATAATGGTTAACCCTGGTGGAGGTTGTTGGCTGGCGGGCAGCCGCTGCGTGCTGAGACGCGGTGGAGGAGCTGTTCCTTCAGCACCAGCTCCTGCACCGCCTGCTGAGACGCGGTGGAGGAGCTGTTCCTTCAGCACCAGCTCCTCCACCGCCTGCTGAGACGCGGTGGAGGAGCTGTTCCTTCAGCACCAGCTCCTCCACCGCCTGCTGAGACGCGGTGGAGGAGCTGTTCCTTCAGCACCAGCTCCTGCACCGCCTGCTGAGACGCGGTGGAGGAGCTGTTCCTTCAGCACCAGCTCCTCCACCGCCTGCTGAGACGCGGTGGAGGAGCTGTTCCTTCAGCACCACCTGAGCTCAGTGTCCGTCTCACAAACAAACGCTTCACCGTTTAGCTCTGAAATCAGGCCCTGCGAGGCTTGTCACGACGCGATACCGTGGAAAAATGTTGAAACCTTTCACACCTGAGAAGCCCACCATACAAGAGGATCTTAAACACACTGGGTTCCCACTCCCTCTTTTGGGCACGAGACAGCTTTCATGGCCAAGTACGTGAGCGGTTCTTACCTTGATCCGGACATAACAGTGCGTTCCCAAGGACGTGTCATTCAGGCAAGCCGGAGGAGTATCACGAATCCCCCACTGGAAGGTTGCCGTCGGCCTTAAGACGATGTTCCACCAAAGTTTCAGCAGGGCTACGATGGTGCAGAGAGCACAATAACCGTAGATCAATGACCAATACCCTAAAACTCGGATTTTCAGCGCAACTCTGATCAGAAATAACAGCAAGTTGTGGAGCACTCTCGCCATCTTCACATTGCCGCAGGAAATCAATCCAGGCCACGTTAGCTCTTAATTTATTTCGCTTAATTGGTCGTTTTTGGTTAAGCACGATGCCGCTGTCACATCACCAGCGCAAACGCACGACCGTCTGAAGGGAGGCTCCCTGCGAGAGGATGAATGGGACGGTGGCAGGAGCATCACGTCAGGTTTCACGCTTGCGTGTGACAGCGGTGGTTATTTAGCAGAAGACGTTGTTGTTGACTGTAGCTACGAGGCAAGTCCGAAATCCAGCATTAACCTGCTCGACGCAGAGCATTAGGCTACTGGGATTTCACCGCAGCTGAGAGGCGCTGTTGGACATGGAGACAGCCCTGGAAATCACTGCAGAGCAGCACGGCTTCACCTCGCTGTTATGGCAACAACACCGCACTGGAAACACGGCGTGCATGCTCAACATTTCATCAGTTGCTCAGTAAAATAATAAAAGCTTTTTTTTTTTTTAAATCGCCTCAGCAACCAAATCCTGGTAAAAAAAATTGCTGTTTAGCGCCATAACGAGTATATGTAAAGTGGAGATCAGCTCTTCACCTAGAGAGCATTATCCTAACACCGCCAACTTCAGATTAGCTTCATCCCCCATGTGACTGTTAAACAGACTAAATAAGGAGCTTTGCTCTCTTCAGTTCAGTTAAACTCGATAAAATGTTTTTGATCCCGAAGGGATATTATTTGCTGCATAGCTGTCTTAGGATCTCCTGTAAGAGTCTGGGTTGCAGTGAAGTAGCCTCTAACTGAATGTTTCATTTTATGAAGCATCTCTGGGGGTAGAAGATCAATCCCTAAAACAGAGCCAACCTTCTTTATCAGTTTGTGCAGTTTTTTTTTTTTTTTTTAACCCTTCTGTTGTCCACACATTGTGTAGCCTACAGGTCAAAAAAGACCCGTCCTCATTTAAGATCTAAATTAAAGCATTTTAATTTCATTTTAAATTCCAAAATTTATTTTTCATGAAAAAGCAATTCATCAGAAGCAATTAGGAATATCAGAGCTTTCCCTTTTTACAGTTCAGAAAGACAGAAAGCAGGTTTTACAAGGGTGTATGATTTCTTCCTCAAAGTACATTTTTATTATTATTATTTCTTAAGATACTCCAAAATTAGTAAACAACACACACACTATATATGTATATGTGCGTGTGTGTGTATTTATTAGGTTTTTTGGTGTTGTAATACCCCACCAAGCAAAGTTACGTTGAAAAGACGACTTTGTCAGGTGTCTAAACAGCGTCTTGATTTGGTTCAAAAATAAAAGGTGAAAGACGTATCATGAAGACGTCCATCGACATCTAAATTTGGCTGAAAAGTCAAAGTTGGTAAAAGCTACTCAAAGGGATAAAGGATGTCATTTTTAAGATGTTACAGTTGAAGCCAGAAGTTTACATACACTGTTTCATTTTTTGTCTCACCGTCTGAAGTCAAATCAGACTAAACCTCTCCTGTTTCAGATCAGTCACCGACTATCTAAATTATTTCATTTTGTTAAATGACACAATAATGAGAGAGAGAAGTTTATATTATTTTCTTCAAGGTCAAAAGATTACATACATTTCCTTAGTATCGAGTAGCGTTTTCCTATGAACTGCATGACTTGGGTCAAACGTTTTGAGGAACCGTCCACAAGCTTCTGAAAGTGCTGTAGTTCTGGTCCGGTCATCCTGACAGAACCGGTGGAGCTGAGCCAGGTTTGCTGGTCTCCTTGCTCACACACGCCTTTTCAGATCTGCCCACAAATTTTTCAACGGTATTCAGATCAGGGCTTTGTGATGACCACTCCAAGACATTGACTGTGTTATCCTCAATCCACTTTTTAACCATTTTGGCTGTGTGCTTAGAGTCATTGTCCATCTGGAAGACCCATTTGTGCCCAAGTTTTAGCTTCCTGGCCAATTTCTTTTGACTTTCCCATAATTTCAAACAAGGAAGCAGAGTGTTTGAGGTGTGGCCTTGATTACATCCCCAGGTGTGCCGTCAATTAACTCACATGTTGTCATTTAACCTATCAGGAGCTTCCAAAACTGTGACCTCATCATCTGGGCTTCCCTATGTTGTTTAAAACTTTTGACCTTGAAGAAAATAATATAAAATTCTCTTTGAAATCCTCACTCTCATTATTGTGGCATTTAACAAAATGAAATAATTTTGGAAATCTTGACTGACCATAGGGTAATGGGTGTGCAGTGGGGTATAATTCAACATTCTTCTGGGGCTTTCTGTGATAGTAGTCTCCTCCAGTTATTTCAGTAGAAATAGACAGCATCTCCACTTATTATGCTATCAGTGCTGATCTTTTTCTTTCAAAAATAATGTTAACATAGCCTGGAACTTCTTCTAAGGTTCAGCACGTGAACATTCGTCTGTATTTTGTCCCTTCACACAAATGTCCTCTGAATCAGTGGGAGTTGTGTCGTGTTTTTTTTCAAAGAAAAAAGAATGGCTAAACAGAGACACATTTTCAAAGTCTTTTTTTGGGGGCTAAATCTGGACCAGGTAACAATGGCGAAACCGGCATAGGTTTTCAAAGTCTTCTTTTGGGCTAAATGTGGGCCAAGACAGGACGGCTAAACAGGGACGGGTTTTCAACATCTTCTTTTGGGCTAAATAATACCCACGACGGTGCTAACCTTATTTAGCCTTATAAAAGACGTCCATGGAACGTCTGGTGTTTGGTGGGACAGGATGGCGGCTGGCTTCCTGCTCCCACATCACTGTGCAGTCTGCTCAGGAGGACCACGTTCTCATTTTTCTTTGAGGTGCAGGAAACTAGGGTGGTGGTGGGAGTGAAGGCAAACTTTTTCTCTTTTTCAGCGCAAGCAGCACAGGTGGGAGCTCAAGGTTTGTTCTTTCAAACTGTGCCAACCATTTTCCAAGCAGAGCTAGATCATGCATCACAGGCCACCCATATCTTGATGCTTGTTTGACCTCGTCATGTATACGGTCGTGGAAAGGTGATGGTACATCTGCACAAGAAAGTCTCAGGTCTGTCTAAGATCAATGAGCAGCGTGTTTGGGTTTGGTCTGTAGCTGACTGTGAGACTGTGATTTCAACTGCCAGGTCAAAAATGACCCAGTGACACAACCTTTGTACCCAAGTAGTATACAGCTTCCATGGAAATATGAATAAGGACAATGTTTCCTTTTTTCTAATATTGGGGTCACTTTCAAAAAAGTCATAAAATTTCAAGTTAAAAGAACAACATTAAGGGCTGTTACACACAGTTCTGTTAAATACTGTTTCATGACATTTTTGCCACATGGACATCATTTAAGTCACAAGCTCTGATGATTTCTTTGATTTCTCCAATCCATTTAAACATTTATGCTGCACCTTCTTTGAAATGAAATGAAAACTGCAAACTGCAGTGGGTCCTGAAAGGTATTTACTTGCTATTTAGGTGGGCCAACAGTAGTCCCTCCAGGACTTTCATGATGTGTGATGTTATGGCAACAAGTCCATGGTCATTAAGGGCAGATGTTTGAGATTTTCTAATTACAGAAACAAGGCAGGATATCTTCCTGGCTCAGCCTGTAGATCCCATATAACTGGTCCACACAGGCCTTCAGGACTTCAGGGCTAACACTGTTTGGACCTGATCAACTATTCTGGTTCTTCCTGCCCAGTTTCCTCTACACCTGGCTGTTAAAGACAGACAGGTAGGCATTGGAGGCAGAAGGGAGCCCCACCATCAAATGAGACAGATTAGATGAGAAAGCTGTGTGTCAAGGGAGAGTGTGGTGTTTTTTTAATTGGGGCAGGAGAGGAGAACGTTGAGCTTGTTTCTCTGCTGAGCCCATTAGAGAATGTGTTCAGTTCATTTCTTCTGTCCAGACTTCCATCTATCTGCTCCCCCTCTGACTACTCATATTGTACACTGTTCTGCTGGAACTAGCTCTCCAGTTATTTCCTGTAGAAATCTTTCTTCTCTCTAATCTTGACTTTAAGTTGTTTTTGTACTGACTTCAATAATTCAGGACAATAATTCAATAATAAAACCAGCTGTATCAAATATTCAGCAGTACTATGAAAAAGTTTTAGGCAACCCTAATCCTGTAGTTTCATCAATGTTTAAGTCATCATCATCATCATCATCATTATTATTATCATCATTATTAATATTATTGTTGCTGTTATATTATTTGTCTCTTTATATAGATACAAGCTAAATAATACAGCAATGATATTAAAGGCACAATACATCAGTAATGCATCAGTTGTAGAGTGCAAAACTAATAACCTTGACTAAGGCACATCCATCATGCATATTCACGCCAAGACATTTTATAGTTGGACAGTGTGTATATCCATTTCACACCACCTCAAACACATATCATATGACCATCCATGCTTACTGTATAAGCAAAAAAAAAAAAAAAAAAAAAAAATGTAAAAACATCCTCAAAACCCACTGCCCTTTGTTGGAGGACAGTCTGATAAAGTCTTTCCACAAGCACATGTAAACAGTTCTAGTTTTATTTAATAGAGCCTTTAGCTGCATAACAGTTGGTACCAAGAACAGTCAGGTTCCTGGGGCCAGTTGAGCATTTTGATTTGTTTCTTGTTTGAAATGCAATAATAGTGAGTCATGTTCAGTGAGTTCTCTTTTTCTATGTTGAAGGGTTTTTATTGTTTAGTATTTTCATTTTCAGTTTTATCTCCTTTTATTTATTCAATAGGAGAAGCAAGGAAACTTTATATAGCACATTTCAAACAACTATCTGGGACTTTCAGGTTGCCGATATCAATTGTCAGTGCAGAGGAGGAGGAGGAAGGAAGAGGAGGAAGCTCTACAACAGAGTCCCAGACGAGCTGTGAACGAGAGCTGCTCCGATCTAGATGAAAAGACGCTCCGTAGCGGTTTGTGGGTAGAGCAACCTGCTCTTAAAGGCAATGGCTGCTGACGCACTGATTGGTTAAACAGGTGGAACGTCCTAACCACTCCCATGCATAATGTAGCGGTTAGCGCAGGTGGGAAAGCGGGTTTAGAAAGGTGGAAGATTGCCCTCATGCCCTAACGCCCTCCCGCAACCCGCTATCCCTTAATAGCAGCTTTAGCAGATCTGGCGGAAGATTGGGCCCATAATCTCTCCAGCGTGTCCTGGTCTGCCCCGCGGTCTTCGAACAAGGATCATTAATGAGTGAAAAGCACAAACGTAAAAAGGCGTGAGTCATTCACTAAACTAAACACAAAGAGGCTGACAATTATTTATTTAAACGGTGAGTCTGTAATAGCTGGAACATCTAAAGAAAAAAAACACGGACACACACTCATACACACAACCAGTGTTCAGTGCTTTGGATTTCATAGTATCTACTTAAGCTGTAGTAAATATAGTTTTTGCTGTTATCAGACACATAGTTTGTCATGACGTACCTGAAAAATGTCAGGTACAAGCAAAAATGATTAGTTTACTGCTGTTGCAATTTCTTTCTTTTCTGCACTTTAAATGGATTTTACCTATTTGAGTTTTTTTTTCTTAGTTATTTATTACATAAAAAGAACTTTGGATTTTTTTTTTGTTTGTCAAAAAAATGAATGTTTTGTCAGACACAATATGTTTAAAAGTATGAAAATATTATAGTTTACAGTTATAATTGCATAAATTGTCTATATTTCATTACCTTATAAACGGAATTCTCAAAAATTAAAAACCCAAAAACACCAAAAATGAAAAAAATTTAAACAGAATTTGAGAAAAAATAATACGGATTTCATAGGGCCCTAGAAAAGTCTTCTTGTGTGAGAAGCTCCGGACAGAAAAAACGTGTCACAGGTAAATGCAGAAAGCTCTTCTGAAATTGTAATAAACATCCTCAGTACTCTGCATCTCACAACTACTACTAACGTTACAGTGAGCAGCAGAATAACGTAAGAGCAGAGTAAACCTTAGTGGCAGCTCTGCTAACTCGTATCACGTCCCAACACGTCTGTGAATTATTTAAAAGAAGACTGCTGATAATATCGACATGGAAACAGTCCATGATAGAAAAGCATGTGTGTGTGATTAAGAGAGCGCATAAAAAACTCAGTTCATTTGTTTTAGGGAGCGCTAATGTGGAGGCTGCTTAGCTTTTACTATAAAATTAGTTCATCGATCTGGCTCTGAACACTCTGCAGACTATGTATTAGCAACGGGGAAAATACACCGTTACACCAGTTACACCATTACACCAGTAAGCCGTTACTTCTTGTCGCGCTTCGAACCCTACAGCTTATACAACAATGTGGCTAATGTATAGATTTGTACGGGCTAGCTTCATGCCGTCAATACTAGGGATGCACGATAACTGTTTTTAAAACCGATACCGATAACTTTCAGCTCCTAAAGGCCGATACCGATAACCGATAACACACACATATACCTAAGATCATTACATCAATACTATGAACAAAATCAAAAATAGTTTTGACTTTTTAAATGAACAGTTATTTATTTTTTCCAATGAAAAACTATTGGCAAGCCTCTCAAACATTTTCGTAAAGCTATCAAACAAACCTATTTGATAACTCACATTAACTTAAATAAGGTTCATTACTGACTGATATAAAAAGTAAAGGCTCCTTGAACTGATGGAAATACATGTATCAGAATTACTAACTGAAAAGGATTAACATTTAAAGGATTTTGGCTTGTGGTTCCATTTAAATTAGGACCTTTAATTAAAGTAAATGAGGTTCAGTAGTTTTTATTTTTTAATCTCATGGACGCTTTAGATGAGAGGAATGAGGGAGAGGAGAGGGAGAGGAGGAGACTGCTGCTGGCTTGCACATGTTAGCATTATCTAGTTAGCTTCATCTAGTGGCACAAATGAGTGACGACAATAGCGTGTAGCACGTCACATGTAGGGCCGCATATAGTGATGTTAAACAGAACGTGGTTTAACTTGAGTGCACCCTCTGCTGGCCTGGAGGCCACATCGCGATTCATGGCTTAATTAAATCGATTCGAATCGTATTTTTTTTTTTAAATCTATTTAAATCAATTTGTTTCAAATCAATTTTTTTTCAAAGGATTTTGTCTCTGAACTTAAGGTCTAATGAAAGTAGATCATAGGTATATGTCAAATATTTTTTTTAAAAAAAAGCGTGTGTGTGTGCCTGTGCGTGTGTGTGCCTAATGTTTTGTATTTAAGAGTAGCCGATCTCTGGGTGTCTGAAAGAACTATTGGCTTAAAAACTTCAAGATAACACAGCCCTATTATTTTGTGTGGAGTTGCCTATGACTGAAAATCTGTCATTCAATAAACTGTTCAGATTTAGAGGATAATGTGACATCACAGACCCAGATCATAGTATAATTATGCAGTTTATCGATCTTTTTTCTCAGCCAAATTTCACATCTTGCTGCATTCACTTTATGTCCAAAATGGTTCATCCAAAGACATAACAGTGGTCCAGATTGTTCAGGATGGCCTCAACAGTCCTTGTAGTATATTTATCCATCACATCCTCCAGAGAATCCATCCTGACTGCCATCTCAGAGCCAGCCTTCTTCACCATCCTGTCCAGCCTCCTGCTTTGTTCGTAAACTTCCTCCCCAGCAGGCTGCAGCAGAGAATAAAGCACTTGTTCTCTGTAGAGGACTGCATCATTCACTCTAATGTGTCGTCTGTATGCAAACTGCAGGGGATCCAGCTTGTCTTTGACCTCAAGTTTCAGCAGGCGTAGATTATGATTATTACGGCAAAATATAGTATTTGTTTATACCATATCTTTACCGCTGAAGATTCAGTGATTCTGGTGAGGCAGTAAACTGAGTTAAATAAATCAACTTGGCTGCGATTGGAATCAAAGTAAATTTAATTTAATTTATAAACAAATGAGGCCATTACTTTACACCACAAGCAGTCGATGCAGAAATGACAATAAGGCATCTAGAGACAAACACTTTTATACAGTGTCTGGGGTCAAACAACCTTAGGATAAAACCTTTGCGGCGCCATCATAACATACTTCAGATGAGACTAGAGGTCAAGCTGGAACACAAGATAAGAAGGTGACGTTTCCCACATTCTCTAAGCATAATATCATGCACTCATACATGCTCTGCATAACAGGTCCCTAACGGCCTCCAGACTTAAAGGTCATTTTTACCACAACAATGATGTAGTTATAACAGAATCAAAGCAGCTGCTGAAGCAGCTGGACTGTTTTCTATGCTGTAACACAAATAACATCCCCCAAATAAGCTCAGAGGCCAATATAATTAAGATAGAGAATGATGTAATATATTAAAAGTAATAATATAATCAAAAACTCATCCACTGTTTTGAACAGTAAATATTTTACATATACCAAATAGTCTTATTATTGTTTAACCTGTGACACAAGTTTTTGTATCGTATATATTTTGCTTTGTGGTTTTCACTATATATGTAACATATTTTCTTTGAGGTGTTCTTCAAGAGTTTCTGCAAAGGAAAAACCTTAATAACTAATATTTTAATCCTTTTCTGAAAGTGTGATATTTTAAAACTAAGATTAATAGTTTAAAAACTATTAATTTAATATTTTACTTAAACTGAGATGAATGCTAAAAGTGGTAAAAAATGTTATTCTAAGAATGTTATTCTAAGTAGATAAACATTTCACTGACTTAATGTCATTTGCAGCTCTATTTCTTGGTGCTTGATATTTTCTTCAATATTCTGTGCGGTTCTGCTGAGGTTATTTTACAAACAGCATGGATTCATGTTTAGTTCCCTCAAAGTTATGCAGAACCATAATGTTCCCTAAATATTAGTAGAACTAAAAGCTAATACACTTCTGGAGTTAAATGCTCTTTAGGCAACATTTCTATTGGTTTCTTTTGGTTGTATTTGAATATCTCTGAATATATCTTTAAGATAACTTCTTAGAATTTTGTAGAGAGGTTGACAGACTCAGATAATATATCAGCACAGTTACATTTAAAATTAATTATTAAGAACATTAAACTTGTCAAACAATAATTATTTCAAATCGTTTTTGCTGTCGTTTTTTCAGATGTATATCAATATTTATATTAAAACATTATAAACTTTACTTTTTAAAGTATATAAAAGGTCCATGTGTCATCTGTTCATCCAATGAATCATTTTTTATTTAAAGAAAAAAAAGAGTAATTTCTCTTTTTTTTTTTTTTATGTCATAGTTTCAACATCTGATATGTTCTTTATGTTCTACTGGGAATAAAATATGGGTTTATGAGATTTGCAAATCATTCTGCTTTTATTTACATTTTAAACAGCATCCCAACTTATCTGAAATTGGTGTTGTAAAATATAAAAATTTTGATATGTTTCTGCTCTGCCTCCAGACTGGTTCTGTTCTATCTCACATTTTGTTAGCTTGTTTCAGATAGCCTGCCCTGTGACAAGAAAAAAAAAACAAAAAAAAGCAACGTTGTGATTCAATTTTTTCATAAAAGCAATCATTTTGGGTTTGTTAATGATGCTGGAATTGATTGTTTGTCTTAATAAAGTTAGCAAGAGTGGCTATGTATTAAATTTATTATTTTTTAAATTGTTAATCCTCAAATTAAAATTATATGTTGCACTAACTGTCATAATTTAAGTTTCATCAAAGAGTTATTATAGATGATTATAGCTGTGGGCAGGAAGGATCTCCTGTGGTGGTTTATGTTGCAGCAGATCTGAAGAAGCCTCTAAATCAGCCATTCCCAAACCTCAGAATACCAAGGCCCAATTTGAAATGCGAAAAATCTCCGCGGTCCACCGAAACCTTCAATCACAACTCTGATCAACATACAGGACTAGGAACCATGTTCTGATATTAATGTAAGGGGTCAACAAATAAGGTGACACTTGTCATATTAAGTTAAGATGACAGTAAGTTAACACTTAACTGGTTTGTTTTGTTACTTCTTAATGTTTTTAAATCATGTCATGAATATTTTACAGTAATTAAAAACATATTTAAAAAAGATTGAGGATTTAAAACACATTTCTTTAATTTTAATGACCACTCACGGCCCACCTGCAGTCCCAGGACGGCCCACCAGGGGGCCGCGGCCCACACTTTGGGAATCACTGCTCTAAATGAATACACTGCTGTTGATTCATTGGGTTGGTGAAGAGGATGGTCGGGGCCGACCGATGTTTTCCATTTTATGAAGTATCTTCCTTTGCACACTCAGCTCCAGAGCAGAACCAGCCTTCTTTATCAGTTTGTTCAGTTTTCAGAGTCGCTGGCTCTGATGCTGTTCCCCCAACAGATGACTGCATATTACAGTGAAATCTGTAAATATTTAATATATCTATACCTATAAAGCTGTTTTTAAAATATATTTAATATTTATTTCTGAGTGTCATCAGTCTTTGTGGGACAAATGAAAGAGCGTCCGTCTTATGTTAAACATTTTTATTATGTCCTAGAATGACGAGGCACGAAACGGTTTTCACAGTGCAACTTCACTTTACTTCAACAAGAGAGCAACTAACACAACCAGAAAAAGTGCGAACAGAATGAATAGATAGGCCTAACTAACCGAGTCACACACGCATCACCACACAGGCAAGGCAGCAGAGTCAAGTGCAGCACAATCGCTCAATTTAATAACAATTTTATCTCGTCCTTGGGTTTCTGTTTTGTAACATGAGAGTTAACATTTAGAAAATCTGGCAGTAGCATTGTTATACGGTTTTCCAAACGTTGCTTGTAATGTGAAGGTTAAGGGAAGTTTTGAAAGGGAAGGTTGTCGAACATCTTAAAACGTCCCTTGAAAGCTTGGCAGTTCTCGTATATGTACTGCGCATGCGCCAGAGGTTCACGGGTGTGACGACACAACTTGTCTTCTCCGTTGTTTGGCAAACCGTCCTGTGGGTGAACCAGCGTGGGGCGGTGATGTCAACAACGCTGGTCAGTGGGTCAGCAGCCCTGTAACTATTTATATGTATGTATATACTCTGCCAGTTACTCTTGTATATTCACACACAGATATTTTACAACTACGGTGTGTTCCAGCTGGTGTATTTGTTTCACAAGGAATTTGGAGATCAGGGTTTGATAAGATGAACTGTTGTCGGTAGCTCATTATTTAGCACTAGCATGCTAGTCTTAGGAAGTAGAAAAGAGTGAGTGTTTTTACTACAACACAGTCGGAGCCAAACGGAGAAGGAGAAGATAGATGTGCTAGTGCAGGTATGTTTATTTATTTTGAACGAAAGGTGCTTTGTAATTATTTTAAATTTAATTCAAATAAATGCGGAGCAGGTTATTCTCTATGAGTCGTTAACGTCAATGTTATCTTCTGGAAATGAAGTGATGTCTTTGTTTGAATCGCTTGAGTGATAATTGCTGTTGTAATTGTACGGGTAATGTAATATGCCCATCTCTTTAACATACATTTGAGAGCTTTTGACCTCATGACGTTTTACAAGGTTTTAACCCAAGTTTGGGTTAGCAGCTTAACCTAAACTCAGCCAGTGAAAGATCAAATTCGTGTCTCAACACATGAACCAGTTATATAAAGTCAAAGGAACTACGTATGTGAAATATACATTAGCTATGGACTCATTGTGTAGCAGTACATCAGATAAAATATCCTGATTATAAAGCTTATGTATCTGTTTCAGGTTGTGTCCCTATCTTAATCAGTTCAAAAGTTTTAGCATCTGCCTTAAAGCTTTGGTGTCTCTGTCTTACAGAGATAATAAACCATGATCACCACCGAGGCTTCGAGAGAGTTCCAGGCCAAAGAGCGTAAATACAAAGAGCAGCTGAAGAGATGTTTATCATCTGCTTTGTCTGCAGACTTTCACAGGTAAGGCATGTGACAGTATTCTTTGACATGCAAAGACTGTGAGTAAAAGCTGATCCCTAAGATTGTACGTGTTTACAGCAACTGCATAGCTCAGTGGTTTACGCAGGCAGCCTATGTGTGGAGGCTGCATTCCTTTTGCAGAGGAATCCTGGTCTGATACCACTTGCTGCATGTCTACCCCACTCTCTCTGAGCTGCTTTCCTTTCCCTCTACACTGTAAATAAAGACTACTAGTGCTATTTGGAAAAAAAAAGGATCGTACAGACCTGACTGTGTGTTGTGGGAATGAAAGATTTGCCAGATATTCTCTACCAATGCCAGTAGCCTTGCCAACAGCTTTTTTTTATTTTTTACTTTTGTTGCTGTTGACTATTGTTTGCTGGATTAAATGATTGATGTCTATAGAAACAATTTAAATGTATTAATTGAACAGGCACCTCCGTAGCATGTGGAAGAACTATACACAGCGACAGAAGCCTGGCACTTCTCCGTATGCTGGTCACCACCAGCCTGGTCACTCACTGCTGTGGGATAGCATCACATTCTTCAACCAACATTGTTGCAAGTCAGCGAGTGCAGCTGTGCTGGTCATTCTGGCAGAAATAGCACACACAGAAGTGTTCAGTGAGGTTGACGTCAGGACGGCTGGCAGGCCATTCCATCTTCTCTGCTCCCAAATTCTGGAGATAGCCTGATAACCCCCCACTCTGTGGGGTCTTGTCATCTTGGAGTATAGAATTTGGTCCCAGGTTTTGGACAACACCAGCTTGAAGTTGCCCCATCACACGGGGCCTGTCAAGGTCAGTTAAATATGGGATGCTGATTCTTTGAGCAGACACTAGCTAGGGATGGGAATTGATAAGATTTTCCCGATTCCGATTCCATTATCGATACTGTTTAACGATTCGATTCTTTATCGATTCTAATTTGGGAAAAAAGGAGAACTAACAGTTTTATTAGCATCAATTTTTTTTTTAATTAGAAGTCACGACCATACAAACTCAACAGCGAGGTCAAAAGAGGCCCAAAGCCTGGATAATGTGTTAACTGTTGTAATATGTAACTGTGCAAATACACAAGAATGTGTTAACATTTTACTAACAGATTTTTCCTAATAGAAAATCTCCCTTTTAAAAGGATATGAGCTCACTAAGCACTCAAAAATAATAATAAAGAAAGATATACACTATCAAATACAACGGAACAGTGCATAGTACAAATCTGCAAATACTACAAAGAATTGTCGAGGTCAGCAGCACCCCACCCCCACTATACACAGTGTTGGTGAAGCACTGCTTTCCCCGCCTGAGCCGTCTGATGGTTTGCCAGAATCTCAATGGAGCCGATCGAAAGTCTTTTTCCATGGCCTCACCGAACTCCTCCCACACCCGAGTTTTTGCCTCAGAGACCACCAAAGCCGCCGCCCGCTTGGGCTGCCGATACCTGTCTGCTGATTCCAGAGTCCCACAAGCTAGCCAAGCCCGGTAGGACTCCTCCTTCAGTCTGACGGCCTCTCTCACCCGAGGTGTCCACCACCGAGTTCGAGGACTGCCGCCACGACAGGCACCGACGACCTTACGGCCACAGCTCCGGTCAGCCACTTCAGCAATGGAGGCGCGGAACATGGCCCATTCAGACTCAATATCCCCCGCCTCCCCCTGGATGTGATTGAAGATCTTTCTGACAGGTTCCTCTGCCAGACGTTCCCAGCAGACCCTCACTACACGTTTGGGCCTACCAGGTCTGACCACCATCTGATCCAACCCACCACCAGGTAGTGATCAGTTGACAGCTCAGCTCCTCTCTTTACCCGAGTGTCCAAAACATACGGCCGAAGATCAGATGATACGACTATAAAGTCAATCATTGATCTACGGCCAAGAGTAGGTGGTGGGCCCTCCCCGTGGGCCCACCACCTGCAGGGAGGGCCACAGGAGTCGGGTGCATTGTGTTATGGGCAGCAGCCGAAAGCATGGGCCTTGGCATGCCGACCCTCGGCTGACGAAACTAGCAGGCTATTTCAATTCAATTCAATTTTATTTGTATAGCGTATTTCTTGAGAAAGCTTAAGTTCTTTAGTGCATGCAGCAAGTCTGTTGTGGAGAGTATCTTTATCTTTAAGATTCGAAAAAAAAGAAACAGAAAAAACTGATAAAGCTGGCTCTGTTTTGGGGACTGTTTTGGAGCTTCAAGAGATGGTTATTCAAAGAAGGATTCTTCATAAAATGAAAACACAACAGCAAGCCCAAGCATCAGGCTTCAGTGTTTTCAGTCAGAGGCTTCTTCAGATCTGCTGCAACACAGACCGTTACAGGAGCAATAACCTTTTATAACAACTCTTTAAAGGAACGTAAATACTAACAGTTACTACAACATATAGTTTCCCTTCGGGGGTTAATAAAATATTATTGTGCCTTGTCATCTTGGCCACATCTCATTGAGTTACAGACATAACACAGTTAGCAACATTTAAACTCTTGGTGCATGCTTGTTCTGAGGCAGCGGCTTCCTCGTGTCTGCCTGAAGTCACCAGCCGGAGATTGAACTTGGGTCCTGTCTATTTGTATGACGCACTGCCCTGAAGATGAACACTGAGTCCTGATGCATGTTTGTAATGATTTATTGAAGATAAGAATTATGTTACACAGCGGCTTCAAAAGTAGTTTGTTATAGAAAGTTATAGCAAAATGACAAGAACTGGATGTGCGGTCAACAAAAATTACGGCTACCTAGCCTCTCTTCTAACTTCCAATCTGAGTGCAGGTGATTGAGCACCTCTTTATTATTACCAGGCTTCTATATTGGCCTTAAGCAGAATGGTTTCTGGGTCACCCAGATCATTACTGAAGCAGGATGAGATGGGACGACAGTGAGGAAGAAATTGATTGTCCCAGTGTGTGAGTGTCAGTGTGAGAACTCTGAAGGGGAATAATAGATCTTGAGATGAGTCTTGAAGGATACAAATGTTGTTGTTGTTGTTAATCATCCATTTATTGTGAAAGAAAATCCCATTATGCTTAACACCTTAACACCTGGTTTTGACTTTGTCATTTAAATACCTGATTTGAACTGTCCTTGAAAATGAGCTCTGTTGTTTTTGTCCAGGTTGCTGGAGGAGGAACTTGAAGCAGACGTGTCCCTCTATGCTGGCTCTGGTTCACTCCGAGCACACAGAGCTGTGTTGTTGGCCAGAGCACCTCATGTTCTACGAGGACAGAAACACAAAGATCCCATCATCATCCACGTCCCTGGCTATGAGCTCCCTGCACTGAAAGATTTCCTTCGGTACAGTAAGCTCTGTCTGTTTTGTGAAATAGATTGATTGATTGGATAAAACAGGGCTATTCAGTAGCTTCTTGTGAAGCTGCTAAATAACCCATGAAGTGATTCTTCACCTGCTTTCTACTGGAGGATTTTGAGAAACCAGCTGTAGTATGTTAATATCACAGTGTCAGTGTCTCTCTTAGAGAGGGCCCTGAGCACACTTATTTATTCTGCAGCCTTTGATTGTGCTTACAGGTTTCAAGGAGCACGAGTCTTTCAGCTATAAAATAATTTGTCATATTTGCACTCACTGGCCACTTTATTAGGTACACCTAGCTACTTCTGGGTTGGACCTTATTTTGTACACAGAACTGCATTAATTCTTCATGGCATCAATTCAACAAGATGTTGGAAACGTTCCTCTCAGTCTTTGGTCCATATTGACGTGATGGCGTCGTGCAGTTGCTGCAGATTTGTTCGGTCGAAACGCCGACGCAAATGTCCCGTTCCACCAAATCCTAAAGGTGATCTATTGGATTGGGATCAGGTGACTGTGGATGCCAATGGAGTACAGTGAATTCATTGTCATGGTTCAAGAAACCAGTTTGAGATGATGATAAAATTTATTTGAAGTCTAACTTAGATAGATCAAAGATATTTTTAACAAACTTCCTTTTTTATAAAATGTTTTTTTCTCCCTCACAAGTGAACATACTAACAGTTCATTATAAGTCAAAAAGGCAACATTTATAACTGTATGACAGACTATTCAAGATACCCGTTTGATTTGATAAACAGACGGTTTTGCTTTTTATACTGAAAAAGGATTGTGAACTTTATTTAGTATTGGATACTTTCTATATAGATATGTTTAAATAAAAAAAAAAACCTTGACAAATTAAAGAAGCTAATATTAACGTGCTCATGTGGGCGTCTGAATTTATGCAGTGAATCCTAGAGGCCACAAGGCATCACTTGATGTACATCATCCCCGATACATGTCTTCCTTCTGTTTCGGTTGCTCTGTTCACTTCCTTGCTACTTTCATTTAAATCATGGCAACAACTGAAAAAGTAAGCACCAGAATATTCTGGTGAGACCAAACTTTTTTTTTTTTTTTTTTTCCAAAGAGGCAATAAAAGCATATGGCCAGTAGTGGGCTGCTTCTGATACAGAGTATTGTACTTTTACTGAAGAGAAACAGAAAATCTGCACACTTTATGTAGCTGTAGTCACAGAGCAACAAATGAGATCGTATTTTAAATATGAATAACTGGCCCTGTTTTAATTAATTTTTTAATGTCTCACCCCTGCAGGCAAGTGTATACAGCAGACAAGAGCATGCGTGTGGCAGAAAAAATCTCTGATTCAGGGGGCTTTTTGTCAGAGAGTACCACTCCAGACCCTGCAGATCGTCACAGTTCTGCTGACTCAGGTAAACAGATCAACACGTCTAGGGTTTATTTTAGGTTATGTGATAATTCAGCTGCCTACCTCGATCGACTTTTCTCTCATCATGTTATCTCAGTCATAATCCACTTGGGAGTTAATCGCATTTGGGTCTCTGATGTTGTTACAGCTAATTACAGTATGTTACTGCTTTAGATATTTTTCATTATAGCTTAGTTTTATTTACTTATTTATTTACTGTATTTTTAGTAAGTACAGTTTACTCAGCCCGATCTTTTCTTTAGAGATTAAAAAAAAAAAAAACAACTCACCCATGTATCCTTGACAGATTGAAGTATACTTAAGGCCCTTTTCTCCGTCCTGTCCCTTCACCATTATTTGTCTCCCCTCCTGTCTAGGTGGCGTTGACCCAGAGCCAGCCTCTGGCCTTGGGGCTGACTTGCTGGATCTGTACAAAAAGGGAGAACAGTGTGACATCACCATTCAAGTGGCAGAGCAGGTTTTCTCCTGTCACAGGTACAGCCTTTTGTTGTTGTTGTTGTTTTTTGTTTGTTTTTTTTTTTTTTTGGGGGGGGGAGGTTGTTTTTGTTTTTCTTGAAAGTGTTATTGCAAAAACAGGACCATTTAAATGTGAAACAAGGTTTTTTATTAACCTTCTGTAAAACACTACATCTCACTTCAGACTGGAACCAGAGCCCTTAAAAACTGCTGTCATTAAGCATCATCTAAAGAAGAGTGGTCTTGATGCCACAGTACTGAAGAACTATTGGTCCATATCAAACTTGCCATTCCTTGGCAAAGTCCTAGAAAAAGTGGTATATCAACAGCTTACTGACTTTCTCCTGTCTAACAGTTTTTGATAGTTTTCAATCAGGCTTCAGGCTCCACCACAGCACTGAGACAGCCCTGATCAAGGTGACAAACCATATTCGCCTGAACACAGATGCAGGCAAAGTCTCAGTCTTAATTCTGCTGGACCTAAGTGCTGCCTTTGACACAGTTGACCATGCGATCTTATTACAGAGATTAGAAGACTGGGTGGGAATCTCTGAAACTGCTTTAAACTGGTTCAGGTCCTACCTCAGGGACAGGAGATTTTTTTGTTGAAATTGGTAAATGTGTCTCAGACCAAATGGCCATGACCTGTGGGATTCCCCGGGGGTCAATCCTGGGACCCCTATTGTTCAATCTGTACATGCTTCCATTAGGCCAGCTAATACGCAGCTATGATGTGTCCTACCACAACTATGCAGATGATACTCAGATCTATGTGTCACTGACAGCAGAACATGGGCTTGTAGATTCATTGTGTCACTGCATCAAACAGGTCAGTGTATAGATGCAAAACAACTTTCTCCAGCTGAACTCAGACAAAACTGAATTAATTGTCTATGGCCCACAGAAACAAAGAGACAGTGTTATCAGACACCTTGAGACTCTCTTTAGAACCTAAAAATCAGGTCAGAAATTTAGGGGTAATATTGGATTTAGACTTGAACTCTAACAGCCACATTAAACAGGCATGGAAATCCCTCACCTTTTGGCAAAAGTCGCCATTTTGAAGTCAAAAAGGGTGACCTACGTGAATTGTGTAGATCTGAGGAGTTTTATTTTTTATTTATTTTTTTTTTTCGGGGGGGGGGGGGGGGGGGGGGGGGGGGGGGGGGGGGGGGGGGGGTTGGAGTCAGGAGATTTTTTTTTTTTTTTTAATTATCATACACAGCAAAATCACTTCTTAACACTAACTAGTGTTACTTTATCTCAACACTTTATGTAGTGTTAGACATTAACTCTCTTTTGGGATTGGTGGTTAACAATACAAGTGTTAGTCATTTTAACACTGTAAGGTGTAAAATTAGCTCTTCTGAATTGCTAAAAAAAAGAGTTGAAACTTATTTATTTCAAACATGCACCACAAATAAACATTTAAAACACTTTAAGACATGTGACAATAGGATACAATGTATGCTCTCTCACTCTCTAACAGCCCACAACAGATACATTGCTTATTCAGTGTTAGCTTGCTTAGCCGAGTTAACAACACAACAAAAATACAGTGGTCACATGTGGACGTGCACAAACGTCTCTACCTCTGGAATTAACTCTTGTATAAAAAGCGTGATTTGTCCTCAGTTGAACCCCTGAGAAGATAGCAGAGATTGTCTTAAACGGCTTGATCGCCAGTTAAACCATAGACGACCAGAGCGTGTTTAACGGCAGCACACCAACTATCTGGGACCTTCAGGTAGCCGCAGTGTTGGGCACGTTCACTTTCAACATGAACTAGTTCAGTTCATAGTTCACAGAAATAAAAACGAACTAGTTCAGTTCATCATTTCAAAAAATGAACTAAATAGTTCATTTTTAATTTCTTTTTCTTATTCTTTTTTAATGTTGCTGCGAGCAATTAATTGTCAAAATGATTATCACTGCCCATATATTACACCACCACAAATTATACCACCGGCAATTATTTTATCCATTTTATCTGTCGAAAACTGTGTCCAATTCTGAATCCTTAACCGCCCAGGGTTCACATTAGCATTGAAAGGACAGCCCATGTAAACTGTCATTTCCCTTTCAGTTTCTCTCTACAGCAGCCATTTCCAAACTTCAGAATACCAAGGCCCAATTTGAAATGTGAAAAATATACGCGGTCCACCCAAACATTTAATCACAACTATGATCACCAGAGAGGACTAGAAGCTATGTTCTGATATTAATGTGAGGGGTCAACAAATAGGTGACACTTGTCATATTAAGTTAAAATGACTGTTTTATTTCATCTGTTTTTTTAATAATTTCATGAATATTTTACAGTTATTAAAAACATATTTAAAAAAGATCGAGGATTTAAAACATTTGTTTAACTTTAATGACCTCTCACGGCCCACCTGCAGTACCATCACGGACCACGAGAAACTGAGGAAGGGCACTGTGTCCAAACATTAACTTTACCCTAATCAGTAATATATTTGCATCTCTGGAAATATGTTATCATTTTAACAGTTACACAAGTTAATGCACTCATATTGTAGTTAATTAACTGTTTCTCAGACATGTGCAAAAACTTCATATTTACAAATACCCTGTAGCTGTTTTATATAGCTTCTCAGATGGATTTCACAGAGGCAGACATGAGATTTGTAGAGAGGTCATTTTTGAGGTCCGTCATGTTAACTCATAACAATTATAGTGTTTCTGTGAAGCTGAAAGGAAACAGGGTAAGTAGTAGGCAGTCATGGGCCCAGTGCATCCATTTATGTAAAGGATGTTCATGTTAAACCCCGACAGAGCAATGTGTACTGGACAAGTAATTTTTTGCTTATCAAAAAGTAAAAGCATTTAAGATAATGAAAATTATATTTTTTTAATGCCTATGTTGTTAAATTGGTAAATGGTAAAGTCAGCCCAAGGAGGATTAAACACAAATCTGCAGAGACTATGGTAAACAAGAACAGTTTTGTCTTGCCTGTCACTTCTATACACAATCCAAGCAGATGACATGCTAAATATTAAATGGTAGGTGAATCTGACATGCAGATGCCTTCTTTATTTGATTTCTAGGGCAATCCTGTGTGCACGGTCTCAGTACTTCCGAGCTATGCTCAGTGGAAGTTGGATGGAGAGCTCAAGACAAGTGCATCACATTGCAAGGGTAAGACTCAGCATGATCTTGCAGAGTGACACAGGCCTTACATACATCCTGTATTGGTCTAATAGTTGGTTACATTAATGTTAATTACTGCTCTACATGTTGGGTGGGTCTCACATACACAACCATGTTTTTACACACAAGTCCCAAGTGGTGCATAAGTTCCACAAAATGGTTGCACAACACCAGCTGCTGTGAATTGCAGTCATTGTAGTCAGTGGGTCTCAGTCATGAAATGTGAGCATAACGATTGATGACAATTGATTCGCGGTCAGTGTCTTATATGGACTATCATTTTCTCAATATGCAGATACCACGTGTCTTTAAACATGAGGATACATTTGAAACATACATTTATCTTAATCAATTGCCCTTGTGCCTATGTAAGTTTAAGTTTGTGTTTTTTCTTAAAGTGTCCATGGGTTGTTTAAATGGACTTGATATGTTGACAGACACCACCAACGACTCAGC
Organism: Hirundichthys speculiger; assembly: GCA_018398805.1. Taxonomy (NCBI): domain Eukaryota; kingdom Metazoa; phylum Chordata; class Actinopteri; order Beloniformes; family Exocoetidae; genus Hirundichthys; species Hirundichthys speculiger. Next base: position 495,125 of record JAGFBZ010000973.1, on the reverse strand, counting down.
CACCAGTGGTATCATGAAACCCTGGTGGATTCCTAATGGGTTTCTCAGATATAAAGACAATGCATTTGTCTGCAGCAAAGAGTTTTGATGATATAAAGAAATTAGTTAATGTATTTCTTTTTTCTATCCAAAATCATATCATTCCATTTTCACTTCAGATCTTGAAGGCGTCATTGGACAGTAGACACTGTGCGTTAGATATCTGCATAAAGTCTGGTTGCACAAGGAAGGGAAGAGCCAGGCTTCAGAAACGGAGCACATGCCAGCTCTATTTCCTCGGCTGAATTTGTGATATTATAAGTTTACTCCAATGGTTTCGAAACCATGTGAATCACACTGTTGTCTGCACTTTTATACCTTTTTATATGGTTGTCCCTGGGTGAAGTTTATGCTAATTAATGAGCTTCACAAGCATACTCGAAACCTGCAACCAATTGGAATTAACTCGTACATGTACTATTGAAGAAAAAAGAGTTTTACACAGCATCTTGAAAACTGAGTAGGTTTTTAGTAAGGTTGTTATTTATGTGCAAATCTACTCACAGATTTATGATATTTTCATGAATGAGGCCCAGTGAACAAGGCCCCACCAGAGGCACTGTGGAGACTAAAAATACCTCTGTTTTCGTGCTGGACTGTGATTAAGCCGTGCCAAATTACATGCATCAAATCGAACTGAAAGGAAGAACGGCATAAAGAATCCATTGAATTTTCAAAATAAAACTCCACGAGCAGACTCTTGACTTCTGCATTGACATGTTAATCTGTGGAGGCTGTGGCTAAAAAAATATTGTTTTTATATGCATAAATGTGCAAGCTCATAAATCCAGCTTAGTGTTCTGATTCTGAAATTCCCCTGGTGGTAACTGAGGATGGAGCAAAACCGGACCATGGTATTTGTTTTGGTTACAGGTCGGACCTACAGTTGGTTATCCTTCAACCAAAGGGTCAGTGGATTGATATCCTGCCCCATCACATGTCGAGTGTCCTTGGGCAGAACACTAAATCCCACATTGCAAAATTGCCAGCCACTAAGGGGTCATAAGCCGGTGTTCTCAATGCTTCACAAAAATCCATACCTATGGGTGGACCATTTATCTGGTGAATTAAGAACTTCCTTCCTTTGGTTAGGATGAAGTCAATTCTGCACAACTGAAAAACTGTTTGCAATACCACAACATGATTGGCAGTTGATTACTTCTATTGATCCTGTGTATATTACAGAACTGAGGTTTATAGACCCTGAGATAAACATTAAACTGAAGGTTTTCTGAATCAACATGAACTACACTGGATCCGTCGGTTCCACAACACTTGTTACAGTCCCAGATAAATGGGAAGGGCATCTAATGTAAAACATATACCAAATTAATATTGAGAATACAATGATCTTTTGAGGGGACTCTTAAACAGCAATGCTTAAAGAAGACCCAAACACACTTAGAAACAGCCACCTACTGATTTTGTACAATTTCATATAGCTTGTTCAGATTTCTGCCAATCAACTGTTCAATGTTTCCTTGTGAGACACATAAATGGCTTTCATTTTCTACTTCATGAAGAGCCTTTTTACCACCCACCTTGTCACTATCACCTGCCATTTCCTTCTTCGGGATCATCAGGTTTCTGTTATTTTTTTTTTTTTTTTACCCCTCAGGGGAAATCTCAACATTACAGATCTGCGGGTTAAGAAGACATAGCTGTCAGAAATGAATGTGGCAGTGTTGAGACAGGGGATTCCTGTAAGGGGCAGTCACATGAATTGAATTGTGTGTAATACTGATTTTTATCTACCGATTGATCGATAGGTTTCGCCGTTGAGTATATGACCCTTATGGGAAAAAATATAATGTAGCCTACTATATATAGTTGAAAAAAAAAAAACAGAGAGTATTTGCATGGATTTGGGGCGGTTTCTCATGGCAACATGCATGACTTGTAAACAATATACGTATTATGTTTTCTCAGCTTGGGGCCGGATGAGATGGAAATCTTGCTGCAGTTCATGTATGGAGCCATCATAGATTTGCCCAGTGGAGCCAGTGCCAGGTACTGTATGTGAGAAACGTGCACTTCAAAAAATTAATGTAGGGCTGGAGAAACCATGTGTGATATCTTCTTTCCCACAGTCAAGTAGTGCTGGCTGCAGACATGCTGGGTTTGGAGGGGCTGAAAGATATAGTGGAGATGGTTCTTATTCGAGATTATTGTCGCTTTTTCCCCAAGGTGAGTTCTACAAAAGAAGAGAGTACCTGAAAGGATATTTTTCATATTTTTATGTATGTGAAATCAATGTGATATTATGTATGTTCTGTTAGCACAACATTTTGTAATGTTGCACGAACATAACATACCTAAAGATATGGAGTGCAACATTACAAAATACGTTGTAATAATAATTTGTATACACGTGAAAAGCCACATTTAAACCTTTTGTGAGTATTGACTTAAATGTTAGTATTGTACATAATCAAGCACTTTAATTATGCTGCTTTTGTTGAAATTGATTTTATTGTCTCTTGTGTTGGCAGCCAGTTGATGGAGTTCAAAGAACAGTTCTTGAGTGCCTGTCACTAACACATGTCTTAGGTCTCCAAAACCTCCATATGTTGTGTAAGAGGTAAGTTGGCCTATTGGTGTTTCTTAAGAGGCTGTAATTTAGGAAGACTCTAACTGTGTTGGATAGTAATATGATAGCTAGACAATGCGTAATGGCTTATAAACTGATGTACTGTGTACTTCCACATAACATTTCAATATGAATAATTACCTTTTTAGCTCAGTTGGTAGAGCTGGTCATCCAGTCACTGTAAGGTTGGTGGTTCAATCCTGGCTCTAACTGACCACATTTCAAAGTCTCCCTGGGCAAGACACAGAACCCTAACTTGCCCCCAGTGGGCCTGGCAGTGCCTTGCATGGTAGCAGCCGCCCACTGGTGTATGAATGTGTGTGTGAATGAGAGGCCATTGTAAAGCGCTTTGGGGCACCATGATGGTGTCTAGAAAGCGCTATATTAGTGCTGTTCATTTACCATTTACATAACATTTCAATATAAACTAGAAAAGCACTCTGAGAGCGCAGACCTCTGCCAAGTGCAACAATTCCCCCATATAGCGATTTATAGATTGCAAAAAAATCCGCCTTCTGGATCAGATCCGGATCAGCCTTTGAAATTGGATAGAGGTTCCCATTGTCAACTTGGTTCTTAAGGGCCTTATGTCCGAGCAGCAAAATTTTGAATTCGATTTGAAATTTTACGGGAAGCCAGAGGAGGAAGGCTAACACAGGAGAGACATAATCTTGCTTGCTGTTTCCTGTCAGCACTCACGCTGCTGCGTTTTGGATCAACTGGTGGCTATTCAGTGAATTATTTGGACATCCTGTTAATAACCGATTACAATAATCCGTTAAGAAGTGACAAACGTGTTTAAATGTTTTTCAGCGTCACTCTGAGAGACGATGCTCCTAATCTTGTCAATATTACAAAAGTGAAAAAAGGCTCTCTTTACTGAATATGTTGATAAATATGTTGTTTAAACAACATATTCTGATCATAAGTAACTGAGGTTTCTCACACTTATACTGGAGGCCAACATAAAACCATCTAGATGCATAAAGCATCTAATGTACTTCTCAGAATTAGCGCTACAAGTCCTAGTCAAGGTTTATGAAGATGGGAATACTATAATAATTTAAAAAAAATACCTGCAAGTCTGCCAAGGAGAACTTTGCAAAGATTTACTTGAAATGCATGTGTGATCAGCAGAAAATAAACTGAACAATCTGAAGACGCTTTTGATTATTCACTTACCCTATTTAATTAGTATTGGTGTGCTGATGTTCCATCTGGTCCTTCTTTGGATACAGCTGATTGAGTTTTCACAAATTGCCATGCAAGGCAGTTTTGATACCATGTTTCCTCACCAAATCAGTGGCATGCAGAAAACTTGATTAACACCCCTATTCACACCACTTTTGTTACAGTTTGATGGCAGACCTTGAAATATTGTAGAATAAAAGATTTTTCACTGTTCTCAATGTTTGTTTGCTTTTGTTTTTTTTTTGTTTTTGTTTTTTTTTACAAAATTTTGAATACTGAAACTCTTTTTTTCCACTTTGGCATCTCCTTTTGCTGATATCACTCCAAATTAGACATGATGTTGGAAACAGCAGGCAGCAGGCAAGTGTGCAAATGTAGGTCACGGCTGTCAGATGTGTTGGATGAGAATAGGGAGCTGTGTTTGGTGGTTTCACATGATGTGGTGTTTGTGTTTCTGTGCATCAGGGCATAAAATTAGAATTTTTACCAAGTCGCCCCTGGCTACCAGGTTTTTGAAGTTGGTAGCCAGCTAGCAATTTTGGTCGCCAGTGTTTTTCGTCGCCCCATACGTCAGGGGTTAATATGGCACCAGCAGCATTGTCATTTATGAAAAACTCCTATTATCTACTTATCACTACATTTCAGAAGCATTTACAAGCATGAAAGCGCATTTTATTCTGTTTCCATGATGCTTACTATGAAAACTAATATTATTTCTTTTTTGTTAACACCAGAACCGCCAAGTAGGTCATTTTTACCTCCTAGCATTTTCACATGTTTGTATTTCTGTTAAAATAAAACCCCTACATCTGTAAGTTCATGACTTTTTCTAAAATTGATTTATTAATCATTCAGTGAATTCTGGTGAGTATGTGATGAAAAGAAAAAAGAATATGACCATTTATACCTGGAACCACAGAGGGGGGTCATTTTCACCCCCTCATATAAACGCTGTATACAGCTGTCATTTTTTTGCGCCACGCCCCTCCGTGCCTCACTGCCCGTTGCTTGGCAACGCTCAAACTTTGTGGCGTTATCAGACTTTGACAGTTATTGTCATCACTAAATCTTTCAAGCAAACAGCAAAATTTAAGACATGAATCCAACAAAAACAACAGTCTGGCTGTTGTACCAGGATTTGAGTGAGGGAGAATCAGAAAGATAATAATAACGGTAGATGTGGGTGAGGAGGAATGGGGGGGGGGGGACCGATGACCCATAATTTTTACCAGGTGATACGACATCAAGTGAGGATGAGGAGGGAAATTTATGAAAAAGGTCCGGCTTCTATAAGTGAGGTGTCACCGCCACATACATTCAGTCCTCAGACACAGTGGGGGCTCGCGGACTCTGGTTCTAATCATTTGGTATTTTAGCGAGGCTACGACTCTGACTGATCTAAACATAAATATTTACATTGATCAGAGCTCAACCTGTATGTCAGCTACATGAGGCTGCCAAGGACAGAACCGTTTGGAGACCCATAAAGCTGGGACTGCGGACCGGGAGAGCCCAGTCCACAAATGTCCCGGTGGAGAGAGGTGGTCCAACTGCATACGCGCGCCGCAACATTGACGACCATGTGAATGCGTTCATGTACTTGATGGACCAGGTGATACAGCACACCTGTGACTGAACGGTGGCGGAGCCGCGCCGGTGGAGAGGAGGGCTGGGAATGGAGTCATGTGCGTGAGGGGGAGCACGCAGCGTTAATCCGTTTTTCCAAAATTATTAAAATATCTGTGATTTACATCTGAAATCTGTTGTTTTGTATTGTAAATAGTCTGTCATTAGATTGCTGTTGTTTTCATGTTTGTGTTAGCATTCAGCTCCTACAGTTTGTTGATGAACGTACCGATGTATTTATTTGTGTAGCTGAGAGAGAGAGCGCGCGCAGCGTTCTGCCACGTAGAAAAAAAGCTCGCAAAAATATACATTTTAAACACTTATTTTGACAAGTGTCCATCATTATTATTTCAGAAATATTCAGGAATGAGCCACTTCACAACTATTAGAAATGATATCTCACCATCACTGACGCTGTCGCAGCGATCAGGTGAAAATGACCGCCCTCTGTGGTTCTAGAAGTTTGGAATCTTGGCGGTTCTAGTGTTAACTATTCTGTTGTGTATTTTTATGAGGTTATTTACCAAAAGGATCCATTTTGCTGTGGAGTAGATTCAGTGATGGACAAAACTGAAGACCGACGAATGCAAAAGTCCACCTGTCCATGCTGGGTTAGGCGCATGTGTAGTTATGACTTCCGGCAAACGACGTGCACCCAAAACAGGGCCACTTTCCGATATATAATATATATCTAATTATAAACTTTGTTTCTAAGTTATTTAGATATGTTTACCTTGGTGACACATGACAAATGTGCAGAAATCATTAAAAAAAAAAAAAAAAAAAAAAAAAAAATTCCTAAGTTGATGGTGGATTTTGTGTCCCTCGCCACTGGCGACATGGCAGGAAAAAACGGTCGAAATCGTTAAATATGGGTCGCATATGGCGACCAGTTGGTCGCGATTTTATGCCCTGTGCATGTATGGATGCTGGGGGAAGGCTGTTTGCCACTCCCATGATGTACCTGCTGATAAGACATGACTCTATGATGATGACCCAAACAGTGCTGCTCTGTATTGCAGAGCATTACTGAACTTCTCTTGCTCAGTCATTTACATTATTCTCTCAGGCAAAGCTCTGCTGGTCACTGCATGGAGTCAGGCCACCACAGAGAAGAAACCCTTGTTTGCACTTGCTTGTTTATACTGACCAAACTGAAATGTTGATTTACTGCATTCCTTTTTAAATGGACTGCATTAATATCTATTAGTGTATATATACAGCGGTTTTTATTTTTGTTGTTTTAAATTTTAAATAAACACAGTTTGACTCATACTCTGCATGTGGAAAAAGTCAAGCAGTTTTTCAGTGTACAGTGTTTGTTTTCAGGTGGGTTTCTGAATATTATGTGAAAGCCTGGTGTGAGAGGAACTTCGCCCTCTTGTCCCCTGAGCTCCACAGAGCCTGTCTGACTGCTGTCACTGAAACAATGGTGAGTTCTTTCTTTCCCAAAAAGGTTCCTCTGAAGCTGTCATCAGCTTTGCTGTATTCCCGTTAAAGCACAAATATCACTTGGCAGTGTATTTCCAGAGGAAGGAAATTTAAGCATGATCTAATTCAAAGATTAGCTTTATTAAATTTTCAGTAATTAAGCCTGGGGTAAGCAGGAAAAGGACACGGATGCAGAGGGATCTTGGATTGTAATTGATAACTGAATATTGAGCCTGTCTTTTATTTTTAGATAGTATGTAGTGTGCCTTTTATTAATCAAGAAAGATGAAGCTATCAGTCAGTCTTGGCATTAACTAAGATTCCAAGAACTGTTACACAAAGCAGGGAATCCCACAACTGATCAATAACAGTTGAACAGGAATGACTGCTCAACAACAAGGAAATATACCATGGTGCTTAGTCAACCTCCTTTCGTGTTCTCATCTAGACAGTATTTCTTTAGCTGATAGGTGTTTTCCTTCAGACTGTGCAGAATGCAGTAACTGTTCTCTGTGGCACCGAGCAACTGATTGGCAGTCTCCCGGAAGTCAAGTGGGCCCAGCAGGTGCGGAGCCTGGCAACAGAACTCCAGAACGAGAGCCTGCATGTCATTGTCCAACACCTTCCCAGAGTCATTCACACTCAGGCTTTTCAGGACCTACGCATGGTAAAGGTGGTGATGTAGCCATGCTTATATTCTGTGATTGACTGGGGCAAAGTATGTCCTTTTTTCTCAGTGTCTGTTATTGACTTACAGAGGGAAGAGTTTACTAGAGAGCCCACATTGTTGAAGAAGCTGTGTTCAGCCATCAGGGAAGGTGTGAATGTGGATAACTGCTGTGATCTTTTTGCTGCTGTCCACTGTTTATGTGGATATGACTTTGAGGAGGATTATCACCTGGAGCAGCAGAAAGGAGAGGAGGTGAATTGAATCAGATTCTTATTAAACCATATATGCTTATCTTGAATTGAAATAAATTGAATCTATGTATATCATGATTCTTACAATCAAGCTCACTCCTCTTTTTTAATTTATATATATATATATATATATATATATATATATATATATATATATATATATATATATATATATTTTTTTTTTTTTTTTTTTTTTTTTTTTTTTTTTTTTTTTTGATTGACAATTTAAAATGGAAAGAATGAATGATACAGGGATTGGTAAAGTTACGGAACTTTAACATGGACATTTTCATTTTAAAGTTTTCCCAGGTGGAGGATTTAACAGAAACAAGGTTGTTTGTAACAACTGACAAGTTGAACTCCCCGTTAAAAGTTTCTGCTGTTACCTCTTAAATTACCTGTTTTAATGTTCTGATTATGCTGAGCCACAATAATTTTGTTGGATTTTGTTTGTAGACTTTTTTTAAAATTTTTTTTTATAAAAACAGGATGACATTAATGCTCTGGCAGTGGAAATAAGCTTTATTTTATTTTACATTTTTTAAGATGAGATTTATACTAAATATGTCTTAAGTGCTGATGTTAAAAGTGTTTGAACAACAAATTTTATGACACTTTAGTTCATATGGCAGCAGAACATTTAAATAAAAGTGCACTTTACACTACTTTTGAATTCATTATTTGATCAATAATGTGTGTATGTATGTATATATATATATATATATATATATATATATATGTATATATATATATCTATATATATATATATATATATATATATATATATATATATATATATATATATATATATACATATATATATATATATATGATTTTGGCAGTATTATTCCCAGTTCATACACTATTATATTTAGTGTAAATCTCATCTTAAAGAATGTCAAATAAAATAAAGCTTATTGCCACTGCCAGGTCATTAATGTCATTCTGTTTTTTTTTTTAATGAATAATAAAAGAAAGTCTACCAACAAAATCCTAATAATCTTGAGGCCACAATCAGAACATTAAAACAGGTCATTTAACTTGACATTGGTTACAAATAACCTTGTTTCTGTTGAATCCTCCGTCTGGGAGAACTTTAAAATGAAAATGTCCTTGTTAAAGTTCAGTAACTTTATCAATCCGTAATTTTCTGTGTATCATTTGTTTTGTTTTTTTTCCATTTTCAATTGTCAATCAAAAATTTTAAAAATTAAAAAAATTGACTTTTTATTTTTTTCCATTTTTTGACACAAAAAAAATGCCTGTTTTATATTTCAATTTTAGCAAACAGGCCATGGGACTAAATTTTTTTTAAATATTTTATTGTCTGGTTTAAGTGACCTAGAAATGGCTTTGTTTTATATTCAAGGACCAGACTCTCTGTTGTTGTTACACATCTGTGCCACTAGATAGAGCCACACTGAAGTAACTAGCTAGAGCAGCCATTCCCAAACTTCAGAATACCAAGGCCCAATTTGAAATGTGAAAAATCTCCACAACCCACCGAAACCTTAAATCACAACTGTGATCAACATTCAGAACAAAGAACCATGATCCGATATTAATGTAAGGGGTCAACAAATAAGGTGACACTTGTCATATTAAGTTAAGATGACAGTAGAATAACACTTAACTGGTTTGTTTTATTTCATCTTAGTGTTTTTTTAATCATCTCATGAATATTTTACAGTAATTAAAAACATATTTAAAAAAGATCAAGGATTTAAAACACATTTGTTTAATTTTAATGACCTCTCACGGCCCACTTGCAGTCCCACGACAGCCCACCAGGGGGCCGCGGCCCACACTTTGGGAATCACTGAGCTAGAGAATACTAAGGGCCCGATCTTGCACCTCCCATTACCCAATACCCAAAACCCATTACCTGCAAATCACAGATTTAGGAGCCGAAATGCAATCTTCCACCTCCCAATACCCAAAACCCATTTTGCCGTCTCCCTTAAGCACATTGTGGGCGCGGCAATGGGCGTGTCACTAGCGCTTCCACGAATTCGGTATCTTGCGGTACCTGTACTTCGCAGATTTTGGGTATTGGGTAATGGGTGGTGTGACCACCCATTACCCAATACCCAAAATCTGCGAGACACCAGTACCGCAAGATACCGAGTTTGTGGAAAGCGCAACTGGCATGTCAGCGCGTAAAAGAGCGCGTCCAAATCCTGTCATTGCGCGTCCACCCAGTCACATGTGGACTGCACAACCGGCTCTACCTCTCGATTATGCATCACTGTATTACTTTCATACATTATTCTCTTAAGGGCAGATGATGTCTGTACAGCTGTGACATGATCTCATTCAGATGTTTGCTGTGGAGGAAACGAGGAGATCACAGAACTCTGTTGTGAAAAAAGCACCGCTCCCAGCAACTATGCGTCTTGGCGCAGCTGTGCGTCTTTGCGCAGGGGATATGTTCAAGATAACTCAAAAAGTTATGGATGGATTTTGATGACATTTTCAGGAGTTGACAGAAATGTGAAAAGGAAGAACTGATTTTATTTTGGGTGTGATCCGGAAGAAATCCTGGATTCTGGATCACTTTCAAATTTTCGATAACATTGCGCTGTTTAGTTGTTTCTTGAACCCTAAAGCAACCACAACTGCTGTGCTTGGCGGAGGTCTGCGCTCTCCGATTGCTTTTCTAGTTAATAAATGCTTTCCTGGAAGCTCACCGGCTCTATTTTCTGAGCAGTTTGTTGGAACTTCTTGGAGTACAAAAGAAATGATTAAATCATTTGCTCCACATTAGTTAAAGCTAGTTATGTATATATCAGTGCAGAGGAGGAGGAGGAAAAAAGAGGAGGAAGCTCTACAGCACAGTCCCAGACCAGCTGTCCATGAGAGCTGCTCTGATCTGGGTGAAAAGACGTTCCATGGCAGTTTGCAGGTACTGCAACCTGCTCTTAAAGGCAATGGCTACTGACGCACTGATTGGTTGAAACAGGATGGCACGCCCTAACCACTCCCATGCATAATGTGTGCATGACATCGTGGATTTCGCAGGTGAGATCGTGGGTTTTGGGAGGTGGAAGATTGCGTTCTTCGTGGGGGAACGCCCCTCCCAATACCTTTTATCCCTTAATAGCAGGTTTTGGAGGTTTGGCGCAAGATCGGGCCCTAAGTGCTAAGTTGCTCATTTTTATTCTTTATTTTTTTAACACAAGCACAAGTATTTCCAGATATTAAAAAAGATAGGAAAACAATACAATATTTAACTGTTTCTTCAAAGGTTCCAGTAACATACCACATTAAAATCCCCATCTTGTTTTAACTAGAGAGAAGCTCTTCTGTTCTAAGTAGAGATTTTAGTATGAACGATGAACACTATATGCAGTAGCAGCACTGACTCATCCACAGTGGTTCAGAACGACTAAAACAAATAGCACCTTCGTTGGATAATACTGTCACAAATGCTTAAGCTAAAATTGTCTGACATTAAATAGCCTATGCAGACACAGAAATATAGAACATGTATTATTTCTGTTCTAGCAACATGGTTTATAAAAATAATATATAAAAAAAAAGATAAGACTGCACCCTGCAACAATTGTGCTTAGGGTAATTTTGATACTAATTTCAGATAAATTTGCATTTAGACTGGTATCTTAAGTCCTTGGTATCTAATTGACTTTTAAAGTGTAAATGCATAGGTCCTGGAAAATAACAAATAATATTTTTTTTTTGGTGATACTGATATTTCACGTCAGTATTGCAGTGTTAATAGATCTTTGATATATTGAGCAGCCCTAGTTAAAAACATGATTTTTGTTTCATGAAATTTATGAGTTGCAAAAATTGTAATTTCTTGGCCCTAGTGTGCGCATTACGATGTCAAGACCATCTTTTTCTCCTCTTTTTTTCCTTCTCTTTAAGAGAAAAAGAAACACAAAAAAACCCTCACCTGCATGTAAATTGCATTTCTCTTATGATCATCATGGTGATGGGACTAATATAACAAAATAAGAGAACGACTGGTAATTACTGCAACTTACATGTAAATTCCAGGAGTTTCCGACTGGTGCCTTTTGCATTGGGGTGGTCATGGTCATACTTTTTTCCTCTATTAAGAGAGCTGAGAAGCGGCTGCTGATAGCTTTTGGTTGATCTTCACAAATTCCTTGTACTGCCTGAGATGACGGCTCCTAAGCTGAGTTATTAAATTGGTATTTTTCAGTATTCATTCTAAACAGCAACTTTTATCAATTTCTAGTAAAGTATTTTGAAAATCTCCACACAACAGACATCTTTGGTTGGTCCCTCCTTTACACTCATCAATGTAATGATCCCTCTCCTTGTGTAATCTTACCACGCTAGTGTTCTCATGGCCCACTCAGCGGAAAAAAGAAAATATGCAAATATAAGTGTTGGACCGGATCAGTGTTTAATGCTTACATTTCATTCTTTTAGTCTTTATCGGCAGATGCCGGTGTCGTGCTGATGTCATTGTGCATCCCTAGTATTGAGTCAATTAAACATCCTTTTTTTAAGAATTTCTTTGGTTAAAAACTGCAGTACCTAGTTGGTTATAAAAAGTTGATCCCCATTGGTCAGTCTCTTCCTTGATCGGCTTCGCCAGCTTGGATACGGGGCTGCTGCATCGTATGCAAGCTGGTGAAGTCAGCAGAGGAAGAGACTGACCAATGATTTCTTGATTTTGAACTTTTAATGGGATCTAATGAAGTTTAGAATATCATCAGTCTTCACAGTAAGTGGTATAAGTGAACTCAGATCCTAATAAATTTTTAATCTTTTTTTTTTTTTTTTTTTTAAAGAATGATTTGAGGAAGTCCAGATTGTTAAAATCTCTGAAATTAAAACTGGATACATTCCCTAAATAACCTAATTTAACTAGTCAGTCAACTAGTTTACAATCAAAACTAGTCTAAACATACAGTTCAGAAAAAAAAAAAAAACTTTTAGCTGAGCTTCTGAAATGACTTCTAGGAGAAAGTGACCTGACTGCACCAGCTAAAGCGCATAAACCCTCTAAGTACTGTACAGTATGGCTCAATAGATTAGGCTGAGAGAAACTGTGACGTATGTCACTAATCTGGCTGTGTATCTGCTGGTGAAAGGTGTGTGTTGTGTCTAGATGTAAGAGATGGAGAATAGAGGTCACCTCCTCCTCGTCTTCCTGTCCTGTGTTTATAACTGGGTGTGATAACAGGAATGCAGACATCATCGAGTGACATCACAGAATTTGTTCAACGGAGCTCAAGTGAATTCTGCAACAGACAGAGAGGGAAGAAAGGACAGAGATGGAGTGAGGGGAGGAGGGAGGGTATTTGTTGCCATGGTGATTGGTTCTTGAAGCAGCTGCTGATTCGCCTATGTTGTAGCGCACCCCTTCCATTCTTCTCCTCCCTCTCTCCTCTCTATTACTGCCAGCCGTTCAGGCAAGAGATTTGTACGCTACATGGACGGCTCTGGACCTTCCTGCTTCAGACCTTTTATGCAGTCCGCCACACGCAGGGATGGGAGACACTGTCATCAAAACACAGAGAGAAGATCCTAGCAGGTAAAGAATGATATTTTATCCTAGAGCTATTTGTCCACCCACAAACACACAATGTTCATATTGCAGTGTATGTCGTGTGCGTATGTGTATGTTTCTAACCTTGCTAAATCAGTCTTTCATTGAAGCAGTGGTCCAGTATATGTATATGCAGTATATGCTGTCGGCTGATTTTACATTTCTTGGCTTCTCTCATTACAGCCTGTATTGAATATTGTGGCTGTTTCACTAAAGCTCTTTGACTAATGAGTGCATACCAACACGGCGCACGCATCATATGCGCCATGCTTGTTTTTTAATGGGTCGAAGCTTGCACTGCTGTTGATGTGGGTCTGCATATGTTTACAAGCTGCCGCAAATTCTAATGATTTGTTCCTGCCTTACTCTTACCCATTAATGTTTTGAAATGTACGTACTAAATGAATAATTGATTGAACTGGTTTTTGTGTGTACCTCTACTGTTTCTTCCCTAACATGTGTGTTTGTATGGGCAGATTGGAGAAGGGAAAAAAGTAAATATCACCCAACCTTTTTTTGATTCGATTAAATTATTGAGTTTGAAATTCCCATTTCTATATTTTCTTAATGCTTTACTTATGCAAGAGCTTATAGGATATAGATAACTAATCAGTTGATTGATTTAATGTTTTTGGTGTAGTCCAAGGGTTAACACAGGCTATGGAAATTTGAATTTGTGAATGAAAATAATGGCTGCTGTACCAAACATGATGAAGACTTCCGGCAGTGTTTTCAAGAAAATTGTGCAGCTCTGCCATGGTCAGATTCTATGAATTTGTTTCGCAGGCAAATTTATGACTTGCTTATAGATTAATTCCTCATGTTTTATCCTGTTTTCACAGATGCTATTGATAAAGGAGACAATCGAAGGCTTGGTAAAAAGCCTGTATTCAGTAGCTCACAGGTAATATTCAACTATTTGTTGGTTTGTTTTAAGTCTCATTATTTTTGGACCAAATAAAGGAAGCCTTTGTCATTTTTAGAGTAGTCTCTGATTAAGTTGTAGGAGAAGATATAAATATACAAGGCACTTACATCTCAGAGGAAACTGTGTAAATTATAATTCCTGTCAGTCAGTAAAATCTTTGGCTATCAGATGCTATGCCAGGTCAGATGCCAGACGTCAAAAATACCCCACCTTCTCAACAAAACATATATGTAAGTAGTATTTCTGTCTTTATGAGACATGCAAGTACAAGCCGAATGCAATGATTTGCAATCTCATAAATCCATAATTTAGTCACAAAAGTGAGACATTTGATTATTTTGCAACAAAATTAGCTCATTTTGAATTTGATGGCACCAACATGTCTCCGAAAAGTTGGGACATGGGAAACAGAAAAGGCTGCAAAAATAAGGAGTGCTGAAAAGTAACATCTGAAAGAACAGACTGCAACTAATTAGGTTAATTGGCTAAAGGTCGACAACCAGTGGCCAATTAACCTGTTGGCAATTAGGTATAAAAAGAGAATTTGAGGGGAACCAAAGTCCTGCAGAAGTAAAAATGGACAACGGTTCACTATTGGAAAAACTCAGTCTACACATTGTGAAACACTTTAATGATAATGTTTCTCATCATAGAATTGTGAAAACTTTGAACATCTCATCATCTACAGTTCATAATAACGTCAAAAACATCAAATGATTCATAGAATCTAGAGAAATCCCTGAGTACAAGAAAGAAGGCTGTCAACATTACAAGCCCTCAGATGACACAGCATTAAAAGCGTGCATGATTCTGCATGATTCTGCAATTAAAATCACTGACTGGGTGGACTCAAACACTTCTGGAAGTCACTGTCTAAGAACACAGTGTGTTATGCCTCCATAATTCAGGTTAAAGCTTTATCATGCATAGAGGAAGCCGTATGTGAATAAAAATACAGTTGTTGTCATCTCTGGACCAAAGCTAAATTAAACTGGACTGAGCAAAGTGAACAACTCTTCTGTGGTCAAATGAATCAAAGTTTGAAATTCTTTTTAAACTGTGAATGCCAGAGACTGTGGACTAAAGAGGAGAGGATCGCCTGCTCAGTTTAAAACCCTTTATCTCTCATGGTATAGAGGTGCCTTATTACCTGTGGAATGGGCACCCTGCACATTTTTGAAAGGAAACATTGATGAAAGGTATATACAGGTTTTAAGGTAGCATGTACTCCAATACAGACAAATCTTTTTTCAGTGAAGGTCTTGCACCTTTCAACTAGACAGTGTTAAACTCCATACTCTATCACATTCCAAAAGTATAATTTTGCGGTAGAAGAGACCAGGTATTCAAATAGCTTGCCTGTCTTCCAGACCTTTCAGCAACTGAAAATAATTGCCACATCATGAAATAAAAAGTAAGACCCAGTACTGTTGAGCAGCTCCAGTCCTGTATCAGACAAAAAAAAGGACAATATGCAACTGGAATATAGACTAACATATATAGCCTGATGTTAAATGAAGAAGAAATGTTACACCGTGCCTTGTCCCACCTTTTTAGAGACACGTTCCTGTCATCCAATTCAAAATTATCGTCTGATATATTGTCTATTCTGAAACATTTGACAGGTTTTCTATGCTCTGTATATGTAAATAAAATATAGGTTTCTGAGATTTACAAATTATTATATTCCACGTGAATTAGATTTACACGGTCTCCCAATCTTTTTGGAATTGTTGTTCAACTGAGGTTGTACCCCAACTCAACATTTTACACTATTTGTTCAACAAAAATGAGTCATGCAACTGAAAATTGACTCCAAGAACACCAACATCTACATCAGAATGGCTGAAAAAGAAAATAGTCAAGATGCTGCCCAGTTTCTCAGTTACCTCAATTCAAATGCTGTGACAGGACCTTAAGAGAGCTGTCCATGAAGCAATTCCCTCAAACCTCAATGAACAAAAGAACTTTGTAAAGGAGAGTGGGCCAAAGTTCCTCCACAATGAGAAAGAATGAGAACATCATACCATTACTTAAATGAATAGTTTCCAAGAGAAGATATTCGGTCATGGGGCGTACTTACTTTAGTTTTTCACACAACAATCTCACCTGATCTGTGCAAAAAAGCATTAAAACAAAACACATTTTCACTTTTGGACTTTCACATAGAACAAATGATGGTGGTGCAGTGCTGCATCAGCATATGATTACGTTGCAAAGGTATCTGTGTGAACTTGTTTCCACTTTTTTTTTTTTTGCTGCTGTTACTGTTTCCCAAGAGCTATGACAAAAATGTCATGCTGTCCCACCTTAAGGATGTTGACAGACAAAATGAGGAGTAATGTTTGCCCAAATGTCCTGCCTTCAAAGTGTTGTGTGTAAAGGGCTACTGTGTCATGATTGTGTCATGGCTTTTTGTTCACTTGGTGGTTTAATTACCTAATTTTAAAGACCTGATCAGATTTAGGACAGTTTTTTTTTAGTTTTTTTTTTTTTTTTTAATTACAGTGGTGTTCAAAATAATAGCAGTGTGTTTTTAAAAAAAATGAGTTCCACAGTTCCTCTGCATTTCTTGTTTTTCCTCAGGAACAGCATTGTTTATGTCACACAAGTTTTCTAATGGTTTAAGGTGTGAGATTGGGCTGGCGTCTCCATAACATTAATCTTATGGAGAAGATTAATTAATAATTAATAGAGAAGAAGAGCCCTTGCTACAGTGTTGAATTTCCCTTCTGGGATGAATAAAGTATTTTTCATCTTGTTGGTTTCGGAACCAAGATGCTTCTGGCATGCTGGTGTATTGGGGGTTCGTTGTCTTGTTGAAGCACCCACTTCAGGGTTGTATGTTTTGAGAAACCTGGAAGAGTCATGGAATTCAAAAACAGGAATTTCCAGGTCTGAAAAAGTTTTGGAATTTTACAAAATCCCCAAGGTTTTGTAAAAGTTATGGAAATTTGTCCATGTGGTGTAGTAGCCTTCTGCTTCATTTTGACTGCTCCCTGTTCGGGGTTACCACAGCAGAGTGATCAGCATAATTGTAAAAGTTTTACGCTGCGTGAGTTTCCTGACACAACTGGAATTCAAACCAGAATTTTTACTTTCATGGGTTCATAATCTACTGTTTCAATGTAGTTTATGTCAAAACACCAGCGGGTTTGACTAATGCAGGTGTCCAAAGTGTAGTGTCAAAGTCGTCATCCTTGTCAGGAGGCGCGTCTTCAGCAGTGGGAGCGTGCACAGAATCACAAGACACGATTCACATTATAACACATCAGTTTTATCCAAGCGGGAAAAATTAGCAGAATGCACGTTTGATTCATTTTATGATTGTTGTTGCTGATTGTTGTTTGATTGTTGTTTATGATTGTTGTAACTTTGGAGATTTGCCAAAGTTACTTGTGGATCATAAATTTAATCATAATGATAGTGTTAATGCATTACCATTATGTAGAGCTTTTAAGCTTCCAGGCTGCACCATCTTTGTTGTTTCTGCTAATGATGTTATGGGAATGGTTCTGTGTCTGGCAGTGGTAGTTTTAAACTACTACTAAAACTGGTTAGCATGCAGCCAACAACTGAGTTTAATAAACCTACAAATGTCTACATATGCAGGAGGAAATATGTTGTATGATCTATTACAAAGATTTTATCCAACTTTTTTTCAGTTTTTTCGTTTTCAGCTGTTTTACTTGTTGGTGGGCATATATGGATGTGTGATACTAACATGGATGGAGATGACATCTGAGACTGAGCTGAGATGCAGGTTTATTTTATTTTTGAAAACAGACTGGCACAGATGCAGGTTTAGTTAACATGACCCGTTTCTTCTTCTTATGTCCTCCGCCTCCTATCATCATTTTAGTAAGACAGTTGTATGAGTGGAAGCCTGCTGTTTTGACAGCTGTCACTCTTAGAGATCCTTGAGGTAGTGTTTAGTTTCACTCCCCTTGACCCACCAAATATCAACACAAGGATATGAATGAAGTGATGAGCAAATTAACAATAAAATGTTGTTGACTTGGTTCTTTTTGGATGCTCATGTAACCTGGGTAAAGGTGTTGTCCTGGACAGCTCCCAATGTCACCCATACTTAAATCTGCACCTGATGCCTGATGAGTTAACCCATACTCGTAGGAGTAAATTCACTTTTAGTTCCTCTGCTCGGCAAGTTCTTTTGTGTCCATTATCTGTGGGGGAGAGAAGCATCTCTGTAATCCCGTCACCATAGCCCCTGAAATTGATCAGACGGTTGGTGTCAGTCAGTTTCTGGTGCAGCTAACAAACTTCCCATACTCATCAAAGCACCCCTTTTTCTGGTAATCAGAGCAATTAAAGCATTCACTGCAGACTCTCCATTCTTGTCCCACAACTGGAACATGGAGTTTCACTGAAACCCACCAACAGCAGAGCGACAAGTCAGAGGAAGAACATGAAGAACTAGTTTACTCCTAGCCTTTTAATTCAATTCAATTTTATTTGTATAGCGTCTGTTACAATGTCGATTGTCTCTAGGTGCTTTACAGAGACCCAGAGCATGACCCCTGAGCAAATTTCATTAACTAAAAATATAATATTGAATCCTAAACAAGGATAAGTGCCCATACTCCCACAGTGGGAGAAAAAAAACCTTTAAGCCAAACAGTGGCAAGGAAAAACTCCACTTTAAGAGGAAGAAACCTTGAGCAGGACCTGGATCATATGGGGGGACCTTCCTGCTGAAGGCCAGCCGGGTAATATGCTCCTTAAATTACATATCCTGGTCAAAAATAACTCCAAGACTTTTCACGGCTGTGCTGGAAGCCAGCGTAAACCCAGTTCCTCAGGTGTTTGGGACCAAAGACAATAACCTCTGTTTTATCTGAATTAAGAAGCAAAAAGTTAGAGGACATCCAGGACTTAATGTCATTAAGACACCCTTTAAGTTTGGCCAACAGTTTTGCTTCCTCTGGTTTCATAGATAAGTACAGCTGCGTATCATCAACATAGCAATGAAAGTTTATGCCATGGCTCTGGATAATTTTTCCCAAGGGCAGCATGTATAAAATGAAAAGGATTGGTCCCATAACTGAACCCTATGGGATGCCATAGCAGACCGTGCAGAAGAAACGTCATTATTATGTACGAACTGGAACCTGTCAGATAAGTATGACTTTGTTTGAGCATCCAGGGGCAACACGATCATCCTTGTTTTTTTTTTTTTTTTTACCTTTTTGTTTTTTTTCCCTGTGTTTCATGATGACTTTCATCTATAGCAGCATTAAAGATAACCTGTAATATCCAGTGGAGCCAACTAACTATAGAGCAGGTCGGAACAACCATGCCAGTGATGTCATGTTTGGGCTTCTTCAAAGATGGTGCACCCTTGTGGTGAAAATGTGAAATACACGATTTTCCGGCCAAAGCACTGGAATTTTGGCTTTAATGATAAGAACATATCTCACCCTATGTCAAGGGCAGCTGTAATACACCAACATTATTTGGTGCTTCAGTTCTACTTTAAAAATAATTACTGTTAATCTGTGCTTGGTTCTAATGGAGGTCACACTAAATACTGACCTTTGCTTGGAGTCATTTTGTTCAGAATATCTGTGGTTTTATTTTGTGTCAACGTTATTTAGAAGTCGATCGATGTTTTTCAAAGTCTGATTAAGTTAATAAAAAATGGCCAATAATCAACCAACCGATGAACTGGACAACAAAAGACATTTGCACAGAACTGTACTGTTGTCCATAAAATGTTTTGGTAGATTCAGTCTGACTGAATATAAATCCCATCTCTATAAGAACAAATGATACCATCTGGTGCTGAGTTTTATTTATATTTAAGGTCATGTGTAGTCATTCTAGTGATCACGTAGAGCTGCTTCTTTCTTATCTTAAACTAGAAGATAGATAACAAAATCATCTTCTTAAGATATGATTTGAAAAATATTCATTTTGAGTACATGTATACATAAAGGTTATGTATAAGATTATAGTTTAACACATTTTAAGAAAAGTGCTGGATTTTTTTTTTAATTAACCTTGAAAGTGCTTGAATTTTATCCAGGAAAAAGAGAATCCTGTCTTATTATTCTCGCTTCATTGTCATCTGACAGAAATAGGTGCGATGAACAATAACCCTTTTTTGTGAGGACAGCCAGTGTTTCTAAAAATACAGCTGTCAAAAGTACTTGATGGCAAAAGAGTTGATGATTTTTGTGGATACGGTTGACACACCAACAGCTAAAAGTTATGTTGTTCTTGACAAGAGCAGCTGAAGGAGTTCAAGAGTGGCAGTGACTTTGTTATGAAGCTGGTATGAACTGTGTTCATTGTGCAGGTGGTCAAATACTGTTATTTTGTGTCAAATAACATTGTGTCAGTTATTTTGTTTCAAAGAAGTAAATCTTGACTTGGAAATTTGGTTTTAAATTTGATGTATACCAAAAATTTCAAGACTGGTCATGGAAATATTGCCATTTCAAGGGCATTTCCTCTTCTGCATAAGGCAACACGACCTCCTACAATTATTTTGATGTCAAACCAACCCATGATCCCTAGTATGTGATAAATAGACCCGACACCATAGTATGAGAAACATCCCTGTATCAGGATGCTTCCACCACCATGCTTCACTGTCTTCAGTGTACTGTGGCTTCAATTCAGCGATTGGTGGTTATTTGACAAACTGTCTGTGGTCCCTAGACCCAAAAAGAGCAATCCTGCTTTTCACCAGTCCACAAAGTGCTGCTCTATTTCGCTTTAGACCAGTGGCGAGTTTCAACCCTCTTCAGCACATGTTGTTTTTTACAGTACAGGACCTTCTAGCTTGGCTTCATGTAGGCGTCTTCTGATTGTTACAGCACTTGTAGGTAACTTGAGACCTTCTTTGATCACCCTGGAGCTGATCATTGCCGGTCTTTGCCATTTTGGCTATTCGATTCATTTAATAGTAGTTTTCAGTTTCCTTCCATGTCCTTCTGGTTTTGGTTGCCTTTTTAAAGCATTTGAGATCATTTTAGCTGAGCAGCCATATCATTTTTTGCACTTCTTCATATACTGCATTTTCCCCTCTCCAATCAACTTCACAATCAAACTATGCTGCTATTCTGAACAATGTCTGGAGTTACCTATTTAGCTCAGATTTTCAGAGAAATGTACAACATTTACTCCCTTCGTTCTTAATTAAGGGCCACCTGTTTGATTCCTGTTATTTTCACAGAATAAATGACCTCATTAGCTCAACACTGCTATTTTTTTTGAACAGTCTAATATCTTTCACTTTCTGCAAACTTAAATGGTAAATGGCAACAGATTTGAAACAATTTTCTTCACGGTTTGAATTGGAATAGAATATGCAGTGTCACCAATGCATTGCGTACTTGGAAATAAAAGCCATTATAAGGATTTTGTGCTTTTGCTCTCTTTTAAACACACTGCTACTAATTTGAACACAACTGTATGTCCCAACACATAAAACCTTAAAATTGAAAGAGGGGTAGTTTATTTTTCATTTTTTTATTTTAAGAAGTAATCGAGATTGATGGAATTTTTTTGAGTGGTTAGTGTATCTCCTACAAGTCTCCCAAAATGATTTGATAATGCCCAGATTATTCTCTATTTACTTCACAGATACTTTAAGCTGTTGTCTTGGTTTTTTTTCCCTCTCCTGATTAACCTTATATGATAATACAGTAATGTTTGTTCTTTCTTCTATTCTGCAGTCAAAGACTATAAAATGCCCTACATCGTCCCCTGAGAATCCTCCTCGAAACTGGACCCAGAAGGCATCTCAAAACAGAAAGTCATCCTCTGGAAAAGCTACATCAGTCATGAAATCTGATGGACTGAGTACAGCTAACAGACCAGGAGATGGACACGCAGCCAAAGCAAAGAATGTCAAGAAACCAGGAGACAAGAATGTAGCAACAAAAGCAAGGACTGTATCAGCTGGCGCATCAGTCGTTAATGGCACAGGAACTGTAGGGGTCAAACGGGATCTAGCTAAAAGCTCCCATGGGGCAAAAGAGCAAGAAAAGAAGCCAAATCCAGGTGCAAGGCCTAAAACCTCTCCCCCGAGCTGCACATCTACAAGCCAGGCAGCAGTAATGAAAGCTCAGAAGAGTTCATCAGTAAAAGCCGATCATTCTGTTGGCAGCAGTCAACTTCAGCCCAGTGCATCTTCCACATCAGGCAGTGCCTCGCCAGAAAACGGAGCCAGCAGTCCTCATGTTGACACCCACTCCATTTCAGGTTTACACTATTTTATTGACTTCTTTACATTTTATCGTTGTGACTGACACCAATTATCAAATAGTGCACCACTGCAACCAAGCCAAACAAGCCAGCTTCAGGGATAAATCTGTAGTTGAAACCAATCTAATTACTTTGATCAATGCTGTGCTTTTCTTTTTTTTTTCCTTTTTTTTTTTTTTTTGTAAAGCTCAGGTGTACTGTTGTTGATTTATCAGGAAACAAAGGAAGTATTGGTATTTTTTCCACACTGTTGGTATCAGACTAACAGCTAAACGGCAGAGATCAAAGCTTGTTATGTCTCATTACAAATTGATGACTTTGAGCTTTTGTGATGAGTATACTATAACTTAAGAGTGATGCTGGGTCTCCAACTGATATTCATGTTTGTGTCTCACATGGGCCTCCACAGCCTGTTCTATCCGGTCCTGCTGGTGCACCACCCTAAAAGAGACGAAGTGTGTCGTCAACTCACACACGCCAAGAATATAGAAAACTAGAGTATATTATACTAATGTTTAGTGCTCTGAAAATGTTTTAGTTAAATTTTCTTAGGTAAATGGAAAATCATTGATGTATAGTTCTTGGCAAGTGTTCTTAAATTTCTGACTGACTTGTGCTTACAGCAGCTGTACATGTGATTCATGTTCTCTATTTCAGGGGCAAAACCCAAATACCAGGTCAAGGCAGTGAACAAATCATCACCAACCAGACCACCTCAGAGATCAGAGACAACAAGGACTGGCAGGTGAGATTTATTCCTATGTCACAGCATTTTTTAGATTATAGGGATCCTTTGCCAATTCGTGCTTTAAGTTCCGCAGTTTTAGTTATTCGCGGATTTTTCAGAAATATATAATATAATAAAATATCAAGAAAAACCGTCCCCATTAACCACGAAATTAACATTTCCCCTTCAGCTGTTCCCTTTGTGTAGATTTTGGAAGAATTTCTTAAAGGCTTTGGAAAGCTTGTGTATATGCAAACAATAATCGATTGTTCATATTGGTAAAGAGTAAACAGGTAGCATTTAATGACAGCATTGTAAAGCTGTTTGTAAATACTGCTACTGTATCATACGCTTTATCTGTCGATGTCATCAGCTTTGTTGGTATCTATTTGTTAGATGTTTGCTCTGGTACATTAACTCAAAGTGCAAAATGGCAGTGAAAAGGAAAATCTGAAAACTGTAACTTCAGTTGATTGAAAATCTAACAAACGGACAAAAAGAAGTGAGTAGGGAGTGAATGGGAGACTCAGACTTGGTATTTTACAAAAGTGTCTAACTCATGTTGAAACCAGTAAATCAGTTTAAGGTGGAGGACAACAAATTAAAAAATTATCTGTAAGAATTGTTTTACATTGACTTCTGTCCAGGAGTTACTAAAGTTAACTACGACCAAGCGTAGTTGTTGTATGAGCTGAACTTGAATATTCAAGGGGCCCAGGAAAAAATACAAGGGGAAAAAAGAAGGATGCATTAGACTATATTTTTGGTAATCTGAATGTAGGGCAAATATGATAGGCACTAAAGCACTAAATCACATGGGTTTTTCAGGTTACATGTGGTTGTCAGGAAGTTAAAAGTAACAGTGTAACATGTTGCGACAAGCCTCTTATCTGTCCTTCAAAGATATTAAAAATATCTGTATTACAGTCGACCAAAGGCTCTATTCTGGGAAGATATTAATATTTATTGGTCTTCCCACAGAACAACCATGTCAACTTTGCCTATAAATAGCTATAAATTAACAAAGATGTGGGTAACAACTTCATTCATCCGTCCAGTTTATTCCCAGGCATTTATCATGGGACAGAGCTCAGTCCGGGTACTTCCTGGGCATCTCACCAGTTCATCAGGGAGTCACAAGGCCTCAGAAAACCATGCATGCACTCACATCCGCAGTCGCTTTAGAAACACCACTGAACCCCAGTGTATATATTAGGATTGTGGAAGAACGTTGGGATACCCAGAGAAAGCCTAAACAGGCACAGGGAGAGCATGGAAGTTTCACACGCAAAGACCCCAGCTGAGATTTGAACTGTGATAACCACAAGTAACAACTTGGGGAAAAAATGGTTTATGTCTCAGAAGGTTGCTCTTATAAAATTGAAGATAATAAAAAGTATTATTGCCACCCAGTGGTGATAAAAAGAAATGAATTATTCACATTTTCGTTTGCATATTTTATGATTAAGTTGTAGTAAAATCATTTGTGACGACTTTATTGTTTTATGGATGGTCTGTCTTTTTCACCAGTCCTACAAATAAATCAAGTCTCAGAGATCCCGGTAAAGCCAAGACTGGTGGATTAGAGAAGCCTGCAGCGAAACAAGACACCAAAGGAAGATGCCCACCAGAGCAACCTGGTGAGATGATCAGATTTTTTTGTTTTTAAATATTCAACTTTCTGCTAATAAACTGTGGCAAAGTGTTTATGGTTGTTTTTGTTTTTTACTTTTGTTTAGTCTCCAAACACGGAGTTGCTATAAAAAAGCTAGCTTCTCCCAGGAAAGAAGACAGCAAAGGTGGACTGAAATCCTCAGGAGCCGACAGAGTCGTTAGTGATATTTCTAAGATCACAAAACCTGCAACAGCGAATGAAGTCTCAGTTAAACCCAATGCTAAAACAGCAAAACTCTCTTCTGCTCCCAGTAAGCATTCCCCAGTAGTAGCTGCCAAGTCTGGACCAAAGCTGAAAAGTGCTAATGGATTGTCTGCTGAAAAAGTTTCACCAAAAACCTCCAAAACCCTACCTGCTGCTGCATCCAAAACTTCAACAACCAAAGGAAGAGAGGCAATGAATCATAAAAAATCAGACTGTAAAACTGAGCTTGGTCTATCTGAAAACATCGGTCATGCTATACATCAAAAAGATACTGCTAAGCTAGAGCCCTCTGAGCGGACTGCACCACGCAGTACACAAGCAACCAATCAGAGCAGAGGGGACTCGCGTCATACAGAAACCAGCCCACGGAAGATTCTTAATGAAACTGGAGTTAGTGCAGGAGCTGAGACTAAACATGGAATAGCATCCAACGACATCTCCCACGTCAGGTTCGCAGCAGTAAAGGCACAGGCGGTTGAGAGTAAAGTCAAGCAGTCTCAAACTCATGAGGTACGCTTACCAAACTCCCCAAGAGACACTGAACGCCCAGCAGGCACGTCCTGCACCGTGGGAAGTACTGACGTTCTGATGGAAGAGACGTGGAGCGGGCTCCACCATCAAGTCAGTCCAGAATCTGAGACGGGCAGCACACACACCACGTCCTCCGACGACATAAAGCCCCGCTCAGAGGACTACGACGCAGGAGGCTCACAAGACGACGACTGCTCAAACGACAGAGGCGTATCCAAGTGCGGGACTATGCGCTGTCACGACTTCTTGGGTCGCAGTAGCAGTGACACCAGCACCCCAGAAGAGTTAAAGATGTATGAAGGCGGGGCCGGGTTGAGAGTGGAGGTGAGGTTGCGTGGCAGAGAGCCTGAGACCACCAGTGAGGAGGAAGGAGTAAGACAGCGTCCTCGCTCGTGGCTGCACAGAGAAGAAGTCGCAGTAAAGGAAAGGAACTCAGAAATCGAGGCCACTGCACCTGTGAAAAGCATCCCTGACCACCAGCTCTTCTCCTCTGAAGAAGAAGAAGATGATGATGACGACGAAGATGAGACAGAAGATGAAAGATCAGAAGTTGAGGTGATCCCAGGTCAGACTCAACTGCCAACAACAGAACCTTCGCCACATTATCAGGGTATCATCAATCTGGCTTTCGATGATGACGGTGTAGACCAGGACAACGACCAGCCTGAGTACCAAGCAACTTCTAACTTCCGTCGGTCAGTGTTACTCTCCGTTGACGAGTGTGAGGAGTTGGGCTCAGATGAAGGTGGAGTCCAAACTCCACCTCAGCAGCCAGATGAAGCTTTGACTCCCTGTGATGTTTTTGAGTCTGACTCTACAACTCCTCAGTTCAGTAATGCCCACTCCAGAGACCAACACAACCTCCTCCCTCACCATATCCTGAGTACACATGTAACGCACAAAGAACAGGAAGAGGAGAAATCCGAGGAAAATTCAATTTTCCTTACAGAGATCCAGGACTCCATGCAGGAGGAGAGCAGTCTTATCCAAGCGGCTGACGTAAAGTCCACAGACCTGGCACCCCAAGAGCGCCCATGCCACCTGGATCTGCGGCCCACTGAGCAGTACAATGGAGGAACGAGCAAAGGTCTCCACAGTCTGTCTGAAAGCAAGAAAGTTGAATTACATCTAGACTTAAAGGAGCCCCACCTAACAGGGGGGTCTCCTGTACATGCTGCACAATCTCCAGCAGGTAATGTATGATCTACAACCTCTTCCCAGACCTCAAAACCCAACCCATCCATCTTATGTCCCCAAACTTCATTGATCAAGGCATAGGTTACTCTGGCAAGATTCATCCTCCTATCCTGATCCTTAAACCTTATTTACTTCTCACATAGACCTTATTCCACCTGCAGAAAGATTTAGTGCATATAAGTTCAGTAAGTAGGTAACAAAATTAGTTTAAATTAGAAAAGAAGGAATTTTTCACATTATTCCAACTCAAAATTAAACATGTAGCTTTTTGATATTTGAATTTTTCCTTTTAAAAATGGAAGTTGGTTCCATCAAAATGATTAATCTAATTTCCTCATTATAAACAACTGAACTACCTTGAGTCAGAGGCATTTAGGCTGTGCTAACTCAGTTCACTTAAACAAAAAATCATTATTTATAGTATTTGTCCAAACAAGATGCTACCTTGTGACAGTTATTGCCAGTGCACTCATGTTTAAAAAAAAAGAAAAATACATTTTATGTTCATTTCTTTCTTTCTTTCTTTTTTACGCAGTGGAATAGTCTTTGGCCTTTTTTAAGTTTTTAGCCTTGTTTGTTAGAGGTTCTCTGTACAGCATTTTAACATCAACGCATGCTAACTTAATTCATTTTTTTTGTAGACATATTAACTTGTAAAAATAAATCTGGTTTTTTTTTTTAATTTTTACATGCCAATGAACATTCATAAAAGCCTTTGCATCTTGTCTCTTAGGCAGCTGCTGCAGCATGTCCTTTGTCTTGGTGCTGCATTTTCTTTGGCTTGTGCTTTTTTTATCCGTTCATAGTAAAGATAAAATGTTGGCACGTGTAGCATTGTTTGTGTGACACAGGTAAATTGCTTATTTGTCATACTTTTGACCGAATATCATTTTAATTGAGTATTTAATACAAAGCTTATAGCTGAGATTCACCATTAAGAAGTGTAGCTCACATGAAACCAAGAACCAGCAAACACAGCATTAGTAAAGGATGTCATTTAACTTTACTAATGACAGAGTAGGAGTGGTTGGAAAGCAGCCATCTTTCACTGCCAAACCAGAGAGCTTGTGATGCCAGCTGTATTTTTTCATTCATTGCTCCAGTAGCAGTCCCAACAATATTGTTTACTGCTTCTGATTCTGGTGTGAACTTTGCCATCGACTTCAACTGGAGCAATATTTATAATGATCTGGTTTTAGAGATGTTGGTATACTTCTTGTTGTGGTCGGCCCTTCACAGTGGTTGCATTCACATCTGAAAGCTATCTTCAGTTGATTTGTTGATGTTAAAATGCTATACATAGCACCTTTTAAATTTTCATGAGATAAATTACAAGCAAGTGTTGATTTGTATCTCATTTTGATAACTATCGGACCTGAAGTCCATATACAGTATATAGATGTCTGTATGAACTAGAAGACACCAAACTGCCACTGCGTCTCAGAAAACATGTGGGAAACTTTTCTTTTCCATTACCTTGCTGTTTCTTTTTTTGAATTCAGAAATGAACCTGTTTACCAGTTATTGTTTTTTATTATTATTTTGCACACATGCATGCTATTTTTACAGTTAATTTGTCATTCACATATGCCATCCTTTGTGCAAATTATTTTGTTCATTTTCCATTCCCTCTTGTCATACCTTATAGCATTGTCTAGATAATTAGAAAAAAAAATCCTTTGTCTATAAAGTTTTGTTTCATGGATTTTGTGTGTAATGGTAGCCTCTGTAAAGTATGTGATGTCTGTCTTCAACAGTTGTCATGATTCTGCCATGTGTCTCTTTTTTCACGAGCGTATCACATTCAGAAAAAGAAACCCTGCTGCACCACTAGAGATTCTATCCAAATGCAAACGGGAACTTATTTTGTTTTCAGCATCTAATAGTGATTAGTTATGTTGTTTGCCATTTTGGAATTGTTAAAAACAGAAAACGTAAGGAATGTCAAAAGAAATGTGGTGTGCCACCTTTTTGTGTTATAAAGTACAGCATTGTTGCTTGCAGTTCTGTTTTTGTGACAGTGTTTCGGTCTGCCTGTTAAGAGACCTGTACGTGAATCTCTAAACATATCAATGTTACTCTGAAATTTAACTGGTGCTGGCAATGCATGGCTTAATTTGCTTGAGTGGGTGAATAAAGAGATGCATTCAGAAAAGCATTCCTCTGGACATTACCTTTAAAGCAACTGTCTACCTTTGGCATATATCTCAATTTATGGACACATTTTGGCACTTGGTAATTGCCATTTAACTTAACATGATGTGATTGATCGTTTTGCTGCTCATCTGACATTACAATGAATTATTTTTGAAAAGGACACAGCTGCATTAAGGGTAAAGCTTTAGTTTTATTTATTTATTTTGTTGTTGTTTAGTAGACAGTGAGCAGTCTGCAAAACAAAAGAAAAAAAAAACTGGAGTAGTGATTCAGTTTGACATTTTGCAGTATTGTCAATTACTTTTAGGGGACAATGGTTGTGACAGATTGGATCAAAGCTGCAAACATGACCGCCGACCATCCAAAGCCCTTTCTCCCATTTACGAGATGGATGTGGGGGAAGCCTTTGAACGTTGTTTGGGAAAGGACAGGAACGTTAAGCAACGGATTGAAGAAGGAAAAGAAGAAGGAAACAGGGACGAAACCAGTGAGTTTGCAGAGCAGGATTGGGGCCTACTCAGGCAGCTTCTCTCAGACCACGAGTCCAGTTTGGGCGTCATAAACCCAGTGCCTGAGGAGCTCAATCTGGCCCAGTACCTTATCAAGCAGACGCTGTCCCTGTCACGTGACTGCCTGGACTCCGAAATCTGTTTGTCCCCAGAGAAAGAAAGCTTCAAACGCTGGGCAGAGCTGATGTCACCCATGGATGAGTCCTCTACCAGCATCACTGTAACCAGCTTCTCCCCAGAAGATGCTGCATCCCCACAAGGAGAGTGGACCATTGTAGAGCTGGAGACACACCACTGACTGCAACCGCCAGTCTGCTGGACTAAGAATATTGTTCAGTTGACTTGTCTTAATTTATTATTATTTATAGTCTAATTCTGTCTCCTTCTTTGTGATGATTTTCCCTGGACGGAACAGAACTGTGGACTTTGTTGCAATTTATTCCTCGATATGCTCAAAATGGACACATTCTTGACCCAAATGGGTTGTTATGCATGTTGATATTTTTGTACATAAGAATAGTTGTTTCTTTGAATGCTATAAAGAAGATTAAAACCCAGAAAACAATATAACATTTTCTGTCTTGGTAGTCTTGTAATATGGTTTACTCAAGTTTCTTAAAGAAAAATGATATTGGCCCATCGGCCTGCGTTAAGTGTGGAAATAAAGGCTTGTGTTTCTGGAAAATATGTTTGACACTGTCTTTTCATCATGGGATCACATATATGTGGGGTACGGCCATATTTTACATTGATTCAGAGTTCTTATATTAACTTTTAGATTTTGGTGTTTTTTTGGCACTCAAAAAGCAATTGTCTTTGCAAAGCTGTCACAAAAAAAAGGGGGGAAAAAAAAAAGTATAGTTGCAAATATTCTTTTGGTTTACTAAGAGTTGAACTCATTAAAACATTTTCACCTGTGCTTCATCTGATTGAGTAAATGATAAAGTAAAAAATTCTTCAATCTAAAAAGGTTTACATGTGGACCAGGTGAGTGACATTTCACACAAAAAAAAAAAAAAAATGCTGCCAGTATTATTTATGGCACATCTGCACCCATTTATCTATTACTAAAATGGAGGTCACGTTATACTAAACATTACAACAACATTGAATTTCCCTTTATGGGATAAATAAAGTATTTTTCATTTCATTTCATTTCATACTTTACGCCGTTGGATTCTACTTTACTTTAAAACATTACCTGGGTGGTTGCTGCGGTGATGGGCTCTCTGGATGTGAGTGGGCTAGCTCCTGGGGTGAATAGATCCCCAAATTATCGTTACTTCACAGCAGTGCCAAGCCAGGTGTTTTGATATTTATTTATTTAAATAGAAGTATTTAACCTCTTTTTTTTTTTAAGAGACAAAAAAGGGAGTCTTGTTATGTTTGTGGTGCATGGCGGGGTGAGGGGTAATGGGAGGGTGGCTTTTATTTTGTTTGAATGTGCATTGTTTTTATTATTTTTTATTTATTTATTTTTATGTAAAGCACTTTGTGTTGCCTGAGGGCGTGAAAAGTGCTATAAATAAAGTTTGATTTGATTTAGATTCAAAACCTTTTAGAGCGTATTCTGATATGTTAGAAGCAGCATAGAAGAACCTTCAAATCTTTCATGGTACCATAGCGACATCTAGTGGCTTCTTGTGTGCCGAACAGGCGTCCACGGTTGTGTCTCTGTAGCGCCGGGCTCGTGCTGTTTTACCACGTCACTCGAGGTTTGAAACTGCGTTGAAGTTGGTTTTAGGTTGGTAAATATTCATCGAAAAATAATATTCGGAAAAAAAAAATGTCTCATCGAAAAAAAAACGAATCTCTGGAAACGTTTGGGTTTAGAGTGGGCTGTTTAGGCTGTTAAAATAAAAATATGCAACGTTTCAAGCAGCTGGGAGTTTATTGACGGTCCCTAAATGACACTGAGGCGGATCCGTGGAAAACGTCTGTCGAATATCCAACCCAAAACTAACTTCACCGCAGTCAGTCTCAAGGTGTCAGAACATCGCTATCAATTTAATTTTATCACCATGGCAACTGGTGGAGAACGAATACCTGAGTGGAAAACAACAATTATAGTTAGCTCGTCACTTCAGGTAAGGTATGACGTATAAGGTTTGACAGCTAGGCTTCTGTAGGTGGTCAAGTTTAAAAAAAAAAAAGGGGGGGGGGGAGAGAAAGTAAAAGCAACGTTTAGACGGTGGGTTTGCTAACCACCGAACCAGCGCACTACCACATTTAAAAGAGACTTAAACTAATGTAACCATAAGTTTTGTGTGTGGAGACTCCAGTCTCTTCAGGCTGTGGGAAATGATCGGGCTACAGGTGGGTTTATTCTGTTTATTAGCAGCCAACACGGCAACAAAACCTCAGCCACTGTCCAAAACCCTGGCGCAAGCTAGAACTCGTGTGCCCAACATTAACGCCCCCCTAGACACACGTTACAGGTAGGAACCAAGATTCCCCTGAGGAACTGACTAAATAATAATAAATCATAAATCATCAGCAAAGAATAATAATACAAAATAATATTAGTAGTGATATAAAGTGATATAACAAACATGAAATAATCACTATCCCCATAATGACTCCACATAGTCAATTATTAATGAAACATAAAATAACCCTACAACATAAATGTAGTGCAATATCTTAGATTACACTAAAACAAACTGAAGGTTTAGATTGTTTTTTGTTTCTTTGGTTTGCTAGAACCACGGTGCCTACAGGATGCTCAGTGTTCAGGCAGCACCGGATCAGATGTTCTGACAGTGTGGAGTCCGGATCCTTTATTTTCCCTCTATCAGGTAAACTCGCTGCTTTATTTTCTATCTTCAAATCCAACACCTTGTACACCCACCTTCAGTTTCTTAACCTCACTATACATTAACTTGTTAAAGTTACAAGTCAGTCTGCCAAATGGCCAATATAACATGAAACCACGGCTCTATAGAATGACTCATCATTTTAAAGTCAGTAACTTGTGACTTTTGAAATGTAATACCCAGGCACTGCATTTCTGTTGGTTGATCCTCAAGAGGAGCCTTTCGATGACTTGGGACTCTTTGATCGAATAAAAAACTTTGTTCAAGTCCACCGGAACTGTTTTCTTCTACTCCATGTCCACTTTAATGGGAAAAAGGAACGACAGACTTTGAGTCTGATCCAAAATAGGTACATAAAAGACTGTCTTGTAATCACTGAAGAGATTAAAAGGAAAAAACAAACAAACTGTGACTGTCTAACATGGACTTTGTTATTCTAAGACATCATCTTCACTTTGCGGAAGCCAAGAAATGATTTTTCTATTTCAGATTCTTTGGCAGCAGTCTGAAGATCCTTCCTGTTAGAAACAATGCAGAAATAGTGAAAGGAATGCTGACTATTGCCAAGGTATTTCTCATAAATATGTTGTTGGTCCCTTGTGATACTTCCAGTAATCCCAGACTCATTTGTCTGCAGGCCACCAGTAAGCCACATGTCGACAGTATCCGGGACCGTTTGTATCTTTGGCTCGGGCTCACATCATTGAAACCAGTCCTATGTGGGAAATGCTAAGAGACATATTATAAAGCCCAGCAGGTGATCCAGCAGGTGAGAGTTTATGATGCAAACAAGCATAAGCATTACAATTGGTGAACACATGATACACGTATGTGTGTGATGATGTAGTATGCGATGAAAGAATATGTTGCTGCTCTGAACAGCCTTGACAGTGCTTACTCCTTTATATAATGATAGCCTTATTGATACCTTTACAAAGTTCCTGTGTTCAACCCTTGATTCTGTTTCCCCAGTGAAAAGGAAGGTAGTTAATCCTCAAAGATTTGTTCCCTGGTATAAAACAGAAATGTGAGAAACCAGAAAGAAAGTGGCTCTTAATTTATTTTTAAACTTCAAGAATCCCATTTTACTTGGAAATTTAGTTTAATAATGCATAAAAAAATGATTACTCATCATTAATTAGAGAAAATAAGAATAACCTCATATTTCTTTGAGTTTACTATTGCCAGGCTGACTCAGTTCCATAGCATTTTGTCACATTTAACCTGTGATGACTTTATGAATTTCTTTATTAAAAAAATAGTAATTATTAGAGACCAAATTTATAATCTAGCAACTACAAAAACATTAGACAGCACAGCGACCTTGGAATCAGATTGCCTCCCTCCCATTAATATTTGTGGTAATATTTGTTACTTGACCCTATCCATTTGAAACTATGGAAAGAAATTCTTCCCATAATTCGTTCAGTGATCTTGGATCTCATCAATGCATCCCTTATAACAGTATATTGGGCTTTTTAGATTGGAGGAATTAATCCTCCATTTCAAAAGACTTCTTTGAATCCCGATGATGTAGCCAACTTTCCTTTAATTTCCAAACTTCTTGAGAAAGTTGTTGCCAGTTAGCTAAGTGATTATTTTTGTAGAAACAATAAAAATGACACACTTCAGTCAGTTGAGATCTCATCACATTTGTCACTCACTACCAACCTTGTCATTGCTAATGATAGTGGATCTGTCTTTGTCCTTGTTCTTTTAGCTACTGTTTGGCTAAAGGTTTTCTCCCAGTAGGGGCGTAGTACTTACATTAATTTTTGTTTGGGGGGGGGGTCATACTCTGGTTCAATAAAGTTGAATTGAACTGAATTAGCGCTCAGCTTTGAACATTATTGACCAGATATGAAAAGATTGGTGCAGGCCAATGGAATTAGATGAAAGGCATTCAGTTGTTTCAAGTAATATTTTCAGGATTCAATTTCAGTTATAAGTAATGATTTTTCCAGCGTACCAAGGTTAGTTGCAGAGCAAAGCAGGGTTCTGTTGTTGGACTGATATGCTTTTAGGAAACATAATTATGAAACATATCAGCTTTAACTGTTATGCGGATGATACTCAACTGTATTTGTTCTTGTGACCACAGAAAGCTAATCAAATGTCCGTATTAGATGCATGCATTAAACATGTAAAGGCCTGGATGACTCTTAATTTCCTGCTTCTTAATGAAAGAAAATTAACTTTGTGACCTGTTTTTGTATCAGACCTCAAAGACAGGTCTTCATTAAAAAATAGATTCCTAAGATTCCTAACAGCAGAGCTAAAAGTGAAGAAAATGTGATCTAAATTAACTGCACAATTAATATGTGCCTCTCGGAGGTCCTTGGGGCAAATTACAATTACTTCAGTTTTATCTGAATCAACCTGGGTTCGATTGAACCCTAGGGGTTCGGTGAGCCCGTCTCAGGGGTTTGGCAGCGGTCTCAGGAGCAATCCTTTTCAAGTATGCTGGACATAAAAACAAACAAAGGAACAGACAGTGCTGTGAAAATGACATAAGAGTGGCAGTGCCAAGGTGAAACTGGTCTCTCAAAGGCAACAGCAGAAGTCACACTGATTAATGTATTAATGTAGCCTTTAGGTGATGATTGTGTGTTAGGCTCCAGGATGGGATAGGCTCCAGCAACTCTCGTGGCCCTAGTGAGGATAAAGCGGGTTCAGAAAATGAATGATAAATACAATAAATAATAAGTAAGGTGTGTAATTCATGCAGTTCATGGAATTGTATTGGTTTTGTTCTTTGATGTTAATGTGCGGTTCATTTTGTGCACCAATACCTATGGATTGGATTTGAAAAAAAAAAAATCATATTTTATTTTCCTTAATAAAGAAGGGTTCGGTGAATGTGCATATGAAACTGGTGGGGTTCAGTACCTCTAACTAGGTTAAGAACCACTGCCCTAGAGGAACACTGCTCCCTAAATGCAGGTTTATTTGTTGTTCCAAGAGTCTGTAGGGCTAGAAAGAGTGGCAGAGCCTCTAGCTATCAGACTTCATTATTACGGAATAAACGCCCAATCTCAGTCCAGGAGGCAGACTCCCTCTCTACATTTAAGGTCAGGCTTAAGAATTTCTTTTTTAGTAAAGCCTTTATCTCTGTGACCATTCGTTATGCTGCTATAGCCCTAGGCTGCTGGAGGAACTTCCATGATGCACCAGGTATCTTCACCCTGTCTCTCTGGTCACAGTTTAAGCTTGTCCTGGATCATCTGATACCATTAACATTTTCATGTATTGTCATGAACATGTAAGAGTTACACAGTTTTCTGTTTTTTACATTATTTACTTTTGAAAGTAGTCATGAAATAGTAAAATCCACACTTTATTCAGTTCATGCTTTCTTTAATCAGTCAAAAAATAAACAAAACTACATTACCCAGGGACTACAGTAGCATAAGTGATCTTAGTTTTGTTTGGTCAGCTTTTCCTCTGTGATCTCTTCAATTCGGATAATGAGGCTCTCCATCAGGTCAAATGTAACTAGTGCACTCTGCAGCACCTGAGGGAAATGAGGACTGTTAGCATGGCTATTATTACACACACACACACACACACACACACACATATATATATATATATATATATATATATATATATTTTATATATATATATATATATATATATATATATGAAAAATGAAATGAAAAATACTTTATTTATCCCATAAAGGAAATTTAATACTGTAGCAAGGGCTCTTCTTTTTTTTTTTTTTTTTTAAATAAACAACAGACAAACGACAGCAATAATAATAAAATTACAGCAATAATAATAATAATATTAATTGATAATAATAATAATGATAATAGGTTTTATGTCTTGTTGTGTGTGTATACATATATATATATATATATATATATATATATATATATATATATATATATATATATATATATATATATATATATACATTTATATATTAGAGCTGGGCAACGATTAAAATTTTAAATTTTTAATCGCTGATTAATCATGATTAATCGCACTGTATACGCAGAATCAAATAATGAATTCAAAAGTAGTGTAAAGTGCACTTTTATTGAAATGTTCTGTTGAATCCTCCGTCTGGGAAAACTTTAAAATGAAAATGCCCATGTTAAAGTTCAGTAACTTTACCAATCCGTGTATCATTCATTCTTTCCATTTTCAATTGTCAATCAAAAATTTAAAAAAATTACGAAGTGACATTTTATTAAGTTTTTCGTTTTTTAATCCAACACAAAAAATGGGGAAAAAAAAAAAAGCCTGTTGCCGTTAAAAAAAAAAGCCGTTAACGCGCAATAAAATAAATGCCCAGCTCTAACATATATATATATATATATATATATATATATATATATATATATACATATATATATATATATATATATATATATATATATATATATATATATATATATATATATATATATATATATATATATATATATATATATATATATATATATATATATATATATATATATATATATATTCAGAAATATTTTCTGTACCTGGTGCTGGACCTCTGGAGACATATTGGACACTTTCTCATGCTTCACTGTAATACTTTTGACTAATCCGGAGGATCTAGCAGCATCTCTGACCTCTGAGGGGAAATTAGAAATAGAAATATAAATCAGGCTGTTGTACCATTTTTGTTGTTTCAGTACGGATTTGTTACACAGATTACAGCAGTTAATTTCTACCTTTTGCTTTTAACTTTTGATCCTCCTTCAGGGCTTTCAGTTCAGCAGAATAATATGCTCTTGACATGTTGATACACACTCGCAGCATTTTTAGGTATTCATCTTTGATCCGAGACAGCTCTTTCCACACATCTGCCTGAGATTTGGAAGAGATCATCATCTTTCTGTATTACCTGCAGGCTGGCAGATGACTGGTTGAACTGGGCATACTCACACTGACACTCAGCTCTCTGTCTCTGATAACCACATAGCGCAGAAGATTCAGACTCTCCATTATCCTAAACATAGACAGCATTTTAAGTTATTCACTTACACTAATGTTCCCCGAAGTGTGGACTTCATTTTAATTTTAAACATGGGTCTCTATCAGTTTTACAAAGACTGATCAGAAATGCATGAGTTTACATTGCATGTATTGTCATGGGAAACAACTATCCAATGTTTCTGAATAACTGTATAATAACTAATAGTTCATCTTTTATCACATTCATATCTGAAATTGTAAATGATTTGATAATGCTAAGTTATGAATCGTGCTTATAGCCATGTTTATG
Organism: Hirundichthys speculiger; assembly: GCA_018398805.1. Taxonomy (NCBI): domain Eukaryota; kingdom Metazoa; phylum Chordata; class Actinopteri; order Beloniformes; family Exocoetidae; genus Hirundichthys; species Hirundichthys speculiger. Next base: position 457,543 of record JAGFBZ010000973.1, on the reverse strand, counting down.
AAAGAAGGCAGGCCTGCCTATAAACCCCGTGTTCATGTGACTCACATGTCCATGCGTGTGAGCAAATCTGTCTCAGCACCTTGAGGTAAACACAGGACCAGACCCAACAAAGAGAGAAACTCCTTCCCCAAGAACCATGTGTTGCCTTTTTTCTGTCAGAAAAGAGTTATCATTAAACATATTTAGATAAAATGATCAGACAAAACTGTCTTCCACAAAGTAAAATAACTAGCTTTGTGGCACTTCTGCCATGTTTTATCTCACCTTGATGGAAAATTCTATTTGATTCCTGATGTTCTTCACTATAAAGCTCTCTACACCTGCATGGTGGCTGGTTTTTAACATGCACCTAAAAAAAGAATAGTAACTTAGTATGAATGAAATCTGAGACTTAAAGCTGAAGCAACAGGTTTCAGGAAAGTAATAAGCAGAGTAATCACAATAATACTGTGACATTGTCCAGAATTTGGTTGATCAGTGAAATATTAAAACCAATGATAGGTGAAGTGGCAAACATCTGGTTTCATTTCAATAAACTATTTCTATGCTAGTAAAACCTGCATTTTACTTGCATACTAAAAATGTTGCAGACGAAAAAAAGAAAACAAACAAAAAACATGGGGTTCATTTGGAAGTCTTGAAATGTTAAATAAAATTAATGTTTAATAATCTCAGCAGCTTTGTGGAAGACACGCTCATTTTTCTCACCTGAAGAATTTGTACTTCGCTTCAGCATCTAATTTATCAATGAAAAGCTGGAAAACCTTCAGTCCTGATTCTCTCTGGAAAAACAGCAATCACAGAAACGGCATTAAACCAACTCACATTTAGAAAACACTCTTCCAGACAAGCACAATAATGTACATACTCACCAAATGTCGCATTGGGCAGTCGGTAAGAATTAGCCGAAGGTTCTGTGAATTTCAGCACACAACTCACTTGAGATTTAAAAGCACTCTGATAGTTTTAGAAAAGGAACTGGTTAGTTTTAATCACAACAACATGCTTGTGTAGTGTCTTTCTAGTGCAGTCTGCTCTAGTAATCAGCTCATTTTCTGTCACAGATGTAGATGTGCCTCACAGTTAATATTTTGGTCAACGTATTTTTAGTGTCAGTTGGAGTTAATTTTGATATAACAGTTTACTTATGATTTCAGCATTAAAAGTGTTTCTGGTTATTGCTACCACCACCTGACAGCGTGTCTTAGGAGCAGGGCAGGAATTTCGCGGCGGCCACGGCGGCCATGGCCGTCGTAGCCCTTCTTCTTGGCCGTGATGCCCTTCTGAAAATTGGTTGCTTAACGGCCACTGTGGCCTTGGTGCCCTGCTCTCTCCCCTTCCTTCGGCTATCATCAAGTTTGCGCCGTAGTGCCCATCGGTAGGTCTACCTGTATTAAAGCTAAACAATCGGAGCGGAGGCGTGTCCTACTGCGGGATCCGTCCATAACTCTACAGCCGCACAGCCTTCTATTATCATTAGCGTTCTGTCTGTGGGATTAACAGCACAACGATACCACGAAGACGACATTAAAGGTAAGTGTTCAAAAAGCCATCTGTTTTCTGGATCAAATAGCTTTTCATTGAGCATAAGGACTTTAAAGATTGAGCCCGGGACTATAAATCGTAATAAATTGCTCCCAACTTTGAATTGATAGAGTTGCTAGACGTAGCAGTAGCCTATTAGCCTCCCTGAGAGGGACCTAGCTATCCAACAAGCTAAATCAACACTTCTGTAAATCTTTCGTGTCATATCTTATTGCTATAGCCCACAAATAATTTTTAATGTTTCAATATCAGACGGAGACTGTCATGTCTCATTACTGTAACCTTCTGAGCTATGGTTGCTAAGGCAACCCAAGTAAACGGTCTCCTGCAATCAGCTGTTTTATCGTAAACTAAAGCCTCCAAATAATCATTTTCTCGCCAAATCAACTTCTCTGTGTCTCTTCTATGTGTGCAGCGAAGCTTTGCTTGTTAGTCTTCATTTCATCGCCAAAATCAGGATGTTATTAAATGGAATTCGTTTATAGAGAAAACATCTGTGACTAGAAAACACATCATAAACTCACGATTGATATATGAATCAACAACAACTTACAGGCAGGATGACGATGCTGAGATAGATTAATTTAAACTCCGACATTCCTGTTCTATACACGATACACTTCTGAGACTTCAGGTGCGCGAAAGTGAAACCTAAACTCTTTAACACGTATCATTACAGAAATACGCTCCGGGGTGGCTAAAGCATTTGAATAATCAGTAGGCTATGAAAACGTGATAATATTATTTAAAAATATTTAACATATTCACTCTAAACTTTTTTTCCTCAGAAAGAAGAAGCCAAGACGGGAACTAGTCGAGATTAGTCGCAAAAGAGCTCGAAGATGCAGCAAAAATTGACAAAATATGACACCTACTTCAAAAGGTTATCATGGAATAGTTAATTGTTAGATTCTTCTTATTTCAGCCTAAGTTTATGTTACATTTAGGAAATAACATTTGGTAGGAATTAATACCCCTTTTCTGTCGCTCTTCATGTTAAACCAGATATGTGTTTTACATATTGGTATGTATGTGTATGTATATAGATCCGTGTGTATACATTGGATATAAATTTTGTTTATTTTTTTGGGGAAATATGTCCAATTAATATTTAGATTTTATTATAAGAGGTTCTATATGTTTCTAAATTATGGTTATACACATGTGTCAGTGTATATTGATTTATGAATTATTATATATTTTATAAATATATTTATTTTCAGATACATAGATTCATGATAGTGTTAAAATTGTCTATGCTTTAAAAGATTGTTTTGACATGTCTGGAATTAATCAATAAAATGAAATGAAATATATTAACTAATTGTGCCACTTTGATTCATCATAAAACTGTTTTAAATTTTTCAGCCAGTGAAAAAAGACAGAGGGAGCATAGAGAGGTGGAGGCCAACTGTTTTCCTTATGGGCCCAGGAAGACCCCAGGTTCTCCATCCCCATCATCAGATGACGATTTAAATTAAATTTATGGCTGTGTAATAACCTGATAAAAATCAATAACATTGCCTATTTTGTTGTCTGTTTCCCTTTGATAAAAGTCCCAAAGTTGTGGTAGCCTATTAAAAATATCCAAGGTTCTGAATTCAAAAACTGTGTTCTGCCGTTTATTAGCATATATTGTGTTTTTTTTTATTATGGCCGTGTTGCCCTGACATTTGGCCTTTGTGCCCTCAAAAAAAATGCCCCTTTGAAGGCCAAGTGGCCTTGTCCCTCAGATCACGAAATTCCAGGCCTGCTTAGGAGTATCATCACTCACTTACTGTCCATCCATACATTATCTCTACCAGCTGTGCAGGGTCACGGGATCAGCTGGAATATTAACATTTTTTTTTTTTTTGGTACATTCTTTGCTAAAATAATATTTTGCAATAATCGTTTTGGCCACTAGGGTGCAGTAGAAATGAGCTACAAATTTAAGAACGGTTTCATTATTTGATAAATGGATATATGGTACACATGTTGATACTTATAAATGAAAGAATAATTTTTACATAATCATTTGAAACACTGAATATTTTTTTGTTCATTTCTGCTAACACTACTGTATCTGCATGCTGTTTTTTTGTTCTGCATGTCTGTTTCAGTGGTTTGTTTGTTGATTTTTCTTAAAAAAAAAATTTCTTTCATTCTTTCTTCAACAAAAAGGAATCAGCACTCTAGCGAAAATAACAAACGTGTAAACTCTCTTTAGATGAATCGTCTGAGCAGCTGCTTTTGCTCTGGGTCTTTGTTTTCACCCTAGTGACATGCTGTTTGATTGTTTTTAATTATGGCTTCTGTAATGCAGGATTCAAGACAGACATACCTGTGACACGCTATAGAAGCTCTCCAGTTCCAGTAAACCCACTGGGAGGCTGTTGTCTTCCACCTTGTTCAAGTTTTTTGCAAGCAGTTCCTGTATAATTAAGAGACAATCTCATTTGGTTTTCATATGTGGCTTATTCTCTAAGATGTTTCTGTGTTTTATTTTCATGTTTGTGAGTATTGTTATGGTCTTACCATTCCTTTGAGTACATGTGATTCCTTTTTGCTTAAGATAAAAAGCATACCATTAGAAGTAACCATTTAAAACCAAAAAGTCTGGTTAGCTTATATTGTATTGTTAGCGTACCTACTGAGGAGTTGATTGATGTGTTCCATGTTGCATTGAAGAATAAACACGGGACTGAAACAGCAGGAGAGAGTGCTGTGTAAATATATTGTTTCAGTTCAGTTAGAGTAAGCATTGTATCCTAAAACCACAAAGTGGGACATTTTCTAAGATGCAACAAAAATCAGTTCTGCCATTTGTCTGGACTTTTCTCGTGATTAGTACAACCACATAAGCTGTAGAGTATCTTGAAAAACTATTGTCATTCAATCCAGTCTTCTGTAGCATCCAGAAACAACTTAAACTGTAATACTGAAGGAGGAAGGCTTGTGCTCGCACTGGAAACACTGGAAACTGGAGGAAATGAAATTTTCTGGACAAGAGCTCATCTCAGACAGATTTTAGCTTGTTTTTAGGAGGGGGAAAAAACTAAACTGATGGGAAGTTCTTAATGTCAGTGAAGATCTTGTTCTGGCTGAATTATGACAGCTTGCATTCAGGGACACAGAGGATGCACGTTTCACTTTCCTGCTGCCACTTCAGATCTTTCATATACAGCATGTCTCATATAAACGTGAGGAAGAAAATCACACAGTGTTCGTCGGGTGAAATGGGGTATTCAACAAGGGGGGAAAAAATTCCTTTTCAAAAGTGCAACTATCAGTATCCTCAATTCCCAAAGGAGTAAAAAAAAAAAAATGTTATTAAAAGGAAGAAAATGATCTGACACAAAAGTAAACATGCTTCTCTCCAAACAGCTGAAACTATTACTGACATCAAATTCTGGATTTGTTTAAATATTTCAAGATTATGAAAATAATTTCCTTTGTGTTTGTGTCTGTTAAGTACAGGCTAAATGGTCATTTAGAAACTGACCCTGCTTTTGGTATATAAAATAAAGAAGCAGGGTTTCTCTATGAGTAAGATGATGGCTTCTCATCTCACCTGAACACAGCTGGAAAGTTGTTCATGGTTATGAGCTGAACAAACAGCAAATAGGCCAGACAGGCTCTCGACTCCTTGGACAGACAGTTGTCAGTCACGGTGCTTCTCTTCAGAGTGTTGAAGAACAGAATCCCTGGAAGAGACTCTTTGATGGCAGGTAGAATGACCTGTAATGGATGAAAATGATTTTCTGTTATAGATACAGATATAGATAGATAGATAGATAGATAGATAGATAGATAGATAGATAGATAGATAGATAGATAGATAGATAGATAGATAGATAGATACAGTTTGTTTGTAGCCAGATTCTCTTATCTCTGTTTTTACCATTATCTCTTCTGCAAATAGCCACAATCCAATTTTTCTGTCTTGGTTCAGTTCAGCGTCAAGCAAAGGGTCTCTCAAGCTCCTCATGCAGCTAAATGGAAAAACAGGAGCAATTTCTTATCAGTGTACAGTTAGCTTGTGTATTAACTTACCAAAGTTAATACAACAAACATACAACTTTAGGAGCTCAGTCTTCAGCTCCTCATCTTCAGCGGTGGCAGCAAGGCTTTCATCTCTGTTCTTCATCTCCTCCACAAAAGGCTGTGTAAACGCAGCCAAGGCCTTGCAGCAGCAGCACAGACCGTGCTCATCAGCCTCCTCCTGCTGCTGGGTATAAGGTACAGGCAAGCGAGACACCTGCTTCTGTAGCGCTGACAGAGCCAAACCTAGAAAGGCTGCCTTTCTGTTATCCAGCTGCAGCAGGACTTTTCAAGAAAAAGAATTCATGTTTGTAAATGTTCTTCAGTCAGTATTCCTGTTTATGTTAACATGTAGTAAGGGGAGCTAAAACTTTTTTTAAAATACTGCCTTACAATATGAAAGCTCTTTATTAAATCCCATTGTCATGAAGGCAATAGTGTTCAGCGCTTATTCAAAGTTTTGTACAGCATTGAATGGATTGTGTCCATTTCCACTTCACATATCATAGGACAGGCGTGGCAACAACAATCCCTCTACTTCATCAGTTGGTGGCCGACTGCTACTACTATATGCTCATGCATTCATTGAACTGCTGGACTGATCATTTTTATAGATATGTTAGGTAAGAAAAGAACTATGACATCAATGACTTCCATCATTTGTTATTAACGCCTCAATAGGTTTTTATGTAGATAATAAAATAAGGGCTGGGCAAGTTAACGCGTTATTATCACGTTAACTCATTGATTTATTAACGCCGACATTTATTTTATTGCACATTAACGCATGTTGCTCACATGCTTTTGTTTTGAAAAGTCTGTTTCTGGCTGCTGTGGAACTGGAAGACAATTGGCAGGTAAACATAAAGAAACGTTAAAACAGACATGGAGAATGGTAAAAATCCGTGAACTTTACAGTTCGGGTAGCAACTCAGGTAGCAATATTAACAATTCTGTCTTTAAAAAAAATTCTGGACTGCAACAAAACTTTCGCGTCATTCCTCCATGTTACATCAGATCTGCTCCATGTGTTCACTGTCCTGCTGTTCTCTAGCTGGTTACTGCAGTGCAGCTCCATCTAGTGGCACAGATGTGTAATGACAACAGGAAGTCCAGTCCAGTTCAGTTCTGTGACCCGTTTTTTAATTTCGTATTTTTGATCCAAGTCTAAAATTGAAATATTAAAAAAAAACAGGCTTTTTTTTCATATTTTTGTGTTAGATTAAAAAACTAAACGTGTAATTAAATGCCACTTTTTGATTTTTTTAAAATCTTTGATTGGCAATTGAAAATGGAAAGAATGAATGATACACAGATTGGTGAAGTTCCTGAACTTTAACATGGACATTTTCATTTTAAAGTTCTCCCAGATGGAGGATTCAACAGAAACAAGGTTATTTGTAACAAGTGACAAGTTGAACTGGTTCTGCTGAGCCACAATCACTTTGTTGGATTTTGTTTGTAGACTTTTTTTAAAAATTTTTTTTATAAAAACAGGATGACATTAATGCCCTGGCAGTGGCAATAAGCTTTATTTTATTTGACATTTTTTAAGATGAGATTTACACTAAATATGTATTACTGATAAGTGCTGATGTTAAAAGTGTTTGAACAACAAATGTTATGGCACTTTAGTTCATATGGCAGCAAAACATTTCAATAAAAGTGCACTTTACACTACTTTTGAATTAATTATTTGATTTTGCGTATACAATGCGATTAATCGTGATTAATCAGGGAAATAATGCGATTAATTGTGATTTAAAATTTTAATCGTTGCCCAGCCCTAAATAAAATACATTCATAGTATCCTATGAAGATAAAGAATAAAAAGTGTCATTATGATGGAAGACTACTCTGTGGGTTAATGTAAATTTGATAAGTTATGTTGGATGACTTACCTGCTTGAAGATGAGGAAGAAGGACCAAGATGGTCTCAGAAATGGTGCTTGGATCAATGTCTTCAATGATTTCAAGGAAGCTATCCAGGACTTTATATGGGCTGCAACTCTAGACATCAGAACAGGCATTGAAGCTAATGTCTGCACATTTAAGCATGTCTTATTACATCGCTGTATTGTTATACTGACCTTAGTCAGTTGTGTGATGGCAGCCTGGCAGTGATCATGACTCTTCTCCTTCTTAACTATTTCATTTATAAGAGGTGCCAGGAGAACACAGCCCATAGACTTCACAATCACCTGAGTTCAGAAGAAAGAAGTCAGTATGAACTATTATTAACTAACAATAGAGACCTTGCTGCTGTGGAGTTGGGAGGGCCATCCTTTCCATATACATCACTGCATAAGCAGGTGTATGCAACAAATGCAGTTTCACATTTATTTTATATGTGTACAATGTATCTGCAATAGGCTAGGCAATAACAATACAAAATACAAATACATTTCATATATATATATATATATATATATATATATATATATATATATATATATATATATATATATATATATATATATATATATATATATATATATATATATATATATATATATATATATACAACTCAGCAATAATGATGTAGTCTAAGAAGAAAAATGCTGCTCTCCAAAAAGAAAATTGCTGCATTTCTGCTTCCTAAAGATCTAATGGAGAACTCAGACTGGTGTGGAAAATATGTAAACAGATTAGACTAAAGTAGAACAGCTTGATTTACTGTAAATGAAAAGAATTATGTATGGAAAATGGAAATCACTGCATTCCAGCTTAAGAGTGTTATCCCACTCCTAAAATGTGTCCATGTATCGTAGGCCTGATTTGGTTTACTGATAAAAGTTCAAGTTTTAAACTTATTCACTATAGGATTGGGATGCCATAAATGTCAATACATCATCTGCTAACTGTGTCCTTCTGTAAAGCTACTACTTTTCTCTGTCTCTTCACTATATTTTCTATTTAATAGGACACAATGTGTTTCTAAAAGTAGGCTACACACAACTGTGAAGCACAGAGAGATGGGACAACAGAGGGCACCTAGAGGAGTGGCGGATTGAAGATATTTGTCAGTGGAGCGAAAAATCTGACTGAATATTTGCTTATTTCTCTTCACACTACCAGGTCAAAGGGCACCAAGTAGCAGTGAAATGGCAGCTGCTGTGCGGTTCAGTAGCTACAGTATGTGGCCTTTATAACTCATGATGCTGCAGTGTTGATTGTATGTGCTTCTAATGCTGGTTGATAGATCAATACTGTCAGTGTGCTGTCACTTCATATCTTTGAGGTGTAACTACAGTACCAACGAGGATTAAAAAGAAATACAACTGGTCTCTTTCAGTAGTGTCAGTGCTGGGGGAACGATACCTGGTTTTTCTCATCTTGAGTAAACTTCAGGAGTTGTTCACTATCACCCTCAGTCAGACAGGCAGAAACCAGATTCTTTAAATGCTGGTAGTCCTCAGGCTTCAAATGTTCTTCTTGGGTGTCTCGCTAAATACAGGATGAAGGATTATTACATATGATGTTGTTTCAGCAGCTCTCTTGATAAACATTGCAGGAGGATAGAGCATAGACCAAGCCACTTAAGTGATAGTTTTTGTCCACTTCGATGTTGGCAATATATTTTGAAAACAGAAAAACATTTACTCTAACCTGAGAATCATACAATCTAAGGCTGATAACACCACAGTTAAACTGTTATTGAATTGTGACTTACCCATGTCTGGATTATATCATTCACCTGATCTTCTTTCATTGTCAGCAAATCCTGAGTCCTCACAGACAATCCAACCAATAGATTTATGTTTATTTTTAACCACACCACAATTGATGTGGCAGCTATAACAGCAAATATCAAAATGACCAAGTGTGCATAGCTCTCCCGATGTCTACAGGGATAAAAAAGACATTCAATCTGTAAGGAACCTTGACATAAACCTCTTACCTCCCTTTGTGCTTGACATGTAATAGGATTAAACCAGAGCAGTTCTATGTGGCCACAGAAAATGTGGAGCTGTCTGGAAGGATCCAGTAAACCAATGTTCCCAGTCTTGTAAAATCAAGACAGAAAAAATTCAAAGTTAGACATTAAATATAATATTATGTGGCATGTGGAATATCTGTGTCAACAAAAAAAAATTAAATCATTTTGCAGATCTATAACATTTGATAAGCTTTATACAGGAAAATACTATTTAAATTCTTTTTTATTGATAAACTCCAGTCTGGTAAATACTCTATATCACATAAGCCAAACACAAGGCCCACGGGCCAAATGTGGCCCACCACGTCTCTTTATGTGTCCCTCGAGAGCTTGGGCATTATTGTCTTAAATTTTAAACCAATATTTTATAAGCTTACAGTGATCCCTTATTTTTTGCAGTAGCTTTTGGTGGGGTGTGAGTTTCTAGTCTTTTAAAAGTTTGGCTGCCTACATTGAGCAAAGCAATTACAAAGTAGAGATGAACTATGAAAGAAATATCAGTTAACCAGACATTACATATATATATGTATATATATATATATATATATATATATATATATATATATATAGATATATATATATATATATATATATATATATATATATATATATATATATATATATATATATATATATATATATATATATATATATATAATACATATATTAGTGATGCAACGGTACAGGTGACTCACGGTTTCGGTACGGATTTGGTATATATATACATGTTTACCTGTTTTTACCGGTACTCGGTAAAATATGATACGGTTCAGTACGACCATAGTGCGAATTACGGGGGGGTTTGGGGGGTTTTGACCCCCCCAATTACAACTTCGACCCCCCTAAAGAAGGGACAAATTGTCATTTTTGTCATCTCTAGAAAATGTTGACCCCCCCAATTGTCATTTTATAATTCGTACTCTGAGTACGACCTGCATGGGACGCTTTTATGTCCCGCAGTATTTATGTTCCAATAACTTTGCATTGGACTTGCACGTGAGCGTGCGTGCCTTTTAGGCAACAGGCTCACCACTGCATGTTTTTTTTAATCACCAGTGTGGGAGCATTTTGGTTTTGCTGTTGAATACACCGGTGAGGGAGTGAAAACAGTTAACAGTTAACAGAACGCAATCTTCCACCTCCCTAAACCCACGATTTTATCTGTGTAAGATCCAGTTGTTACCAGTTGTGCGTCTTGGTGCAGCTGATGTGCTTTTTAAAATACTGCAGAACGAATCATTGGATGCGCATTTAAAGATCACGAACAATTAATGTTCCTGTCCCTCCTCGACCACCAACAGTTTCAGACATATTGGAAATTAATTCCCGCATCCAACCTTTTCCAGCTTGACACCAGAGACAAAGATCTCCTTGGTTTCCTCCACAGCAGACATCTGAATGAGATCATGCCACAGCTGCACATTTATTCCATTTGGATGCACTCTTTTACGCGCCGACATGCGAGTTGCGCTTTCCGCAAACTCAGTATCTTGCGATCGCGGGTTGAGGATACCGGGTGGTCTGAAACTGTACCGAATCCGTACCGAAACCATAACACAAAAAACGCGGTACGGACCGTATCGTTGCACCCCTAATATATATATATTAGAGGTGTCCCGATCCGATATTCGTATCGGATCGGCCGCCGATGTGAGCAAAAAATGCGGATCGGTATCGGATCGGCAAGCCCTAAAAATGCCGATCCAGACTCCCGATCCAGTTTTTTTCCAAAGTCCGTTCCGGGTTTTCCAGCGCACCGCGCAGCGCATTATTCAGATAACCCATTCCAGGTTTTGCTCTGTGTTTCCCTAATATCCGGTCCGCATTTTCCAGCACACCTTCAGCACACGAGCATCTCCCTCCCAATCAGTATTGCCAACTTAGCGACTTTGTCGCTATATCTAGCGACTTTCCAGACCCCCCTAGCGACTTAATCTGTAAAAAGCGACTAGCGACATATCTAGCGACTTTTTCTGGTGATTTAGCGATGGAGGAGGCGGAGGTGGAGAGGAGCTCGAGTTGTCTCGCGCGGGGGGTGGGATGTTTGGTTTGTGGCTGCGCACTGTGCCCGACAGAGAGAGAGAAAGAGAGAGAAGCGCGGGTCGCGAGGCAGACAGCAGCCATCAGCGGCCAAGTGATGGCTTCAAACCTAGCGGTTTGAGTGCCAGTGAGTCGCCAAATCACCAGAAAAAGTCGCTAGATTTGTCGCTAGTCGCTTTTTACAAAATAAGTCGCTAGGGGGGTCTGGAAAGTCGCTAAGTTGGCAACACTGCTCTCTCTCTGTCGGGCACAGTGCGCAGCCACAAACACCCCGCCCCCCGCGCGAGACAACTCGAGCTCCTCTCCACCACCCCCATCCCCCCACCCACCCCCCGTTTGGGACGTTTGGGAATCGTGACAAACTGCCACTGAACAGTGTCAAAGCACAGGTACTAATGCTGTTAATAGACGGTTAAACTCAGGTTGTGTTTGCTTAATACAATTAACAATATTATCTGCACTTATGGCTTGTAAAGCCTTGGTTTACTGATGCCATTTCTGTTTGTTATTTATCATTTTGTCTATTTAGTGTTGATTTGTTGAATAAATAGGTCAGTTTCTCGTTAGCAACCAATGTGTATTATTCAAATGCACCTAATTCAGCTGGCTAGTTATTATCAGGAGTAAAACCCTATTCAGCATGAGTCTGACAACAAAGTAAGTTGGTTAAATGACTTAAAACTTTAATACATGCTCAGATAGGCCGATATCGGTATCGGCAGATATCAGTATCGGATCGGAAGTACAAATAAATATCGGTATCGGATCGGAAGTTCAAAATGCTGGATCGGGACATCTCTAATATATATATATATATATATATATATATATATATATATATATATATATATATATATATATATATATGTATGTATGTATATATGTCTTCATTAGCCCTCCAACTGATCCTATACCTTCTTCAAAGTTTTCAGAGCTGCCATACACTGGGCTATATGACACATGGTATATCCATCCATCCATCCATCCAACCATCCAGCTTAATCCTCTGCAGGGTCACAGGGATCTACTGGAGCCTATCCCAGTTCTCTTCAGGTGAAAGGCAGGTGTACACCCTGGACAGGTCACCAGTCCATCGCAGGGCCACACATATAATTTTTTTTTTTTTTTTTTTTACACCAATATGAATACAGTAGGGCAGCAAAGTGGCTTGGTAGTCAGCTCTGTTGCCTCTTAGCATGAAGGTTTCTGGTTCCATCCTCAGCAGGGGTCTTTCTGTGTGGAGTTTGCACGTTCTCCCCGTTCTTGCGTGGGTTTTCTCCGGGTACTCCGGCTTCCTCCCACAGTCCAAAGATATGCCTGTCAGGTTAATTGGTGGTTCTAAATTGCCCGTAGGAGTGATTGTGAGTGTGTGTGGTTGTTTGTCTACATGTGGCCCTGTGATGGACTGGTGACCTGTCCAGGTGGACCCCTGTCTTTCACCTGAAGAGATCTGGGATAGACTCCAGCAGATCCCTGTGACCCTGCAGAGGATTAAGCGGGTATAGATGATGGATGGATGGATGGATATATGGATGAATACAGTAATAATTACTTTTTTTTTCATGCTAGTGTAAAAATCATTGTGATTTGACAGTATATTAGAAAATGTAATTGAGCTATATTTTTGGCTCCAGACTTTTCTATGTACCAGTAGTTAAGACAAAATCCTGTAGTAGATAGGCACACAGGGATTAGCCGTGGAAAGCCTTTCCACGATTGCTTCATAACAATATATTGCTCCTCTGTGTAAACACAAAGGCTTCAAAGGCTTGGATTTTCGTTCCCCCTGAGCTATTGTATACATGTGTAATATAATAGAAGGACAGTCACTGACTTCCAGCTTCATCCTGACAGCTTTAGCAGTGAAGAGCAGCTCAAGTCCTGATTTTTGATGAATAGCAGAAGTGTTTGAACGGTTGGATTTAGCTGACATCTGGTGCTCAGGTGTGCTCTCTGTATTACCATGTGATGAAAGCTTAAAACAAAAGCTGCAAAGCAAATATGTGTTTATCACTCCATGTTTGCCCCTGATTTTTTGTTCTTTTCCTTTTGTTCTTAATTGTTGGCTGATGAAGTTTTATGTTGACACACTTCCTGCGTGCAGGATTTACTTCTCTATAAACATCCATAAACATGCATCTGGAATACTCTTTTTTTTTTTGGCATGAAACCATACTGCTTTTCACAGATGCTTACATCTGTCCTTACTCTAGCTTCCACTACTCTTTCTCGTAACTTCATTGTATGACTCATCAACTTTATTCCTCTGTATGTGGGAGTTTTTTACTTGCCATTATCATTGATTTGATTTAATATTATAATTTTAGTTAATGATATTTGCTCGGGGGTCATGCTTTGGGTCTCTGTAAAGTGCCTAGAGACAATTGACATTGTAACAGATGCTATACAAATAAAATTGAATAAAATTGAATTGAATTGTATTTGCTACAACTCTGCACGTCTCCCTTGTTCTTAAAAACTGGCACCAACAAACGTCCCCACAACCTCTGAGTGTCTTCATTGCCTCTAGAGGATGTGTATAACAGCTCATTGCTTAATAATAGATTTGTTTTACAGAAAGTATCTGATGGGTCTGAAAACAGTGATCACTTTCCAGCTCAGGGGGGCGCTGTTTGCCTACTTGGGGACTGGACTGGGATTTCAGTCAATTTCTCTTGCATAAATATAAAAACGGCAGTGAAGGTGTCTTCATATCTTACGGTGAAGTAATTCAGATTTGTTTGCACATGAAACTAAAAATACAGCAGTGTAAATGCACTTTGTTACAGTTATGTCTTGCAAAGGTTTACCCAAGTAAAAATATCAACAAAAGTCTTGTTTTAAATCTTATTCATGGATTAAAAACAATCATTCCAAAAAAAAAAAAAATGAAATGCTTAACACTCAATATCTACACTGATAGTGACTGAAAATGCATCAACTGTCATCAGATTTCAATACAAATACTGCTTTATTGTGATAATAGCTTTTATTAACCCGTCCGTCATCCATTTAGTCCTATTTAGAGGTGCTGACCAACAAGCCACCGTGCTGCCTTTAATTAACCCATTAATTTAAATTTCTATATATTGCATTGGACTGAAATGTAATGGATTATACATAAGAATAGTTGTGAAATGAAAATACAGTACTGTTTCAAACCCTTGGGTAGTAGTATTGTTTAACATTTTAATAAAATCCATACTTTTTTCCAATTTCTTTTAGATACAAGGAGAAAATACAGGAACCTGCCTCTTTATTTTAAATGAAATCCTAATTTTTGCCATTGCAAACATTGGTATAGGACAGCCTCCTATAGAGTTAAGTCTGTGCTTGGCTCTAAAGGAGGTCATACTAAAAAATAATTTGCTTTCAGTCATTTTGTTTTCAAAATTGTGCAGTTTTGTTGTATAGATATTTTCTAGCAGTTGACTGATTCAGGTTATTTTAAAAAAATGACACATCATGGACCAATTGATGCATCAGCCAATCAATTAATAGGTCCACTACCACTGTATTTTCTGATTGTCTCTTTATTTTGAAAAAGAAATTGAGAAATAAATATGGTTGAAAAACCTTTACAAAACAACAAGACTCCTGTCCAGTGTTGTGGTTTGAGATACGAGTATCTTTTTATTTGTACACTGAATCACTGCTCTTTAAAAATGCAGATAATATCAGTTAACTATAGCCCTTTGTCTAATATTTGGTCAAATAAATGTTTTCCTCTCCTTGCTTTATTAGAAGCATATATTTTACTCAGTTTGGATTAAATTAAGAAAATTTACTTCATGTGTGAAAATGTTCTCTTTGTCCTGCTCTTATAACAATTTAATCAGTTTAGATTTTGGAGAAAAAGACCAAGTAATGATATAAAGGTTTAGATAATTTTTTTTTTTTTAATCATTTGACTTCATGGTGCACATAGTGTCAGTTATCAATAACTCTGTGCCAGTTGTTCTCTAACCAGATGCTTAGCGGATTGATCCATAAACCTGTCACATATTGAAATTTCCTTGGGTGGAAGACTGAACCATGGTTGTCTGACAGTGAGCTCACTGAGACACGAGTATAAACATCAAAGTACTGCTCTATATAGACTGATTACACAGCTATTCAAAGCATTATGCTTTTAGCGCTGCACTTAAGCATTATTGGGAACTCTGTTGTTGATTTCCTTTGATTACATTTGTTTAAGTGATCTCCAATCATGATTTAATACGTCAGACAGTTTTTAATCCCAATTTTGGTAGTTTCAACAATCTCCTTATGTTGTTTAATTGATGTATACCGAAACTTAACCCTTCTAAAACAGAGTAACATCTTTTCCCCAAGATGTGTTTGAGAAGCTACCCACTACATCAGTGAAAGTGAAATAACTTATTTCCACCTGAAACATATTGATCCCTGCAGTACCTTTCCTATGGTCTTAGTTGAATCCAGGTGATGGTTTCTTTTCTGCCATGCGTTGTGTAAGGTTTCAGAAATGTGATTCCCAGCAGTGCTTAGATGACATGGAGGCAGCGTACAGCATCCTGTGTACTGTCCAGGCATGTATGTTGCAGATGATTGAACTCAGAGGTACATAATAGATCACTGATATTTAAATTCTTAAATTAAAACACTGTTGTTTAAGGTGTGGAAACAATCTATATTCACAAGTTTAGTTAAAGATCACGATTAATGTTTTTTGAGAGAGCAGATATTCTGAAAGTATAAAAGATATCTTTGACAGTATTTTTTAAAATTGATATCATTTTACATACTTCCCCTCAAAGTATAACTTCAACTGAATTGAATTGATTTGAATTTTGTTCTTGATAAAAGCAATGAGCGAGAGTGACTATCGTTTCCTTGATGCAGCAGAGGCTTGCAGTATTTATGGAACGGCCTCGTCTACAAACAGGCAGCAATCCTATGAGAGCGAGATAAAGCCTCTCCATTTTCCCTTTCAGTTTGATAGTTCCTTGGTGACCTCTTAGAGAGCAAAAGGTTTTAAGTGAACTATTTATCCAGCTGGTTTCCCCAGGAGAGCTCTGCAGACTGCTGCAAGCTCTCCTCTGCTCAAAGCCCTGCTGCGTTTGTCAAGAAAACCCATCATGTTTAGGGCTTGTCCCACAGGTCCCACAGCACGGACGCTGCTTTCTGTGCCACAAAAATGAATTTGATTTTCAGAACTCTTTTTAACAGTCCAGATTTGCTTATGTGATTTCTTCTTTGCTGTTTGATCTTATGAATTTTGAGTGAATCAAGAAGGATTGATTCATGCAAATCACATGGCATGCATTTTAAAGAAGTATGCAAAGTATATACTGGCCAAACTGTATATTGTGTGTTTGTGTGTGAGAGAGAGAAATAATTCTGGAAACAATTCTTAAAACAGTGGCTCTTCACTGATGCAGTCCTGCATGATTGTGGAACTGCTTTGTGAAGACCACAGGAGACCATTTGAAGTCACAGAAGTTACCTGACCATGTTAATACTATCAAAGCTGCATAGCAGAATATTCTGGAATGGAAATGGGAGAGGAGGCTTAAACCAATTACTTCTGGCTGTGTTGGCACTGGAGAGCATTAATTCATATTCTGAAACAACACATGAGTGATCTTACCCAGAGTTTTGTTAGTTGATCTGACAACAATGTTCTCATAAAAGCTTTGAAGGGACTGGCGTTCACTCTTTCCCATCACCGTCATGGCTGTTTTAACATTGTTCGTGAGTTTGGAGAGGAATTAGATGGTGCAGGTACCAAACCATGCAGAGTAGGTCCAGAGGGATGCACGCTCCCTCCCAGTGTTCATTTTAACAAGAATGTTTCTTTTTAATTTAGTGTTAGTCACTCAACAAAGGCTTGATTTAGTTAAAGTCACATTTTAGTCTTTTTGTTTTTGCTTTGTTTTAGTTAACATTTAGTCACTACAAATCAGTTTTAGTCTCAATTTAGTCTTGACAAAATTTTGTTACACTGTAATAGATTTTGCAAAAAGATGCCTGTCATGGTAGTAAAAACTGCATTGTACCATATACGTTTAATTGTGTTTAGTCACTTAAACTAAGAGTGTTCCATATTACTTCACGTTTATTTTCTGAATATTTGTACAACAAATTATTTACCTGCAAGGCTAAAGCTCTAATCCTCTTAAGACATCGAAAGAAAAATAATTTCAAACATTTCAAACCCATTTTCACATTTCACCAAAACTTTCTTCAAAAATAGATCAATAAAAAACAACATAGAAAACTATAAAAAGTACTGAGACAGGAAAAAGGGATGTGAGTTTAGCACAGTAGTCTAAAATAGAAAGAATATAGTCATCCCAAATAAGATTACAACCATTAACAGAAGGGCTAAACTGGGGCTGTGCCTTAACATTTTACACATAACACTGGTGTTTGGGAAGCTGAGGATTTAGTAGCTCAGGCCAAAGAGATATAGAACAAGTATAACACATCTATGTCAAAAAATCAGTGTTGTAAAAATTACTGGAAAACCATACTGGAGTAAAAGTACAGATACCTCACTTGAAAGTTACTCAAGTAAAAGTCTCCCCCCAAAATGACTTAGGTATTAAAAGTACCTCACATTAAATGTGCTTAAAGGTATGGTGGGAGATCTTTTTTTGCAGCATTTTTTACAATTTTGCCTGAAAACCTTTTCAAATTCCCATTGCACCCACTGAAATAAAATGTTTGCAAAAAAACGAAACGTTTTGGTCCGGTCTAGAGGTTATAATCAGAGAAAAACTCTGACCAATCAATGTACTGATCATCTTTACATTTATTGGCTGCCTAATACCATACTAATATCCATCAAATATCAATGCTCGTGAATGCTCGTGAACTTCCGTGACTGCTCGAGACAGCGGTGAAGGTGTGGTTTCGAGGGGTGAGCTGAAGAGGAGGAGGCGGAGCCTTTGGGAGGAGGGAGGGAGTGTATATTTTCAAAATCTCACTTGAGTTGGATTGTTGGAACCGTTTTTTCAAAGATCTCCCACCATACCTTTAAGTATTGAGAGTACCAGGTGGTAAAATGTACTCGAGTTCTGTATCAAAAGTTGTTGACTCTTTACTCCTTACCCTGAACTCTTCTCTATGTACTACATGCTTCATACTTCTACTTCATCAAATTTCATAGTAGTGTGGTAAATACAATATATTTTTCTTGCAAATGTCAAATGATTCACTTTTTCTACTTCTGGAGATATGTTGCTAGGCTACTTTTAGTACATAATCAGATAATTGTTCCATTTAAATTGCCCCAATGTTTTTTTTTTTCTGACCAAGATGTCAGGGCTAAAAACTAAAAATTATAAAACAGAAAGGTGCTTCGCGTCGGGCTGAACAACTCCCTTTACCTGTGATATGAACACAAATCACAGCCTGTCGTGATGTAATGCTTCAAGTTAGCTAAAAGTAAGCGTTGGCTTGCAAGCTAACTGTTAGCGTGTTCTCCAGTAGTCCAAGCATACTAAGTTTGTTTGAACGTTGGCTTAACGTTAACGTTACTGAGGTCTACATCCAGTGCAACCCTAAAACTCACTGCACATGCACATTTATCTTGTCGGACACTGCAGGATGGCACGTCTTCAGGTGTCTTTTTAAATTGGTCATGTTTTTTCCACCTGTCTCCACCAAGCTCTCCGTCCTCGTTGGAACGATACAGTCTTTCTTTCGGCTGGAACGTGATGGAAGTTTGTCCATAAATTTTCTCTCCTTTTTCTTTCCACTTGAGAATTTGCAGGTGAAAATAAACAGCTCATAATTCCTTTCCTTAGGTTTAACGACACATCTATGAGCTCAACGCTCCGACCAGGTAGAGGTCAGAGGGAGGTCATCCAATCAGAACGATAGACTGACAGTTGAATTTAAGTTAAAATAATTCATTGGTTAAAAAGGAAATGAAGACACTGAGGATGGTTGTAATCCAGATTGTCTGGCCAACCAGTGTCAGTTTTTTCATCACGTTTTTACTCGTCAGTTTATAATGAACAGAGATTTCGTTTTAGTTTTTGTTGTCAGTACATTACCAATTTACATCTCGTCATAAATTAGTCACGTAATAAAGGGTCGTTGATGAAAAGTTTTCGTTAAATTTTAGTTTACAAAATGAACACTGGTCCGTCCCAATGAAAGGTGTGGTTCTCATGGACGCCATGACTTCTGTTAATCCACCTCTGTGGCGCTTGGAAAACTCGTTCTTGTGCTGTCCTTATATTCTGAGTAGCCTTGCCACTGATCTCCTGACCTCCTGGGTCTGTGTGTCCAGATCCAGTCAGAGCATTGATTGATCCTACCTAAGAGCTATAATCTTCTGGAAAGAATGCCCATATCAACATCTGGCTTTTTAGCTACCTGGTGCTTCTCTCCATGCTATGTTTCAGTTGCCCAGACGAGGAGCAGGAGCACTAGCTTGGCCCCAACATTTCTACAACATCACTGTTGTCTCTATAGTCAACCATTACTCTTAGGGCCAATTCCAATTCCTCCCTTAACCCTCAGTCTTTGGAGGGCCAAGATTGAGGGCCAAGTGTCAGGACTATCTCGTGACTTAGAAATGGGACACCCCTTGAGTGCACGTCTTCAGACTGTGGGGGGCGGCCTTACGCCAAAGCTACGTCCAGTCTGTCAAGAAAATGATGACGACGAAGAAGAAAGAGAAGAAGATGTAGAAGAAGAATAAGATAATATAAATATGTATAACGAAGACAGTAAGATAGTTTCGTAACATTTATATCTATATTCTGGGTAGCCCTTACTTCCAAGGGTGGTGCCGGAGAATCTTAATATTGAGGGCGATACAGCCCTCAAACTTGTCCCTCAACTTGACTTTCTAAGAATCAGGACAGCACTTGCACTTCACGGGAGTGCACATTTTTGAGATTGAGGGTTGAGATTGAGGGTTAAGGGAGGAATTGGAAGTTCCTGAACGAATGAATCGACCATCTGATCTTTTGGTTGTGCCAGACACTTACATTCAAGCACCATTATTGCTACTGCTGATCTTTATCATTCAACACATGACATAACTACATTGTTTTGCATTTTTAATTTTTTTAGTCTTTTCAATCTATTTGTTAAGAATATGGAAAATGTAGTCACAATAATGGAGTTTTTACTTCAGGAGCATATAAGCATACAAGTCCAAGTTTAAATCCATGTGCCATAGAATCATATTTGCATTTTTTTTTCTTATTTTTATTCACTCACTAGGGGTGCTAGTGTGAAAGTGGAATCAAAAAGATGAATACCTTTAGGGGAAAGAGATACCCCAGTGAACTGAGAGCTAATGGAGACGGTGATCTCACCAGGGACTCCTGACCTTGGCCCCTTTTTGTAAAAGCTTTGCCCCCATCACAAACAATCACAGGGAGGAGCTGTGTCGTTGCAGTCTGCATGTAAGAGACTCTCCAGCGAACATCTGCTTTTACTGGAGCGAAGGCTGGTGCAGTAATAGTCTTTTTCACATCTTTCAACATGCTGTAAAGCTGCTTTATGCACCAGTGTACTATGAGTTGAAAGCTCCCAAGGTGAAACGCAGACCCTGTCTTTCCATCATCCGTCTGGACTGAACACCACTGTGAAACTGCATCAACAAATCCATACTCCCTGTACCGTGCATGCAGACTTCATCACTCCCTGTTCTCCCTTTTGTAAGTTGAAATTTTGATGACAGTTTCCAGTGTCAAGTTGTTCCCAATCAATACAGACAGAGCAGACACCTTAGCAGACACAGATAACTGCTGCTTGGCTGCTGTATCTCTGGGCTGCAGAGACTGACACCCTGTCTGAATCTGATCAATACTGCTGCATGTCCTGCCTCACAAGCTCAGCACAACACTTCCAGTTTTCAGATCGGTGCACTCTGCTATAACACACAGGGCTCTGCTCCCCCAGTAGCGGGGTAAAACTGCCCAGTAACTCCCCAAGGTGGATGAATTGGAGATGTTACATGTGAACTGGCTGTCAAAATGATTTTGTCATCGTCTCTTCTCTCTGGTGTTTAAAGATGCTGACACACAGTGTTTTGGGCACCAAGTCTTGTTGAAAGTGATGGAGGCTTTTAGCTTTTTTTTCTTCTTCTTAAACATCCCTTTATCCATTTAAGTGCTCACTGAAGAGTTGGAACTTCGATGTCGCCTGCCATAGATGATGGCACATGGCACTTTTTGCCCATTCGTGTCCTTCTTTGAGGTCATCTGATCTGAACACTTCTCTGAATGGACTGACTTTATAGCTGGATTTGGAATCTTTAATTTCCCTACAAGGTATCATGGTAATATGTGTAGGGAGAGTAATTATTCTTAGATTACAAATTCATTAATTTTAGTATTAATAAAAAAAAATCTGCTGTATTTTCCACTTATATTTGATGTATCCTATCAGCAGTTGCTCTGTATTCATCTCAGTTCTGGTTGAGCAAATATTAGCGGGTAGACAGTTCAGAGTAATGATAAAATAGTGAGTAAAAGGGGGAAAGATCAGATTCAGCTTGAGGTCATTAATGTTTCAGAAGATGCTGGAGGGAGAATGGTAGAGTCACTGCACTGCCTGGATCTGTTTCCTTTGATGTGGAACTTTATCTTTTTTGATCAGTACCTTCATACAAAAGCCTATTTTAAAGTGTTTGTCTTCAGTTATTGGGACTTTACCAACACCTGATTTATTTGATGCTTTAACGTGATCCCTTTCTTTCTGTGGAGTGATCCTTTTCTCCTGTGGGATTTTAATCGAAGATGTGTTTGTAAGGTAGATATTTTCATCCATCTTCCCCGTCCTCTGCCTGGTGAAGACCTCAGGGGCTGTGGAGGTACTTACCATCCACTGCTCTATACTGGGATCCCCACAATCCTCCTGGTTTGATCCTGCTGCAGTCTGACACATGACCACATAGACCCCTGAATGGGCATTAGCGCAGGCTTCAGCGAACCCAACATCTGTGCCTCCCAGCACTGCCGCTGCTCAAATCATTCATTAAATCAGAACACAAAAAGTAACTTTACTTGAATGCTTCGGCATAAATATTTGATCAAGGCTGAGAATAAATCTTTGTCGTTTTGTACCGCTTCCTCTGGCTGTGGTCTTCTCTTATAGATCTTCCTCCCCTTTCCCTAACTTTGCTATTTAGACGCAGGCACATGCTTGGCTTGGTCATTTCTGAAATGGATCTTATTAATTTTTTAGAAAGATTCATTGCTACAATCAGACCTGCTTAAAGGGACGACTGCTACACAAAGAAACCTCCTGCAACAGCGCTCACAAATCATTTTCTGTTTGCATAGATAATATAAGACGAAAAAGGTTTTATGTGTTAGTTTGACAGAAGGATTAAATGTTCCTGTATCACAACACATGTTCTAGCAACACAGAATTTATTCATGGTTTGTTTATTTGCACGTCCATAAAAAAAAGTTTACATGTTTTATTGAGCTGCATTTAACATGTAATGTGGTTCTCGACATGAATGAACAGTAAATACAAAGTAAACATTAAAAAAAAAATACTGGAGATATTACAAAATATTTTTTATGCAAATGATTTGACAGTTATGGAATAATAGCAGGTGTTTTATACACTATTTTCTTTTTCTTTTTTTTTTTTTTAAGTTGACATTATTTCCAAAAATATTAATTCAAAGTCTGACATGTTTTGGTCAAAATATGTCACAGACATACTGAACAAGTATATTATTTTCAGTAATGTCTTCACAGATCTGAACATAGTTTTTTTTTTTTTTTAAAGGCAGTTTTAACACCTGGACTGGGGGGGGGGTCCCTCAGATCAGGCTCTGGTCTTCCATACTGATGTATTTTCATCAGTTCCAAAAAAGTATTAAGGTCTTTTAAAAACATATTGGCAAAACTAACGATGAGGGTTGCAGGATTTGTCAGTGTAGCTCAAATGTTCCAATTCTGTTTTCATTTAATCTCTGTGTAAAACCTTTTGAGTTTTGCTCTTACTAAAAGGCTGCACGGCTCTCGTTCCTGTCACTATGAGTTCAGAATATTTCTTGATAAAGAGAAGAGAAACGTATGTATTCTAAGCCTTTAAATGCAAGGATCCTTTATATGTCACATATTATAGATAAAAGACAAAACTAGGTCAGAATGGAAACAGTGTGCTATGGCTGCACAGAGAATCAAAATATTAACAAGGACTCTTTATGTTAGAAGGAATGTAGAACCAGTCCCAGAGGGGTGGGGGGGGGGGGGGGGGGGGGGTGTGTCTGAGCGACAGCAGCACCGCTTTTATGTTTCAGAGTGACAGTTCAGATCCAAATAGTCTATACTGATATGTAAAGGTAAATGAAGCGGGAAAACATGCCTTTAAATGAATGTACAGCTTCACAGACCCCCCCCCCCCCCCCCCCCCCCCTGCCCGCCCTTCTGTCAAACCTGTAACACCCCAACCATCATAAACTACCCCCATCCATCTCATCCCCCCCCACCCTGACTGGCTCCCCTCCCCCCACCCCCATGGACTTGCACTGTTCATGCTGTTTAGGACCCTCAGACCAGTGTCCGGCTAATGGAAAGCTTTCAAGGTGGCTGGAAAAAAAATGTCAGCTCTCGTTTGCCCAACATTTTTTTGTTTTTCTTGGGGAGGGAGGGGGGTGTTGTTGGTGTACGCAGTGCCACAGATTAAGATAGATACACAAAAACACCTTGGGACATGCCATCATATAAAGGTCCACACTCTCCATACTCATGACACTCACACACACACACCTGCACCAAGTCACACACACACACCTGCACTAAGTCACACACACACACCTGCACCAAGTCACACACACACACACCTGCACCAAGTCACACACACACACCTGCACCAAGTCACACACACCCACACACCAAGTCACACCAAGTCACACACACACACCTGCACCAAGTCACACACACACACCTGCACCAAGTCATACACACACCTGCACCAAGTCATCACCACACACACCTGCACCAAGTCACACACACACACCTGCACCAAGTCACACCACACACACCCTGCACCAAGTCATACACACACCTGCACCAAGTCACACGCACACACCTGCACCAAGTCACACACACACACCTGCACCAAGTCACACACACACACCTGCACCAAGTCACACACACACACCTGCACCACACACAACACACACACCTGCACCAAGTCACCAACACACACACACCTGCACCAAGTCACCACACACACACCTGCACCAAGTCACACACACACACCTGCACCAAGACACACACACACCTGCACCAAGTCACACACACACACACCTGCACCAAGTCACACACACACACCTGCACCAAGTCACACACACACACCTGCACCAAGTCACACACACACCTGCACCAAGTCACACACACACACCTGCACCAAGTCACACACACACACACCTGCACCAAGCACACACACACACACCTGCACCAAGTCACACACACACACACCTGCACCAAGTCACACACACACACCTGCACCAAGTCACACACACACCTGCACCAAGTCACACACACACACCTGCAACCAAGCCCACACACACCTGCACCAAGTCACACACACAACCCACACAAGTCACACACCACACACCTGCACCAAGTCACACACACACACCTGCACCAAGTCATACACACACCTGCACCAAGTCACACAACACACCTGCACCAAGTCCACACACACACACACCTGCACCAAGTCACACACACACACCTGCACCAAGTCACACAACACACACCAGTCACACCCACTGCACCACACACACACCCTGCACCAAGTCCCACCACACCACACCAGTCACACACACCTGCACCAAGTCACACACACACACCTGCACCAAGTCACACGCACACACCTGCACCAAGTCACACGCACACCTGCACCAAGTCATACACACCTGCACCAAGTCACACACACACACCTGCACCAAGTCATACACACCTGCACCCAGTCCCACAACACCCCACCAACACGCACACACCTGCACCAAGTCACACACACACCTGCACCAAGTCACGCACACACCTGCACCAAGTCACACACCTGCACCAAGTCACACACACACTTGCACCAAGTCACACACACACCTGCACCAAGTCACACACACACACACCTGCACCAAGTCACACACACACACACCTGCACCAAGTAACACACACCTGCACCAACACACACACACCTGCACCAAGTAACACACACACCTGCACCAAGTCACACAACCACACACCACACCTGCACCAAGTCATACACACACCTGCATCAAGTCACACACACACACCTGCACCAAGTCACACATACACCTGCACCAAGTCACACATACACCTGCACCAAGTCACGCACACACCTGCACCAAGTCATACACAAACCTGCACCAAGTCACTGTATGACAATATTCATTTCTCCTATTATTTGTAGTAGTGGAATTAGTAGTGATTAGTTAACTAATATAAATAGTGAGATGAAGTTAGTTTGTTTATCATTTTTTAAACATGCAGATAGAAACATTTTAGATAAGCCTTTAACGATGAAGCTGTATTTTAAAGCCCTTTAAAATTCTAAATGATCCTAACAGAGAACTCCAGGTTCCTTGAGATTCCTTGTGAGATTAAAAAAGTAGAAAGTGAAGAAGATCTTTTAGTTATGTGGGTCTTCTCTTGTAGAACCAGGTCCCAGTTTGGGTTCAGATTATTTTTCTACCTTTGAGATTAGACTTCTCTGGTAAACCTTTATTTAGGAACTATCTCAGGTGAGCCTGAGTCATATCCTTGAATATGATGCTATAGGCTGAGACTACTACTGGTGCTCATGATGCGCTGAACATTTCCTCACTCTTCTTTCTCTTTATTGTTGTCCTTAACTTTGTAATTCCCTCCTTTCCACTTCCATCTCCCACCTCATACATGTTCATACATGTTCATATATGTTCATACATGTTTATATATGTTCATATGTGTTCATACATGTTTATATATGTTCATACATGTTCATATATGTTCATACATGTTCATATATGTTCATATATGTTCATATATGTTCAGAATGAGTGACTGAATCAAATCAGTCCAGGCTGTGCGCAGGTTGGTGTTTCTGGACCTGCAGTTGCAGGCGACAGCCCTGTCAGCTGATGTCTGGACCCTCTGGGGTCCTTCATGGTGAGGACTGTCCGGCCCTGGGTTAGCCCCTCTGGGGGGGGGGGGGGGGGGGGGGGGGGGGGTCCCTGACCTTAGCAGCTGGTTCGTTTGTACTGTCTTTGATCGGTAGGTGTGAATCATGTCAGCTCCTGTTGTTGTCCAGCTCTTTTCTGGATGTCTGTGATGACGCTGTGATGACTACTGGGTCTTGGGGTGGGGGGTGGGGGGGTCATCTAGGAGCTTATCCTCAAGAAGAGGCACAGCTACATATTGTCAATATTGACATTTATGAGGGAGTCCAGAAGATCTGAAAGTAGGTTAGAAAGGAGCGTGCTTATTAACCTGAAGGGATCGGCTCTCCTCGCACGTGTTCAGCCCGTCAGCTGCCTTGCTGGTGTCTCTTGTTATTATTTTCCTCTCTTCCTTCTGCCCTTTCTTTTTCTGCGTCATGAATAATTTGTGTCTATGCCTTGTTGCTTGATGACAGCTGTACAGTTGGTTTGCACTCTGTTTTTCAGATCAGGTGAATAATGAATAAGGCTATGCAACAAAAGACCCATGTCCTATACGAGCCTGACTTCTCCTCGTCTGTCCCAGCTCGGCTGGCGTGTTCGCCGCCGGGGAGGAGACAGGTAAGCATGAAAGTCTCTTTGATGCAAAAAAACTTTCCAAATAAAAACTATGAACAAAAAGTGTGAAAACATTGGGGCTTTCTATGTTAATCAGTGTTTTTTTTCTTTTAAAATTGTCGTCAGGAATCCTGCATCTCTATCAGATTATCTCCAATTGTAACTTGCCAAACCAGTGTAAAATCTGCTGAAGAGAGCGTGAGCGCAAATACCACATTATTATCATAATATACACAACAGGGCGGATTACCCTGAGGGGAATAATCACATTTGCTCTCTCTTTATCTTCTCTCACAAAGAGTAAAACACTAAGTACCAGATGTTTTTCAGATATTAACACTTGTCAGCTATGTGGGTGTGATCTTGGTCCTTTGTTTTTTAAATCTATGAGTAGATTTAAAAATTATCAATAATAGTTTTATTTGATGTTAGCAAATTACAGATATAATTGTGGAGTTTTCTGGCCTTGTGTTTTTTTTTCTTAAGCGTTAGGGTCGTCCCAGTAGTAAAACCCATATCAGACTTTTTTACTGAAGTCTTGCTGCAGTTTACTTTGATGCCAAAAGATCTAAATCAAATACCAAAATGTGTCTCTAAAATGGCTCTTTTATTATTTATGTTTAATTTCAGATTAATAATACATCATCTATAACCACAAAACCCCGACCCTGAACTTTCTAATTATACAACTATGTCTGTCAAGATAAATTAATGCATTCATACCTCTGCATGCACGCGAGGCACATGTCATTGTGTGCACAAACAAAGTGTGTTCTGCATGTTTCTCACAGGCCAAGATGCAGGCCTGGATTTAAGAACCGGACTGCAATGTTCTGATTACTCACCCTCCAGAATCAATCGAGCTATATTCTATTCATATTTGATATGCCTCGGGGCAGTGAGGTAATGGACGGATGAAGGTTCACCCGTGGCCTTGGAGGAAATCTGGTCACTCTAAATGGGAGTTTTGAAGAGTTTTGCTTGAAAAGATTTTATCTGAGATTGAGCCCAAGAGCTCTCTCAGAGAATCCTACTTTATGAGACAAAACAGTAGCCACAAATGATCTCCTTTGTAGGCCAAATTCAGTCCAGCTGCCCAGCAGTGAGACATCACAACGCAGATTACCCGCTCGCTTCTTTCAGAGCGTTACGGTCCGGCTGTTGGCTTGAGGCTGCCTCAGAGTCTTAAAGGCACTTAATGGCAAACTCAGCTTCATTTCATGTGGAGGAAATTCCCCAGAGTCCAGCCTCCACATCTCACTCTGAGCCCTGAATCACTCCGTTTTATTGTGCACAATTGTTTGTGTGAAGTTTAAGATTTTCCATCATAAACGAACCTCATGTAAGCTACATTGAAAAAATGGCTTTCAGGCTTCTTAAAAATTGGAACTAAGGGTTGTTAAGCACAATTTTCTATGTACAGACAATCAATAATGTGACTGAGTTTTCACCACAAAGCGCCCAGCTCCAGTAAATCTTGTACTAGATGAGAACGCCTTCTTCTGTTCTGCTTTGCTCTGCTCATCCTGGGATTTAAAATATTCAGTATTTTTGCAGACCTGGATGTCATACGATTTGGGGGTAACTGAAGCATTAAAAAAAAGAAAATCCTTGTGAGTCAGTGATTTCTATCAATGTTGAGAGGGATTTGTTATTTTCTGTGTCCTCTGGAGGAGACGAGTCAGTAGTTGTAGTTTGGTCTCGTAAGAATTACTTTGTTTTCTCCTGCAATTCAATAAACCGTTACAGATTTTGTTCTCATGACAGCCAAACGTTTCTCTGTTGATGTACTTCATCCTCAGACAAACTTTAGATAATTAAGTATAGATTTTATATTTTTGATTCAATGTGAAAATCAGATTTTGACTAACTTACAACCAAGCCTTATGGTTTCTGTGTTATCTTGGGCCCGTTCAGTGGGCCGTGCTCCACCACCAGTGATATCTGACCATCAGAATGACCTTCTAAGGATGTGAGTCAAACTGTAATGTTCTTCTGAAAGCTCTACCTACAGGCCTGCGAAGGTTCCTTTTCCTCTCCCTAATCAGAAGCCCCTTTCACACAGTAATTTCAAGGCAGGATACTTTTGCCAGTGCTCAGTACTGATTACAAATGTTACTGACGGATTTTTATGAAATGCGATACGCTTGTTCATGACAGGTGGAAAGATTCTGATAAATATGAAAACCCAAATTACCAGTAGGGAGTGCTATAATTAGCAAATTTAGCATCCCCATGTCTTGGGAATTAAATGTCATAGACATTAAATGTCATGGCCACCCAAGTGTTTACTGCTTACACCTGTCTATATTTATCTCTGGTGTCCATTAAGTATTGATATATCAGTCAGTACATATAACTCTTAGTTCTCCAGCTTGCTGGATATTAATACAAATATATTTTGTCCCATGTAATGTTTGCTGTGTATTTGTGCCTCTCCTTTATCCTCTATGTCCTATCTCCCTCCTCTTATCTTCCTTTTCCAACGTTTTCAGATGTACAAGCTCAAATTGCAAGAGCCTCAACTGATCATTCTGATCATTCAGACATTTTTTTCATATCTGCCAAACATGGAAAAGTTGTATCAATGAAGAAATCTGCTTGGTCCTCAAAGATGCTTGTTGTTGTTGTTATTATCATTATTATTGCCATTATATTATTATTATTATTATTATTATTATTATTATTATCTCGACCTCGATGTTACCTCAACATTTGAACCAGGATTCACCGTCTCAGATAAAACTATTATGCATTAGGAATTTATTTAGCTATTCAGAAACTTATAATAAATGGTAATTGTTCTCAGGATCCCTGCTGCCACATCTTGTGATCCTTTCCTGTTCAAACGTTTTTTTTTGTTTTGTTTTGTTTTATTTTATTGGGGGCGGGGCAATGGGGGTAAGAGGTTTTTGGTTAACGGTTGGATCTGTTCAGATTGTTTAAGGTCCAAACACTGGGCTGCAGTGGTGAAAACAAACAGCAGCCTCTGGGCAACAATCACAGCAACAAGAGGGTGAAACGGCTCAGCCAAGGTTTTTTTTTTTTTAATGTCCAATCCCCACTTAAATCACTATCCACCAAAACTCTTTTTGTATTTTTGTTTTCTCTTTGGGTGAATCATATCAAAACATACTACTAAAAATAACCACCATCATCATATTTGGTCTCCTTTTGAAGAAATAACCTCAGACCATTTCACTCTTTGCTTTTTATTTAAATGTCTGATTTCAGTAAATTTACCAACTCAAGTCCATTTAAGAAAGTCATGTTTATTTGCTAAACGAGAAAATGTTATTCTGACAAGAATGTGCAAAATGTAAAGGGGTAAAACAGCTTCGGGACTAAGACAGAGACCGTCAGGTTTGTTTTGCCTGCATCGCTGCCAGCTCAAAACAAAAACAGCGCCATTTTCTGGAAAGGCGCAGATTTTTATCTGCTGGATTTATTTTGAGTGGCAGATAGTTATTTTATTTGCAGAGTATCATAAAATATCTGCTCATTTTTTCACAGCTTATCTCTGGCTTTCTGAGACTTTAACATTGCGCAGAAGGATTGCTGATACCTTTTCACTGCAAAGCCGTCGTTTCAATCTGTTCTGTGACACATTTGTTATATATAAATAATACAATCTGTTGCGATTAGAAATATGTGTAATGCACTTCTGAAGACTAAAGATGGATCAAAGCGTACGTTGACCCAAAACAAATCTGAAGCTGAACTGTTTGAGGGGCGACAGATGCCTCATGAAGTAACATTGCCTGGCTTGGATAGTCGGCTCTCTGACTGTACAATCCGCGCAGTGATTGCGGTTTCTCCCGCATCATTTCAGTCCATGCTGCGTCTCTTTGTGCCTTCTCAGATCCACCTTTCTCTGAAAACCTTTGCCGCAGAGATCGCAGCCAAAAGGTTTATATCCCGTGTGCTTCCTGCTGTGCGTGATGAGGTTGGAGCTCTGGCTGAAGGCTTTCCCACACACCTGGCATTGGTGCGGTTTCTCGCCTGGAAAAGGAAATAAAATGAACCGGTGTTATTTCCCTCGTGTTCGCGGTAAATTCAGTTGGCCGGGTCTGTCTTGTCTCTACTCGCCTGTGTGGATGAAGGTGTGTTTTTTCATGTCTGACTTCTGGTGAAACCTCTTGCCGCAGTACTGGCAGGGATAGGGCCGCGTGTCGGAGTGAATGAGCAGGTGAGTGGAAAGAGTGGACGACCGCTTAAAACTTTTCCCGCATATTTTGCAGTCGAAACTTCTTTCCTGAAACGTGAACGAGAGATCACTTCAGATGTGATTAAGAGTCATCATTTCATCCACCCCGAGATGATGAAGAAAGAAGAAAGATAAAAGGGGAAGAAAATGGCTGCAGCAGGATGCTGAGGTGCGTGAAATCACCTGCGAGTGCACGGCTTTGTGTTGCTCCAGACTGACGGCGTGTCCGAAGGTTTTGCCGCAGATTTCGCACGCAAACGGCCTGGTGCCGCTGTGGGATCTGCGGACGTGGACTTCCAAACCATGTGGAGTGGAAAACACCTGATGAAAAAGGGGATTTAAAT
Organism: Hirundichthys speculiger; assembly: GCA_018398805.1. Taxonomy (NCBI): domain Eukaryota; kingdom Metazoa; phylum Chordata; class Actinopteri; order Beloniformes; family Exocoetidae; genus Hirundichthys; species Hirundichthys speculiger. The sequence continues at coordinate 425,699 of JAGFBZ010000973.1, read as the reverse complement.
TTAAATCGGCTTAAATCAAGACTTGAGAAAATAAATTTTGTTTCTGTGCAACAGTTAATGGAAGCATTTTTTTTCTGCTGAAGCCACAAAATCAATAAAAGCTGTGACTCACAATTCAACTTATTTCATATCGGTAATTGTATTTACGTTTTATACATTTAACCCACGTTTATATCTAACAAAGCTGGTTTCATGGGTAACACTCTCACCTTACTGCACTTGATGCACCTGTAAGCGCCGCTGGGGAGGCTGGAGCAGAGCGCCTCAGACTGGGTCTTCACCTCACGGGGGTTTCCATCCAGGCCCGTCTCAGGAAACAGCAGCGCAGCAGCGCGCCTCCTGTAGTCGCTGTAAGGCTCCTCTCTGTCTGAGAAAAGGCCCGGATGGGTGCTCTTGTTCCGGTACAGGGCCATCCCTGTCGGGTCCCTGGTCACCTCTGAGCCAGCATAGAGGCTCTGCTGGACCAGGGGCCTCAGTGCCGGACCCGGGTAGCTGCTCCAGGCGTAAGGCCGGAAGGGAACCGTGAAGGGCTGCGTCTCATCCACCAGCGGAGACAGAGAGCTCTCGGAGTCAACTGCAGGGTAACAGATACAGTTTTAATAAAACCGGTGACGTGGCTGCGCAGCCATGAAATGCGCTTTCAGTCAGTTCCCAGATGAGAACCCCAGAATAACGGGAGGAAGGATTAGATAGGCTAGATATAAAACATCAAAAAACAAGAACATTTCCGTTAGGATGCTGTTAAGGGTGAGACTATAAAAGAACAGATATGTCATGTTTCTGAGATCATTTACATTTAAAAAAGAATGAGTTGACAAATTGTTTCCAAAATAAACAGAAGAATAATCATTTCATGCTGGAATATATTTACCGACACATTATTTTATTGTGTATAATATATAAAGAAACTGAGAAATGGACAAGTGTATTTTCAACGTATTTTTGTCGTTTTTAACTTTTCTGTTGCATGAAATACTCTCCGTTTCTCTTTTTCTTTCTCTGTCTGTGCGCGCGCGTCCTACCTGGTGACTCAGAGGGGGACGGAGGCCTCCAGAAGTCCTCACAGTCCGGGGAGCGACGGCCCAGGTGAGACCCGGGACAGAAACCCGCAGCGCCGCCCAGGTGAGAGTCCAGAGAGAGGAGCGGCCCGGTGCTGTCTTCTTCTGGGGGCGACTCTGCTTCTGATGGGCCGAACCGCAGAGAGTCACCGTCTGAGGGGGTGGGGGGGCAGTCAGGTTATTATGGTGACTATGTTCCAGAGATCATGTCAAAACAAGATAAAAAAAAAAAAAAAAAAAAAACATTAAAAAAAAGGGGGGGGGTGTATTCTCGGTCTTAACTCAATAATAGAAACGATAAACACATTATTTAAAAAGAAACAGCATGTTAATATAATTTGAAACACACACACTAAGATGCAGTTTGGAGAATTGCCCATCAAGCCATATCCTTATTATCATTCTTATGAATGAATCCTTTGGTGAGATTTCACCACCAATGTCAGTATCTCAATGGTTTATTTTTCTTATAATTACATGTTGTTGTCATGTATTTTTTTTAATAAAAAACACTAATATATATATATATATATTAGTCAATTAAAATTAGCTGTTATCAAAATGTAAACCTGCTCTCTGAAAAGTATCACCTTATTACGCACGGTTAGATGCAAAATAAATAAATAGATTAAAATCAGATTAAATCATTTTATTATGAAAAAAGGTGCCTACCTGAGCATATTTTAGCCAGGATGGTGTCCAGTCTGCTGTAGTCATCCTCGGAACCTCGGGGCTGGTGGTAACTGTGAGCCCGTTTACTCTTCACCAGAAAGGAGCGCGGCATGTCTGGAGTCCTCCTGACGCAGCAGCGGGGGGTTTTAACCGACCTCTACCTGGCTACTGAGCATGCGCGCGCTATGTTTCCCGATAGCCAGGTGTCACCCGGACACCTGTCACACAGCGGAACCCCCTCCCCCCCCCCACCAGGCTCAGACCATCCGCCTACCTGCTGAGAGGCGGCAGGTAAAAGGAAAACTGCGGCGGCCCTTCAGATGCAGTTCACTCATCTCAGAAGTTTACTGGAAAACATGACGGACTGGTTTACCTTTGTTACAAGAAGTTAACAGTCGATGACTGAATTTAAAAATCAGTTATTTTTCTGTACAGCGTTTGCCCGGAATCAGGAAAACTGATCCGCGCTATATCTGCGCCCTGCTCGATCAATGAAGGAGGTCAAAGGAGGAAAGAAACGCGAAGGCGCACCCCAGGGTGTCTTACAGACAGTTGGAAGTCCTGGTAAAATAAAGATGGAAAATCTGATTTGGGCCTCTTTCTCAGATCACACTTGGACTTAGAATTTTACTGGTTGCTGCAGGTTTGTCAAGAAAGTGTTTTAACCAGTTTCACCTGAAACAGAAATAGAAAAACAGATAAATAACTATATTTTGTACGAATCCTAATTTCTTAAAGCCCAGTAGGACAACCCCGGGGCTCTGACAAACCTCTGGCGCTTTGTTCCGGTCCGGTGGTCAGTTCTAAAGCAGTAGACATCCACTGTCCTTGCGCCTGCAGTGTCACTTCCACTACACCGAGGTACTGTGGTCGATGAGGGGAAAAAAAAGAAATACAATACTTTTTGTTTACTTTTGGCCCGAACATCCGAGCGTTTGTTCCGCGTCATGACGCATCAGGTCCGGTCTGCACCGGGGAACCGTTCAAGCTCCAAACTAACTTATGAATAAATTAATTTCAGGCTAAATGCTTCTGGCTATCAGGGCCTTTTGTGTATTTAAATTTCCAAAAAAAAAAAAAAAAAAAAAAAAAAAATCAGAAATGTACATCTCTAACTAGATTTTCCGAACAGTTTGGCAAGTGCGCGTAAAATTCAAACTGTTCCCGCAGCTCTCGCTCCGGTGCGTCCTCATGTCATTAAACATGGTGAGCTACAGTACCGCTCCCAACAACATGAGAGCTCGCGCTATCAGCTACAGGACGGGAAATCAAAGGCACGTGTGTCGGCTGGACTGCGGCATCCGGGACCGTTCCGGTGAAGATCTGAAGCCCAAACCGATAAAAGCAGCACCGGTCCGATGTCTTCAGAGACCAGAGGCACGCAGACACTTTCATTTAGGTAAGAGCTGTCAACTGTAGTTTCCTGTCATACCAAGAGTCAAATACTAACATCCTGATTAAAAAAATAATAATATTTGGTACAACAAATAGACCTAATAGTAGCCTAATAGGTCTAACTACATTTATTTTTTAGTTTGCCTGGAGAGTTAAATATTAAAACATATATGAACATTAGTTTAGATTTAAACACCATAGTTGTTTCCAGCGTAATTTCTCTAAAATGTAGTCACTTCTTCCTCTCCAGTGAAATTAACCTTAACAATAGTCTTAAATGTGCAGACACCAAATGATTCATTCCTCCCACCCGGTGGACTAACGCGCTCTAGTAAACACCTCAGGACGCGCTCGTAGATTACCTGGTTGCACATAAAACCATAAAACATCCCACGACGGAACAGCCGAGCTGGTTTCTGGCTTCTTCTGTTCATGGGCGTGAAATTCATTCATGTAGCCAAAATCCAAATGTGTGATTGGCGTTGAAACGATTAAACAGCTGGTTAGTAGCAGCGCAGAAATATCAAGGCTTTACTACAAAGAGTCTGGGCTGAGATTGGATTCGTTTCCACGCGCGCGAGCAGCATGTAAAATAACACTATTTTAGCATAACACTCATACTCCAACATTAAAACTCACGTCAGAAGTAAGTCCCTGGGCAACAAATCCTCATCTTTATCAGAATTCAGCAGCAATACAGACCTGACAAATCTGTCGGCGCTTGAAGAGTTGCTCTTAAAATGTGGTTTTCTGCATGAAATGATTAGTAGTTGAGGCTCAGCTCTGAAAACCGCGAGAAATCACTTCCTGAAAGTACTCAATCTTAACAAGAATCTTCAGAGGAAGGCAGCGTTGAGATTAAACATCCCACACGTGCTCGCAGTCAACTTAAAAACAATTCAGAAAAAAAAAAAAAAAACATCAAATGAGACATCAGGACAAAAAAAATATATGATTTTATTGTGAAGTTATCACACACATTCTCATGTAGTCTCCATAGTGTGTTTCTGCTTTGTAGACTCAAAGTGCCGTCGTGTGTTCCTCTTCCATTAAACACCAGTGTCTTCATCAAAGTGACATGGCCATTTTCACCAGTTCAAACTCAGGATCTCCTGTTTCCTGTCTGCATTCACAGCAAACATCCAGAGAAACGCAGCTTTGGCCTTTGAACATAGTAGAGAGGAGCTGGCTGGAGGAGGAGCACGAGTCAAACCTTATTTCTCACTGTGGAGACAGTTTGTAACTCCTGGTATGTAGTCATCATCCTCCCAGTTCAGGTTCCCTCCGACACTGGTCCACTGCTTATAAACGCGTTACATCAGCCGTGTGATCGTACTCAGGTCTGACTCATCATCAAATGTGCTTTGTGCTCAAATGACTTTCTCCGTTCTTTGTATGATGAAAGTCTGCCATCGACCCGTCCAGCTATAACGCTTTACGACCGGTTATTTCTTTCGTTTCACTTGTCTTGATAACCGGGTCTTAGTTTTTTGACCACATTAAACTTAAAGTCCCTTTTTTCACCTTACTTGTACAATATATCTAAACATCAGATATGTAATATTAGATACATATTCTCAAGTTCATAAAGTAGATGGGGGAAATAAACATAACGCATTTACATTTCTGCGTGTGACCGTGTGGTAGCGCACATGCCAGAAGTCATCAGTTGATCACTAGCTGATACAGGCAGCTTTGATACAAGGCTCTGACCCAGCTAATCCTGACAACACACACACATCACACACACAATCCTGCCTCTGCATCACAGACACGCAGTCATGGCATCGATACACCGCTGATAGTAATTTATAAAATGCTTTAAAAATATAAAAACGCACTGGATGAAGTGTGTAATATAATATACATATTAAAAACGTTTTATTGCACAGTCTGTTCTTCTGTGTTGTACCTACAGGAGGGTGATAGACCCCCCCGCCCTCCTCTGGGGCCTTGTAGAGTTTGATAGGGTTTATGTAGTTTAATGCTTTGCCAAGGTAAGTAGTGACCTCACTTTTATCACTGGGGCCAGGAAACAAAAAGAAACAGAAAACAGAAGAGATAAAACTAAACAGGTGTGATTCACCATATGAAATGATGTATTTCCATTTTGAAATGAAGAACTTCCGATCCAGAGCTCTCCGTTGAAATGGCTGCTAGAAAACATCTAGTCTTGATCTGTTAGTCTGACATCCTCCATCACAGGTGCCGGTTCACACCGTGGTGGACTTGTGGCTGCTGCTCTGAGGTACAGAGAGTCGCAGGGTCCCCGTCTTCCTCCTCGCTGTCAGTGTCACCGAGATTGGGGTGCAGTTTGATGCGCCTGCCGCTATTCTGCTGGGGGTCCTGAAGGTTGGGGTCCTCGACGTCATCGTCATCTGAAGACTGGTAAGCATCGACGCCCACGTAGTGATTGATAATGTGGATTCCATCAAAAGAGGGCTGACTGGCCAGACCTTTCTGCCCTTTTAAGCAGCGAATCTGTGAGAGCAAGCATGATGGATGTTAACTTTCTTTAATACAATGATCAAAAATCTGATTAATAGCAGCAGCAGCTTGAAAGATATAAAACACAGACTGCTAACTGCTGTCATTTGTGACATGCAGAAAGAGAAAAAAAGTAAAATTATTCCACATTGCATGCTGAATGTGAACAACCATATCCTTAAAAATTAATAAATAAAGTTGGTTCACATGGCTCAGTATTATTAACTATTCTGCCCAGAACTGACAAGCAAGTAATACAACCTAGGACTCAAATTAAGATGATACATATAGAGCTGTTTCACCACCATGCAGAGTTAGTCAGTTTTACCAGTCACGTCTCCCAACCGATGAAGAAAGTTGTGTGTGCAGTGATCTTATGTCTGCTTTTCTATGAGAATGTAATATAATGCCTTGCTAAAGTATTCACCCTCCTTGCATTTCTCCCGTTTCATATGGAGCCCCGTTTGGGTCATAATTCAATGAATTAATGACTCTATTATTATGAAATACAGGCGTTTATTATTATGAAATACGTATCCATTATTATGAAAAAGATGTAATTATTATGAAATATATTTTTATTATTATTTAATCTTAGTTTAATGCATAATAAATTATTTCAGAATCGATTTTTTATCTAAGAATGAGTTTTTACAAAATAGCTTCATTTTTCATAAGAAGGATCTTTTACATAATAATGACATTTTGCCAGTGGGCGGGGACCAGTGGTTGACCTGCACGCTCATTGGCTGATCCTTCTCCATTCTACGCTCTGACATCGACTAGTTTTGGCCGTGAGGTCCCGTTAGCAGCGGGCCGTGGTGTCATCAAGGTGTGCTCCTAGTCTGATTGTAGCTATGGCAGCTTGGACTGAGCTACGGGAAACCTTGTCGTTTCTTAGTTAATGTCAACTTTTAACCGTAAACAGAGGCGCATTCTGCCACCTACTGGCCTGGAGTATATACATTGCACCTCTCGCCCACTATCGATATTCACTGTTCTGTTGCTTATGCCTGAATGAAAGAGCTGCCAATCACATAAATGGCTCCGCCCTCTCTGCTGTGATTGACACACAAATCATTCTTATGAAAAACGAAACCATTACCATAATAATGGGAAATATTTCATTATAATAAATGCCTGTATTTCATAATAATGGACTCATTTATTCATTGAATTATGACCCAAACGGGGCTCCATAGTTTCATTGCATTACAAGCTGTAAATTAAATGGTTATACATTGTTAATTAATGCCAAAATTAGGTAAAATATATAAATATTAGGTAAAATAGGTGAGGTAAAATACATAAAAAATATTGTAAAAGAAAGAAAAATGAAAAGCTGTGTTTTGTAGTTACAACTGCCAGTTGTTAAGTATGTTTCTACGGCTCCAGCTAATTTTTTATTGTTGTCAGACAAAATAAATCCCATTTATTTGCAAGACAGTAAGGAGATCTGACAGTTAAAATACATATTTAGATATCCATTAAAATAACTCTAGTCAGTCATTTGTTCTTAACTGGATACTTCAAAGAACAAACTGATGCAAGACATGTAAAACATGCACAACAGCAAAACATCGGGTTGGTTTAACGTCATCTAAATAATTATTATCTTTCATGATGGCCGGATCTATCCTCAGACCCGTCATGTGCCAAAGTGTCCTTGTGCAAAAGTCTAACCCGGCATTGCCCCAGCCACTTATAGTGCCAGTCTCAAGCCCAGATAAATGAGGATGGTTGTGTCGGGAACCAGTTCTGACATAAAAAAAAACAACAAAACACATAAAAATATCTTATGTTTTGAAATGTGCCATTTATCTGTAATTAGACTTCTACTTGCCATCACCTAAAACTTCTGTCTGTGAAATCCAGTTTGCCAGAATTTGTATCCTCTTGAGTTGAAAATGCGAAAGAAGCATATTTACTTGAATAATTACACATAATCTAAAGTACGAGCAAATCAAAACACCTAATAATAATGTACTTCCAGAGAGGGAATGCTAATTCTGTTGGGCTGAGTAAATTACTGTTCTTTTATGTTGAACATAATCTCTGTATGTTCCATAAATGAGTATATGATTGTTAAAATGCTAAAGTGACACTGCCACATGACACCACACGCATTGCTTCTCAATCACCTGCTGCCCCCTACACGGGAGCGTTGCAACAACATTTGATGAGTGTGTCAGTTGGTGACAGCTTCTTCTTACCAATAAACAATGAATCGATTACTTTCTGCTGGATACCCAAGAAAGTCGGTGTTCCAATATGACCACAAAGTCTGGCCGTCAATAATAAGCATTTCCTCCATTTTGCTAATTTAGAAGCTCTTGTGGCCACAGGTGGCCTGCCCCAATGAATGATTTAATTGGCTAGCACTTGGCTCTGTAGGTGTATGCATAACAAACCCCATAAAAATAAGATTTATGCTTTAGCTTAAGTATTTTCTAACAGTATATTATATAACACTATGTGGTGAGCTGAACCAGTGCATGTCAAGATATCTCTAGTTTGGACCAGAACACAGCTGCTTCCCTGAACTATGGAAGCTCTCAAAAGCGTCTCCAGCAGCAGTAATTAAACAATTCATATTAGAGTCAATGAGGTGAAGGTCAAAATAAGATCTGGTTGAATCTCCACAGTTCACATGATACATCTTAAACAACTTACCTCGGTTGGCCTACCATGCAACAGACATGTAAGAAGAAATGCATTCAGAGGCCAGTTCAGAGCACAGTACCGAACACACAGCACAAACATAAACCTACATTTACCTGTACCTGTCTGAAGTCAGCAGCCTACTCTCCTACTGTTGCAATGCAAAAAGGAAATTGTAGGGGTGCACGATAACTATCGGGCCGATAACAGGAAATTATGACGTCATCCCGATAACTCCGATATCACGACGAATAGCCCCGATAACATATATATTTCTGTCAACACAGCAGTGCCTCGCTCCCTCTGAGCCTTGAATAACCGGCAGTGAATGTTATGTTCAAGTGACGTCGGCATAATCAGAAAAATAAGGAAAATCAAGAATACCCCCTCATGCCAGAAAACAACTCGTTAACTCGGTCATAATTTTAGTAGTTGCTGACTTGAATTCATATTCGCAGTATTCTCCCACATGTTACACATAAAAAAAAGAAATAAATAGAAAAGGCTGAAAGAACGACTAGCAAACGAGGGAACGTGGGAATTTACGTTACACCTTGAATGCAGCCTGGAGCACAGCGTACTGATCACAACAAACATGGCGGCGTGGAACTTCGTTAAAGTTTCAGAAGAAGATAGTTTGGTGGTTATTTGTGATGAATCCTCCGAGTGAATTCTACGAGGAGGGAAGCACAAGCTTTAATACGTAAAACCTGATCAGCCACCTACAACACAACAATCGCTGCCATGGAGTTTTGAAATCGCGCTAACGTGAGCTAACGGAAGCTAATGCTAACGTGCTCAAGCCAGAAGCAGTCTCCCCTCCCTCATTCCTCTCATCTAAAGCTTCCATGAGATTAAAAAATAAAAACTACTGAACCTCATTTACTTTAATTAAAGGTATTAATTTAAATGGAACCACAAGCTAAAATCCTTTAAATGTTAGTCTTTTTCAGTTAGTAATTCTGATGCATGTATTTCCATGAGTTCAAGGAGCCTTTATTTTTTATATCAGTCAGTAATAAACCTTATTTAAGTTAATGTGAGATATCAAATAGGTTTGTTTGATAGCTTTACGAAAATGTTTGAGAGGCTTGCCAATAGTTTTTCATTGGAAAAAATAAATATCTGTTCATTTAAAAAGTCAAAACTGTTTTTGATTTTGTTCATAGTATTGATGTAATGATCTTAGGTATATGTGTGTGTTATTGGTATCGGCCTTCAGGAGCTGAAAGTTAGCAGTTATCGGTATCAATTTTAAAAAACAGTTATCGTGCATCCCTAGGAAATTGTGACTGAAACAGCATTCTGAGCGACTGCAGTCAAAAATATCAAGCAATATTGTGTGTGTGTTTTTAGGCTTTAGATTAACGATGACCGAAACAAAAGTGAGAGAGGAACTTAACCTCTGCCTTCTGACCATTTTTCATTCAAAAATTTCAGCCCATAATATCTATAAGACAACTGGGAAAAAATGATAAAGACAAATTTCTGAGGTAGTCGGATTAAAAGGAAACACTTTTGCCTTTCAGATGGCAGGCGAGTTTGTTACTTGTGATATTTGTATGAAAATGTAAATGCATTTCAGCATTTTTATGCTATAAAGGAAAGTTCCCTCCTATATCTTTGCCATAATGCGCTTGTAAAGCCGTCTTCTATAAATATGTGCATATTATGTTTGTAAAGGTATCTGCAAGAACTGACAATATCTCCACACAGGAAGTCTCTGGGTGTAGTTAACACTTCAGCTAATCTTTAAGGCTTCAAGTACAACCTGAGGAAACACTGTGAAATTGAAGATCAAAGGGCTGGCAACATCCAAATCAAAATCTCTTAAAAATATATAAATAGGGTAGTGAGATTAGTGATGAATATAGTGTTTGTTTGTAGCTGCCCTACCTCGTGCTTTAGTTCTGATATTTGGTCTTTGAGGTCACGGATGTGCTGGCTCGAGTCTGTATGATTCAGCTGGCCCTGGACCTTTCCTTCTTCTTTCTGTTGAGAGATGACACACTGTTTTCAGCTACAAACAGCTACAATACTCTGAGGCGTAGAGAGGAAAGTAAAGAAAGGTTTGAGCATTAATTGAACCATCTGCAAAAACAAAGAATTTAAATATATGTCGTGAATAACAAGGCTGTGGAAAGTGCAAATACTTGTCTTCTTATGTTGATAGTGATGAACTACAACACAGAAAGTGGAAGACAAAGCAACCCCCAACCCCCCACCCACAAACATAACATCACAAAGTGTCCTGCTTGGGTGACAGGTGACTAAAATGGCAGATGTCTAAGGAAACACAAAACTGTGTCATTTTTGCTTGATTTCCTCTGGGGGCCCCTGGGGATGAGGCTGGCTGATATCCCCAACAGTTAAACAGCCCTAGTGAGGTTTGCCTTCCTCAGTGAAGACATCTGCAGGCACAGAAAACAAACACTCCGTTTTAAACTTCCATCATGCTCTTCCAATTATACGCAGTGAGACCAGTAACAGATGCACAGAGGCTGAAGCAAAGAAGAAACACTTGTGCACTGGAAAGGGGTGGGGCTTTGAGGTGAAGAGGTGAGATTGTGTTTTACTGATAACCCAACACCCAAAAATACATATAGGGATTTGATTATTGTGGTGAGGTGGCATTGGTATTTGCTGCTCCCACTTGACTTTTCATATATATATATATATATATATATATATATATATATATATATATATATATATATATATATATATATATATAGTTGTCATATTAAGAAGTAAATGAAGTCTCAGATTTTTATGGCAGCTTTATTTTAACAGTTATAGGAAGAATATTGAAAAAAAAATTGAGAAAATTACATGAAATGAAAAATAAAAATTAATTTGTAAGTCATTGAGGGAAATAAGTATTTGATCCCCGACCAACCTTGACCAGTGTTGGTTCCCACAGACCACTGGCATACTCCTAATCTCACTGAAGTAATTACCTGCATGAGAGACACCTGTTCCTAATAGTCACCTGTATAAAAAGCCATCTGCCCACAGACTCAGTAATACTCCACCATCTCCACCATGGGCAAGACTAAAGAGCTGTCAAAAGATGTCAGGGACAAAGTTGTTGAACTCCACAAGGCTGGAATGGGCTACAAAACCATAAGTAAGAAGCTGAATGAGAAGGTGACAACTGATGGTGCAATTATTCAGAAGTGGAAGAAGTACAACATGACTGTTAATCAACCTAGGCTGGGGGCTCCATGGAAGATATCACCTGGTGGGGTCTCAATGATCATGAGAAAGGTTAGAGATCAGCCAGAACTACACAGGAGGAGCTGGTTAATGATCTCAAGGCAGCTGGGACCACAGTCACCAAGAAAACTATTGGTAATACACTGAGACGCAATGGTTTAAAATCCTGCAGTGGTCCAAGGTCCCTCTGCTCCAGAAGGCTCACGTCCAGGCCCGACTCAGGTTTGATAACGAACATATTAATGACTCAGAAAGAGACTGGGAGAAGGTGCTGTGGTCAGGTGAGACTAAAAATGAGCTCTTTGGCCTCAACTCAACTCGACGTGTTTGGAGGAAGAGAAATGCTGAATATGACCCCAAAACACCATCCCTACTGTCAAGCATGGCGGTGGAAGCCTTATGCTTTGGGGGTGTTTCTCTTCTAAGGGGACAGGTCGACTTCACCGCATCGATGGGAAGATGAACGGGGCCATGTACCGCAGAATCTTGGGTGACAACCTCCTTGCCTCCACAAGGACACTGAAAATGGGTCGTGGACGGGTCTTCCAGCATGACAACGACCCAAAATATACAGCCAAGGAAACAAAGGAGTGGCTCCATAAGAAGCACATCAAGGTCATGGAATGGCCTAGCCAGTCTCCTGACCGTAATCCTATTGAAAATCTATGGAGAGAGATGAAGCTGAGAGTTTCCAAGCACAAGCCTCAAAACCTTCAGGATTTGGAGATGATCTGCAGAGAGGAGTGGACGAAAATTACTCCTGATGTGTGCAAACCTAGTAAACAACTACAAGAAACGTCTGACAGCTGTGCTGCCAACAAGGGTTTTTCCACCAAGTATTAGATCATGTTTTGCTAGGGGATCAAATACTTATTTCCCTCAATGACTTGCTAATTGATTTTTATTTTTCATTTCATGTAATTATCTTAATTTTTTTTTTAGTATTCTTTCTATAACTGGTTAAAATAAAGCTGCCATAGAAGAGATGCTGGCCCACACCATCAAACTACCTCTACCAAAAGATGTTACTTTATTGGTGCAGCAATCACCAAACCGTTCTCCACGCCTCCTCCACACATTGACCCTATGATCCAAGCACTGTAGGCAGAGTCTGAGCTCTTTGCTTAACACAACATTCCTCTATATGCTCAGGTTCCAGCACACATGATGGTGACACCAGCACAAACCGGCCTGACGGTGAAAGGCAGTCGTGGCAGAGCTCCTGGCAGCCCTATGATCCCTGCATGCAGTCTGTTACAGATCGCCTGGGAGGAAAGTTGTTTTGGTCTCTCTGTTGTTTATGAGGTTTACCACTTTCAAAATACTGCAACAAAAAGGGGCAGGCAGTTAATAAAACTTCCGCATGTTCAGCTGTGTGAATGACCAGGTGCCAGGTTGTGGCTGGGGAGTGCCTCACAGATCCGTGGCCCTCCAGCCCTTACAGTTTCAGACTGCTGTTTTCTTCAGTCCCGACAGCAGAACACCAGAAACAAGCTCTCTCTCTTTTAGTAAGTCAAAAACTTCTGAATCTGTTTCCGGCTGTGGTAGCATTGAACTGCCGCTCTGATAATGGCAAAACATCACATTCTGAAGAAATGAGTAAAATCACAGCTAAGAAAACGTCTTTACATGAAATGCATTACGGAATACTTCAGTCAGGCCATCTGAAGTATTTTGACATTTTTTATGTGCACCTCCATATGTTGTGGCAATGACGTTTAGGTTATTCTGAATCTGCAGAGACGACTATGAGGGATGTGTGAAAATTCACAGCTGTGGTGTGAAAATATATGATTACGTTTTTTTTCTATGATCAAACTTTTAGTTTATCATTTTTATCTTTTCTCTGTGACTAGCAGATATGATCAGTTCAAAACTATTAAAGCCACATAACATTGATATAGAGTAAACATCCTTCTTTTACAGAGAAAGATTTTGTAAAAATCTCTTGGCATGCCATTGAAACCTCAGATTAAACCATGCATGCCACCTTTGGTAAAGAATGTGCTTCATGACAAGAAACCACTTCCTATCAGGCCAAGAGACAGTGGAGCTGTGGTGTTTAGGAGAAGCCATAACTGTGAAAATGAGAATCCTACACCAACAATTTTCTACACGATTTAATTTAATTGAAACTGTTTTCCATCATCCACTCTGTAGCTGTTCATTAAATCTCTGCATGACATTGTGGGCTGATATTTCTGAGCATGATGTTTAAGTGACTACATCAACATCTGCTGCTGCTCTCAGTTTTCTGATCACAGCCTGACCTTTCACATGAAAACAGAGCTGTAAACTGCCACAGACATGTATCACCACCTCTGACAAGGAAGTCAAGAAACGGATGCTCCCCCCATACATTTTCTTTAACTTGAAGAAAAAAATTTCCCCTAAAGCTGTAGGTCTGATGACCAAACCACAGATCAAATTGTCTACACTTGCACAGTGATTTAAAACCCTGCTAATGACTGAGAAAAATGAATCCTTGACCTATATTTTCTAGACAAAGCCTATTAAAAAAAAAGGGAGGCTAAGGTGAAAGCCTTCTGCATGTTACTGGCAAAGTCGGTGTACTTAGAAGTAACTGAAGTTCCTTACGCAGATTCTGAATAGCATGAGGGCGGTAGTGAATTTTTGGTTTTGTGTGTTTTTGCTCTGTCACTTAGTAACCAAACCTCAGACCACGGTGTGATTGTGTCTGTGCCTGTGAAGAAGGGGAGGCTTTTTTGTTGGTGTAAGACTTAAAAATAGCTTTGAGCTCCAGCTTAGACTATCTAAAACACCTTCAAGTCAGGAATAAAACTATAACGGTAATTTCCAAAGTCATAAATGTTTTCATCAGATAACAAAATGGTCTGGTTTGATACTCTATTAAAACAACTTATATTTCCAAAGGAAAAAAAAAACAACTCCCCAGTTTAGCATTCAGTAGAAAGTTTTGAAGTTTTGAAATAGATGGTTTGTAGCACATTAGTCGTTCGTACGCTGTTAAGGATTTCTTAGGTGTTTCATCATGGTCTCTGTTAGAGAACAGTTTTTAAGAATTATTACAACTGTGTTTAAATATGTCATTTCACTTTTTAACAGACATGTCTGTGAAAAGGGTGTGTGACAATGACTGATAGGTCCACAGTAGTATGCTTTCATTTGAAACCGTTAAAACTTTTGATAGTTATGCCTGATATCCACCATTCTCCTGCGATTTTGACCCTTCAAATACATAAAAAAAAAGATCTGCTCCACTTTACACATGTAACCATTGTGGTGTAATCTGGATGGATGAAAGTGAAACAGTTGCTTCAGGATTTGCACTTCTGTGGTACAACGTGTACTTCCCTGATTTGCCAAACTTATATCATGTGACCATCACAGGGAGGTAATATAGTAATAATACAGGAAGTTAATATAAATTAAATATATACACATACAGCTGAAACCAGGATTTAACATAAACCTTATGAAAGGACAACTTTTTTTTTCTCACTGACATTAAATCAGACTAAACCTTTCCTGTTTTAGGTCAGTTGGAAAAATGATTTATTTCTATTTGCTAAATGCCAGAATATTGATAAGAGTATCTTTTTTTTATTACTTTCTTTAAAGTCATATGTTTACATACACTGAGATTACTATGCCCTTAAACAATGTGGGAAGGTCCAGATGATGATGTCATGGAATTGGACGCTTTAGACAGGTAACGTGACAATATTTGATTTAATTGGTGGCCCAACTGTGGATGTATTTAAAGGCACTGCTTCCTTGAGTGAGTTCATGAAAATTAACAACATCCACATGTCTGGTTCATCCTTGAGTACAAATTCAGGCTCTCTCCCTCAGACTTAGCTCATATAGTAACTTAAATCTATTAAGTCTTTAAACAAACTATCAACATTATCAGCTGCCACCGGGCTATAAGCACAACATCCTACATATATTCATAATTTACACTTCTATCTTTGCTGCAAACACTACACATTTTCCAAAAGTTCGCCAGTTTTTTTATATATATATTTGTTTGTATTTATTTATCTCCAAATGAAGCTGTATCATAATCACATTTTTCCTTTAGAGGACTAACAAACTATAATTCAATTCAATTCAATAAAGGCTGAGTATCAAAAAAATTGGTATCCACTAGGAAGTAGCACCAGTCTAACGCAGTCACCGCTGCATTTGAGGCTTTTGAAAGATATGAAATTTTCAGTTCAATTTAATTCAATTTGATAATTACATAAATAATTACACGTGCTCAAGATTAATTTGTTAATACTTCAAGAAGCGGTGCTTACTATGCATTGCCAGCTGGCAACATTTCCAGACCTGACTGGTTCTCAGCTATCTCAGGACTGTAAATCTGAAAATGAAGCTAAATGTTTCTCCCAAAGGGAAAGTCAGATATCAAAGGAAGAGAATTTCCAGTTACTATTTGAAATACCATTTAAGACATGACAGCTTAAGGAAATGTTAATATAAACCAGAAAAGAAATTGCAAAGCAAAAATAGATGCAGAAAAGCTGCAAGAAGATTTACCACAGACGTGTTTGTGCACTGGTGCTCGCTGTGATATTGATGCACAAACAGGGTATAGAGTGAGCTGAAGTTAAAGCAGAACTCTTGAGACACAACTGCAGAGAGCATATAGGTCTGCATCTGAAGCTAAAAAAAAAGTTTCACTTCAACCACAGGACAGCAATCAAAAAAATGAACTAACATTCCACAACTGGCTGTTAATTAGTCATTATAAGAACTATGCATTTTATCTCTGTTCCAAAATGGAACCGATGAGTGACAAAGGATCTATAAAAATAAAATAAAACACACAACTGTAAGTCTCCTCCATCTTTTTAGTTAAGTTACTCACAGCTCCCTGCTTTTAAGCTCCATATGTTACAAAAACAAATATAATTAACTGACAACATAATTAATGCAGCCCCTTTGTAGACATGGATGGAGATTTATCCTGCTACGTGGAGATAATGCTGGGTTTTTTTCTGCAGACAATGTGTGGTTATGCAAGACTCTTAACGCTCTCAAGTTGCTTAATTAGCACCTCTACTTAAAAATAATTCTGCAAAAAAGCCCAAAAAAAAAAAAAACACACTGGGGCATCCAAGATGATGCATCTTCACACACTACATGTGTGCAAGGCATAAAATGTGCAGAATACAGCAAACATTTATAAAACAGGCGATGTGCAATGCAGATATGACATATACAATTGATGATCAATGTTTCCACCGATAAAAGGTGACAAGTAATAAGTGGACAATGTGCATGTATGTAGTTTAGACAGTGGCAGACAACAACTCATTTGTAGAAAAAATAAATAAATGAATAAGAAGAAAAAAAGAATTTTTAGAGAACATATTCATACACCTGGAACAATTTAACTACATCAAAATTGTTATAAACTTCTCTTCACTTCTAATCAAGTTATCATTATTTCTAAACACCCAACGACATACAAGGACTGTGACACTCCCAAGGAACCACTATAGTCTTAAATCTTGAATATACACACAAAGTCGCACATCTAAAATCCCTATCATGACTTCATCACAACATAGAGCATCTTTAGTTAAATTCATGTTCCACTGCATTTTATAATACATAAAGGTTTCACATCCATTCTCTATACCTGGTTTGCAAAAATGATATGTATGTTGCTACACTTAGTGCTCATTAAGTAGCTTTATTGCATGAAACCTTTATACTGAGCACACAAAGATCAAGGTTGCTTTTTAGATCACAGGTCTTTTCAGAACTGCTGGATGTTGGCACCATGACAACAAGCCTGTCTATCTGATGTGTAGTATGTTGTAGTTGTTTGAGCATAAATATCAGTTACTTGCTTGCCTGCTTGTGCACACTTCACACAAGGAGGATTCAAGTGGGGCTGTATTTCTGACAGCTTTTACTCACTACTGTTTTGCCTATTTAAATTCACTGGAACAAAAAAAAATCAAAGATATAGAAATGAGTTACATGATGAAACCATTAGATGTAAAACAAGTGGCAGATAATAATAGTAAGTCTGTGGAAGAGTTTATACTGTAGTAAGAAACACATCGAAAAAGAAATCATCTTCCACTTTATCACTATTATCGTTAGCTATGAGAATTTTTTTGTGGGTAAAAAAGAAGTTAATTGTGTATTGTGGTTTATGAGGGAGTTGAGGAAATCCAAAGTTAGACACAGAGGCAGGGGTGTGGGTTGGGACTTTACCTGTATCTCCAGCTCTGAGATCTGCTGCTGCAGCTCAGCCATAGCAGCAATGTTGTCAGCTTCCCGCAACCTCACTGCCATAACTTCTTCCTTACTCTGCAAAAAACAAACCAAATATTACCTTATTCAATTTTACATTAACTCACACTTTAAATTTTTTCCCCTTAAGTTAAGAGGTTGCACTTCACAGATTATGCCACAACAGAGCTGTAGTGGTTTGTCCTTGCAGTTGAAGTGCAAAGTGGTGTGGATGAACTGCAGTGTTTGCACCTTGCATTCAATCTCAGCTTGTCTCCGCTTGATCTCCTGCAGCTGCACATGCAGATCTTTGTTTTGCATTGTCAAAGTTTGCACATGCTCCTGCAGACAGCGGCTTTCTTGCTCTGCCCGCCGCAGCTGGTTACTGTGAATCTGATTCTGAAAGAATACAAACAAACAAACAAATAAAGACATACATATGTGGATGCATACATACATATACACATACATAAAAATAAAATAGTGAGCCTGGTTGAATTGGCCCGTACTGTTTCAGTTTCTTGTGTGGAACAGATGACTGCTACCCTCTAAAGGTAACTGTCTGACATTGCAAGTGGTGAATTTCTTTACTCTAATTCTGGACATTCACATAACTTAATAATGTCCCCGTATTACAGGACATCTTTAGTTTCATTTGATTGACTGAAGTTCAAGATATAAAAGGTATATAAGACAGAAAAAAAAACACAAGTATAAAAAGCTTATTGTTAAAATAATGTGGTCTCTGACCTGCGTCTCCAGCTCCAGCATCCTTTGACGTGTTTCTCGCAGTTCTGCCTGGGCCTCAGCTTCACGCAGTCTCACACTCATCAACTCGTCCTGCACCTCACTCAGGAGTGTTCTTCTTTGGGCTGTCCTTCCAGCGACCAGCAGTGCGAGCCAAGTGGCGCTGCAGAGACGGACTCGTGTTAAGCAACTTATACCAGACTCAACAGACAAAAGCCTTTATAGATCAGATAACTTTACATTGTCACAAATACAGTTTACACCACAGCACACAGTGTGCATACAGGTTTCTGAATTTGAAGCTAATCCAACTTATGACTTCAAAAAAAAAAAATCTTTACTTTTTCCAAGAATGTATAATAGGAGCAGACCTACAGGGTGTTTATGAAGGAACAAAGCACAACTATGAGTACAGAAGTAAAAATCAAAAAGCAGGTTAGGAATCTGGAAATTTGTTTAGCAATTTTCTGCAAATTTCCTCAACTTTTATTTCTTGAAGGTGACAAGGAGAAAGTGATTGTTTCCATCAAAAAGATTTCATAAATTGTGCTGTATAAATGTTGCATGTGCCTCCAGCTTAAGCCACTTCTTTGAAATAGTTTTTTTTTAAGCTTCTATACTCAATGCTGCAAGCAAGTACTGTTCCTTCTTTCTTTATTTAAGCATATGTGTCTGTGTGCATGGGCATGCGTTAGTTTTATTAACTTAGGATGCTTAAATTATTGACTTCCAAAGAGTTGCTGAGTCCCTGTGACATCTGAACAGATGAGGCTGAGACGACACTATCCGTCTGCAAAGACTCCTTCAATAGAAAGCTCTCCACAAGGATGCACTTGTCATTCTTCTTAAAGATTTAGGATTATTTATCCATATTATTTCTGTTCAATGTCAGACTATATATATATATATATATATATATATATATATATATATTTTTTTTATTTTCTTTTTCTTTTTTTTTTTTTTACATTTAAGTTACATTTTATAGAAGTGGAACCTTGCTATGTTCATTTTAAACTGTTCCTAATCAAGATAAAGGTTTTTTTTCATTCATTCATTCTAACTCAAATTTAAATTTGTCTAGAACTCCTGTTACTCTGCATCAAAAACAAAACAAAAAGACCCAAAATACTTGAACTTCTCCACGTGAGGCAATACCTCACTCCCGACCCATAAAGGGCAAAGCCACCATTTTCAGGCGTTGATTCTTATCCCTGCCAGAAGCTGAAGCTGAAGATCCCTACTCCATGATGCCAACGGGACCACATCACCAACAAAAAGCAGAGATAAAATCCAGACACCACTGAACCAGAACCCCTCAGCTCCTTGGCCGCACCAAGAAATTCTATCCATAAAAGTTATGAACAGAACAAAGGGCAGCCTTGAGTCCTACTTTCACTGGAAACAAATATCCAACTTGCTAACAGCAATGCTGACCAAAATCTCACTCTGTTTGTATAGAACTGGATAGCCTGTAGCAATGGGCCAAGTACCCCATAATCCTGGAGTACCCTTGACAGGACACCCCAAGGGACACAGTAGAACCTTCTCCAAGTCCACAAAAGACCTCTAGGACCCGAGTGAGGGTATATTGCTCGTCCAGTATTCCACAGCCAGAACAAAAACAGCGCTGCTCCTCCTGAATCTGAGATTCAACTAGCGACCAGACTAGCTTTTCCAGCACCCCAGCAGAGACCTTACCAGGGAGGCTGAGGCATATGATTCCACTGTAGCTGGAACACACTGTCTGTTCTGCCTTCTTTAATAACGGTACCACCAGTCTGCCAGCTCAGAGGTAATGCCACTGATGTCCCACAATGTTGTAGGTGTGTCAACCAAGACAACCCAACAACATAAAGAGACCTGAGGAACTCTGGGTGAAGCTCATACACTCCCGGAGTCTTGCCACCGTGGAGCTTTTTAACTACCGAGGTGACCTCAGCTCCAGTAACGCACAAGCCCACTTCAGAGTCCACAGACTCGACTTCCTCTGTGGAAGATGTGTTGGTATTAAGGGGTACAGAACGTGGTTGGTATAAGTAATTAAAGTGTCCTGTTTAGATTTTTTTTTTTTTAAATCATAGTCTTATTAACTGACGTTTAACAGTCTGCTGAACTCTCCTTTGGGCTGTAATGTCGGCGCTTACCTGCCAGTGATCTTCCAGATTTCGGACTTGCTGTCTTAGCTCTTTCAATCCAGTCACAGCCTCTGCTTCTCTTAGCTTTACACCGATCAGCTCCTCTTGCAGTCGTGCCACATTAGTGTCATCTGGTAATGATGAGTTTCTCTACAGAAAGTGTGTAAGGAAGATATGTAATCATAGGGTGCAGGTAGATCACAACATGTTCCTCTGTGCTGGCTTAAATTTAAATAGTATAATACCAGTACATCAACTTACTTTTTCCATATCAAGAATCTTGTCTTGCATTTCCTTCAGAGCACACTGGGACTCTGCCTCCTTTAGTCGGGCCTGCACAAGTTCCCTCTCCAGCTGGAGGACAGACTCCTCAGAGAACCGAGGTGGTCCCTTCTGCAACCAAAATACCGTGACAGTTAGGAAAGTAAAGCAGGAGACACCAACGCCCATGTAGTTACTGTAAACCAAATGTTCATGCACCAGTACTGGCCATATTCCCCAAATAATTCAGGGTTACTAAACCATCCCAGCCAATTCTATTTTAAGCATAGCTTTACATCAACCATTTTGCCTTTCATTTTCACATAAATTATTCATTGGCACCATTGTTAAACAAGAGAGCAAATTATGTAAAACACCATAATGTCTGCACATTATCATCTGGATTACAACCATCAATAATTAATAATGTCAAGTTAACAGATATGCGCAAAGGGCACAGGCATGTATGAAATCTACAAGCTGAAGAGACAAGTGCTTACAAGATAATGAATGCATTTCTGAGAATGCAGAATACCCTAAAACTGGCTTGAACTGTATAGAGCCATGTGTCTCAATTTGAATTCATGCTTGACAAAACAGATCATTTCACAGACCAAATGTGTAAAAGCCTTACTGAACAACAGCTTGGTTTTTGTCACTCATAATCATATAATCACATGGAGGCAGATACACTTGACACAACCAAATTCTCAAAAGGCATTTCATTGTTTTTGCATTCACAAATTGATTGGCACAACTCTGAAGCACATGAGGTTTGTTTCATGCTAAAAAAAAAAAAAAAAAAAAAAAAAAGTTAGTTTTTCATTTTCCATTTTTGTTTCCTTCCCAGTCAGAGTGCTTGTGGTCTGGACAGTCAGGAAAGTTCTGGGGACAAGTAGATATCTGAAGAGAGTTTTTCATGGACTGATATACATGACCCAACGGCATATATGGTAAACGCAAACTGTCTGTATTGCACATATTTGTATTGTATTAGTTGCTGCATATTCTGACATAGGTTTTCAGTGAGGGCCTTACCAGCAAACATTTCCCAAAGTCAATAATATGGATGCAGTTATAAAGTCAGCAGACTCTGACCCAGTGCATCCTGACAGCAAGCCTGCTGCCCTCCTTACCGCATGTGGCTGCTGCTGCTGTTGGAGTTGCCTGATGGTTTTCTCGGCCTGCTCCAGCTGAGCACTGGCCTCCTCGCACTGTTGTTTGACCGTGGCCAGCTCCCGCTTGACCAGGTAGTTTTCCTCTGCCTCTTGAGCTCGAGTCACTTGTCCCTTTGGACATGATCAACCGAGGAGGGAGGGTGGAGTGAGCACGACAGAGGTAAAATGAGAAGGCGGCATTGATGGGGAGATCAGAGAAGATTTGGCAATGGGTTTTCTAACATAACATGCTCGTTTTAAATTAAACAACTCTGATGAATATTTATCCCTTTACTTTATTCAACACAATTTTGGACTCCAAATGTCATCCAACATGCCATAATAAGAGCCTCCATGCACTTATAAAAGAATTCAGTCATCCATCATGATCTGGCTTAGTTGAGGATTTATTAGATTCTGTATCATTACAGTTCATCATTGTGCTAATCATAAACATGCAAAGAAAAAATTGAAGTGGGGGGGGGAGGTAGGTGCAATATAAGTTATAGGAGAAAAGAGAAAATGAGAAATATACCTGAATCAATCTATCTGCCAGTGAAGCACTTTCCTACAAAACAGAAATATGAACAGAGCACAGAGAGACAATCCAGAGGACAGTTAAAAGCACACAAAGGAACAACTGATTGTTTTAAAGAAGAAAAGAAAAGCAATGTTCATTTTCCCTCCAGAAACAATTGCTTACTGACTCTGTAATAATGTTCACATTTAGAGGTTGAGAAGGAACATTGCATGCAGGTGCCATGAACAAAAGGTGTGAAAAAGCTGACAACAAAGTGAAGAATTAAGTGATGCTGTTAACACAGACGAGTTTCAGACAGGACATAGCACAGGAAAACACAGGTTAAAGCTGAGAGTGAAGAATGCTACGAAAACATTCTCAACGGCGTTACAGTACATATTTAACTAAGAAGAAGCTTTTTAATAGTTTCAGTCAATGGAGGGTTAAAATGGACCTTGGAGATATGTGACACGTGTGTCGGAGGCCAGCAGTCTCGTGCTAAATAGCAGATTGTTTTAGACCAGACATTTCTCCCTGCAGGCAAACGCAGCGCAGCTGGGACCCTTGTTAACGACAGCAGACCTCATGCATGGTGCTATTACCTGGCAGCAACAGTGCCCCTTCAGATACACGCTATGGTGCACAACAACAGAAACAGTACAACTTGGCATGCAGTGCTTTGAATCAGCTTCAAGCATCAAGCAGCTTTATTCACATTCCAAACAGGACTGCTATTTCTGCTTCAGTTAGTGACATCTGATGAGTTTTCCAGTCCTCTATATGAATGTCACCATGACCAAGTCACCATGACAACCTGAAGCCCAAAGCCAGCAAAGTGCCTGACTTTGTCTAAAAAAAACAGAAAAATGACCAGGGGAGACATCAGCAGTTGACCCAATAAGTGGGCAACTTTAATCTAACACATCCCAGTTAGTGATAGAAAAAGAAAATCCAACGTTAGGGGAAAATGCATGATATATTGATATACAAGGCTGGATGGATTAAGGCCAAGTTGATGAGCAAAGAGTAGTGTGCAGTTTGTCTGGTGACAGAGCACCTTTGATAAACACTCACTTTCTCTAGTGTGTCTATCCTCTGCTTCAGAAGCCTGTTCTCCGTCCGCAACCTCTGGAAAAATACAAGTCAGAAAACACATTAGACAAACAAACTAGAAAAAAATACATTTTCAAGCATTTGAGACATAGACAGAAACCAGGCCAACACACCTTTATTTCCACCTGTTCCTCCATCTCCTTTGTTTTGATTGTAGTGTATTCTTTCTCTAACCTGAATAAAAATAATGAACATTAACATTTTTGTGATGACGATATAATTACATGTAAATACAGCTGGTTTGGACAAGCTTACTGAAAACAAAAAAAAAAAGGAATTCAAAATTTAGAAGATTGTCACCATAAAAACATGGCCACCAAACAGAAAATAAATAGAGGGTGATCCTAGCCAAACAATCATACCTGCAGAATAAATAATAATAAAAAACCAGAATAAGATGTACAGGTGTGAAGTCTAATGTGTAAATGAGGGAGAAAAAAAGGAAATGGCTAGCCTTAAGTCTAATTTATACTTCTATTTAGCAACTACACACATAGCCTACATATATAAGCTACATCTTTCTCGATGTTTATGTTTATCCATCGTTGCCTGTGTCTCTGTAATTACACAACCAAATGCTGGGAGGCAGTGCAAGGTTCTTTTCTGAAGTGCTGTATTATGCAATGCTTAGCTTCCTTTTGTTTACTTCCTATATGTAGCTCAGACACAGCAATAGAGCAAATAAAGCATATCTTATGTGAGTTAAGAGTTCATAAATGTTGAGCACCAGTAATATTTAATAACACTGTAGCAATCAATCTATCTATAGTGAGAAATAGGAAGAACAGCAATGCTACCAAGGTGACCAATCACATTTCTTATGGTCAGCATTGATCCCCAACTTTGTAACATTTCAAGAGAGGTGCATGTCAAGGTAAGGTGTAGCTCATGGCACAGGGTTTCCTGTTGGGCATATGATGCCGCAGCAGAAACTAGGATTAAAGATGGAGGGCTGTGCTTACTTTTTCATCTTCTTGGCGTTGTATTTAACTTGATATGCAGCCTGGATGACCTTATCAGGTCCACTGTCAAGCTGATGTGGAATGACCTTCTGAAAGTGCTGAAGCAGAGTAAATAAAGGAAAAGTAAGAACCACACAACTATGTAACCTGCTGTTTCATTGTCAGGTGCAAATTGTCTGACCTCAAAGGCCTACGGTGGGAATACACATGTATCAACTAATCAGGTGTGGTAGAGATTGTTCCCTTGAATGTTATGTGAATTTCTAGAGCAAACTGCAAAATGTAGAGACAATAATGACATACCTGTAACATTCCCTCCATGTCAAGCTGGATAAGTTCAGTCTGATTCATCTGCAGGATGGCCATTCCCACACGGAATACAATCTCCAAACCCTGAAGACAGGATTTCCCAGAAATACTAGAAGGAAATGGCTCCAAGTATGGTGTTTAAATGTATTTTGTCGGGGATGTAGGGAGCATGTCATTTAAGGCAAGAGGATTTTGCCATTTAATGTTGACAATATATACCATTTCTTCAACAGGTGGCACTAAAACATTACATTTGCTTGACAATTAATTGTATTTGCAAGCTTCTTTGATATACATTTGTCCTTAAAACCATCTCATAGAATTTTATTTTTACATGAAAAAATAGTAAATTGTTTCCATGCATCAAAGTGGATACAATGTCTCAGGTGGTTTCGCCTGAGAACAGCATCGTTTCTTTTACTAACCTCACACATAAAGATATCGAAGATCCTTGTGGCAACAGGCAAAGGGAAAGAGGTGAGGAAGATGGTGAGGAACCACGAAGAGGCATACATGGAGGTATGAAAGCTCTGAGCCTGAAAATGCATATGTAGTTCTGGGAGATGCTCCTGTGAAGGTAAAAAAAATATACAAATTTACATTATTATTACTGTTCTTTATGTACTGAGCACCATTTTAATTGCTTATTTTGTTTATTTTCTTTATAGTGACTGTGATATCTCTACCTGGATCATGCACTCAAACTGGTACATGCAAAGTCCCAGCTCAGCCATACTGGGTTTGAAGAGCTCTCGTAACCTGTAGTCTTGCATCAGTTTTACAAACACACAGAAAGCCTCCTCTTCTGGCATCTAGACAAATAACACCATGCAAGAAATCTTAATATAATTTAGTCACATGTACCAAACTATTCGCTAGAAGCTGGTGAAATGTAGAGCATTTGTATGCATGTGTGGTGAGGGACATTATTACCTGCATAAGCAGCAAACCAACAATAAATGCACTTCCTTGACAATAGCCAACTTCCCTGTCCACCAAAGAATATGCCTAAGGTTGGAGAGATTAGTTACAGATAAATGTCACCAACAGTCAGAAGCACAAGGTTCTCTGAGGACTCATTGAGGAACTACGTGTCTCCAGTTACGTGTCTCCAGTTACATTTTTAACTTTAATCTACTGTTAAAACGAAGTACTTGGTTTTTTTTTTTTCTTGACTCATGACTGTCAATTTATCTTCATTGTAATAGGTTGGTCAAACAGAAACTGAACTATACCTTCATGACATTGAAGAGCACCTCCTGCCCCAAGCTGTCCTTCTCCTTGAAGAACTCATGCTCAGGATACGTGCGAGCAATGTCTCTACGAATCAGTTTCTCACATGGTGATGTCATCTTCAGGAGTTCAGAGTACTGATCCTTGATGGGCATATTCTGGGCATTACACAGTAGCTGCCACACAATGGCCCGAAAGTGGTGAGGTATCCCCTTTCTGACTAGATCCTGTGGAAAGATAAAAAGATACGTTAATGGTTTTCTGTCGGACAATGCTGTAGTAGTGTAGTTGTCTGTGAGCTCTGGTTGATGCAGTCAAGACTATGAACTAAAGTGACATAAATATCCCTCTTTGACAATTTTCATGAGAACAAAAGTTTTTTAAAGTTTTTTTTTTTATTATAAATCATTCAATATTTACAGCAGGTAGTATGAAGGAAATCAATTGTTAATGAAGCTGTGTGTCCTTTCGTGACTACACTGTGCAATATTCAAAACTACACATTAAACCAGGATTTGTAGTAAAGGGACTTTAATTGCCATTCAAGCAATTCAACCTCATTTTACAATATTGTTAATAAAGCCACAAAAGCTCTACGCAGTAGCTGCAATATATTTTAACAAAAAAAAAAAAAAAAAACTGTGCAAATATATTGACTGAAGGAGCTGATTTTTCTCTGATCCAACTCCTGCATTTCCAGTTCCCTGTGAGGAATCCTAGTCTGGTGTTTGAAAAGCCCAAGTGGATTGAAAAAGGTTTTTTTATTCTGCCCCACTGTTCATTATTGAAATCTCTGAAGATTGGTGAGGGACTTGGTTCATCGGCTAAGGTTTTCACTTTAAAACCACTTTGGCATGTCATGGTAGGTAAAACCATGACTTTGTAAAACTAGAGTAGCTTTACTTCAAATAAATAGTTTACATGCATTTTTAGAAGCGATCCTTTTTCACATCTGGATGGGGCCAACAAAAACTGTAAACTGTAAAGAAATAAAAAAAAAATCATGTGGAGAAAAACAAATACACAACAACATTTCTTAAAAGAGGATCAAGTCACAGGCATGTTTTCGATATGCTTCTGCACAGGCTGATGTTGAAGAGGTGCTGTAGAACCCCCCACAAGCTTTCAGGACACAGGACTGACACCATCTGGACCTGCAGCCTTGTTCTGGTTCAGTCTCTCCAGCTTTTTCTTAACCTGACTGCTAGAGACAGACAGGCAGGAGGGGAAGGGGGCCACAGTATTTCCTGATGTGGTTGGAGATGACGGTGGAGCAACAGCAAGTGGTACTGCTCATGTACCACTAGAAGGGTGCTTATGTGTGTTTTATATATATATTAGAGATGCGCGGTTGAACCGCGCACCCGCGGGCGGAGCGGATAATCCGCATATCGGGCGGATGACTCGTCAAAAAATAATACTTTAATTAATTTCGGGCGGGTTGCGGTTGAAGCACTCAAATAATAATAATAAGAAAAAATATTTTACATATTATCAAAAAGGATGGCGGGTCGGTTCGGTTTTGAAAATTGGTGAAAAAACGTTCCTGCAAATGGATAGCGGGCGGATAGAGATTTTAAGAAGCGGTTGCGGGTTAAAATATACGTCATCCGCGCATCTCTAATATATATATATATATATATATATATATATATATATATATATATATATATATATATATATATATATTAGAGATGCAACGGTACTCTGTAAAATACGGTACGGTTCGGTATGACCTGCACGGGACACGGGGACGCTTTTATGTCCCGCGGTATTTATGTTCCATTAACTTTGCATTGAATTTGCACGTGAGCGTACGTGCCTTTTAGACAACAGGCAGCCACTGCATGTCAATGTCCACTCGCCTCCGCTCACTCACAGTGACCAGCCGATCACACTTTGGCCAGATGGCTGCAGGTCATAGATGCAGAAAAAGAAAAAAAAAAACAAGCAGCCATGGCCAGCGGTAGCGGAGAAATTGGGAAAAACTTATTTTAATCACCAGTGTGGGAGCATTTTGGTTTTGCTGTTGAATACACCAGGGGGAGTGAAAACAGTTAACAGTTAACAGTTAACAGTTAACAGAACGCAATCTTCCACCTCCCTAAACCTGGATCTTACCTGCATAAGATCCAGTTGTTACTAGGCTTGGGCGGTATTAAGGTAATACCGTGTACTTCTGGTATTTAAAAATAGCGGCGGTATCAGTTTCAATACCGTCATAAAAAATGCAATGAATGATTTCTGTGGTTTAAAGTTTAGTTTAGTTTCTCTCCATGTATCGCTGTGTGTTACTGTGTGTTCCGCTTTATTTTACCGTTTATTCATGTTTGCTTGGAACTGATCTCGGTTTGACTCGTCCTGTTAAGGTACTGATGATGAAAACAACACTTCCTGAGTTTGCTGCTTCAAAATAAAAGCTTCTAATTAAACTATTAATGTTGGACTTTTATGTTGAAGAATTTATAGAAAGTGAAACGTCCACCATCAGACACTTTACTATAAAGCGCGTTTCAGCGCTGCAGGAGAGAGAGGAGCTGGAGCAGAGAAGGAACAGTTAAAACTACAGTGAAAAGCAAGAAATACACAAATAAATAACAACTGTAGTTGAGCTAAGTTTATATTGAAGCACTGAACTGCTGTTTCGAGGTAAACTCGCCTTTTTTTTTCCAGGCGCGTCAACGCTGGGAATAGGACAGCGGCGTAAAGGGCGTCTGTTTTGACGCGTGGCGTCTGCCGGCGATGTGTGTTCGCCTTAATAGTTGCGGGAATACTGTATACCCCGGTAAAATGTGAGGGAAGTTTGACGGTATCAAAATTTGGATACCGCCCAAGCCTAGTTGTTACCAGTTGTGCGTCTTGGTGCAGCTGATGGGCTTTTTAAAATACTGCAGAACAAATCATTGGATGCGCATTTGAAGATCACAAACAATTAATGTTCCTGTCCCTCCTCGACCACCAACAGTTTCAGACATATCGGAAATTAATTCCCACATCCAACCTTTTCCAGCTTGACACCAGAGACAAAGATCTCCTTGGTTTCCTCCACAGCAGACATCTGAATGAGATCATGCCACAGCTGTACAGACTGACGTGTCTGGCCGTGACTATTCCCACATCCACCACAACTGCTGTTTGAGCCTGATGAATCCTGGCATTGTCATCTTGGAATATGGTCGTGCCATCAGGGAAGAAGAAATCCATTGATGTAATAACCTGGTCATTCAGTATATTCAGGTAGTCAGCTGACCTCATTCTTTGAGCTCATACTGTTGCTGAACCTGGACCTGACCAACTGCAGCAACCCCAGATCAGAACACTGCCCCCACAGGCTGGTACAGTAGGCACTAGGCATGATGGGAGCATCACTTCATCTGCCTCTCTTCTTACCCTGATGCTCCCATCACTCTGGAACTGGGTCAATCTGGACTCATCAGACCACATGAGCTTCTTCCATTGATCCAGAGTCCAATCTTTATCCTCCCTAGCAGATTGAAGCCCTTTTTCCTGGTTATCCTCACTGATTAGTGGTTTTCTTAAGGCTACACAGCTGTTCAGTCCCAATCTCTTGAGTTCCCTTCGCATTGTGCGTGTGGAAATGCTCTTAATTTCACTACTAAATGTAGCCCTGCGTTCTACTGCCATTTTTCTTCTATTTGATCTCACCAAACGTTCAAGTGATCGCCAATCACGATAATTGAGGATTTTTTTCCAGCCACATTTCCTCCTCGAAGACGATGGGTCCCCACTATCCTTCCAGTTTTTAATGATGTTGGTTGGACAGTTCTTAAACCAATTTTGATAGTTTCTGCAATCTCCTTAGATGTTTTCTCTGTTTGATGCATGCCAATGATTTACCCTTCTCAAACAGACTAACATCTTTTCCACGACCACGGGATGTGTTATTTGAAATGGTTGTTTAGGAAATGAGAAGCAACTCATTGCACCAGTTGGGGTTAAATAACTTGTTGCCAGCTGAAAGATAATCGCCCATGCAGTAATTATCCAATAAGAGGCTCGTACCTATTTGCTTAGTTAAATCCAGGTGGCGACTTTTTTTTTTTGGCCAGGCAGTGTATATGCCTGTCAGTGAAGCACTTTGAAGAATGATTTGTTTCCAAGTGTATCGGCTTATAAAATTTGATTAAGTGATTTCCTGTGCTGACAGGTAACCCGCTCTTTCCTGCTGTCATGAGAGTGTAGGGTTAAGTGTGCATCTCGTCAGTCCAGGGTCTGGAATACAGATTCACCCACACAGTCTTTCAACAGGGGGATCCCCCAACCAGCAGAGGTTGGACAAGACAAACTGTGCTTTGTTCTGTACTGCAACAATAAACTATTTCATAAAGTGACTGCTGAACAAAAGCTACTCTCTGAGACACACCAAGTCTTTAACCACCCACCCTGGAGAGGAGGAAGGCATGTCCACAGGCAGAGAGGAAAGAGGAAAAGCAAGAGACCAGGGTTGAGAGTTGGGACTATGACAGGAAAAGCTAGAGAGTTGGGTGACATGATGCAGAGAAGGGAGGTGGATATTCTGTGTGTTCAGGAGACCAGGTCAGAAGGCAGCAAAGCCAGAACCTTAGGAGCAGATTTCAAACTGTTTTATCATGGTGTAGCTGGAAAGAGAAACGGAGTAGGTGTTATCTTAAAGGAAGAGTTTTTTTTAGGAATGTTCTGGATGTGAAAATAGTGTCATTTAGAGTGACAAGTCTTAAGACAGAGATTGAAGGAGTATGTTCAATGTTGTTAGTGGTTGTCCACCACAGGTTGGATGTGAGTCAGAAGAGAAGGACAAATTCTGGAGTGAGGTTGATGAAGTGATGCAGAATATTACTAGAGATGAAAGAATAGTGATTGCCACAGACTTTTATGGTCATGCTTGAGAAGGCAACCGAGGTGATAAGGAAGTGTTGGGCAGGTTTGGTATTTAAGATCGGAATGCAGGAGGACAGATGGTGGTAAACTTTGCAAAAAGGATGGAAATGGCTGTAGTGAATAATTTTTCCAGAAGAGGCAGAAAAATAGGGTAACTTATAAGAGTGGTAGGAGGCACACAGGTGGACACATTTTGTGTCAATGATGTAATCTGAAGGAGATCAGTGACTGCAAAGAAGTGGTAGGTGAGAGTGTAGCCAGACAACATAGGATGGTAGTGTGTGTGATAACTGGTGGTGAGAAAAGTGAAGAGGACAGAGGCAGAGTAGAGGACAAAGTTGTGGAAGCTGAAAAAGGAAGAGTGTCATGTGGCTTTTAGAGAGGAGTTGAGACAGGCTCTGGGTGGTCAGGAGATGCTTCCAGATGACTGGCCAACAACAGGAAATGTGATCAGGGAGACAGGAAAGAGAATACTTGGTGTGTCATCTGGTAGGAAAACAGACAAGGAGACTTGATGGGGGAATGAAGACGTGCAGAGTATGTACAGAGAAAGTGGTTCACTAAGAAGAAGTGGGACACAGAGGATAGAAGAGATTACACAGGAGTACAGGGAGATGCAGTATCATGTAAAGGTGCAGGTGGAAAAGGCCAAACAAAGGGACAAAGGGTGTATGATGATTTGTATGCTAGATTGGACAGCAAAGAGGGAGAGACTGAGAGACTGGGAGAGCAAAGAGATAGAGATGGGAAGGATGTGCAGCAGGCAAGGATGATTAGGGATAGAGATGGAAATGTATTTACAAATGCTTGGAGTGTGGCAGAAAGATGGAAAGAGTACTTTGAAGAGCTGATGAATGAGGAAAATGAAAGAAAGAGAACAAGGAGTAGAATAGGTGACTGTTGTGCATCATGAGATACCAAAGGTTAGTAAGGCTGAAGCTAGGAAGGCATTGAAGAGGAGGATCTGTGGAAAGGCAGTTGGTGCTGATGATATACTTTTGGAGTTATGGAAGTGTCTAGGAGAGATGGCAGTAGTGAGAATTTTTGACAAGGACATTCAACAAGATCTTAGAGAGTGAGAGGATTCCTGAGGAATGTAGGGGACGTTTGGTGCCAATTTTTAAGAACAAGGGGGACGTGCAGAGTTGTGGCAACTACAGAGGAATAAAGTTGATGAGCCACACAATGAAGTTATGAGAAAGAGTAATAGAAACTAGACTAAGAAGAGAAGTGATCATCTTGGGAATATGGTTTCATGTCAAAGAAGAGTACTACTGCTTCAATATTTGCTTTGAAGATGCTGATAGACAAGTACAGAGAAGGCCAGAGGGAGCTGCATTATGTACCTTGAGAAAGCTTATAACAGGGTGCCAAGGCAGGAACTATGGTACTGTATGAGGAAGTCTGGAGTAGCAGAGACGTATGTTAAAGCGATGCAGGACATCTGGTGACCTGGTGCAGCCGGAACAGCCTTGAGCTCAACGCTCTGAAGACAGTGGAGATGGTTGTGGACTATAGGAAGAACTCAGCCCCACCTGCCCCCATCACCCTCTGTGACTCCACTATTGACACTGTGGAGTCTTTCTGCTTCCTGGGAACTGTCATCTCCCAGGACCTTAAGTGGGAGCTGAACATCAGCTCTCACTTAAATATTTCCTGAGGCAGCTGCAGAAATTCAGTCTGCCGAAGACAGTGATGGTGCACTTCTACACAGCCATCATTGAGTCCATCCTCACCTCCTCCATCACCATCTGGTACGCTGCTGCCACCGCCAAGGACAAGAGCAGGCTGCAGCGTGTCATTCAGTCAGCTGAGAAGGTGATTGGCTGGAATCTCCCATCTCTTCAGGACCTGGACTCCTCCAGGACCCTGAGGCGTGCAGGAAAGATTGTGGCTGATCCCTCCCACCCCGGACACCAACTCTTTGAGTCACTCCCCTCTGGCAGGAGGTTGCGGACCATAAAGACCAAAACCTCACGCCACAAGAACAGTTTTTTCCCATCTGCTGTCAGCTTTATCAATGAGACCTGGAACCCCCCGACACCCCTCAATCTCCACCTCTGACTCTGACACTGCTGTCACATGGACAGAACTCAGAACACTATGCGTTACATTAACGCTCAGACTGCACTACCTGTTCATTTGCACATTTTCATGCCACATCACTCTTGGTCACTCTGCTCTTAATGCAAAAAACAGCTTGTGTATATATATTTATATTGCAATATTTTTAGTT
This sequence comes from Hirundichthys speculiger, assembly GCA_018398805.1. Classification (NCBI taxonomy): domain Eukaryota; kingdom Metazoa; phylum Chordata; class Actinopteri; order Beloniformes; family Exocoetidae; genus Hirundichthys; species Hirundichthys speculiger. The sequence goes on along the minus strand of JAGFBZ010000973.1, from coordinate 392,410 downwards.
TACATTGTTTGTTATATTTTTCCCTTAATTGCATGCACCATCATCGCCACAACAAATTCCTCGTATGTGTAAAATCGTACGTGGTCAATAAAGCTGATTCTGATTCTGACATGCATGAGAGCTGTAAAACAAAGGTGTGGTGTGCTGTAGGTGTGACAGAGGAGTTCAAGGTGGAGGTGGGACTGCGTCAAGGATCTGAGCCCCTTCTATGGTGATGGACAGACTGGCAGATGAGGTTAGACAGGAATCTCCACGGACTATGATGTTTGCAGATGACATTTTGATCTGTAGTGAGAGCAGAGAATGGGTGGAGGAAAAGCTAGAGGTGGAGGTATGCCCTGGAGAGGAGAGGAATAGTCCAGAGCAACAGAGTGTGAAAGAGAGGAAGAAGCATATACAAGTAGGTTGGAATGGGTGGAGAAAAGTGTCAGGCTGAGATGGTTTGGACATGTACAGATGAGGCATAGTGGATATATTGGAAGGAAGATGAGGTTGGAACTCCTATGCAGGAGGTCTAGAGGAAGACCAAAGAGGAGACCAAAGAAGAGAAAAGTTGGTGTGAGAGAAGAAGAGAAAGGAAAGGACAGCATAAGATGGAGGTGAATGATTTGCTGTGGCGACCCCTATAGGGAAAAGCCAAAAGGAAGAGAAGAAAGAAACAATATTCTACCCAGCCAATATGAAAAATACATAGCTCTTTTAATATATCATGTGCAGGGCATAAAATCACGACTAACTGGTCGCCAAATCCGACCAAAATTTGACCATTTCGACCATTTTTTTTCCTGCCTTGTCGCCAGTGGCGACGGCCACAAAATCCACCATCAACTTAGAAAAAAATGTTTTTTTCTAAAAAAGTTTTTTTTCCCTTTGACTTCTGCACATTTGTCATGTGTCACCAAGGCAAACATATCTAAATAATTTAGAAACAAAGTTTATTTGGTGAAAAGTGGCCATGTTTTGGGTGCACATCGCATCACATCAAAATGCGCATTCATGTGTTACCGTACGGCCTCTGGTCTCTGAACCGTAGTAGGGAAACTGTCGTACTGTGCTATTCCAGGCTCGTGACAAGCAGCTAACACGCCAGTGACAATGAAAGAAAAAGTCTGGTTTTCTGTGCTTGGAACGGCACTTTATTCAGGAACTGACAACGTTACACAGTCTGCATTTTTCGGCTCCTGTCAGTCAACGGAGGATGCATCCATAACACTCGGCCGCTGCTCATGCTCACTCCACTTGCTCCGTTCAGCCGCCCGCACCTCACAAACTACATTACCCATCAGGCTATTCCCCTTAAAGGGCCAGGATGGCTTACAACACATGCTTGTAAATGCTTCTGAAATGTAGTGATAATGGGCGATAATTAGGGGTGTAACGGTACACAAAACTCTCGGTTCGGTACGTACCTCGGTTTTGAGGTCACGGTTCGGTTCATTTTCGGTACAGTAAGAAAACAAAATGCAAAATATAAATGTGCTAGTTGTTTATAACACACTTTTGTGCTTTTAAAACAATAAGAACATTAGCCTATACAAAGCTAGAATTTTGCTCAAAAATATAAATACAATATTCTGAAATGTAGATATTTTGAAAAACAAAATTAAAATAATATTGGCTCAGACTTCTTCTTAAAGAAAATATCCATCTGATGTGCAAAATTGAACAGTTGCAACACTGAACAGTTTCAAGTTGTTGCTCAGATTAAATAACATGAATAAGGCTCAGACTGTTTCTTTAAAAACAAATCATTGTATTTTTTCATAAAGTCCCGGTATGATTTTCTGGCTAAAATGTGGACGAGAAGGTAATTGATATCGGGGCTCAAATACTTTTATCATGTGTTTGAAGCCAGCGTTTAGGGTGATTAGGGTCTTAAATCTGCAGCTATAAAACAACTTCGGCTCCCCGGTGAAATATAAACAGGGACAAAGAGAAGTTGATAAAACCAAAGTGGTTTGCCGACATTGTTCATCCGAGATCGGTTATTTTTCTGGCAACACGTCTAACCTGTTAACTCATTTGAAACGGCACCACCCCAGCGTGAACATCGCTACAAAAAGAGAAAGACGACCGAGTACAAACACAGCTTCCCACCGCATTTAACACTATGTCGCGGGAGGCTTATTGCCAATGCTAGCGGCATTAGCATTAGCCACGACGTCCGCTACAACTGCTGTTTGTTGTGCTCCATGCGGTCCTCTACTTAATATGTCCGTGTGGAAACTCGTTCGGTACGCCTCCGTCCCGAACCAACCACGTCATACCGAACGGTTCAATACAAATACATGTACCGTTACACCCCTAGCGATAATTGGGGTTTTTCCTACGCGATCTGTCAAAACCTTTCAGTTGAGACACATTAAGACGACAGGGGATGGGAATTGCATGTACAACTCTGTTTCTCTCGTTCTGAAAGGTGATACACAAGATTGTTTTTTTTATCTTATGTTTAATATAATTAAAAAATAGCTGAATTAGCTGGGTTTTTCTTTGTCCATTTCACAGAGACATACACACAGAGGTAAAACAAACAGAACAATATACATAAGCAGTCTACGGGGGCGTATGGGGTGACGAAAAACACTGGCGACCAAAATTGCTAGCTGGCTACCAACTTCAAAAACCTGGTAGCCAGGGGCTACTTGGTAAAAATTCTAATTTTATGCCCTGATGTGTGATATAAGATACTGAAACATGAACATATCATAGGGGGGTTCCTTCCTCCCTTCCTCCATATGACATAAACTTGGTTCCTTTGTAAGCCAGGGACAAAAACCAACATGTTTTGTGGAGGCCATAGCAGTTACCTTGCTGCACCTATATGGTGATTACCACTTGTTTAATGACGTCAATGCATTTTTTTAGGCCCATAATGATACTTCCCCATATATACACACTCATACACACAAAGTAACTACAGAAGTCTCTAAAAAAGATGTTCTTCTTTCAGTCCCATACACATATCTTTATCAACAGGAACTTTATATCTGTATTTGTTTGTATGTAAATTAGAGCACAAGGGAAGTAAAGCTTATGAGTTCTGAGAAAGACATGACATGACTGGAGCAGACCAAAACAATGCCACTTTAGTGGTTAATAGGAGTATTTGACTTTGCTGCAGGGAGTAAAGAGTAGTATTCAACTTTACTGCATCTCCATTAAGCATTGTCAGATCAGGAAACTTCCAAGTCACATTCAGGACTCGTACAAAGTTATACTGGTCACCGTTTACAACATTTTAACTAATGTGCACATAATACATGAAGTTTAAATCAGAAACCCACTGGCAACAAATGCTACAGAGAGCAACTGTAGAAATATCAGCCTAAAATTAGAATCAAATGTCAAGAACCGAAATACCATGTTCAATGACACCACTACAGGGTCACTTACAACAAAAATAGTTTGGAGAGTTTACCTCTAACTTCAGTAAACATTCTGTTTGAACCATTGTATTGTTTGATCCAGCCTGAAGCAGATGCTAGTGTACCAAAAGAGACGACATACTGAGTTATACATTTTATAGACATTTTAGAGAATAAACTGCAAGAATCTTTCTTTTATTTTTCGTGTTCACAAACTAATTAAAAAATGTATCTAGCCTTTATTAGATGTGTAAAATGTATCTTATTAAGCCTGTAACGCAGCTATATTGGGGGAAGCTTTTAAGAAGTTCCGGCAGTTGTAACCTTGTCGGAAGTCACAGACATTAGTCTAACCTTAAGCTGCTTTTCCTTCTTCTTGCGCACCTCCTCCCACTCATTGACAATCCGGCCCCACAGGATCCACGAGTCCTCCTCCAAGTGGGAAAGGTTGGATGAGGCAGAGGAGCTGGACACCAAGGAGGAGCCACTGTTTCTCCGGGAGCCATTCATTGAGCGCAGCGACTTGCTGTCTGTCTCCAGCAGCCTGTAGTTAGGTTAGGAGGGATATCTTACTAACGATTCAAACACTGCATAAAATGACAAACATATTTTAATGTGAATGTTTGTTTCATCCATCTGTCTCAATACCGGTTTAATCTTTTCTGAAGCTGACACTAATTAATGAACACAAACAATAACATCAACTTATACAAACATTGATGAAACTTTGTAAGTTTCTTTCAAGGATTTACTTGAAAAAAGATATACAGTAAGCTCTTAATAAGATGCACATTTTCTTATTCCTCTTTTTGGCCTTTTACAGTCTACAATATAATGATAAAATTGATGCATCACTATGTTTTTGTCATAAAATTCAAATGCATTAAAATGTTTTACTGGTATCAATACCAGTCAACCTCATCCAGTGCAACGTGTTGATCACACGTACAATGACTTTTGAAAAGGTTGTATGACACAAGCCTTGAACTAGTGATCTTTTCCATGAAGATTTGTTGATGAAAACTTATAAGCCTTTGTGGCCACAGTAACATTAATGAGACACGGCAAATAGTCATTATGACACAGATTGTTTTGTCGTGAGATCAAGTTGCAATTAACAATACTCAACACTTATCAGATTACCTAAGCTATTTATGTGGAAGTTGAATATGACAATAAAGATTTGTCATAAGAAAATATTGAGATACATGCAAAGACAAAGAAGTTGTAGCAGGTATCACTGGCATCCAAAGAAGAGAAAAGAGCATTGTTTTGCATAGTTTTTCTCTAAATAATTATCAGACCTCAACCAAGCCATATAAAAGCATGCAGCAACATCACAAGACATGCCAGGTGAGCAAATATAACTCTGCTAAACTTAGAGAATGGGGGGGGGGGGGGGGGGGGGGGGGGTTATAGTTAGGTCCATGTATATATTTGGACAGTGACAGTTTTTATTAAAAAAAAAATGATGATGTGACCGAATTGTGGACTTTTATCTTTAATTAACTGATTGATTGGTTGGTTTATTACAGCCATTTTAATTATGTACCTACATTCTAAAGGGGCTAAAAAGTATTTGGATAATTTTGGACAACTGACTGAAAAGAAGTTCAATGGCCAGGTGTGATCCATTTCCTTTTTAATTCAAGGCACACTGGGCAGATAAATAAGGTCTGGAGTTAATATCTGGTATTGTGTCAGGATTTGCCAGCTGTTTGACTGGAGTTACTGATGTGAAGTCCAAGGAGGGCTCAATTGAAGTAAAAGAGGTCAGCATTAGGCTGAAAAAAACTAAAACAAAACATAAATCTATAAGAGAGACAGCAAAAACCTATAGTGTGGGCAGATCAATAGTATGGCACAATCTTAAAAAGAAAGAAAGCACTAGTGAGCTCGAGAAAATAAATAGGCCTTGGAATACAATTAAAGTGAATGATCACAAAATCTTTTCCTTGGTTTCCTTGAAATCTACAATCAAGAGATGACTTCATGAATGTAAATATAGACAGTTACAACAGTTGTTTGCAAACTTTTTTTTTGTGGGCCCCTTTTGTTCCTGAAAAATATTTTTTTTGCACAGATGCACAAGAATCCGCAACTTGAGACATACAATTTGCTTGCAACCTTGAACAGAATTTATTACAAGAATTTAATAAAATGCTGTCTGTAAATAATACAAATTTGATACTTGAGTGTGTGGCATTTTGGAAACTCATCCATGCAAGCAATGTAGGGCTACAAATATTTTTGAGCCCTTGAAAATCAAGATAAAGCCCTTAAAATGGCTCTAATTCCTAAATGGTAAAAGCCATATTTTTGTGAAACCTCTTAAATTAAAGCTGAAAGTCTATAATTTTATTACATGTTGATTATTTCATTCAAAATCTATTGTGGCCATGTATAAAAGCAAAAATAATTAAAACTCTGTTATTGTCCTAATATACATATGAAATGAAATGAAATGAAATGAAAAATACTTTATTTATCCTAGAAGGCAAATTCAACATTGTAGTAAGGGCTTTTTTTTTTTTTTTACAATAAATAAATGACAGCAATAATAATAATATTGAATTGATAATAATAATAGTAGGTTCTATGTCTTGTGGAGGCTGATGGCTGCTGGCAGGAATGATCCTCCTGCTCCCACATGTAGTAGCTACTGATGTGGCAGTTATCGCGAGGCAAGTGACAGATCTTTTGGGGTTTTTTTGTTTTTTTTTACTCCACCCGATGCAGTATTATTATTTTTTAATAACGCAGGGTAAAATACAGGAGATTTACGGGAAAAATACTAATATGGGAGGACGGCAGGAAGAGAAGAATAAAATACGGGACTTTTTTTCGGCCAAAAGCGGGATACTTGACAGGTATGATTTACAAGCATAAAAGCACATTTTATTCTGTTTCCATGATGCTTACTATGAAAATTAATATCATTTCTTTTTCTGTTAACTATTCTGTTGTGTATTTTTATGAGATTATTTACCAAAACAATCCATTTTGCTGTGGAATAGATTTAGTGATAGACTTTTGCATTCGTCCATCTTCAGTTTTGTCCATCTGTCAATCGCTGGGTTAGGCGCATGTGTAGTTATGACTTCGGGCAAACAGTGTGTACACAAAACATGGACACTTTTTGCCAAATAAACTTTGTTTCTAAATTATTTAGATATGTTTGACTTGGTGACACATGACAAATGTGCAGAAATCATAGAAAATTAAGGATTTTTTTCCTAAGTTGATGGTGGATTTTGTGGCCCTCGCCACTGGCGACAAGGCAGAAAAAAACGGTCGCAAAGGTCAAATTTTGGTTGCATTTGGCGACCAGTTAGTCGCCATTTTGTACCCTGCTTAACTGTTTAAACCAGAGAATTTTGAATCAAGAGCAAATAATCTAATTGAATAGAATCCAATAATGCTTCATTAATCATCAAAAGGGAAATGATATTATGTCGTTCCTGTCACTATTTATGTCTTTTTAAAAGAGCCATTGCAGATTGTTTCTTGTGGGAAGGACCAATCTCCTGCAGTGGTCTGTATTGCAGCAGATCTGAGATAGCCTCTGGCTAAAGACGAGGCATGGTATGATAATGAAGGTATAAAGGCCTTGCTATTTTTACTAAAGGTATGATAACATTGAGCAAAAATATCATGGTTGCATTTGCAGTTCTCAAACTGTATTTGTCAACAGAGATTAATATTTAACAGAGATTCTGTTATATCAATGTTGGGGAGTGCTTGACTCAAATGTTTACTTATACATACTCACACTCTTCTGTTACTCATTCTCCACGACGGTACAACAGTTGGAAAAAGGCGAGGAGACTGTTTATCAGTTTTTTGGGTTTCTTTTAAGTCACCGTCTCTGATGCTGCAACACCAACAGATGACCGCAGATGAGATTGGACACCACCAGGGCAGGAATTTCATGGCGGCCATGGCCGTCGTAGCCCTTGTTCTTGGCCGTGACGCCCTTCCGAAAATTGGTTGCTAAACAGCCACTGTGGCCTTGGTGCCCTGCCCTCTCCCCTTCCTTCAGCTATCATCAAGTTTGCGCCGTTGTGTCCATTGGTAGGCCCGGCTACCTGTATTAAAACTAAACAATCGGAGCGGAGGTGTGTCCTACCGCGAGATCCGTCTATAACTCTACAGCTGCACAGCATCTATTTCCATTAACTTTCTGTCTGTGGGATAAACAGCAAAACGATACCACGACACGAGATTAAAGGTAAGTGTTCAAAAAGCCATCTGTTTTCTGGATCAAATAGCTTGTCAATGAGCCTAAGGACTTTAAAGATTGAGTCCAGGACTATAAATCATAATACATCGTAATACTGAGCTATGGTTGCTAAGACAACCCAAGTAAATGGTCTCCTGCAATCAGCTGTTTTATCGTAAACTAAAGCCTTCAAATAATCCTTTTCTCACCAGATCAACTTCTGTCTCTTCTATGTGTGCAATCCCTACCGAAGCTTTGCTTATACGTCTTAATTTCATCGCCAAAATCAGGATGCCATTAATCAAATTTCTATTCATAAAAAAAACATATGTAACTAGAAAACACATCATAAATTCACGATTGACATATGAATCAACAACAACTTACAGGCAGGAATGACGATGCAGATATAGATTGATTCAAACAACAACATTCCGTGTTATACACGATACACTTCTGAGACTTCAGGTGCACAAAAGAGAAACCTAAACTCTTTAACACGTATCATTGACAGAAATAACGCTCCGGGGTGGCTTAAGCATTTGAATAATCAGTAGGCTATGAAAACATGATAATATTATTTTAAAATATTTAACATATTCACTCAAAACTTTTTTCCCTCAGACAGAAGAATGCCAAGACGGGAACGAGTCGAGATTAGTCGCAAAAAAGACTCTCAAAGATGCAGCAAAAAAACTGCCAATAAAAAAAATGGACACCTACAGTTCCTTGTGAAAGTATTCGGCCCCCTTGAACTTTTCAACCTTTTGCCACATTTCAGGCTCCAAACATAAAGATATAAAATTTTAATTTTTTTGTCAAGAATCAACAAGTGAGACACAATCGTGAAGTGGAATGAAATTTATTGGATATTTTAAACTTTGTTGACAAAAAACTGAAAAGTGGGGCGTGTAATATTATTTGCACCCCTTGCATTAATACTTTGTAGCGCCACCTTTTGCTGCAGTTCCAGCTGCAAGTCTCTTGGGGTTTGTCTCTATCAGTTTAACACATCCAGAGACTAAAGTCTTGCTCATTCTTACTGTAAAACAGCTGGAGCTCAGTGAGGTTGGATGGAGAGCGTTTGTGAACAGCAGTCTTCAGCTCCTTTCCACAGATTCTGGATTGGATTCAGGTCTGGACTTTGACTTGGCCGTTCTATCACCTGGATACGTTTATTTGTGAACCGTTCCATTGTAGATTTGTCTTCATGTTTTGGATCATTGTCCTGTTGGAAGATAAATCTCCGTCCCAGTCTCAGGTCTTCTGCAGACTCCAACAGGTTTTCTTCCCAGAATGCTCCTGTATTTGGCTCCATCCATCTTCCCATCAGTTTTAACCATCTTCCCTGTCCCTGCTGAAGAAAAGCAGGCCCAGACCATGATGCTGCCACCACCATGTTTGACAGTGGGGATGGTGTGTTCAGGGTGATGAGCTGTGTTGATTTTACTCCAAACATATCGTTTTGCATTGTGGCCAAAAAGTTTGATTTTGGTTTCATCTGACCAGAGCTCCTTCTTCCACATGTTTGGTGTGTCTCCAGGTGGCTTGTGGCAAACTTTAAACCAGACTTTTTATGGATATCTTTGAGAAATGTCTTTCTTCTTGCCACTCTTCCATAAAGGCCAGATTTGTTCAGTGTAGGACTGATTGTTGTCCTCTGGACAGACTGTCCCACCTCAGCTGTAGATCAGTTCATCCAGAGTGATCATGGGCCTCTTGGCTGCATCTCTGATCAGTCTTCTCCTTGTTCCAGATGAAAGTTTAGAGGGACGGCCGGGTCTTGGTAGATTTGCAGTGGTCTGATACTCCTTCCATTTCAATATGATTGCTTGCTCAGAGCTCCTTGAGATGTTTAAAGCTTGGGAAATCTTTTTGTATCCACATCCAGCTTTAAACTTCTCCACAACAGTATCTGGGACCTGCCTGGTGTGTTCCTTGGTCTCCATGATGCTCTCTGAGCTTTAACCAGAACCCTGAGACTATCACAGAGCAGGTGCATTTATACAGAGACTTGATTCTATTGATCATCATCAGTCATTCAGGACAACATTGGATCATTCAGAGATCCTCACTGAACTTCTGGAGTCAGTTTGCTGCACTGAAAGTAAAGGGGACCAATAATATTGCACACCCCACTTTTCAGTTTTTTATTTGTTAAAAAAATTTAAAATATTTAATAAATTTTGTTCCACTTTACGATTGTGTCACACCTGTTGATTCTTGACAAAAAATTGAAATTTTATTTCTTTATGATTGGAGCCTGAAATGTGGCAAAAGGTTGAAAAGTTCAAGGGGGCCGAATACTTTCGCAAGGCACTATAGTTCAAAAGATTATCATGCAATAGTTAATTGTTAGATTCTTCTTATTTTAGCCCAAGCTGCTGTGGCAAGATGGTGGGGTGCAGGAATTGCCAAAAGGAGGCCAACTGTTTTTCCTTATGGGCCTAGGAAGACCCCAGGTTCTCCATCCCCATCATCAGATGACGATTTAAATTAAATTTATGGCTATGTAATAACCTGATAAAAGTTCATGACATTGTCTATTTTGTTGTCTGTTTCCCTTTGATAAAAGTCCAAAAGCTGTGGTAGCCTATTGAAAATATCCAAGATTCTGAATTTAAAAACTGTGTTGTGCTGTTTATTAGCATATCATGTCATATTGTGTTTTTTTATTATGGCCTTGTTGCCCTGGCATTTGGCCTTTGTGGCCTCAAAAAAATGCCCCTTTGAAGGCCAAGTGGCCTTGTCCCTCAAATCACGAAATTCCAGGCCTGGACACCATCATAGACTTTTAGAAGATATGTAACATATTGCTGCAAACACTGAAGGACCTAAGCTTCCTCACAAAGTACAGTCTGCTTTGTCCCATTATGTACACAGTATCAGTGCAGTCTGTTTTCCAGGAGAACACCAAGGAAAACAGACTGGACAACAAACACACATAGCAGTCTTGTCTTCATATGATTCAAGACAAGTAAAACTGTAAAACAGCCAGACCCCAAGCCATCACTTTTCTTTATTCGAAATGCTCATTATCAACCCAGATTATTCTCAATAAATATAAGCTCTACAAGTCCTCTTATTGAAATTTTCACAGTAGCGAGCATATTAATGTAGGTCAGATCAAACATTTACAGTCAAAAAGGCTGTATAACTCTTACATTAAGTAAGAGAGCTGACAGGCAATTCAAAGAGCAGCCTCTATAAAGCATTTTCAGTCATTGTCCAATAAAATGTGATGCCTCATTATGTTCCTCTGATGAAGTCTGAAGTGAGTAAGGACAAAAACTTTGAGGCATATGTTGTCCAGAATATTAGCGACCTGGATCATTATCAGTGAGTCAGTGTTATTGACAGAGTTACTGACCAAGTGACCTGATCAAGGATCAGCATACGGTGGAAAGACACTGATACACAGAAACAAAAGCTCGAACACCTGATCTTGGAAAAAGGCTTAGCCCTTTCTACTAGGGCCCATGATAACACTGAGCAGCGCTCCCAGAATGGTTCGGGTTACAGCCAAATTTGGGTCATGTGGGAGGGAGTGAAAATGAGGGCCTCAAAAAGAATATGGACGAAAGCTTCTTCATTAAATTTAACTATGAGAGAGCAAAAAAGTAAACTTGGAAAAGATACATCTAATATCTAGACATTTGAAGGATTTACTTATTCTTTCAGTCTCATTTTATGACCCTGTCACATATAGTAAAATATATTTCAGTAATAAGCAAGCTATACATGAACTTGTAGATATTTTGAGCTCAACAAATAAATAAATCACCACTAATCAAACCTGGGCTCAAAGCTTTGTGAATATAAAATGCAAAATAAATAAAGTAAGGTTATTTTATATTAAACGATATTTAAATTAATTAAACAGACAATCTGATTAAAATTGGGAAAAGGACAACAAAGGATTGAAAGGATTCTTTCAAATCTGGTACAACTTCATTTTTGGTAGTTTCTTATTATCAATAGAACGAATTATTAAAGACCAACACCTTACCGAGATAAACTCATGATGTATTCCACATGTCTCTGGTTTCTATGAAGTCTGAAACACTGGTATATCTGATCAACAGATCGTGGCTATCAGTGGAGGACTTTGTCATCTGTACAACGTGAAGGAATGAATGCTCATGCCTTTTATCTGCTTTGCAGGGTACAAAGGCCTCACCAAACACACACACTTGGTCAAATACTAAACTATCTGTGACATAAGCATGTGTACCAAAGTCCTCCTTCTTTTTGTTACTTCTGTCTTATAAATCACCTTGATGGAAAAATGATGGGATAAATTTTGTCAGTATATTGCCATAGTTCGGAAAGTAAGAGCACATTTACTGGAGTGACGATGGGGCTAAATGGCTGATTACAAGTATTTGTTTACCTGATGGTATGCTGTGCTAGGAGTCTTAGACCAGGCCTTGAACATTGCCAATTAAAAAAAAAAAAAAAGCATTAGCACACCTAAATTTATTTGTGACTGTTTTTTGAAGAAAGAATATATGAATATACCAAAATTATTATAAGCACATCAGACCGTTAAGAAAATTGGAATTGGCAAAGAAAATTGCCATCTCTAGTAGAGATGCATCAATCTCCAAAATAATCTAATACTGATAATAATTAATAATAGCCTAAGAATATAATAAACTGGAATTTTGATTCATGTGTAACAACAAATTGAAAACTGGCCTAACTTCATCTAAGAGAGGTATCTCGATCAGTAAACAAGATCTACAGTTTAAGGGCCACGTCACTTAAGCAAACCCAAAGCTTTCGCTACAAATGTGGTCTTCAGTTTAACGTTAATTAAACATCAATTCAACTATGGTCACATTACCATTTAACAGGAGTATAGTCTGCTTTAAATAGGGTTTAGCTTGGCTGCTGACCATCATATACCCCATTTTAACCACCTTAAAACTGGTACTGTTGCTGGGCTGGTCCTAAAAGCCAGCTCACTGTCGGTTCTACTGTAGAACATCACACAAAGTCACTAAAGAGCCATGTCATTACATCATTTTACCTCAAAAGTTTCACAAAGACACACATTGTAGTGTTTTCCTTCAAAAGCAGTGTCTTAATATTGCCAATCTATCTTCATAATGGTTGTTGTAGACAAGAGTTGGTATTTATGAATACCAATTGCTATGTTGACACTGCAGTGCCTCGCTAATTTTTTGCGGTTTCTTAAACATATTTTAAACACATTATTTAGGCTCGTGGGGCTCCGGCTCCCATTTGCAGATTTGAATTTTCGCGGGGGGGCACGGTCCCCATTAACCACGAAAAATAAGGGATCACTGTACTTTGAAATAAAACAAAGAACCATGCAGGTATGAGTAATCCCCTCATTTGTAAGACACTGAGCAAATAAAAAGTAGCCCACTTTGAAATAAATAAAATGTATAGCTGCAGCCTAATAACTTTAAAAAAGAGTAAACATTAAAACAGGCCAGTTTATATCTAATTGTGACTTAAGTCCATTTTAGTGTGTTGTCATCTTCCTGTTTTCTCCTCAGCCACGTACAACAATCAACCATCGAGCCTGAACATAAAACACAACTACATCAGCTCAGCCTCACGTTCTAAGATAAATATGTTTTGAAAAATAATAGCCAATAAAAGTGCTTAATGTGATTTTTAATGTGATTTCAGACTTCATCAGGAAGGTCCCCCCATATGATCCAGGTCCTGCTCAAGGTTTCTTCCTCTTAAAGTGGGTTAGGGTTAGTTTTTCCTTGCCACTGTTTGGCTTAAAGGTTTTTTTTTCTCCATCTGTGGGAGTTTTTTTTAACCTGCCATCATCCTTGTTTAGGATTCAATGCTATTTTTTACTTAATGATATTTACGGGGTCATGCTCTGGGTCTCTGTAAAGTACTTAGAGACAATTGACGTTGTAACAGACGCTATACAAATAAAATTGAATTGAATTGAATTAATTTCTGTTTCTGATCATCAGTGCAGAGCTTCTCTATATCAGGGCTGTAAGACATGACTTTCATCTTCACACAGGACTGCAGGCTGGTGTCTGTGAGCCGCGAGCAATATTTGGATTTGATGAAGTTCATGCTTGAGAAAATCTGCTCACATAAGTATGTGGATCCAAATATTGACAGGACTCCAAATGCAAACGTCTGCAAACGCGAGGCACAAGCGAAGGCGCGCACCTGGCCAGAAATCTAGAGGCGTGCAGGTGACGTCAGTTCAGTTGGATGCATTTCATTGGGGCAACACAAGTGACATCTGGCAGTGTCCCACCCATATGTTTCTTCAGACTGTCCAGAGAGGCACGGGGGGTGTGACGCATATTTAATCCAGGAAATATTTTTTTGGTTTTTTGTTTTTCTGTGTCAGAATATCACCTTGATCTCCAAAGTAAGAGGTTGAAAAAAATAAAATAGTAGTTATTTATTTCCATTTTTTTCCCCCCAATGCTACAGGGAACCACTGCAGAGGGGCTAAAGAGCCCCAAGTAGCAGACCCCCGCGCTAAACCAATTAGAGCCCTATGGAATCCGGGATCACGAAACCGCGGACAGAATCGCAGAATTGACCTTTCGGTAAGCACCGACCCCTCCCTAGTTACTGTTGCTAGGTCGGACAAACTTGCTGCTCCTGCGTTAAGGACTGTGTTAATTCACTACTTTTCCGATGTGTATCATCAGTGTTAATATTATACTTTAATAACGCCATGGTGAAATATTGCTGCTGGGGACCTGCAACAGTGACTCGGGGTGTCCAGAACGCTTGGAGGGACATTTTTATTCTCTTTCCCAAACCGAAACAAATGCTGGAGGTTAAGTTGTGTCCGTCCACAACTGAATGTGGGGAAAGTTTCAAAACACACCGACATTTACTCCAAGGTAAGTTTACTTTGTTTATTAGATGATTGATTTAATCACCGTTTAGTAATAGTAATAATATGATTTGGTGGCAAGGAGGGTGATAAGTTCTCTGTTAGCATTAGCTCTGGTCCATAATGTCGATGACTTCTCCACTATGGACCACAGCTCGATAGCCACCTATAAGCCTACCTTGTTGTCTACAAATATATATGGCCCTGGATATTTATTTTGTTAGGTATAAGGTGAGGCTTGTGATGTTACCGTCACTATTAATTATATTAATACAATGCTGCGACTGTCTGATGTTAACATAGCTCTGGTGTGAGACAGACCTATGGACCAGAGCTTTAACCTACTGTCTGCATTTTTCTAGCGTTTGTTCGGCTTGGGAAAGGGAATAAAATGCCCCCTCCAAACGTTCTGGACACCTCGAGTCATTGTTGCAGGTCCCCAGCAGCAATATTTTACCACCATGGCGTTATTATAGTATAATATTAACACTGATGATAGGCATCGGAAAAAATAGCGAATTAACACAGTCCTTAACGTAGGAGCAGAAAGTTTGTCCGACCTAGCAACAGTAACTAGGAAGGGGGCGGTGCTTACCGAAAGGTCAATTGGAGATTAAAAACGGAATTCATTTCAGTGTGCAGTATAACAGAACTGAACGGCAATTTGCGTAAAAGTTTGTTTTTTTTTCCCAGACTAAAAGGAACTTTTCTTTTGAGAAAATGTTTCAAGAGGGGTCACTAAAAGCTGGGGACACTGCACGCTTCCCTGCCCTCTGCTGCCCCCGCTTTCCTCATTTAAAAAAAAAAAAAAAAAAAGACACGTCGAAGTGGCCACCTGAGAAACCGGCGAAGAAGCAAAGGAACTACCTGCTACTCCCAGGTACAGGGCAAAGCAGTTTCTCCAAGATTATTATGTGTCTGCCGATTCAATGTTCTGAAAGTTTTGCCAGGACATGGTTGAATGGACACAAAATGATACGTGCAAGGATCACTTAATGAGTGAAAAGCACAAACGTAAAAATTCGAGTCACTGACTGAGATAAACACAAAAAGGCTGACAATTATGTATTTAAACAGCGATGTCTGTAATAGCTGGAACATCTAAAGAAAAAAAAAAACACAGGGACACACACTCATACACAGCAGTGTTCAGTGCTTTGGATTTCATAGTATCTACATAAGCTATAGTAAATATAGTTTTTTGCTGTTATCAGACACAGTTTGTCATGGCATACCTGAAGAATGTCTGATAACAGAAGAAATTAAACAAGCTAAAATGATTAGTTAACTGCTGTTGCAATTTCTTTCTTTTTTGCACTTTAAATGGATTTTATCTTTTTAAGTTATTTTTTTTAGTTATTTATTTCATAAAAAGAACTTTCAAAAATTGTTTGTCAAAAAAAACTATTTTTTTTTGTTGAATACAATATGTTTAAAAGTATAAAAACATTTAAGGTTTACAGTTACAATTGCATAAATTGTGTATATTTCATTACTTTATGAGCATTACATAAAATGCTAAAATGGGATTTGCAAAAATTAAAAACCAAAAATGAAAACTATTTTCAACATTTAGACAAGACTGTGTTCACAACTACATTACAGAACAATGCAATGATTAAAAAAACAAAAGGTCTGCACTGTTCCCTACACAGGAACTCCTGTGTTAAAGAAAATAGTTTAAAGACAGACCACTAACCTGTTCTGCTCCTCAAGCTTGGCAAGTAGTTCCACATCATCAGGACTGAGCAGCACCGGAGAGGATGGTGAGAGGCCAGGTGAGGACAGAGAAGTGGAAGAGGAGGTAGCAGTGGTCTGTAGAGATGTGGGTGTGGCCACCTGACTAGCCATCTGACTGACCGTGTGGGACACTGAGTTCTTCACCCATGAGAGAGTAGAACTCAGCTTACCAGCAACCTTGTCTGTCGCCACCTGCAAAAAATACAGAAGTATTACAGAACTCTAATATATATATATATATATATCTATATATATATATATATATATATATATATATATATATATATATATATATATACACATATACGCACACAAAAAAAAACATATCTAATGCTGCTCCCCCAACTGATGACTGGAGATAGGATGGAACTCTCCACAACAGACTTACAGAATATATGCAACATATGCAACATGCTGCAAACACCGGGGGGCCTAAGCCTCCATAAGAAGTAAAGTCCGCTCTGCCCCCTCTTATAAAGAGCATCCGTGATACACCTCCAGTCCAGGCTGTTGTCCGGGTCAATACCGAGGTATTAATACTCCTCCATCACCTCTTCCTCCATGTACAGAGTGCAGAGGAATGGTGAGAGTACAGTCCCCTGCGGTGGCTCCTTGCTGCTGACCACCTGGTCAGACACAGAACCATTCAGACTCACAAACCACAGTTTGTTAGTCAGGTAGTCAGAAATCCAGGTGATGGTGGAGGCATCTACCTGTGTTTTCTGGTGTTTCTTTTATAGTAAAGCCGGCTGGATGATGTTGAATGCACTAGAGAAATTGAAGAATATGACCCTCACAGGGTTGTATTGCCTGCGTTGACGGGATGGCTGTGGGTTTGTTGAAGTAGGTGTGTGATGGCATCTTCAACTCCAACCCTACGACAATAAGCAAGCTGCAGTGGGTCCTGGAAGGTGCTTGCTTATTCAGGTGGGACGATAAAAGTTTCTCCTGGACTTTCATGAGGGGAGATGTTAGAAGTAGGTTTATAATAATTAGGAGAAGATGGATGAAATCTTTTTGGTACTGGAACAAGATCGGATGTCTTTCACAGTACTGGAACCTTCTCCTGGCACAGGCTGATGTTGAAGAGGTGCTGTAGAACCCCACATAACAGGTTTGCACAGGCTTTCAGGACACAGGACTGACACCATCTGGACTTGCAGCCTTGTTCTGGTTCAGTCTCATGCTCTCTAGCAAATTGAAGGCTTTTTTTTTTTTTTACAGTTAGCCTCACTGATTAGTGGTTTTCTTAAGGCTACACAGCTGTTCAGTCCCAATCCCTTGAGTTCCCTTCATATTGTGTGTGTGGAAATGTTCTTACTTTCACTATTAAACAGCCCTGAGTTCTACTGTTGTTTTTCTTCAATTTGATCTCACCAAACATTCAAGTGATCACCGATCACATTCATTGAGGATTTTTTTTCCGGCCACATTTCCTCCTTGAAGACGATGGGTCCCCACTATCCTTCCAGTTTTTAATAATGCGTTGGACAGTTCTTAACCCAGTTTTGGTAGTTTCTGCAATCTCCTTAGATGTTTTCTCTGTTTGATGCATGCCAATGATTTGACCCTTCTCAAACAGACTACATCTTTTCCACAACCACGGGATGTGTTTTTTCAAAATGGTGGTTTAGGAAATGAGAAGCAACTCATTGCAGCAGTTGGGGTTAAATAACTTGTTGCCAGCTGACAGATAATTGCCCGTGCAGTAATTATCCAATAGGAGGCTCGTAGCATTTTTGCTTAGTTAAATCCAGGTGGCAACTTTTTTTTTTGGCCAGGCAGTGTATATTGCCAAAAGTATTTGCTAACCCATCCAAATTATGGGAATCAGGTGTTCCAATCACTTCTGTGGCCAAAGGTGTTTAAAATTAATCACCTAGGCATGCAGACTGTTTTTACAAACATTTGTTAAAGAATGGGTCGCTCTCAGGAGCTCAATGAATTCCAGTGTGGAATCCAGTCGTAAAATTTCCTTGCTCCCAAATATTCCACAGTCAGCTGTCAGCTGTATTATAAGGAAATGGAAGTGTTTGGGAACTAGGCTTGGGCGGTATCCAAATTTTGATACCGTCAAACTTCCCTCACATTTTACCGGGGTATACGGTATTCCCGCGACTATTAAGGTGGACACACCGCCGGCGGACGCCGCGCGTCAAAACAGCCACCCCCCATTATGTACCCCAGGCGCGCCGCTGCGGGGGCTTTACGCCGCTGTCCTATTCCCAGCGTTGACGCGCCTGAAAAAAAAAAGGCGAGTTTACCTCAAAACAGCAGTTCAATGCTTCAATATAAAGTTGGCTCAACTACAGTTGTTATTTATTTGTGTATTTCTTGCTTTTCACTGTAGTTTTAACTCGGCCAGTCAGCCCGCACGGCAGTGATTCACGTCTCAATGCTGCCGAGGTGTGTGTTTGCTGAAACGCGCTTTATAGTGTGTGATGTGTCTGATGCTGGACGTTTCACTTCCTATAAATTCTTCAACATAAAAGTCCAACATTATTAGTTTAATTAAAAGCTTTTATTATGAAGCAGCAAACTCAGGAAGTGTTCTTTTCATCGTCCAGTACCTTAACAGGACGAGTCAAGCCGACATCAGCTGCAAGCGGAGAAAATCATTCATTGCATTTTTTTATGACGGTATTGAAACTGATACCGCTGCTATTTTTAAATACCGGAAGTATACGGTATTACCCTAATACCGCCCAAGCCTATTGGGAACGACAGCAACTTAGCCACGAAGTGGTAGGCCACGTAAACTGACAGAACGGGGTCAGTGAGAGGCCCGAGTAAATCACTACAGACCTCCAAACTTCATGTTGCTTCCAGATTAGCTCAACAACAGTGCAGAGAGCTTCATGAATGGGTTTCCATGGTCGAGCAGCTGCATCCAAGCCAGACATCACCAAGTGCAGTTCAAAGCGTCGGATGCAGTGGTGTAAAACACGCCACCACTGGACTCTAGAGCAGTGGAGGAACGTTCTCTGCAGTGACGAATCACACTTCTCCATCTGGATATCTGATGGAAGAGTCTGGGTTTGGTGGTTGCCAGGAGAACGGTACTTGTCTGACTGCATTGATCCAAGTGTAAAGTTTGGTGGAGGGGGGATTATGGTGTGGGGTTGTTTTTCAGGAGCTGGGTTTGGCCCCTTAGTTCCAGTGAAAGGAACTCTGAATGCTTCAGCAGACCAAGACATTCTGGACAATTCCACGCTCCCAACTTTGTTGGTGCAGTTTGGAGCTGGCCCCTTCCTCTTCCAACATGACTGTGCACCAGTGCACAAAGCAAGGTCCATAAAGACATGGATAGTAGAGTCTGGTGTGGATGAACATGACAGGCCTGCACAGAGTTGTGACCTCAACCCGATAAAACATCTTTGAGATGAATTAGAGCAGAGACTGAGAGCCAGGCCTTCTCAGCCAACATCAGTGTTTGACCTCACAAATACTCTTCTGGAAGAATGGACAAAAATCCCCATAAACACACTCCTAAACCTTGTGGACAGCCTTCCCAGAAGAGTTTGATCTGTTCTAGCTGCAAAGGGTGGAGCCGCAATATATTGATTAGGAATGGGATGAACTAAAGCTCATATGTGAGTCAAGGCAGGTGAACGAATACTTTTTTTCTGGTGATATCTAAAAACATTTGTGCAGTTTACGATAGGGGGAAAGATGGTTAAGAACTGTTGTGTGTTCAACTGCACCAACAATGTTGCTCGCCAGTCACATTTTTCAAGTAAAACTGCTTTCCAAAAAGATTTGAGCTGCTCCAACATCTCACTAATGAATTTGTCGTCTCTGCAAATTCTGAGCTGGATCCACTGAACTGTTGTCCACACAACAAAGTCGGGATACTGCACTTCAACAACAAACATCTGCATTTGCACTTGTGTGGTGTACAGGTGGTTTGCTTTCAGCTGGCCGTCGACATTGACCCAGAATGTTGAATCTTGGGCAGCTGTCATTATGCCCGAGTTCCGGTGCTTGTAGGGACATTTGATTTCACTTTCTAAAAACGTATAAACCATGTGTAACCATGGCCGATCACATGGTGCGTGACGTCACGCCGATATCGAGAATGCAGCCGCGCCTTTCTCTCCTCCCTGCTGTCTCCTGCACTATTCACCCCGTCCTCTGATTGGCTAAGCGGCAGAGGCAGAGCCTCCGAATAACACACTGGAGAATGAGAGGAAACGTTTTCTTGTGTGAGAAGCTCCGGACAGAAAGTACGTGTCAAAGGTAAATGCAGAAATGATAATCTTTTTTAAATGACTTACAAATTATTTTTTATTTTTCATTTCATGTCATTTTCTCAATTTCTTTATCAATATTCTTAGTATGACAACTGCCAAAATCCGCGGGGGATGAAATACTTATTTCCCCCACTGTGTGGGGTATATATATATATATATATATATATATACATATATATATATATACACACACACATATATATATATATATATAATATATATATATATATATACATAATATATATATACACAGAGAGATAGATAGATAGAGAGAGAGAGAGAGATATATATAGATAGAGACCACACAAACAGAGAGAGAGATAGAGAGAGATAGAGAGAGAGAGACAGAGAGAGAGACAAGAGAGAGACAGAGAGACAGAGAGAGATAGAGAGACACAGAGAGAGAGAGAGAGAGAGATATAGAGAGATAGAGAGAGAGAGAGAGAGAGAGAGAGATAGAGAGAGAGATAGATAGAGAGATAGAGAAGATAGAGAGAGATATAGATAGATATATATCTATAGATATATAGATATATATATATATATATATATATATATATATATATATATACACACACACACACACTTACATACATAAAGAGCTGTGAAAAAGTATTTGCTCCTTCCTGATTTCTTACTTTTTTGCATGTTTGTCACACTTAAATGTTTCAGGTCATCAGATAGACTAAAATATTAAAGACAATCCAAGTAAACACAAAACATAGTTTTTAAGTGGTGATATTATTTACTAAGGGAAAATAACTATCCAAACATTCATGATCCTATGTGAAAAAGTAACTGCCCTGCTTGTTAATCATCAAGTAACTGTGGTAAGTCATATTTTTTGGACAGCTGAGTTCAATTTCACTGACCACACCCAAGTTTTATTACTGCCAGACCTGTCAAATCAAGACATCACTTTAACAGAACCAGTCTGACAAAGACCAAAAGATCCCAAAAAGCAAGATATCATGCTGCGATTCAAAGAAATTCAGAAACAGATGAGAAAAAAGGAATGACATCCATCAGTCTGGAAAAGGTTAAAAAGCCTTTTTGAAAGCTCTGGGACTCCAGCAAAGCCCAGTGAGAGCCATTATAAGGCTCTCACTATTTGGCCCCTTTACTTTCAGTGCAGCAAACTCACTGCAGAAGTTCAGTGAGGATCTCTGAATGATCCAATGTTGTCCTGAATGACTGATGATGATCAATAGAATCCACCTGTGTGTAATCAAGTCTCCGTATAAATGCACCTGCTCAGTGATAGTCTCAGGGTTCTGGTTAAAGCTCTGGGAGCATCATGAAGACCAAGGAACACACCAGGCAGGTTCCAGATACTGTTGTGGAGAAGTTTAAAGCTGGATGTGGATACAAAAAGATTTCCCAAGCTTTAAACATTTCAAGGAGCTCTGTGCAAGCAATCATATTAAAATGGAAGGAGTATCAGACAACTGCAGATCTACCAAGACCAGGCCGTCCCTCTAAACTTTCATCTGGAACAAGGAGAAGACTGATCAGAGATGCAGCCAAGAGGCCCATGATCACTCTGGATGAACTGATCTACAGCTGAGGTGGGAGAGTCTGTCCAGAGGACAACAATCAGCCCTACACTGCACAAATCTGGCCTTTATGGAAGAGTGGCAAGAAGAAAGACATTTCTCAAAGATATCCATAAAAAGTCTCGTTTAAAGTTTGTCGCAAGCCACCTGGAGACTCACCAAACATGTGGAAGAAGGAGCTCTGGTCAGATGAAACCAAAATCAAACTATTTGGTCACAATGCAAAACGATATGTTTGGAGTAAAAGCAACACAGCTCATCACCCTGAACACACCATCCCCTCTGTCAAACATGGTGGTGGCAGCATCATGGTCTGGGCCTGCTTTTCTTCAGCAGGGACAGGGAAGATGGTTGAAAATTGATGGAAGATGGATGGAGCCAAATACAGGAGCATTCTGGAAGAAAACCTGTTGGAGTCTGCAGAAGACCTGAGACTGGGACGGAGATTTATCTTCCAACAGGACAATGATCCAAAACATGAAGACAAATCTATAATGGAATGGTTCACAAATAAACGTATCCAGGTGTTAGAACGGCCAAGTCAAAGTCCAGACCTGAATCCAATCCAGAATCTGTGGAAAGAGCTGAAGACTGCTGTTCACCAACGCTCTCCATCCAACCTCACTGAGCTCCAGCTGTTTTACAGGAAGAATGGACAAGAATTTAGTCTCTGGATGTGTTGAACTGATAGAGACAAACCCCAAGAGACTTGCAGCTGGAACTGCAGCAAAAGGTGGTGCTACAAAGTATTAACGCAAGGGAGCCGAATAATATTGCATGCCCCTCTTTTCAGTTTTTTATTTGTTAAAAGTTTAAAATATCCAAAAAATGTCGTTCCACTTCACGATTGTGTCCTACTTGTTGTTGATTCTTGACAAAAACGCACACACAGAGGGAAAGAGATACAACCCAGCACCCTTTTAGTGGTATATTAGCAGTTTCTTTAAAGGAGAGGCTGCAGTCAGCTTAGACTGGATCAATACATCTGCTTAAGGGCCGTGTATACTCTCACGGCAATGTGTCGCCGTCAGCTTGTCGCAGAGATGCCGCAGTCACTTTTGATTTATACTCAATTTTGAAGCGCTGTCTCTGCTATGTTATTCCACGCCACAACGCAAGAAGGACAATCACGAACTAGCTAAACTTACTAAACTTATCTCTTGTGTTTTTCCACTTCTTCATCGTCTCGGCCGTATCCAGACCCACATTCATCGCTATCTTCCTCCACGAATTACTAGAATATGTGCTGTCTTTGTGATGCTGGGCATCTCTGCGTTGTCTGCGTTTGTGCGTTTGTGACACAGACGACCTGATGTCCGAATATAAATCAGGCTTTAGTCTGCAGTCAAATCTAGCCAAGTATTTTGTCACTTTCATATACAACAGTCAATACCTTAAATGAGTGGCTTATATTGCAGTACAATTCTGAAGAAGTACTGAATCATGACTAGGGGTGCTCCGATCAGGGTTTTTGGGGCCGATCACCGATCACTGAAATCAATATTGGCCGATCCGATACCGATCACCGATTGTATTTATTTCCCTTTGTTTCTTGCTGTCTTAGACCTTTTCGACTTGAAAATTGTGGACATGCGCCCCCTAGTGGCCCCGACATAACTGGAGTGTGCGGTGCTCCACCAAGTAACCCAAACACACCAGCGTGGAGCATCTGTTACGGATAACGCAGACATGTCTTGGATTGATGATGTTAGGCAGTGGCCTCCAGTTACAGATGAAGGTAGTTTATCGCTGTTTTTAATGATTGGTTATGGAAATAGCATGATCTATTCCCATAATCAAACACTAAAAACTGTGGAACGCTGCAACGCTGGCTATAACTAAAGTCAACAAGCCATAAAGATTATGCTACTGTAACGTTAACGCTAGCGGTAAATTAGGCTATGTGTTAATGTTATATTTAATTTATTTAATCATTCTCCTAAGTCATTCATTCATTCATTCATTCATTCATTCATTGATGTATAGGCTTGTGCTAGTGCCGAGGGCTACAGTAGCCTCATACTGCTGTTCTTTCAGCCAGAATCGTCCGGGACTCTCAGCGAGGCTATGAGTAGTACGAGACTGAATGTTAACGAAAACTCACCCGGCTGTATTCATTTGGAACAAAGTCCTTTCTGTTGATATTTTTCACCCACGTCTTCCTAACTTCTTGGTTGTCGGTGCGCCCAGGAAATCGGTGGAAACTGTATGGCTGCAAACAAGGCAGTTTTCGTTCAGTAAAGGCTTGTGTATTTCACATACTTTCTTCTTCCATTGTTGAATTTTCACGCCATTGTTGGCACAGTTTATGAGGGAACATGTATTCCCACTCGACCGACTCGACATTATAAAAATATCTATTTGTAGAAAGAGAAAAACACTGGTTAATCTGCGAGCCGGTGAAAGTGTCGCTCTGTAGCACAACCCCGCAATGGCGGACGGGGTACTTCCGGGGGGCTGGCCCGAAAAGGTCTATACACAGTGTATGCGCACGAGAATAGAGCGTTTTTGATCGGCTCTTTTGATCGGCTTTAATGACAATTCTGACCGATCCCGATCATATGCATATCGGCCGATCCGATCAGGTCACCGATCGATCGGAGCACCCCTAATCATGACTGTATTTAATGGATGTTCGGTTGATTTGTTTCATTTTACAAATTAATCATCCGCCACGAAAAATATTTCTTTAGCAGTAAACTTTACCAGTTCAGCACTAGACTAGTTCAATCATCTAGACCAGGTATAGGCAAACAACGGCCCGGGGGCCATATGCGGCCCGTTAGGTGTTTTAATCTGGCCCCCCAAACAGAAATTACGTTAATAAACCTTGGTCATATAATATTTTCACTACAATTCTCACATTTTCACACTAGATGGCGCACTCTAGAGATATTTAAGTGTTTAAGTGCGGCGTAGTACTCCAGGTTTGCGCTTTACTCTTTGACCCCTCAGCCCTTCTGTGAAGATTAGCGGACCTTAGACAATAAAACTGGATCAAGAATGTTGAGTTTAATAAGGACTGGAAAACTAAATATTTTTTTACCAAACACAGATCAACTGCTGTGTGCCTATATGCCAAGAGACTGCCGCAGTTTTAAAAGAATACAATAATCAGCTGGCACTTTGCCACAAAGTGTGCTAATTATTCTAGCAAGCAGTCAGCCACCTATATTATAAGTAGTGTGTAGGTTCATGGATGCTCTAAAAATAAACAATGGTCATCAGATCAAATATAACGCACTCCGCACACTGGCGCGCCATGACTCTGTTCCATCTTTGCACTGCTTTTATGTTTTCTACATATCCCATTTTATTTTTTTTTCTCCTATGGGGTGGGTCACCAAAAAACATCTGCTCCTGGTCTGGCCCCTGTGTCAAACTGTAAAACCCATTGTGGCCCACTAGTCAAAAGGCTTGCCCACCCCTGATCTAGACATTCCAATCTACTATTGTAAATAATGCAAAATTAGTCTTCCAGCAGCTTCCATGAGGAAATCTACTGTTTTAATACATTTATATTCGCTGAAAGAATGACTTTAAATCCATGTTAAATTCAACAGCATGTAAAAATTTATTCCACAAACCTTTGACCAGGTTTAACAACACACAGTCCTCTAGTCATATGCTAGTCATACTCATAGAAAGAGTCAAAGTGCTACAGAAACAAAAGTCCTTCAAGACACCTGCTCAAACAAATGTACAGTTGGAGGAGGATGTCCATACTCAGTATTACAAGAAAGTAGGGGGAAAAAAACTGAGGAGCTTTTGACAGTTCCTGCTGAAACAGCAATGCCACATACATATTATGTGGCTTATTTATGCCCACGCTGATCAAAAATAACAACTAAATTAATGTGATAAATAAATAAACTAATGAATAGCATACTCTGCATAACAAAAAAAAAAAAAAATCACCAAAGTTACTAATGCAGTGACCACCCCCCCACCCACCCAAAAAGCACTCTCAAACATGTATTCTCCATTTTCACTCCACCCAAAGCTCCTTGCAGCTCTGCATCAACCAGAATGATTTGTATACTTTATTTTTTTTTTTTTTTTTACACATGAAAGCTAAAGAATGCATGTCAAATGGTTTCTTGTGTGACTCTGGTCCAATGACGGGTGCCAGAAAAATAATGCCAATCAAACATGGACACACAACATGTTGAGTGAATTTTTTTGTGCCTTAAATGCATGTGCTCTTAATAAATCAGATTTTCTTTTTTTTTTCTAATCTCACAAAGAGAGAGAGAGAGAGAAAAATTACTGTGTCATTTTTGGCAGGCTAAAAAAAAAAAAACAACCTGGGTACAACATGACGGAGCAACATCAGTAGATTTAAACTTGAACTAACCCAGGCTAATAGAAAGTCACGCTCTGACAGCTGCCATTGTCCAGGTGTCCTTAACAGACATTCTCTCAAGCAAGGCTTTGCTATAAATTCTACTAACAGAGATTCTAGCTGCTTTTGTTCACTGAGGAACTGAAAGGGCCCCTGAGATGCTGTGTGCATAGCTAATGAAGTCCACTGCGAGGCAAGAAGAGAGCCTAAGCAAAATACCTTCAAGAAAATTGGGGAAGTGAGAAAAACCAGTGACAGAACTAAGAAGCATTTCTTTTCTCCTAACTTGAAATGCACAACACAGACGTCACAATAGTATTAAACTAACCATACTTTTTAACCTTGAAACTTTAACCATTCAAATTGCATAATCTTCTGAGTACGTATGTTATTGTACAATCTCATTATATTATTGTTTCCTGGTCGACAAGGCTTCTGTAGCGCTGGAAACCACTGTGAAGTCCCAGAACTGGTCGTGGAGGGAAGGATGTTTCACAAGCTTCTCAGCATTATGGATAATGCCTCACACCCTTTACACATGATTCATATCTGGCAGCTAAGTTCATTCAATGAGCTTCTGTGAAAAGGACCATTACAGGAAATCTTTCTAGTCCACCCCACTAAACACTATACAATAACTCTTGCAACCCATGCAATGGCAATTGAGTGCAACTTTTTTTGCTTTCAATGCCAAGCTTTGGGGATACTTGCTGCCAAGCAAGAAAAGTTAAACCAAAGTAATTTGAAAATAATGCCCAAACACAGAGGTGTTTAACTGACAAATTAGATCATAATGCTATATCACAATAGACTAATCTATGAAACACAACAGACTAATTCCGCAAGATGCATTTTATTGCAGTAAATCACTGCCAACACTCCTTCAGGAATTTGATATATGAAGTCCAAATTACATGCAGAAGGCAACTCGAACAGTATTAGTTAAATACAAACTATAAAAACTAATTTATCAGAGCTGTACACTTGCAACATTTGTCACACGTTGAACATGTATTTTAGTAATTGGTCTGGGGGAAAAAAAGATACATATCATTCAACAGCTGAAAGAAAGAAAGTCAATTAGGAAATACAGTGATAATGTTAAATGTTCTCTGTAAGTTTAAGATCCTTCTATCTTAAAACTAGGGATGTCCCGATCACGTTTTTTGGCTCCCGATCCGATTCCGATCTTTTAATTTTGATGATCGGCCGATTCTCGATTTTTTCCGATCCGATTTCACTTTTTTTGAGTGGGCAAACAGAGTTTAATTTCCCATCCATTTTATTTCCTGTGTACATTAATAAATAGGCCTACATCCAAGCTGAGATTAACAGCTTTTATTATCTCATAAAATAAACAATGATTTATTTAAACACTCTTCTTTCTTTCTTTTTTCTTTGGGAGAATTATTCTAAAACACATTTAGTTAGAGAACAGTGACGGTTCAACAGTCTCAGTACTAAAGAACATAGCACTTCCATTTAAATAGCAGCAGGTGAACTTGGCTAGCAGTTTAAGGCAATGAAAACTAGGGATGTCCCGATCAGGCATTTTTTGGCCCCGATCCGATTCCGGGTCATTTGATTTTGAGTGTCTGCCAATACTGAGTCCCGATCCGATACTTTCATAACACATTAAAAAAATGAACAAATACAGAATAAACAGATCCAGGTTGTCTCCCATTTTTATTTTATTTTTTAACACTTAAACAGTGCACTTCTCTTTGATGTAGCTTCAACAATTAAGTAATAACAAATAGTGCACCAGTATAACAGAGAACTTCTGTGAAGTAGCTTGAACGATCAAATATAGTACACGTATTAACTAGTAAAAAGATTTTACTAGATTTTCCTGGCGGTAGCCAGGGTGTCTATCACGCTGTGTTGAGAAAGCTAGCCCTCATGCACGCAAAGTTGGCAAGAATGTGCAACACAGTCCACACTCCGCACCCCCATCTGACTCATAGCTTTCTTCATATTAGCAGCGTTGTCACGCAAAATTACGTGGACCCGTTGTTTGTTGATACCCCAGTTGTTTAGCATTTTCTCCATAGTCTGTTTGATGTACTCTGCTGTGTGGGATCCACGAAATTCCGGGTCATGCAGGGTCACACGGCGTAAAACAAAACTAGAGTCGACCCACTGAGCGGTGAGGCTTCAGAGGGACATCAGAGTCACAGACGAACTCCAGACGTCTGTGGTGAACCAAATGAAGGGATGTCTGATAACAAGACAAGAAGTTTGTCCTTAACCCTCTTTTGAAGCGCTGGCAGAGCTTATTATGTTAGTGGGTTTCCTGGAACCCCGTTTTGACATGCCTTCTCGCCACTATTTTATAGAGAAAGCTCTCACACTAAAATGTTGTAATCTGTTCATGCATTACATGCAGGTGAGAGATTTCTACTATTATCTGTGATAATGAGCTTGAAATATATAGCAGTGATCAAAATAGTAAGAATGAAATATATATCCGATCCGAGATCGGGATGCAACATCCGATTTCAATCAACTCTGAAACCACGTGACCGGGCCGATTTCCGATCACGAGATCGGATCGGGACAACCCTACTTAAAACGCTTCATATCATTTAATGACACAACTTCTAATGAAAGATACACAATACTGGTCTTGATTTCAGGAATCCAAGAATAACTATTGAAGTGCCAGGAAGTAAGGCAGGTTATCATAATTGTGGCAAATATGACATTTCAGATTGTTTGAGAAGCAAATTCTGAGACATTTTACAACAGTTTTCTTCTTCTTAGGAGAGCTGACAATTCTTTGAAGTATTGACCACAGTATTGAAGTACTGACCACTCATTAAAAGTGATGAGTATGTGATCCTTCTTTTTGCAGAATATGGAGTTGGCCTAAAACTAGATACCTTTTATTTGTTGTCCTCTCAACCACTTTGTCTGATTAACAACTTGGAGATAAGATGTCGAGTAGTGAAATCAAAATCGTTACATAATAATATGTTTCCACCTTCCTCAGCATTCAGTCTGCCGAATCAGCTTTATCAGCTTTAATTGTTAGTCTTTGGAAACTCGTTACAAACATAGATGCTACAATATGCAAGTTTCCTCTATACGATCTGTTTACAAAAATAAAAAATAAAACAATAAAAAACACACCCCAATTCAGTTTAAAAAGGCTACTCTATCATGCTTCTACCTTTTCAAAACCTTTTGCTCAACAAAGAGCTAAAAAAGGACCAATGCAGCTCGTAGCTGAAGTCTACATTCCTTTTATGGCTTGCTTGTGTTGAAAAGTGAAATAGGGATCTAGCATCAAATTCAACAGCATTATAAGTCTCCCATTAAACTTCAACATCGACACGAAAAGGCTCATGTTAAAAGTGTATCCTTAAATTGACAGTGCCCTGCAAAAATGATACCGTGTTCGGCTATAAGTTGTTTTTATTGCAGGCGATACCCGGAGTCCTTTATTATGAGTTTAACAGCAAAGCCTTGTGACACTAGCGGCATTCCTAACAAGCTGTAACACAACTATAATTTTGCGAAAAATCGTGTGTATAAGCTACACAAAGACAGTCTCCATTACGGAAGTGCAATGTCATATCATTCACTTGAAAAGACAGCGTGATAATTTTGACTCGTTTTGTAAGGTAGTACCTAATCCAGTAATTAGACAGAGCCCGAAAAACAGCAAGAATATCCTTTACCTTGAAGCTCTTTCAGCTAACCACAGCAAATGTGTCCGGCTTCCCATGCACGAAACTATGACCGCACTATTATGAGAAAAATACTCGCTGACAAATACTTTATACATGCACATCTAAATATTAGCTCATGTAGCTACGTTTCTACTTGAAGGCTAGCTAGCATTAAGTTAGCTCATTCCCACTGCTTGGTTCAGGGTTCAGCCCATGCAGGCTCATACGTGTACACTACTGTCTGCGAACCTCTGATAGGCAGTGACGGTCTTATGTTTACATCGTACAGAGCATGCGCCAACTTGGAACAACACTACCACCAAGTGTCCCAAGAAAACAACTACTCTCTCTCTATTTTTAGGGCCCGAGCACCGAAGGTGCGAGGACCCTATTGTATTTCGAATATTTATTGTTGTTATTATTATTATTATTATTATCCAAAATGAAAAGCCTTTTTGGGGGCCTTAACATACTCAAAAAGTTACAAAATTTTGCACACACATTAGTTGTGTGAGAATTTCATGTATTTTATGGGTGCTGCAC
Organism: Hirundichthys speculiger; assembly: GCA_018398805.1. Lineage (NCBI taxonomy): Eukaryota > Metazoa > Chordata > Actinopteri > Beloniformes > Exocoetidae > Hirundichthys > Hirundichthys speculiger. The sequence continues at coordinate 361,838 of JAGFBZ010000973.1, read as the reverse complement.
ATGGGCACAAAAAAATGGCTCAATAGCGCCACCTTCTTTTTTTGTATCGACGAGCCCCCCCATATGCTTCCACCTACAGACATGAACTTTGTGTGACTGATGAATTGTCATCAGACCTACAAAAATGTCTCTTGGACCCATGCTCTAACTCCCACAGAAAGTCAGCTATTTAGAATGCAATATGCAATTTTTCCATTATTTTCCATTTTATTTTTCCAGTCCTTGTACTTTAACGAACTCCTACCAGAGATTTGGTCCGATTGACTCCAAACCTTTTTTGTTCTATGGCCGATGAAAGTTTGCGACGCATATAACTTTTTACCAGAGGGTGTGGTCGCAGTGATGCAGCGAAGTTTGATCTCATTTCGAAAGCTCACCATGAAAGAGAAATGGGCTGTAACTCGGCCATACAGTGTTTAATCTGGTCCAAAATGGATGAGTATGATCATAGTCCTATCCTGAACCCTTAGAACCTGCAATACCGAGGAACGGTTGTAGCGCCACCAATTGGCAACAGGAAATGTCATGTTTTACAATAGGCATCCCCGCTCCAAGTAGGATGATACGACACACCTGAAATTGATTCAAATCAGTAGTAAAGACATTGTCGACAACTGACAGTGAAAACTGTAACTTTTTATCAAAGGGCGTAGCCGTGAGAGGATGGCCAAGTTCAATATCTAGCCATGAATGGAAAAGTCTAACTTGCACATGCGTTGTCCTATCTGCCCCAGAATCCATACATATAAAGATTCTTCCACCCCAAACAAGTAAATACATACATAAAAACTTATGGTGTATTAATCCACCACTATATTTTTCAAAATGTGAAATCATAACCAATGCTTCTATTTCTGGCAGCCTAACATATTTTTTATGACACCTAATTTTTCAATCAGAGTCACTAAACTGAGCAGTAATATAGCTGAATATGTCAGCATAAATGAATATATTGAATATTTACCTCAAATACTTAATTTTCTTTTTTTCTAAAGAAAAACCAGTTGTTAGACATTCAGTTTACTTTTAAAGAAAGGTCTTCGTCGCCTTCTAGTGGTGGCAGAAGGTAATTCTCAAATTCTCATATGTGAAACGTTTATTTTGTTATTTGTTTTTTAAAATACAATGCAAATACTATCATATTATGCAAATCATATTCTCATCTCAAAAATGGATTCCGTCTCAAAATGGAAGACACTTTTCTCTTGTGATTGTAATTCTTCAACTATGGTCAAATCTGGTCTCAAAAATTGTAGAAAATCAAACACATATTTTAGGTAATATTTTGAAATGTTTTGCTTATCCATTATGTGTAGAAATACATTTTGGTAGCTGTTAATTTTATAGATAATATATATATATTTTTTTCTTATTTTAGTCGCACATTCAGAGGAAAGCATCATTTTCATCACACCACAAACAACGTGTTTTACAAACAAAATTATTTACAGAACTTATATTTTCAAAAAATTTCATGAAATTTCACACATAAATGATCCCAAATATATAAATATATTTATTTTCAGGATTGTAAGGACAATACTTCTCCATTGTTGAGATGACAAACACCTTTAAACCCTTTTACTGAAGTCTTTCAATGAAGTTCATGACACAAACATGAGTTTTCCAATCCCAGATATGAATTGCAGCCATAGCTGCATAATTTTCAAAAATACAAAATATTATTAATGTGACTGTGTTATTTTTATAAAATGTTTTTACAAATGTGTGATGTGATGGAAATAACATTGCGTGATGGAAAAGACAGCATGTGTTGGAAATGACATGTGACAACCAACATTGCTGAACAAAGTTCACTTTTATTATTAGAACAAAGTAACATCAGTCTTAACATTGTAACATTTACCTGTTAATGTTATTATGTATAACTATTAATTTCACTTGTCAGTCTTTAGCAGTGTGTATATTTAGACATTTCTTTTTTATCTCTGAAATAATTGTGTTCTGAAACAGAAGAGTTCTTCTTAAATCGTTTGTTCTTTGCTTCATCTGTTGTTCGGTTTTGAGCTTTGCTGAGTTGACCATTTTCATTTTCTTCTTAAGTCTGTAACATCTTTTCTTGTATTTCTCCACCTTCCGTAAAGCATCCTCAAGCTTAACAGTAGTTGCATAAAGGTCTCTGTAAACCTTTGCCCTATTCTTTGCAACTCTTTTCCTCCCTCTTCTCTGTGCACAGTTATGTGCAGGAAGTTGAGGTGTTTCAGGTGGGTCAGTGGAGCTGGAGTTGGTAGGTGAGACTGGGTGAACAACCATGTCTTCTGGTGACTGTGGGGGTGTTGATAGAGCCATAACATTCTCAACTGCAGCTAATCTTTTCAACTTTGTGCGTCTGTTTTGTTGAGAAGTTTTCCATTGTCTTTGTACTTTTCTTTTCTCTCTGTGTGTCAATTCTGTCACAGATTTGACAACCCCTTGCTCTTTTTTCCTCAGATATTGTTCTCTGTCTCTTTTTAAAAACTCATTGTATTTAACTGGATCTGATTTAAGTCTTTCTCTATGCCTTCGATCTCTCTGCTGTGGTCTTTCATACCATCCTAAAAGAACAGATGTCACATTTAAGTAACTATTCTATTCTTGTAGTTTATGTATTGAATTGAATGTATAAATTAGTTGATCAAGTGTTTTGTGTGATTATTTAAGTTAATATTATAATAATTACTTGATATAAGACAAATAAAAAGCATTCATAACACTAACATTGCCATCACAATAAAAAAAGTGATGGAAATGACTGTTGGGGAAATGACAATGTGTCACATTTTTTCAAAAAATCTCATGTTGTATTAGCATGCTAATCTCTGTTTTAAAGCTAGCATTAAATATACACAAAATACATGACATAAAATATTATTTTAATAATTATTTATAAATCTAAAGAAAATATGAGCTGTTTGGAAATGACAATCAATAAACATATTCTTTGTTTGGGAACTATTTATCTTGATTTTTTTCAGCCTTTATATTCTTCCAGGGAGCTAGCTCTGCTCTCCTGCCATGTGCTCTCCTGTGACTGACTGTTACCATGGTTGCAGGTGTTCAAACCATAAAAAAAACCTCCCTAAAGTTACATTTTGTGGTGTGTGATGGAAATGACAATGACCCCAGGGGACAGGTGTTCTTTTTTAAAAAAAAAAAAAAGACATTTAATAATACTGTATCTTACAACACATGGTATGTTTCATTAAAATAGGTATTTATGTACCATTTTTCTGTAAAGTTAGTTTTTAAATCAAAATGTAATTCAATAGTAAGAGGGACTGAAGGTTTAAAATCTGACCGAGGGACAATCGCACAATAGCACAATCCATACATAGTAAACCATGGTTTATGTAGTAAAAATAACACTTGACCTTTAAATTAATTTTTGTATGTTCCTCTTGGTGTCAAGTAACTGCCAAAAACAAAAAATCAAGAAATGTGTTTTGTATCTATTTCCAGCACACTCAAAGACAACTGTGTGTGTACATTTCATTACATTGGTATAACTGTCAAGCACAAATCAGGCTGTTATTAGATATTCTAAACCAATGTAACGTGTATGTAAAGTTAAGCTTATGCTAATTATTTTATTTTACCAAAAATATAACTAGTACTTATTCAGCAGCTAGACTTACATTGAACTCTTTTATGTTTCAGTCAAGCAGATTATGGATGCCTAACTAAAAGAAAAAAATACATGTAGCAAACATACAGTATATGTGATGCTTACTTAATCATTATCTTACCTGAAGTTCATTGCTGGAAGAAAAAAAAAATTCTGCGAAAACAAAATGAAGATTTTCTTGGCTCTGACAGCTCACTCAGTTACAGCATATTTCCTTTGTTTTAAAAACAAATAATATATATAAATGACTAATAAATTACTTGAGAATAAAAGCTTCATTACCTGCCTTAAAATCTGCTGAATTAATTAAATATATGATAAAATTAATAATTAAAAACATCTATTACATTTTTATAGCTGATAAAAATAAGAAAACTGAATTCAACAACCTCACAAAGCTTGCATTCACTCAGCATAAGATCTCAACAGAAACTGGAAATGAAGAAACCACATTATGTGCGAAGGTACGTGAATGCTGACAGCATCAATACATACCAAACAGTCATAAAACCTACTTTTCAGGTTTTACATGCCAGCGGTGACGCATATCTTTTGTCGGCTGGCTAGACACTCCTCAGCTCATGGAGGGAGCTGAAAGCAACTGATGTTGTTCAACTACTCTTGGAAATACCATGTGACTTTTGCTATGTGAATCTGATACACTCCCAACAATCCCATCACAACCTAAATCACAACCGCTGCCATTGGTGAGACATATCAGCAGCTACTGTAGTGCAACTTAGCTGGGGTTCATGGATTATTACAGCATGTATTTCTAAAAATGCATATTATATATATGTTTTCCAGCTCAGGCAGTTCTTATAAAAACAGATCAAACCGCATTCAAAACTGATACAGTAAAACAGAAACAACAAAGATTACATCTTGTACTTACATTCTTGTTTATATTCTGAGGATGTCAGAGGAATCAATGACAGATACCATTTTTAGGCCCTGAACACTGAGAGTGCAAGGAACCTGTCTACAGTTAAATATTCAAGAACGGTTTTAGTGCCACCTGTTGGCAACAGGAAATGTCATGTTTTGTATGAGGCATTGCTGCTTCTGGTAGGATGAGTTAATACACCTCAAACCTGTCAAAAAAGTAATTAAGACATTGAAGATGACTGACAGTGAAAATTGTAACTTTTTACCTAAGAACATCGCTGTAAGAGTGCAGTGATGTTCGATATCTCACCATGAATGAAAAAGTTGTTCTAATGTGCGCATGCCACAAAATTAATAGGTTTGATAAGGCTTCTACTCTGAACAAGAATATTTGACATTCTTGAGATTCATACAGAATATAAAGTTTCATAGATGGACATCCAACCGCGCCTGTGTTATTTGTCATGAAACAGGAAGTGTATGTTCTGTGTATATTCTGTGCAAATCTCAGATCAGCCTGAGATTTGCACAGAATATACACATGAATATCTTCATGCACCATATAAAGTTTTGTTAGATGGATATCTAGCAGTGCTTGCATGATTCACTGTTAAACAGCAAGTGAGTGGTTCTGCCACACTGACGTGTCTGGCCGTGACTATTCCGACATCCACCACAACTGCTGACCAGACATCCTCTGACCTCAAGAGAATAAAAACATACGCAAGTAATACGATGATGCGTAATCGAGAGGTAGAGCCGATTGTGCACGTCCACATGTGACCAGGTGGACGCACATTTATGCCATTTGGATGCGCTCTTTTTACGCGCCGACATGCAAGTTGCGCTCATGGTACAGACGGTATTGTGAGCCACATGTTGCACCCCTAATATATATATTAGTAATATATATATCTACCTCTCGATATATATGTATGTATGTATGTATGTATGTATGTATGTATGTATGTAAACAAGATAAATTATGACCCAGTGGTTCATTGAGACCTGCAATGGTTTAGAAAAACTGTAAATTGTTAAAATAGACATTAATAGACATGTCTGTGCAGACATAAGCAGCTGAGAGGCAGGATCATATACTAAGAAAACATTTTAAAAAAAAGTTGCGTGATAAATACTATGAACGATTTAGCTAGTTTCAAAATGGTTTCCTTCTTTACATGAAACTGAAGAGCTTCTAAGTGTGAACTGAGCGGCTGCCGTCGGTGGCCGCGCCAGCTCGTTAGAGGGCAGCGTAGCAAACGCACAGCAGGATGGCGTCTCAGCAGTCCATCCTGTGACGCATTATTTATCGCGCATGCGCGCGACAATCTTCCTTTTTCCAGTGCAGCGGAGTCAATCCCCAGTCTTTGGCTCCGGGCTCCTTCTTAAGGAGACAAAAAGGCTGCAAAATGGTTTGTAATTTGGAAAATATGTGTCTACATGCATATACAAGACACACATTGTGTGCTGTGTGGTGTCAAATGGGTGAAAAGCTTATGAATACGTACAGATGAAGATTGATTCTTTCCAGCTAGTGCCTGCCCGGGTCTGCCTAAACGTGGCCTACCCGCTACTTTCTTACGAGTTATGTTCTCCTGATGCCCGAAAAATGCATTTTCAAGCAGTGTTTTCATGATTAATGAATTTGTCAATCATCCAAGACACATCCACTTAATTTACACCCTCAATAGTTTTCTACTTAGCAAGTGCGCTAACTGTTGTCTTTCATTTTCTTGGACTTTTGCTAATGTTATCCTAGTTCAACGGTACTTTTTGACAATGACAGTAAAGTAATTATGTAGGCAATGAAACGTTTGCTTGTGTCAGTTATTTACCTTAGGTTGGTGCATTTCCCCTTACAGGGTTTTGTTAAAGTGGTTAAAAACAAGGCCTACTTCAAGAGGTACCAGGTTAAATTCAGGAGGAGGAGAGGTACAAACCCTACTGATAACCATTTCATATTTTAGTCACTGCTGTCATCCTCTTTATTCATTCATTCATTAATGTTTGTCCCATCTAGAGGGAAAGACCGACTTCTTTGCTCGCAAGCGCCTGGTCGTTCAAGATAAAAACAAGTACAACACACCAAAATACCGCATGATTGTCCGTTTCTCAAACAGGGACATTATCTGCCAGGTAAGGGTCCACTATTTTAGTTTACAAGCTAGATTCTGAATTGTGGTTTTATGAGCTGAAGTGCAATGTTAATCAGGTTAAACTTTTGATATTTGTAAGTACTCTTCTTTTGGTAACCAACTTTTATGTAATATACTTTAATAAAGTTGCCCAATTGGCCTAACCACTAGAAAGAACAGTATAGTTAAGTTTCTCATAAGCAACAGTAATCTAGCATCAGTGTGATCTGCTTTATATTTTCCTATATTATTGTTCTGTTAATTTAAATATACTTGCGACTGTGTTCCAGATTGCCTATGCGAAGATTGAGGGTGACATGATCGTATGTGCTGCCTACTCGCATGAGTTGCCAAAATATGGGATCACTGTGGGCTTGACGAACTATGCAGCAGCCTACTGCACTGGTCTCCTGTTGGCCCGCAGAGTATGTATAGACCTGTGCATGCATACAAGTGATATAGTAGTAGTATTTTCCCATGAATTTGTAAAGCTGGGTCAAAAATATATAAATTGAACTCTGAGTTGCATGGCTTACTTTTTATATTGAAATTTGTTTTTTCAATGTTCTCAGCTTTTGAACAAGTTTGGCCTGGATAAGGTGTATGAAGGCCAGGTGGAGGTGACGGGTGACGAGTTTAACGTGGAGAGCATTGATGGTCAGCCGGGTGCTTTCACCTGCTACCTGGATGCTGGGCTCGCCAGAACCACAACAGGCAACAAGGTGTTCGGTGCTCTGAAGGGGGCTGTGGATGGAGGCCTGTCCATCCCACACAGGTATTTTGCTTAAAAACGCTCGGGTTTGATAAAGTGCAGTGCTGTGAAAAACTGAATGTATCATTGTTGCGTAAATAGATCTTAGAAAGTGAATCCCCCTACTTAAAGCAGCGCAGAAAAGCTTGGTGTTTTTTAGCTCACTGGCTCCTCGTAGAGGCACAGAGGTTATGTTGCTTGATCTCTGCCTTTTGTGGCACTGCGGTCCAAGCTTTACTTAGTCTTTTTTCTTTTCGAGTCTCTTCTGCCATGATGTCTGCTTGAAGGCCTTCATAAGCACAATTTCCATTTTATACTGAAATGTTGTTGCACATGTACCACATTTTGGTAGACATTATTTTGCTTCAGCCCTGTTCTAGCCATTGTATTTATTTCTCGATCGCTTCCGGGATTTCTCTCCTTCCTTTTTTGAGACCCAGATTTTCTGTGTAGCATGATCCTGATTGAGGATCGTAATGGTGCTCTGGCACAACTTCTGGCTGCTGCTCGGCAATGCCACCCTCATTAGTTAAGGCAGAACCAAACCAGCTACTTTTTGGTCAATGTGGGATATTTAACCTTTATTGCCAAAAACAAGGAGATAATGAATTTCATTACTACATTTGCGAAAAAAATTCTTAATGAAGGTTGTTAAATAATTTTATATTAAATTTAACTGCTTCCTTCTGTGACAAGATGGGAAAATCAAAAATCAGGAAGAGAATTGTGGACCTCCACAGGTCTGGTTCATCCTTGGGTATTACAATCTGATTTCTGGAAAAGTTGGGACATTTTTTTTTTTTCTTTTCAATTTGGATTAAGTAAAAACTCAAAAGAACCAAACGGATCATGGAAAACATAAATGATTAAATTGGGGAATTTTAGACTTTTATCCACTAAATGAGTTCATTTCAAATTTGATGTCTGCTACAGGTCTCAAACTAGTTGACATTAGTAACCACATCACCAAAAACCCAGTCAGAGATGATGGAACTAAGTTGATGCCAGTTTAGAAAATAACGCATGCAAATACAGAACATGGATTAGACACGGACCAGATCTATGAGCATCCTGCTAAGACTACGGGTCACATGAAAGGTAAATGGTAGTCGAGTTAATTGGAAAAGCTGTACGTTATGGTAACCTTTCTCCTCACCACTGGCAGTTGAATTAAATGATTGAGAGGCTGTCTGTGGTATAATGTATCAATGATAGTTTTGCATGTCAATAATGATACGCCCGTTTTCTGGAATCTAGTGAAAAAGCCAATGTGAAACAACGGTAATTTAACTAATTTACTGCAACTAAAATCTTTAATTTGCTTTGTCCCACTGTATCAGGCCAGAGTAGAATGAACTGTTTTAAAGTAGGAAAGTCTTCTATGGTCAGACGAGTCCAAATTTGACATTCTTGTTGGTAATCATGGACGCCGTGTCCTCCTGCGTCCACACTTTCCAGTGTTGTGTCAGTGATTCGTTCAAAAACCAGCATCTCTGATAAATCTCTGGGCAGCTTGCATGTTTGAAAAGGTACATAAAGGGTTCTGGAGCAATGTGCTCCCCTTCAGGTGACTTATATTTCAGGGGAGCTCGTGTTTTTCAGCAGGACAACACAAAAACACTACTGCAGCTAATCTGGATCGGCCTTCCTGCAGTCCAGATCTTTCACCTATAGAGAACATTTTATTGATTTTATTAAATGAAAGAAAAACGTCAGATTACCACGAACTGTTAGGCAACTGGAAACCTATATCGGGTGAGAATGGGACCAAAGTCCAACATCAGAAACTTATACCCTAAATGCCCAGATGTCTTTAAACTGTTTTATAAAGAAGAAAAGATTCTACACCGTGGTAAATATGCCCCTGTTCCAACTACTTTGAGACCTGTAGCAGGCATCACATTTGAAATCAGCTCATTTTGTGGATAAAATGGTAAAACTTCTGTTTAAACAGTTATGTATGTTTTCTGACCTGCAGAAATGTCAATTTGAAGGATCTATTAATTATAAGTAAATGCTGTTATAAAGTGAAATATTTCTTTTTTTTTTTTGCTCTTTCCTTCAGTACCAAGCGCTTCCCCGGGTATGACCCAGAGAGCAAGGAGTTCAATGCTGAGGTTCACCGCAAGCACATCATGGGCATCAATGTGTCTGAGTACATGAGTTACCTGATGGAGGAGGATGAGGACGCATACAAAAAGCAATTCTCCCGCTTCATCAAAAATGGAGTTACCCCTGATATGGCAAGTCCTCTTTGTAGCTTATTGATGCACTTATCCAGTCTTTTCAACATTACACTGAAATGGTCATAAATGTGATTGTGTTCCTGACTTGATTTACTGTGTGTTAACTATTTACATCCCTCACATACAGTTAGCACTTATAAAGTGCTTGAATCTTGTCTCGGTTCTACAGATCACTTTAAATGTGTTTCTCATTCACCTGTTAACACCCATGCAGCGTTTCTATCGCATATATACTCTAAACACAGCAGTGTAGTTGTTTACAATCATACCCTAATCAGCCCATTACTACACCTCTTTTCAACCAACTTGAAACTGGTCATAAAGCCACTTCAGAGACAGTTCAACCTTGTAGCCTTTTAAGAAATAGTTTGATTTTCTATATAGACCACATGTGTCAAACACAAGGCCCGTGGGCCAAATGTGGCCCGCCACATCATTTTATGTGGCCCTCGAGAGCTTGTGCATTATTGGCTTAAATTTTAAACCGATATTTTAAGACTTAAAATAAGCTTATGCCGCTTTAAAGCGCATATTGACAATAAACTACATCTCCCATGATGCATTTCATCATTACCCACAACGATAACAGTATATCACCATGAGCAAGAACTCAAGACGATTTTCAGAACTGATGGACTTGAGAAAAACCTACAAACTTGTCCCAACATGTCTAAGAAAAAATTGATGGCAGGGCAATTGATGCACAAGGAAGGCAGTTTCATCAATGAGAAAACAATTACAAGTTTGTATCTCAAGGTGAAAAAACATATATTTTGTGTTATGAGGCGGTGTCAGTCGTGAAAGAGTATAATCTAGGTCGGCATTTTGACTGAAAACACAGAAATACAGAATCCGTTATTTAACAATATAATAAGGTGTAGTTTAATATATTTTGATTTACATTGGATTTTGTTACTCATGCTGTCAATCTGGCCCTCCGAGGGCCACCATGATGCTGATGTGGCCCTCAGTGAAAAATGAGTCTGACACCCCTCTGTCTACATTGTAGACAGAGCCACTACAAAACCACATTGTATCTCATCAAATGTTTAACCTCCTTTTAGTGTCTGCTAAATTTCTGTCAAGCACCGCAGTTCACAAGAACGCAGGTCTATGTTGTACATCAAAACCAGTGTCTTGATCAAGGTTGTTGTGGACAAGTGTTTTTCTCCCAGTAAATGCTCATTGCTATTCCAACCAGGGGTGACCAGTATTGTATAAACACAGCTAAACAGGAATTTATACTTACTGTTTTGAAAATCAATGGGTGATGCTAAATTATTTTAAATGGTTGAATAATGAAGATGCCAACAATGTGAGCTTAATTAAATTAAGTTTAAAAACAGCCATTGTGAACGCAGTGTGTTATGTTAGCCATGTAATTAGCATGGCTGGCAATATTTATCAACGCTTGACCTGTGTTCAAAAATATTGGAAGTGCTGGTTGGTGTGTAAATGTGCTAGCTGCTCTACATTAAAATGCATTCACAAGCGGCTGTTTAAAAACAGAACAGGATTTAAGTGGGATCCATAGATACTAAAGGGTGACACTTCATAATATTAGTAGTATTTGTCACATTTTTGCTACTATAAAATCTTACTCTGAAAACGGGGGAAAATCATTACTTTAAACCCATCAACACAATTCCAGATGCTAGAGATCACAACTTTGCTTATGTGCATGTCTTTTGCAATATGATGAGCAGTTCCTTGAGTATTCCTCTGCTAGTCATAAGCTGCAGCATGGATGTAAGCCCTAAGGGGCGAAAAAGGTTGCGCTGATGCAACACATAGTCTAACAAATGCTTTGTATTGGAGGACACAAACACTTAAAGGAATCTTGTGTTCATGTGTTTCTTTTAATGATGGCAGTTGATATAACAATTATTTGAACTGTACAGTGAACTAAACATTTCAGAACATTTCTTTTCATGACAAATATTCACAACGTGTGCAGATTTTGTCACGGCAGTGTTATGTCTTTAGGTTTCTGGAAGAATATTTCCGGAGCTAAGCTGGCAGGAATGCAAGTGTTGTCATCTTCACCACCCTTTTTAAAAATACAGATAATTTTGTCTGCTTTTCAGGTCGTTGATACATTTTCTGGTGTGCGTTCCCTGTCGGCTGCTGGAAGTGTACTTACCTCTGTGTGTATCAAGGCAGAAATCTGCTACGCGTGATACAGAGAGTAGAGGATAATAGTTAAACTCGCAACCATGCACACGCAAAATTGACATGCTGTCCTGTCACTAAGATAAATAACATAAGACTATATAGTTTGTTTAATAAAAGGACAATATATTTTGAATTTCCCTGAGGGAGTCATCCCCATGGGGTTGATAAAGTTGAGTAAGTCTATATATAGAACTGTCCTAAAGGAAAGGTAACCTTATGACTTCTGTTGTGATCTGGTGCTATATAGAAAATGAATAAAAAAAATACTTGGCCTTCCCCCTAATATAATAGGTGAAATCCTGCTGCAAAACAAACATGCAAAATGTAGAAAATGTTTCCTTTATGGTTGAGAATAGTAAATGGAGTTGAGCTGTGTTGTCTAAATACATGTACCATATGGAGTCTTGAAAAAGATTTAAAGACTATTTGTCTTGATGCATTTGATGCAGGGTATATTGTCTCTACTACGCCCAACTGTATCTGTAAAGCAACAAGTACTGCTTTTAAGAATTATCACTGCTGTTGGTGAAATCTGAAAATATGCCTCTCTAAGAGTAAAGTCATTTTTTTGACAGTTTTCACGGTTTCCTTTCAGATCGAGGAAATGTACAAAAAGGCTCATGCTGCTATCCGTGAGAACCCAGTTCATGAAAAGAAGCCTCCAAAAGAAGTCAAGAAGAAGAGGTGAGATTGATTTTCACATTTCAGGTCCCTGAAGCAGCTGCGGCATAAATTTTGATGCCGTGAAATGCATGTGGGGGGGGGAAACACTTATTGCTAAGTTGTTCAGATCAAAACTAAGCTCTTAACACTGAAAGTCTGCCCACCCAGCTCTAATTTATATATAAACTGGATTCCCCTTCCCCTCCCATTTCCCTTTCCTTCCTGTCTTCCCTCTCTTATTTTGGAAAAGGTGGAATCGTGCCAAGCTCTCTCTGGCCCAGAGGAAAGATCGCGTTGCCCAGAAGAAGGCCAGTTTCCTCCGTGCTCAGGAACAGGAGGCTGCAGATTAAGATGCTGGTCCGTTCTGTTCCAAATGCAGAAATTTGTTCTAATAAAAAAACTGAAAAGAAGTCTGTTTTCTAGTGGGTTCTTTTTTTTTTTTTTTTCAACATAGGGACTTTTTGTAGGGTAGTTTTCTAGTATTGCAGTTTGTTTGATGTTCAGGGACAAAGTTGAATTCATTAAGGTGAGTTAAAATTAGACTGATGCACATGCATCACACACGTGCCAATTCCTTAATTTATTTAGTTTTTTTGTGGTTTGAAAATAATTGCACTTTTTGTCCCAGTAACTATTCCTGTTAGATAAAAATTACATTCCGGACAGATGTAAAACTAAAAGCACATCAGTTATAAAGTTAAATATGAAAATTTCATTTCCACCATGATCTTAGGGAGACAGAAATGGTCTTCATCTTCGGTGTGCCATTGAAGGTTTAGATTAAGAATCTTTTGTGTGGGAAATTTTCTTCCACAGCAAAGTCTTGAGGTTGTTCAGAACGAGTGAATGCTCGATCTCCATTTGCTCTGTTAAACCTTTGAGTGCAATGCAAGCGTACAGCTGCTTCTCGAGCTCCTCGCTCACATCTGATGGTGCTCCCTTGAGGATGTAATCCTTGAGAGTTTCACAGGCTTTTGCCAGGTTTGGCCTGGTAACCTCAGGTGTGCAGCGGTGCTTGGTGAGGTCACAGGAAGTGAGGCAGTCTGTGCCGTAGAGGCAGTCCTCATCGTCATTACAATGTCGCTGCCGAATACCTTCTTGGAAGGTGGCTTCAGGAACAATGTTTCGAGCGTCTGTCAACTTAAAGTCGTGTCGTTCGTTGTAGCCAAAAGTAGCGGTGCTTACGTCACACATGAGGAAGCTGCCAGATGTTCCATGGAAAACATCCTCAACCAACTCCAGCAGCCCGATGGAGATCTTTGCCTTGTGTGGCCACGAGGGTGTAAACCACTGGTCAATGCTGCGGCGCAGACCTGAAGGAATCCATACCTCAATGATCCACGGCAACCTGACTCCATACAGGGGAGAGTAGGCCACCTTCTCCATCACATACAGATCTCCACAGAAGCCCAGTAACTTGGGCGTGTGCTCTCTGTTTTGCAGGAGTAAAGCTAAAAGGAACTCGTTGAGCTGTAGCAGAGCCCACGTGGAGCGAGCCTCTGGCAGTGAGATGTGCCCGTCGCTGTTTGCATCTGCAGAGGCCAGTACTTGGGTTGCCAGGGCCGCGAGGTTGGACTGATCTCCCACTTTAGCCTGTAAATAAATGGAAAGGGTTTTTAAAACACGTCAGGGCTTTGAATTTAGACTCACAAGTACAGTTGAACAAAAGCAAGTTGACCTTTAGGTGGTTGATGATCATCTCTCTGAACTTTTCCACTGAAGTTCCCTTGGTGGGCTGCTTGAAGGCAGCAGCCTCCTTCTTGGTCACCATCTCACTTCCCAGATCATGAGGGGACTCCTCCATCTGGCACTTAATGACTCCTTCTAAGTCACCCCAGTTTCCTGAATAAACCTAAAATGAAAAAGATTAGCCCAAGAGGCAAACTGGATTAATATCAAGTAAGTGTGAGGTGTTTATTTTATTTTCTTCTTTTGGGCACCAGTGGCATTTATTGACAGTGGAGGGTGATAAAGGGTCAAAGGCCGGGACTCGAACCTTGACCAACTGCGATGAAGACTGGATCCTCTGTATATGGGGTACCTGCTCAAGCCATTGACTATCTGGCACGTCTTAAGACTTTGATTTTTTTTTTTATTATTATTATTTTTCGTTAAAAGAACACAAACCTGGCTGTTTGGTTTGGCAGTGAAGCACTTTCGCAGGTAAAGTGTATCTTTCTCACAAAGGCTGCTGCATGCAGACCCATCAATGACTCCTTTTCTGTATTTGTCACACTGAAAACAAAAAAATGAATGCACATCACAAATGAAGAAAAATGACCACATTACAATTTATCTGGCTGGAAATGACACGTGGGAAGTAAAGCACTTACTATTGAATTTTTGCAATCAAGCCCTCGACAGAGTTCTGTGTAGGATGAGTACTCCACATACACAATCCAGCTTCCCACAAACACCGCCAGCCAGGAAAAAAACAGGTACTTCATGCGTAGGTAGGAGAATCTGGCCTGTTGGCAACATATTTTGAGGTGATGTTAGAATGAGCTTTAGTTTCAAAATTGACAGTGTTGTGGAATTATTTTAATAAACTTGGATACTTTACCAGGGTCTTTTAAAACATTTGGAGAGATTTTTTTTTTTTTTTTTTGGCACATTGAAATGGTATATCTGGTAAGGTGTTACTTGGTCATATTTGTGGCACAAAGTCTTGGTCTCTTCCATAAAGTAAAAAAATGATCCTTCTGTGGCTTTTGCATTTGTGCTTTCTAATACAGTAGTGACCTTAACAGTAAAGCTATTATTCTAATATACACTACATGCATATTAGAACATACTAGCAAGGACACAATCAATGACAAGTCTGTGAGAAGTTATTTGATAGTATAATTATTGTTAAAAATGTGTATGTACTATATATATGTGTGTAAAAAGGTGGGACTTCCAGACAGAAACAGCTCTGCTGGTGTTCTCCAGCGTCAGCCATTGTTGCCAGTTCTGGCATGGAGAAAATGGAAAGCAGAGCACTACTATGCTACAATACAAGGGAACAGCATCAAGCTAATGGTTTTAGGTATGCTGATGATAGCTGGGTTAAAATCCAAACTCCAAAAAAGTTTTTATTACTAAGCATATATGTGCAGATAGCTACTGTACAAATTGTACTTCATTAATGCAAATGCTCCATGCAAAATAATTCATAGTAAATGTTGTGTGATAGTGTAGGGAACATCTGACGTGACTTCACACATTATCTTGTTTTTTTGGACAGTGTTTATATCAATGATAGCATGCATCAAAATAGAGTACATGAGTGAAAATTTTTTTTTAGTTAACTTTCCTTTTCTTTAGATGACTCTTGCAATCAGTACTTGACAGTGATGGACTGTGTCATTTGCAGCTTTCATTCTGGAGGTAGTCTCTGACAAACTGTGCTCTGTGGGGGTGAGTGTTGTCTTTGAGGACCTTGGAGGAGTTTAGTCCCAGACTGGAGATGTGAGATGTTGCCACTGGATGCAGAATTTCATCCCGATGTCTCTTTGCATCAGGCATGAAAATCCCTCACCTTTCCAGCTAAATTTGCCGTTTTGAAGTCAAAAAGGGTGACCTACGTGAATAGTGTAGATCCGAGGAGTTTTCTTTTTTTATTTTTTTTTTTTTTGGGGGGGGGGGGGGGGAGGAGTTTTTCTTTTTTTATTTTTTTTTTTTTTTTTTTGGGGGGGGGGGGGGGGGGGGGGGGGTAGGAGTCGGGAGATTTTTTTTTAATTTTAATTATTCCTAAATTGCCCTTATAAGAAACTGAGCACTTCAGAAATCGCCCCTTTAAATGGCACTACCTCTGGAATTAACTCTTGTATAAAAAGCGTGATTTGCAACATTTGAATACAGATAGACTATCATTTCTACGGAAACTATGGGAGACTCAGTTTAAAACAATAATAGACAATGCATTATGGAAGGAAATCCTGCTTGTGCCTTGTATAATATCTATATGTAACAGATTCAGAGAAATGCAATACAATATTTTACAAAATGTTTATATATCTCCTTATATTGCAGCACGGTGGCTTAGTGGTTAGCACTGTTGCCTCACAGCTAGGAGGTTCCTGGTTCGAACCTCGGCAGGGGGGGGGTCCTGGATTGAACCTTGGGGCCTTTCTGTGTGGAGTTTGCATGTTCTCCCCGTGCTTGCGTGGGTTCTCTCCGGGTACTCCGGCTTCCTCCCACAGTCCAAAGACATGTATGTCAGGTTAATTGATAATTCCAAATTGCCCATAGGGTGTGCATGTGAGTGTGCATGTGAGTGTGAATGGTGTGTGTCTATATGTGTGGCCCTGCGATGGACTGGCGACCTGTCCAGGGTGGACCCCTGCCTTTCGCCCGTAGACAGCTGGGATAGGCTCCAGCAGATCCCCGTGACCCTTCAAGGATGAAACGGATCTCCTTATATGTACAGTAAACATACGGCAGGGGCCTCTCCAAACTGCCCAAAATGTAAGACTACTCTAGGGACAAGACTTCACTGCCTATGGGAATGCAAAAACATTCAACGGTTTTGGCAAACTGTATGTGTTGAGGTTAGTGTGATAATCAAGCAGCAATTACAGCCTACTCCAATATTATGTCTATTGGGGGGTATTCCTGAAACATTAAGATCCCATAAGAACACTGTACATTTTTTGCTTATGCTGGGCCGAAAGGCTGTTATGACAAAATGGGTAGGAGATGAACCTCCTTCAATAAGTCAATGGAAATCTTTGATAACTGACTATATTTCTCTGGAAAGACTAAGATTCAGCATCAATGGCTGGAACAATCTCTTTACAGCAAAGTTTGGCAAGGTGTTGGAGTACCTGAGAACTCAGAGGACTACTGCCTGAAATGTTAGACCTAATAAGGACTTTTGAGTTCATTGCTGTGAATGTATTCTGGATTTGCTACATATCTCAAATACTCTTTTTGTATACTGTGCTGGACTGTTATAAATTTGAAAATGTTCAATAAAAAGAATGTTCAAAAAAAAAAAAAAAAAAGCATGATTTGGCCTCAGTTGAACGCCTGAGAAGATAGCAGAGATCGTTCTTAAACGGCAGTCCAAAAGACATGCATGTTAGGTTAAGTGATCATTCCTCTCACTTGGAATTTCTTTCACTGGCAATTCACATCCTGCCCAGGGACTACAGTTGCAAATTAGCTAATCAGCTATAAACTGGCACATTTACAGAAATGTTCATCAATGTGCATTGTTCCTGGACAAAATAAAACTTGAAAACTTGATCGGCAGTCAAACCATAAACGACCAGAGCGTGTTTACTGGGAGGACATCACCTATCTGGGACTCTCAGATAAAAAACACACGGACACACACTCACACACACAACCAGTGTTCAGTGCTTTGGATTTCATAGTATCTACTTAAACTATAGTAAATATAGTTTTTGCTGTTATCAGACACACAGTTGAAAAATGTCAGGTACAAACTAAAACGATCAATTTACTGAAGTTGCAATTTCTTTCTTTTTTGCACTTTAAATGGATTTTACCTATTTGAGTTTTTTTTTTTTTCTTATTATTTATTACACAAAAAGACATTTTGAATTTTTTTTGTTTGTCAAAAAAACAAATGTTTTGTTGGACACAATATGTTTAAAAGTATGAAAACATTATAGTATATAGTTATAATTGCATAAATTGTCTATATTTTATGACTTTATATACTGTCTTGGTGCTAAATTTGCATAAAATGCTTAAAACGGAATTCTCAGAAATTAAAAACCGAAAAACACCAAAAATTTAAAAAATTTAAATGGAACTTGAGAAAAAATAAAACCCCACCGGCCCACAGTTCTCACCTTTTTAACCCCCGACCCATTTTCATGCCTCTGCATTGAGATTGCCTCCAATGATGACAAGTCTTGTTTCTCCAGTGAGGGAGATGCTACTCCACACCATCACACTGCCTCCACCAAAAGACGTTACTCTTTTGGTGGAGCAATCAGCAAAGTGGTCTTTTTGTCAGCCCCCCACCCCCAACCCCCACCCCAGAAAAAAAAAAAAAGTTGTTTGGGATTGACAAAGAAGATTTGGCAAATCCACCACTGAGGCCACTAAGTCTTAGTTCTGCTGCTCATTCCACAGATGCATGTTCCTTACAAATGTGGTACCATTTAAAAGGGAAATAAATAGGCTTTCCAATGGTATAACATTTATTGTTTTCATTTCCTTTGTATTCTATATTATCCTCTTGGTTTTAAAGAAAAAGAAGAGCATTTTTCTGGTATTACAAATGGACGATTTCTGAACATATTAAACCAAGGCATCTAGCCACTTGAGGGCAGTGTATTCCACTTAAAATGTCACATTAACATATGATGTTATGAAGATATGAAAGACAGACATAGCAGCAGTGACAGCAAATAATTTACATATGGTGGAGGTGTGGAAAAATTTGTATTTACAGTTTCTGGTCAGGCTGACAAATTTTGAGTCTGTTCTGACTTCCACCTACTTTTTAAGACAAATATCAGGCTCTAAAATGTTCCATCATGTACAGCAGTTGGTTGGACACAGTATCGCTGTGGTCTTTGGGGCAATAACTATAGTGAAATCAACACTCATCAGGACTTTAAAACCAGAAACCTGAAAGATTTAGATCTGAGAGTAAGTGCGGTTTCCTATGTTTGTCATTGGCTCACTTTACTGGTTTCATATTACACATGTTCATTTAATCCATTTTTAAAAATGGATTATGGATGTTTTTCAGCAACGTTATTTATTAAAGTTAAAGTGAATAAAAAATAGTTTTGTGCATTTACAGAATTGTCATTTAACTATGCAGCTGACATACAACAATAACAACATATTTATGTAGGACCTTTCTAATCCAGAAACCACTCAAAGCGCTTTTGCAATGCAAAGCAACTTTCTCTCACTGTCTCTCTTATGCACACATTTTATTAGATGGAATGATCCCTATATTATTATCCCTATAATCACTCCTGTTATTCCTATAGTTACTCTTATAAATTAAATTAGATTAATAGTACAAGCAGCCATGGGGAAATTGAAGCTACCCGAGAACCAAGAAAATGCTGCTATTATTCGCTAGGTAGCAGCACCAGTCGTAACGCCTTGGATTTGGGTTTTTTTTCTAGATATGTCCACGTCTGGTCAAGAAAGCAACAAGGTTAAATAAGCAACACATATTCATTTTCACATTATTTTCTACCTTACAATAAACATGGTGGGTTACTACAAAATGGGGAAAAAATGTCAACATGCTGAATCTCACAAGGAATTGCAAGCCATGTTCCCGTCATTGCGACAAGGAAAAAACCACCACTGACATGACAACTACATGAGTGCTGATCCTGTCTATTTAGCCTGGAATCACACGGGGAAGACCGGAAAGACACGGGTCTGCAAAGCCCCGGCTGAGTGTAAGTGCTGCCCCCTCATGCTCCACGGTACTCAGGCTGCCTCTGTCTAGTAATGCCAGTCCGCCTAAACAGCACGGTTTTGGACTGTGGGAGGAAACTGGAGTACCTGGAGGAAGAGAGAACATGCAAACTCTACACAGAAAGGCCCATCTGGACCAAGATCCAACTGAACCTTCTTGCTGTGGAGTGAGAGTCCTAACCACAGCACTACTGTGCTGCCTGGAGCAGCAGCTGCAGTAGGAACCAGCAACACCACGGTAGAACCTGCAGGAGGAGAAGGAGAGACACTACGGAAGACACACAGTGTTAATGCTATTAAATGATCCAGGAAAATCTCAAACTGTGAAAAAGAGAGACAGGGTGAAGATACTTGGTGTTTCATGGGAGCACTGGTCAGAGAACAGACCCCTGCAATACTCTGCAACTGACCCTAATTCAACTGGAACAATTATATTTACATTAACAAACGAATCAATGCCACAAATAAGACTTTAACCATTTTAATTCTTTTAATTTCCTTCCTCTAGTTCCAACAACATGCTCCAATCTACTAATAAGAATCTTGTGGTCAATAGTGTCAAATACTGCGCTGAGATCAAAGACAGATTCACTGTCAGAAACCATAAGAAGGTCATTTGTGACTTTGACCAAAGCAGTTTCTGTTCTGTGATAAGATCTGAATCCTGATTGAAGCTCATCATTTATATCGTTTCTATAAAGAGTCATTTCACTGATTTGCAACAATTTTCTCGAGAATTTTGGAAATAAGAGTAAGGTTGGAAATAAGCCTGAAGCTGGCTACGCCATCAGGATCCAAAGATGTCTTTTTAAGTAGAGAATTCATTACTGCAATTATAATAATAATAATAATATTATTATTATTATTATTGTTATAATTATTACTGCAATTATTGCCCTTGGTGGATATCCAGTTTAAATGAATGCATTGACAAGATCCAAGATTACAGAACCAATTAAGGGAAGAACTTCTTTAAACAGTTTAGATATAGAACAGAATCCAGTGAGCACATAGATGGCTTTGAGTGAGATACAACTGAGGTTAACTCACAAATATCAGTGGGAGAGAAGCAATCTAGGTAAGAACTGGTACAGCTGATTCCAATGTTGCCGTGCTGTATAATGTAATCCTGCAGTTGGAAGATGATACATTTGGTTTCTAATATTTACAATTGAATTAATAAATAAATTCACAAATCATCATCATCACCAGTTAAGTGTAACAGAAAGGAATTATACCAGGGTGCAAACTTTCTAGGATTAACTACCTTCCTTTTCAGTGTGGCAGGAGAATGAAAGGTTGAACGCAGGAATTGTGTTGAGCTTTCGGTATCAGTACATGAAGGAGTAAGACTTTTAAGCCTGTCTACAGCTGTATTAATATGTGGCAGGTGCTTAAATAGAGCTAAAATTTTCCCCTTGTATTTAATGACAGCACTGTCAGACAGGTCTCTTTTGTAACATATTCTTTTATTACATATTACATCATTATTACAAGTAAACTGAAATGAAATTAAATTGATTGCAACACTGAGTGGGTAAGAAAACAGTGTCCTTATCTGGTTCCTCTGTATTATAGAGAGCTTCGTATTGGACCTTTACCATCCCTGACAGTTTAATGATATTACAAGTAAAGAATCCAGGACATGCTGTTCTGTTATTAAGCAGCCCCTGACGCAGAACTATCGAGGCAGAGAGAAGATTTGAGCTGATCATAGGCAGCACATTACTGTTCTGACACTCATTCTTTTGCAGCCTGTGCACCATTCATCCATTATGTATGATTATAAAGCCATCCCCTAGAGTACATGTGTCAAACTCAAGGCCCGCGGGCCACATCTGGCCCACGAGATCACTTTACATTATCGTTATTAATGGCCCATTGATATGAATCGCTGATGACACAATACTGCACACAACTACAGATCCCAAAATGCAACGCTTCAGTGGCCTAGTCTAGTTTCAAGCTTCATCCGTGGAGTGGACTCCAATTTGCGCGTAACAGTGGAAGTAATGGAGATTCAATCGATGCACGGGACAACGACTGGAAAAGACATTTTTGAAAACGTATATGAAAGTGTAACAGACATGAAACTGCCCTGAGACAAACTTATTGGACTGACAACAGATGGAGCAGTGGCTATGAGCAGTAAAAAAAAGTGAACTAGTGGAGGATGAAAAAGAGTTCTGAGTTGCTTCACAACCCATTTGTGGAAACTGCACCTGTGCAGATTCAGATGGAAGTGATTGAGCTGCAGCGTAATGGGCCACTGAAGGCAAAGTACGACACTGCAGGGCACAGTTCATTCACTCCATCCCTGCAGCGATGCCCCAGCTCCGTCTCCATGCGGCCCGAACCTTGTGCATGTTAGGTAGCACATATCTGTGTGAGAAACTCTACTCAGTGATGAAGATTAACAAAACAGCACATAGGAGTCGTGTCACTGATGAGCACCTGCAGTCCATCCTGAGAATCTCCACATCACAGGACTTCACACCAAACATAATCCAACTTGTTAGCAGAAAAAGATACCTGGTGTCCAGCTGCGATCAGATGTCATAAGAGCAAAGAAAACTGAATGATTTGAATTGTTATTCCTGAAAAGAACACATTTTATGTATATTTCCAGGTTTTCTAGCAAGTTCATATTTCTAACTTGTATAATTTTTGACAGGAGATATTTTTAAGAAGAGCAAAATCTTTTGGGATATTTAAAAGTTTATTTTTTTTTTTATATACATTGACATAGGAGCAAAGGAATTTTAATGTTATTTTAATGTTAAGTTGCTCATATTTCTAACTTGTATCATTTAACAAAATATTTTTATGGAGAGCAAAATATTAAATATAAGTTATTTAGGGTTTAAGTTTATTACAGAATAATATTTCTGTCTGTTTTTACTCATATTTATGTTCCAAAAACATTTCGTTTTAGTGTGTTCAATAAATGTTTACCCTGTTCGGCCCGCTAACTGAAGTGCGTTTTGAATTTTGGCCCCCTGTGCAATTAAGTTTAACATCCCTGCCCTAGAGGTTGGCTTTTAAATGGCTGCTGTACAGAGCAAAGAAAGATCTGAAAAAAGAGGAAGAAACAGTGGATAGGGCTACTTATTAGTCATTTGTCTAATACCAGTGAGAGGGAGGAAAATAACTCTTAAGTTATGCAAATCAATTCTATAGAGCACCTTATACACTCTGATGGAAGAACAATATCAGACTGTGAGCATGACCACTGCTGATCTGACTCACTGCAGATCAGACAGCACACATCCAACGCTTGAAAAGTATTGCTCACTTGATAATGCAACAGAAACAAAAGCATTGTTAACTATAATGTATCAACAAGCACCTGATACTACACTACTAGTTTTCAAGTAGTATGACAGTCAAATGCATCCATGTTGAAATTCTGAAAATTTAGATACTTGCTTCTATCCGAACCAACAAGTCTGGAGTGAAATGTGGAAAAGATCACAGGACTGTAAAAAAAAAAAGAGACTACTTTGGATTGCATTCAGAATTAGTTGTATTACAGCCAGCAACATGTCAAAGGCTGGCTGATTGTGTAACTTATCAGAGATCAAGAATAAACATTTAAAATGATCCACACTCAAATATACAGTGACTTGCAGTGATACAGTGATTGCTGGGTAGATTAGTGGTTTAAGCAGGTGGCCCATGTGACACACACACACACACACACACACACACACACACACACACACACACACACACAGATATATATATATATATATATATATATATATATATATATATATATATATATATATATATATATAATATATAAATGGATGGAGGATTACATGGATGTCAAACAAGTACAAGTTTTAGATTTATATACCTCTGACATATCACTGTCCTGTCAATTGTTTTATTCCCATGTATCTCAGTTTGAGATGTTTGAGGCTTACAGTAACACCTACACCTGAATTACAAACATTTAAGATAAAATAATTAATAAAATCACTATATAAGTCAGACTCTGTTTTATATTATGGAGCCCCGTTTGGGTCATTTCTATTATTATGAAATACAGGCATTTATTATTATGAAATACGTATCCATTATTATGAAATGTTTCCCATTATTATGAAATACATGTTTATTATTATGAAATATTTCCCATTATTATGAAATACATGTTTATTATTATGAAATATTTCCCATTATTATGAAATATATGTGTATTATTATGAAATATTTCCCATTATTATGAAAAAAATGTAATTATTATGAAATATATTTTTATTATTATTTAATCTTAGTTTAATGCATAATAGTTTATTTCAGAATGTCTTTTTTTTTATCTAAGAATTAGTTTTTACATAACGGCTTCGTTTTTCATAAGAACGAGCTTTTACATAATAATGACATTTTGCCAGTGGGCGGGACCAGTGGTTGACCTGCGTGCTCATTGGCTGATCCTTCTTCATGCAGTTGGTGGGGGACTCACATCGAGCCTGTTGGCTACCTCTGGGAGTAAGTCAGAAAAGGATCTTTCTCCTGTCGCCATGCCGTCAAAATCAAGTTGACATCGACTGAGAAACGTAGCCCGAAATGTAGGGAAAACATGATTCTTATGAAAAACGAAGCCATTATGTAAAAACTCATTCTTAGATAAAAAATACATTCTGAAATAAACTATTATGCATTAAACTAAGATTAAATAATAATAAAAATGTATTTCATAATAATAACATTTTTTCATAATAATGGGAAATATTTCATAATAATACACATATATTTCATAATAATGGGAAATATTTCATAATAATACACATGTATTTCATAATAATGGGAAACATTTCATAATAATGGATACGTATTTCATAATAATAAATGCCTGTATTTCATAATAATAGACTAATTTATTCATTGAATTATGACCCAAATGGGGCTCCATATTATATATCCTCACAAGGATTACTGAATGACATGTCTTAAGTTGGCGCTGGCTGGGGTGGCCTAGAAAACTGAGTGATGCTTGCAGTTGTCCCTTGAGAGAGGCTGCCTCCCTTCTTTTACAGCGCTTAACACTTTTTGTCTTTAAAGTGTGTGTGTGTACAAACAGAAAGTGTCCTTGAATTATCGAAACAAACTGCTTCAGCTGAATGTCTCAAGTTAGAGAAATTGTCATTTACAAAAGCATAAAGAGGAGAGGGAATAATTTGTGCTTTTACTTATGCAGAATTGCCCACTTGCATAATTTCAGTCACATCAAATTGTTACATAATGTTCTTCAAAGATTTGATTTGTAGCCTACAATCAAGGCAAGCTTGTGACTCCATAATTAATTTAAGTGGAAAGTGAACAGCAAAGCAGCTCACAAGCGACTTCAAATCAAAACTATGGACCCAGTAAATTACTTTAGGCATATAAGGTGACGTTAAAGTTTCGCAGCTGGAACTGCCTCTGATGATGTACCAGCAAAATGCACCATGGAAACGGTTGCCTGGCAACGCGAATAAGGGCGATGGTTGATTCACGTCGAGCCATCGAGCATCAAGTGACTAAACGAATCATCCCCAGAAACCAGCTAATTACTGGTAATTAGCAAGCTATTCTGCTAATTACATAATAACATAAGAAGGGTGTCAAATGATCCCACAAATGCCTCTGTAACCAGTTACACCACCGCGTATTTACCTGTAACAGACGCAAACACGAGCTTCCTCGGTAGATTTTCACTGTAGGCGCTACACCTGGGTGAGGAGAGTTTCCCCAGAAGCTTACCTGGTGGGGGAGCAGAGGTTTCCTGAAGAACCTCCATGGAACCAGACCTCCTGCCATGGTAAATACACACCATCTCACGACGGCTGCTGACGGAATAAACGCGCCGTGCGCTCCGCTTCAATATGAGACAACCTACTGAGCTGACGGTGGACGTTTCCAAATATATAAAAACACAATGGTTACGGTTGGCGGCACCGTGCACGTGCGTTCAGACGCAGGTGGTAGCCGACTGGACTGCACTGCTCGAGCACCGAGAGTGAGTGGACCCAATTGTATTTGCTATGGTTCATTATTATTATTATTATTACACTCTAAAAAATACTGGGTTTCTCAACCCAACCACTGGGTTAAAGTGGTTGGGTATTTTCATTAAGTTAATTTAACCAGGGGCGATTCTAGGGTCAGAGTTTTAGGGGTGCTGAGCACCCGATGAGCCCCACCACAACCCACAACCCCACCTTTTTTCACACAAACCAAAAAACGTTTATTGAAAAATAATTTTGGATAATCATTATGACATTTATGAGAGAAGAGCATAATCTTTCGGGGGGAAAAACTGACTGGAAAACATGCAAATCTTTGAAAATTTCAATGAAATCTGAAATGCTAACTGAGGTAACGCGCTAACAGGTATAGGTCAACAAGAAGAGAAGTAACGTTAGTGAGAAGAGGACGATACCATTAGGCGGGGTCGTTTTCACTTTCTTTCTTAAAATATAAACTTAAACCACAAACTATGGATTAAGTTTTGGACATTATCTAAGTCTGTCAAATACGAACTAAAATTTTAGAATAACAACATTTCTTACTCCAGGGTATTGGGGTGCTGAATTTCAATTTAGAAGTGCTAGAAGCACCCCTAAAAACGGGCTAGCCTCGCCCATGAATTTAACCACTGCTGGGTTGTTTAATCTGACCCAACTGTTGGGTTATTAGTTGGGTCGTTTTTTTTTTTTTTTTTAATCATACCAGGCTACAGTAACCCAACCCCTGGGTCAATTTAACCCCATCTGAGTTATTTAAGATTTAAAAAGCATCAACTTCCTTTAAGCAGCCATTTCACAACCAGGGCGGCGCTGGGGGGTAGCTTGCAGTTGCTATAGCAACCCCAAAATATGGCTAAGCAACCTCAAAGCAACCCCAAGAATGGAGACTATTAAAAATGAAAAACTCTTAATTGTGTTAAATAAAATAAAAATGGTGACAATTTAATTTAAAATTAATTTCATGAGTTTTTGTTTTAAATTAAAATAAAAGGAAGACAATTAAAAACGATGAGAGAGAGAGCTGGCCTGCAGGGGTCACGCGAAGTCAGCTTGGGAAAAAAAAACCCCGGCCCGTTAGAAAAGTGACATCAAAATGGAGCGCTATCTGCTGAAGCGGCATCACTATATGGTTAAATTATAATAACGAACCTCAAATTGATTTTTTTTATCTGTTTCATGGCATGCGCGCTAGTTTCAGCTAGCGCTGATTAGAATGAGTAGGCCGGTAATGACATACATGTTTAGTTTTTTTCCATATTTATGCTATTTAATTGGTATTGCAGTAAATTGTCCAGCAACTCCATACAATTGTTTAGCAACCACTAAGCAACTGCAATAAAAAATGTTTTGCTGCCGCCACTGTTCACAACTGACAAAGGGGCTGGATCCAGAAGACACAACGAGCAAGGTTTGCTTCTCCTCATTTTTATCTTTACTAAAATTGTTTTGCTTATTAGTTGTGGCAATAACTCTATAGTAGTGCTGAAGCTTGCAGTAATTATTCACACAGCACTGTAGACCACTATAGCAGACCAGTTGTCTTTATGTGAAGATTACTGCTAGGAAGCGCACACACGCACGTGCACACGTAATTGCGCAGTAAATGAGTAATTGTGGTGACGACAGACAGCAGAATCTCTGTAAATCTGATGATGACTCCAGGTCCAGGTCTTTATACAATCTCTGATCCAGGTCCATGACCATGCCATTAAGCAATTGACCTTTGGGTAAGCACCGCCCCCTTCCTAGTTACTGTTGCTAGGTTGGACAAACTTGCTGCTCCTGCATTAAGGACTGTGTTAATTCGCTATATTTCCGATGTGTATCATTAGTGTTAATATTATACTATAATAACGCCATGGTAAAATATTGCTGCTGGGGACCTGCAACAGTGACTCGAGGTGTCCAGAACATTTGGAGGGGGGTATTTTTATTCTCTTTCCCAAGCCGAAACAAACACTGGAAAAATGCAGCTGTAGGTTAAGTTGTGTCTGTCCACACGAGCAACTGAACATAGGGAAAGTTACAAAACACACCTACATTCACTCCACGGTAAGTTTACTTTGTTTATTAGATGATTGATTTAACCTCCGTTTAGTAAAGGTAATAATATGATTTAGCGGCAAGGAGGGTGATAAGTTCTCATCATCATCTAATAATCATCTAATTAACCCAACATTGTTGGGTACAATCAACCCACTGTTTGGGTTGAATCAATAACCCAACT
Organism: Hirundichthys speculiger; assembly: GCA_018398805.1. NCBI lineage: Eukaryota > Metazoa > Chordata > Actinopteri > Beloniformes > Exocoetidae > Hirundichthys > Hirundichthys speculiger. The sequence goes on along the minus strand of JAGFBZ010000973.1, from coordinate 333,689 downwards.
AGGTTAGGTTGTTGGTTCAACCCAGTCCACTGGATTAAAACAACCCAAGGTTTGGTGAGACCAATAGTGACCCAGGGGTTGGGTTAAAGTTGGGTTATTTTTTAACCCAGTGTTTTTTAGTGTGTATTATCCTAAATGAATCGCTTTTTGGGGGCCTTATTATGCTCGAAAACTAATGAAATTTTGCACACATGAGTTGTGCGTGAAAATGATGTATTTTATGGGTTTCGGCCATGGACATAAAAAAAGGGGCTTAATAGCGCCACCTATTTTCAGTTTATCAACGAGCCCTACATAGATGAAAGTGACTTATGTGCCTAATGTATCAGCCTCAAAGTTACTAGATAGTGTCATGGTCTCTGACGGCCATTTTTGGTTTTTCCTTGTTCTGTGTTAAGTTGATGTCAATCCCTGTCTTTTGTGTCACCTGTTTCCTGTTTTACTTTGAAGGTCTGTCTTGCCTCCATTGTTTTCAGCTTTGCTTCCTTCCCTCTTGTTATCCTGATTGTCTGCACCTGCCTCTCATTGGGTTCCCTGTGTATTTAAGTCTTGTCATCACCCCTGTCTGTGCTGGTCCGTTGTCTCGTGTCCTGTAAGTACTCTGTTGGTTTTTGGTCACTTGTTTTTCCTCCATATTTCCCTGTCTGGATACCTGGATAACTTTTGGATCTTTTTAGTTTTCTTGGACTTTTTTGTTTTTGTCAAATAAATACTTTTCTTTTTTTAAACTCCTGTGCCTGGGTCCTCCATTCTGCCTCAAAACCTTGACAGAACGAACCAGCCACTATGGACCCAGAAGGAAGGGAGCTGATCTCCCTGCTGGCTTTTTTCAGCTGGGAGGCGGCCAAAAATGCCCCCCATGTGAAGGATATTGGGAAGGAGGAAGTTTCCCCATTCAGGGGCACTCGTTTTTGCTCTGGGGGGGGCCCAAGAGTCTCCAGTGGGTGACTGGAGTGCGAGGTTTGACCTGGCCTACTTCCTGGCAGAGCCTGACTCCGATACGGCAGAGAGGACACCACGAAAGAGGCGAGTCAGGCGCTCATGGTCCGGGGCAACCCCACAGGCTGCCGATCCTAGTGGTGCTCCTGCTGCTGAGGCTGTCCGGCAGGACACTCCACCTCTGGCTCCCGTCTTGGTCGATGTCCCAGAGAACAGAGCACCATCTGCCCCAGCCCCCGTGGACATCCGGGAGGACGTCCCTGAAGGGGTCATTTGACGTGAGTCGGTGGCTTTGTCTATATGACCTCCTCCTGAGGTACTTGACCCTCCAGCCCCAGCTCCTTCACTTGCCGAGATATGGACTATATACGGCAACCTAAAGATTATGAGGGAAGAGCTGGTGGTCCTTATCCCCGGTTCCAAGATGGTCGACGCGCCTCGCCCGATCCCGTTTCAGAGGCGGTCGACGCTTGCTCTCTCGTTTCTGAGGTGGTCAACGCTTGCTCTCTCGTTTCTGAGGTGGTCAACGCACCTCAGCCCGGTCTCGTTTCTGAGGTGGTCAACGCATCTCAGCCCGGTCTCGTTTCTGAGGTGGTCAACGCACCTCAGCCCGGTCTCGTTTCTGAGGTGGTCAACGCACCTCAGCCTGGTCTCCTTTCCGAGGTGGCCGACACACCTCAGCCCGATCCGGTGTTGGTCAGCGCACCTCAGCCCGGTCTCGTTTCCGAGGTGGTAGACACACACTCGCCCGGCCTCGTTTCAGAGGTGGTCGACCCACACTCTCCCGATCTCGTTTTCGAGGTGGTCAACACACCTCAGCCTGATCTTCTTTCCGAGGTGGTCGACGCATGCTCACCCGTTACCGTCTCAAAGGTGGTCAACGCAAGCTCTTCTGATCTTGTTTCCAAGGCGGTCGACGCATCTCAGCCCGATTCGGTGGTGGTCGACGCTCCTCAGCCCGGTCTTGTTTCCGAGGTGGTCGACGAACACTCGCCCAGTCTCGTTTCCGAGGTGGTCGACGCACGCTTACCCGTTCCCGTTCCAGAGGTGGTTGAATCACGCTCTCCCGATCTTGTTTCTTTTTTTTTTTGAAAACTTTATTTATAATTTTTCAGTTTTATATAACATACAAAAATTGCATGAATGAAAGTGTCAAAAATATCAGGACACACTAACAAACTGTGCTAAACAGTGGCATGCAGAGCAAACGTTGTAGAAAGAAAATTTGGATAAAGCATGACAGATGAAAAAATTAATACAACCATATTGACTCAGTAACATAAACCAAGTGAAAAGAAAAATACATCCCCCAGAAAAAAAAAAAAAAAAAAAAAAAAGAAAGAGAGCTGCAGTTAACACATGATAATGGTATTGTTGGGCAGATTTACTGGTAGTCGAAACAAGCAATATAAAAAATCAAACCCTGGCAAACGGTAGTGTCTTGACATACTCCACAAAGGGTGACCATGTCTTATAGTATCTTTTTTGACAGCCCTGTAAGCTATATCTTAAGTTCTCCATCTGTAAACACATCATGACTTCTCTCACCCACTGGATAAAAGATGGAGGCTGCGTGTCTTTCCATTTTAAGAGTATTAACCTTCGGGCCAAAAGAGATGAAAAGGCAACTGCATTTGCCTGGTGTGAAGTTATGCCATGCTGGATTGGGAGAACACCAAACAGTGCCGTTATTGGATTAGGATCTATTGTTTTATTGCAAACAAAAGAGAAGGCTTCAAAAATTGAGTTCCAGAGCCTGTTTAAGGCACTACAGGACCAAAACATGTGACTTATAGTGGCAAGAGATAGTCCGCATCTCGGACACCCATCATCAGAGGTGTTATATATATTTGCCAATTTAGCTTTAGTTAGATAGGAACGATGAAAGACTTTGAACTGTATTAAGCAGTGCCGTATACAGATGGATGTTGAATGAATGCGGCGGATACTAAGATCCCATACATCATCTGAGATCTTTAGGTTCAAGTCCAGTTCCCACAGGCCTTTAAGTTTGTCCAGAGATTCAGGTCTTATGCGGTGTAATAAGTTGTATACTTTAGAGATCTGTCCTCTGGTAAAAGGTAAAGGGCGCAGACAGTCCTCAAGAGGGCAAGAAGGAGGTAGAGTTGGATAAGTTCTGAAGTGTTTCACTGCAAAGCTACGGGCCTGTAAGTACCTAAAGAAATGAGTTGTAGGAATATCAAAATCTTTAGTTAGCTTTTCAAATGATAAAAATGACCCTTTAACAAATAGATCAGAGAAAAATACAATTCCCCTGTCATACCATCCTTTAAAACCAGAATCACTCAAAGCTGGTAAAAAAAAGTGGGTTTGATATGATAGGGGAACAAGCAAGGGACTGTTTAGAGCCAAAATTCCGACGACATTGAAACCAAATATTAAGAGAGTTCTTCACCACGGGGTTCTTAAAACTTACTTTAGTGGTAATTGGTAAAGCAGAGGAGATCATTGCAATTGGGGATACAGGCAGGTTAGAATTTAGTTCCATAGTGGACCAGAGAGGGCCAGTGCCCTCTTTAAACGCACGAATCCAAATGGATAATTTCACAATATTGGCGTGTTGTGGAAAAAAAAAAGATCCGATCTTGATGAGAAAATCAGAATCGAATTTATTACAGAGAAAGAGGACAGACATACAAAAACTTGTGCACAAGGAGAGCGATCAGCCACCACTCCGCAGAGTGCCGGCTGATGACTCTCCAGATACAAAGATTAGGCTGATCTTTATACACCAAGACAGCAAGGTGTTACAGATTTGCATACAGAGTGTAGACACAGTAGGTGGTGGTCAAAGCAAAAAGACATTTGTCTCAAGACAGACTGATTGAGTTTAGCAATGTTATACAGAGGCATTTGTTTAAACAGACTGATTGAGTTTAGGGATGTCATACAGAGGCATTTGTTGAGAACAGACTGATTGAGTTTAGCAATGTTAAAACAGTTCCTTGATCAAGAAGTTATTTAGTTGGTGCTAATTGAATTTAGGAAGTCACAGCTGACCCCTGCCGTGTCTCCTAGATCAATGAGCCACAGCCGACCCCCATGCTTGCCTTTTGTCAGACATTTGGTCTCGTGTGACACAGACAAATCACTTTTAAACATATTGTTAGATGACAAAATTACAAGATGAAATAAACCAAATAAAATTTCCACCACAATTTCTCTCTTTTGATTATAATGAAACATTGATATGTTTTATATTAATCACACAATAACATCCATTAACTGTAACATTAGGTCACCAAATTCACTGAGATTCAGTGATCACCATCATAAACATGACTGAAAACAGAAACAATGTTCGACTTATGAATATGGACAATAATATTCAGTGTTGGAAAACGGACGATCACACAAAGGAGTCGTTGTCAGAGTCATTCTGATGAATTGTCATAATATCCAGGCGATGAGGGAGGATTAGAAATAGAGTCCATGGGATTTGTTTGGGAACATGGGGTATACAGATCCAAAACTGGATGGGAATCATCTTAGACAGTTCTTGACTAAGGGAATAATGCAGCATGAAAGAACAACAATGATGACCGAGGTCATAATCCGCAGCAGGGGAGACCTTTTAGCTGTTACCAGCTAGCAATGAAAGCCAGCCAGAGGAGGACACATGGTCCGTAAGCAGAGTCCTTTTTGGGAAACCACATAGTCCTTGGTGAATTTGTCCAGCTTGTAGTTCAGTTTCCAGGCACAACATGAGTTTTTTCCATCAAGGGGAAAAAAGTGTTTGACCAGAGTTTCCTGTCAGGTGGGACATCCGAGCCCCAGATTGAATCATGTGGGTCAGTTGGAGAGCAGCGATGGCGGGGTGTGTCATGAGCTGACACCACATAAAGGTGCTGCAGTGTGAGATCTTTTGTCATGCAGCAATCTTGAATGACCGCCTGACCCCCAGGAAACAGGCCAAATGACGAGTAATCCAAATCAAGGGCATTTTGAGCCAAATAGTCCACAACCTGTCAGTCCAACAGGTTGCCATTGTCCGTGTCTGAGCCAATGTCACTCACCAAGCAGAACAAAGCACCCATGTTGGAGCATGTAGCTCGGAGTGCTGCCATAGGCCTGATCAGCACTCATCCCTTCAACTGAGGTGTCCACTCAGTTGGTGAGGACATGACTTTCGCCTGGTGATAGGTGGAGTAGAGCGTCTACTCTGATGCTGGGTGATTTATAGCCGGAGGGAGGTCACCAGTGGATTCTGGCACCTTTTGCATTTGGCTAGCATGGGTCCAAGTGGCTCTCTCAGCAACTGTTACTGCTGTATGGGTGACTCGTGAGCAGGGGTGTCTGCTGGTCTCAGGAAGAGCTGCTTCTACCTGCTGAGCCATCTGGTTGTCGGGGGATGAGAAGTCTTTCTGGATCAGGAAAGGCCTAACGTGGGAGCTGTTTGAGGGGGGGGGGGGTCCATCTAATAAGGTCTGGAGGCTGTAGACCTTCTCCATGGATAAAAGAAGATAAAGGGGCTTCAAGCACAGAGAAGTTTAGTACAAAATCACAATAGGAATAACAACAGGGTCACAGTTTGTTTTGTTTTTTAGACTAACATATTTACTCTGGGCTTAGAGATCTGAGGGGATGTCCCGTAAGGAGGGGGGATGGCTGCTGGAAAACACAAACTTTGAAATCAGGACTGGCTTTCAGTCCTGACAGTTTTAAAAAAAAAAAAATCTAGGTCGCATCACTGTAAATTGCTTTGGCCAAAAGCAAATGAGTAAAAAAAAAAAAAAAAGGGGGGGGGGGGGGGGGGGGGGGGTATCAGTGTGGGAAACAACTGTCTCTGTTCTGGGGTTTAGTGAGACAGACAAAGCACAGGACATACATACAACACTTAAGGTACCAAAAAATACATATATATATATATATATATATATATATATATATATATATATATATACTCACACACACACACACACACATATATATATATATGTATTGTTGCGCATGCGCAGGGGTTAGAGATGCGGAATAGCATCAGAATCAACAATAAAGATACATTCACTCCTTAAAAAAAAACAAAGCGCTATGTTTCACATTCTTCCAAATCTTTTACACAAATCTTTCAGTCAATTTCTCATTCAGTCTTTCCAACTCATTCAAACTCGACGAACCCATATTTCTGAGTCCAGACATTCAACACTCTCACGGCCGTTTCTTTCTCTCACCTATTTCACATTGGAACTCTGAGGAACAGGAAAGAGGTTTGGATTTATCAGAACTCATTTCTTTATGAGTCAGTATGCATACTCTTGCTAAGATTGCAAACGTCTTTGCAAAATCTGTTTGCCTGCCCCAAACACTTAAAGCCTAACCTTCTGAGTACTTACAGAAGGAGCGTTTCAGAACAGATCTCAGAAACTTAACCAGTCGCAGTCACTCCTGCAGACTAAACTTCCCCAAATGCTATGGAGAATGCTGAACCACCTCAGATCTGAACCTTTTCGAGACCAAATGTGTTTTTGAAAATGAATTTCTCACCAGATCAGATTGTAGGACTTAAGTTCGTTGGATCCCAGCGTTGGCAGTCAGGACACAGTGAGTCAGCTCCCATCTCAACAGCACTTTTGAGGTTCTTGGTCTCTAGTCACTCCGTCCAGACGGCCAAGCGAGGGACCCTACTTTTGCAGCGCCAAATTGTTGTGGAAAAAAAAAGATCCGATCTTGATGAGAAAATCAGAATAGAATTTATTACAGAGAAAGAGGACAGACATACAAAAACTTGTGCACAAGGAGAGCGATCAGCCACCACTCCGCAGAGTGCCGGCTGATGACTCTCCAGATACAAAGATTAGGCTGATCTTTATACACCAAGACAGCAAGGTGTTACAGATTTGCATACAGAGTGTAGACACAGTAGGTGATGGTCAAAGCAAAAAGACATTTGTCTCAAGACAGACTGATTGAGTTTAGCAATGTTATACAGAGGCATTTGTTTAAACAGACTGATTGAGTTTAGGGATGTCATACAGAGGCATTTGTTGAGAACAGACTGATTGAGTTTAGCAATGTTAAAACAGTTCCTTGATCAAGAAGTTATTTAGTTGGTGCTAATTGAATTTAGGAAGTCACAGCTGACCCCTGCCGTGTCTCCTAGATCAATGAGCCACAGCCGACCCCCATGCTTGCCTTTTGTCAGACATTTGGTCTCGTGTGACACAGACAAATCACTTTTAACATATTGTTAGATGACAAAATTACAAGATGAAATAAACCAAATAAAATTTCCACCACAGGCGGACCAGTAGTAATACATGAAATTGGGTAGGGCTAATCCTCCCTCAGCCTTAGAACATTGCAATCGAGATTCACGGATTCTTGGGACTTTCTTATCCCAGATGAAGGAAGCTACAATTTTATCTAGCTTGTTAAAAAATGTTTTGGGTAGGAAAAGGGGTATCATTTGGAATAGATACATAAATCTGGGCAAAACAGTCATTTTAATTGCGTTAACTCGTCCAGCAAGGGAGATAGGTAGCATTGACCAGCGCGTCAGGTCTGACTTGATTTTATCTAGAAGGGGGGCAAAGTTATACTTAAAAAGGTCTTTAAAAGTACTAGAGATTTGGATGCCCAGATAGGTAAATGAAGAATGCTCTATTTTGAATGGAGAATTTGAATAGTCCAAATCTTTGGCCAGTTGGTTAATGGGAAAGAGAACACTTTTACCTAAATTCAATTTGTACCCGGATAGATGTCCAAAGGAACCAAGGAGTTCTAATGCTCTGGGAATGGATGTCTCAGGGTCCGAAATGTACAAGAGAAGATCATCTGCGTATAGCGATGTTTTGTGAATGGAGTCCCCCCGACAAATCCCCTTAATCTCTGGTTCAGCTCTCAATGCCACCGCTAGGGGTTCTATTGCGAGATTGAACAGTAAGGGACTCAAGGGGCATCCCTGACGAATGCCTCTATGCAACGAGAAGTAATCCGAAGTGGTATTGTTGGTGCGAACAGAAGACATCGGAGATGAGTACAGAATCTTAATCCATGATGTAAAATTGGAGCCAAAGCCAAATTTATTTAAAACCGTAGTCAAATAAGGCCATTCAACACAATCGAACGCCTTTTCGGCATCGAGTGAAGCTACTATTTCGGGGAGATCAGTTGAATGGTCAGAGTGTAAAATATTAAACAAGCGGCGAGTATTAAAGTATGCTTGGCGATTAGCCATAAAACCTGTCTGATCTTCATGTATAATGGCAGGTGCCACCTTTTCGAGGCGAAGTGCAAGCACCTTTGTGAGAATCTTATAGTCTACATTAAGTAGACTGATGGGCCGATAAGATCCACATTTTCGAGGGTCTTTGTCTTTTTTTTTAATTACAGATATTGTGGCTTGGGATAAGGTTTGTGGCAGTTTGGCAACTGTATGAGTTTCAGAGAAAACGTCGCAAAGTAGAGGGACTAGTTTGTCAATAAATACCTTATAAAAATCACATGAAAACCCGTCTGGGCCGGGAGCTTTGCCATTTTGTAATGATCGGATAGCCTGTGATATTTCGACCGAGGTGATCGGTCTTTCAAGCATCTCACGTTGGGTTGGATCAATGGTTGGGATATCTAGCTTGTCCAGGAATAAATCTATGTTATCAGGTGTACAAGTATTCTGGGTAGTATAAAGGTCCTGGTAATATTGTTTAAAAGCAGCATTGATCTTCATAGGGTCTGTCACTATCCGACCTGAATCTAGCATTATCTCTGATATTGCAGTGCTAGCAATGGACTGACGTATCTGATGGGAGAGAGCTCTCCCTGCTTTTTCCCCATGCTCATACAGACGATGTCTTGTTCTAAGTAGTAGCTTCTCTGTGTCTTTAATTGACAGGGATTCAAATTCAGATTGAAGCAAGAGCCTCTGCTTATACAACTCAGGAGTTGGGTTATTGGCATATTGTGTATCAAGATTGGCAATGAGCTCTGCTAGTTCTTTAAGTCTTCCACCTCGTTTTTTATTTTTTTGGGCAGTAAAAGAAATAATTTGACTGCGCAGGTATGCCTTAAGTGATTCCCAAATGGTAGACTTTGAGACATCTGGGGTATCATTGATTTCTAGGTAGAGCTCAATGTGGGATGTAATAAATTTACAAAAATCCTCATCCGATAGTAATGTTGAATCAAATCTCCAGATCCGCTGGGTAGCACAGGTATCAGGAAATGTAATGTCAATCTGAACTGGAGCATGATCGGACGTCACAATTGCGTGGTATTTGCATGATGTAACCTTTGGGATAAGTGTATTGTCCAAAAAAAAAATAATCAATCCTCGAATATGAGTGATGTACGGGCAAAAAAAAGGAATAATATCTTGCAGAAGGTTCAGATATCCGCAATGGATCTGAGATCCCATAATTTTGGAGAAGGTCCTTGAGCACAGAGGCCGATTTAGAAACCGCGGCAGATTGGCGAGATTTTGACCTGTCAATATTTGGGTCTAAAACCAAATTCATATCTCCACCCATTATAAGACAGTGCGTAGTTAAATCTGGTAGCAAACCCATCAGTCTAGAGAAAAATTGAGGGTTGTCCCAATTTGGGGCATAAACATTTACAAGAATGACTGGTGTGTGGTACAATTTACCAGAAATTATTACATAACGACCATTGACGTCACTTTTTACACTAGTGGAAACAAAGGGAAGGTTTTTCCTGACAAGGATTGCAACTCCCCGGGCTTTTGAATCAAATCCTGAATGATAGACCTGGGGAAGCCAGCTTTGCTTGAGCCTGCTACTTTGTGTGGAGCGCAAATGCGTCTCTTGCAAGAAGACAATGTCCGGTTTAAAGGTTGATAAATGAGAAAATACCCTTTTACGTTTAATTAAATTATTGAGTCCCTTCACGTTCCAACTAATAAATGTAGTGGAGCAGAGTCCAGCTGTGTGGACAACCTTAGGCATAGTGGTCATACGTAAATCAGCAAGAAATAATCATGAAACAACAGTACCATAAGATATAGGTGTGAATCGAATTGGAGACTGCAGCTGAAGAACAAAACAAAACACACACACAAAACAAAAAAAAAAAAAACAAAAAAAAAAAAAGGGGGAAAAACGAAAACAAAGTTGCCCCTTAACTTTTCTCCTCTCAACCAGGAGATAACCCCAACCACCCACCCCCGAAGAGCTTGTGTGAGACATGCAAAACTGGTTACCTTACAAAACTAAGGTTGCCCATTAGCAGGGAACGGCAGTGCAAAAATATTTATATCTGACAAACTGCAAAATTAGCAATGGGAACATCTGTTCACAGGATAAGCACTCGCTTAATTTTGTCTAACTCGGTATATAAAAAAAAGGAAAAAAAAAGGAAAAAGGCAGTGATGTATAATTTGCACAAACGTCTCTTCGAGTATATTCAAAGTTATTAGGCCATTAATATAAATACCTTATTGACCACTCGTCACCAGATGTTTCATGGTGTAGTCTTTAGCCGCAACTGGATCGGTGAAAACCTTTTCCCCTAGAGGGGAGGTGATCCTCAGCTTCGCCGGGTAGAGCATCCCGAACCTTACATCACGGCAGCCACGAAGCAGTTCCTTCACCTCTTTAAAAGCTCCCCTTCTCTTCGCTACCGTAGATGGCAGGTCCGGGAAAATAAGGATGTTGTCACCGTTGTACGCCAGAGGGCTGTTCTGTGCAGCCTTGCGGAGCACATCCAGCTTTTCTTGATAATAGTGGAATTTCACGATGAACGGCCTAGGATTCTGTCCTTGTGCGGGAGCAGGTTGGAGACTGCGGTGCGCCCGGTCCAATGTAGGTGCGGCATCTAAGCCCAAAACCTCTTGCAGTAGTTTAGCCACGGAGAGGGCAGGCCATGTCCCACTTTCAAACTTTTCCCTTACTCCAAGTATCCGAATGTTGCATCTCCGCTGTCTTCCCTCCAGGTCCTCAGTCTTCTCAGTGAGAGTTGACACCGTATCTTTCAAAGCACAAACTTGTTTCTCCAGATCCACAACCCTTTCAGAATACGTGTTTGTAGCGTCCTCCAAGCTCATTAGCCGGTCGCGGTGATCTGTGAAGCTAGTAGCTAGCGGCTCAATCTTGGCACGATATTCAGACCGTACGCCATCAATCTGGTCTTTTACGTGGTTGCGGAGCGAATCGATCATGTTGTGTAAGGCTTGACACTTACTCTCCACCTTCATTTCGAGTGTGGTAATCTTGGCCACCACGTTTTGTTCTGAGTTCATTATTGCAGCCATTAGCTCGGCTGTGTCTGGGGATGTAGCATTGCTATTTGTAGCCTTGGCCGCCTCCGATTTTTTGCTGCCTTTGGGTCCCGACATCGTCAGACTGTTATTTCGTGCAGTGCCAACACTTACAGTACAATCTCCGCTGACGACAGGTAGCACATTAATGTCAGATAAAGGAGGATTTATATGAAAAAGTGGCGTTTCCCTGCGGAGCAACACAACTACACGTCTTTACATATCGCCGCTCAAGAGCGCCCCCCCTCCCGATCTTGTTTCTGAGGTGGTCGACGCACCTCAGCCCGATTTGGTGGTGGTGGTTGATGCTCCTCAGCCCGATCCCGTTCCCGAGGCGGTCATCGACATGCTCTCACCCGTTCCCGAGGCGGTCGTCGACGCACTCTCACCACCCCGTGTCTCCAAGGCGATCGTCGACGCGCTCTCACCACCCCGTGTCTCAGAGGCAGTCGTTGACGCACTCTCACCCGTTCCTGTGGAGGTCGTCAATGTGCTTCACCTCGCCTCCGTGGCGGTCGTCGACGCGCCTCTACCTGCTTCCGTGGCGGTCAACGCGCCTTTCCCGTGTCCCTGAGGCAGTCTCGGGTGAGGTAGGAGTCGAGTCGTCCCGGCCTCTGCATTGGCCTCGCTTCTCGCCATTGCAGCAGGAGCTGCAGGTGACCGAGACCCTGCCCGAGCCCCTGAAGCTGGAGCTGCAGGCGGCGTGACTCCTCCTGGACCCCTGCAGCAGGAGCTGCAAGTGGCCGTGACTCCTCCAGGGCCACTGCAGCAGGAGCTGCAGGTGGCTGTGACTCCTCCAGGGCCCCAGCAGCATGAGCTGGAGGTGGCCGTGACTCTTCCGTCGCCTCATCGCCTCTTGGCTCCCGTCCGGCGCCGCAGCCGTCCTCCAAGTCGCCTCCTGGTTCCAGTTCGCCACCTCCGCGGCCATCCACTACGCCAGCTCCTGGTACCAGTTCGCCGAGGCCCCCCGCCTCACCAGCTCTTGGTTCCAGTTTGCCACCTCTGCGGCCATCCGCCTTGCCAGCTCCTGGTTCCAGTCCGCCAAGGCCGTCCTCCTCGCCAGCTCCTGGTTCCAGAGGGTGTGACCACAGTGAAGTTTGATGTCATTTCGAAGACTCACCATAAAAGAAAAATGGGCTGTAACCAGGCCTGGAATTTTGTGATTTGAGGCCATCAAGGCCATAATAAAAAACACAATATGACATGATATGCTAATAAACGGCACAACGCAGTTTTTGAATTCAGAACCTTGGATATTTTTAATAGGCTACCACAACTTTTGGACTTTTATCAAAGGGAGACAGACAACAAAATTGGCAATGTCACTGACTTTTATCAGATTATTACACAGCCATAAATTTAATTTAAATCGCCATCTGATGATAGGGATGGAGAACCTGGGGTCTTCCTAGGCCCATAAGGAAAAACAGTTGGCCTCCACCTCTCTATGCTCCCTCTGTCTTTTTTGCAGTGGCTGAAAAATTTTATTTTTATGATGAATCATAGTGGTACAAATAGTTAATATATTTCATTTCATTTCATTTTATTGATTCATTCCAGACATGTCAAAACAATCTTTTTAAAGCATAGACAATTTTAACACTATTGTGATTCTATGTTTCTGAAAATAAATATATTATAATAAAAAAATATATATAATAATGCATAACTCAATATACACTGACACATGTGCATAACCATAACTTAGAAACATATAGAACCTCTTGTAAATAAATCTAAATATTAAATGGACATATTCCCCCCAAAAAATAAAAAATAAACAAAATTTATATCCAATGTATACACACGGATCTATAAACATACATACACAAAACACATATCTGGTTTAACATGAAGAGTGACAGAAAGGGGGTATTAATTCCTTCCAAATGTTATTTCCTAAATGTACCACATAAACTTAGGCTAAAATAAGAAGAATCTAACAATTAACTATTCCATGATAACCTTTTGAAGTAGGTGTCCATTTTTTTGGCAGTTTTTTGCTGCATCTTCAAGCTCTTTTGCGACTAATCTCGACTCGTTCCCGTCTTGGCATTCTTCTTTCTGAGGGAAAAAAGTTTAGAGTGAATATGTTAAATAATAAAAAATAAAATAAATAAAAAAAGAATCACGTTTTCATAGCCTACTGATTATTCAAATGCTTAAGCACCCTGGAGCGTATTTCTGTAATGATACGTGTTAAACAGTTTAGGTTTCACTTTTCTGTTTTCTTCTGAAGTCTCAGAAGTGTATCGTGTATAGAACAAGGAATGTTGGAGTTTGAATCAATCTATCTCAGCATCGTCATCCTGCCTGTAAGTTGTTGTTGATTCATATGTCAATCGTGAGTTTATGACATATTATCTAGTCACAGATGTTTTCTTTATAATCGAATATGATTTAATGGCATCCTGATTTTGGCAATGAAATGAAGACTTACAAGCAAAGCTTCGCTAGGACTGCACACATAGAAGAGAGACAGAGAAGTTGATTAGGCGAGAAAGGGATTATTTGAAGGCTTTAGTTTACGATAAAACAGCTGATTGCAGGAGAACGTTTACTTGGGTTGCCTTAGCAACCATACCTCAGAAGGCTACAGTAGCGAGACATGAGAGTCTCCGTCTGATATTGAAACATTAAAAATTCTTAGTAGGCTATAGCAATAAGATATGACACGAAAGATTTACGGAAGTGTTGATTTAGCTTGTTGGATAGCTAGGTCCCTCTCAGGGAGGCTAATAGGCTACTGCTACAACCAAGTCAAGCAACTCTTTATCAATTCAAAGTTGGGAGTGATTTATTACGATTTATAGTCCCGGGCTCATTGACAAGCTATTTGATCCAGAAAACAGATGGCTTTTTGAACAGTTACCTTTAATGTCGTCTTCGTGGTATTGTTTTGCTGTTTATCCCACAGACAGAACGTTAATGGAAATAGATACTGTGTGGCCTTAGAGTTATGGACGGATCCTGCAGTAGGAGACACCTCTGCTCCGATTGTTTAGCTTTAATACAGGTAGGCCTACCGATGGGCACTACGGCGCAAACTTGATGATAGCTGAAGGAATGGGAGAGGGAAGGGCACCAAGGCCACAGTGGCCGTTAAGTAACCAATTTTCAGAAAGGCATCATGGCCAAGAAGAAGGGCTACGACGGCCATGGCCACCATGGCCTCCGTGAAATTCCTGCCCTGGCTGTAACTCAGCTATACATTGTTTAATCTGGTCCAAAACAGCTGAGTATGATTGCAGTCCCATCCTGAACACATAAAACCTGTAATATTCAGGAATGGTTGTAGCGCCACTTATTGGCACCTATGTTTTGCCTTAGGCATCCCTGCTGCTAGTGGGATGACCTGACACCTCAAACCCAGTTTGAGGTGTCGGCTTCAAAATCAGTTGTTAAGACAATGAAGATGACTGACAGTGAAAACTATTTATCAAAGGGCATCACTGTGAGAGTACGACTAAGTTTGATGCTTGCCATGAATGGAAAAGTTGTTCGAACTTGCACGTGTTGTCCATTCTGCCCCAAAATCCACACGTTTGATAATTCTTCCACTCCAAAGAAGTGTACACGATGATCTTGGATGAACTCCATAGTGCCATGTGGTCAAATGAATATGATTTTGGTCACAGTATGTGTGGTATCTACCTCGTGCTTCATCATACACTATATGGCCACAGGTATATAAAATCAAGCACCTAGGCATGCAGACTGTTTTTACACTGTTTTATTATAAGGAAATGGAAGTGTTTGGGAACAACAGCAAGTTAGCCATGAAGTGGTAGGCCACGTAAACTGACGGAGCAGGGTTGTCATAGTGTGTGATGGTAGTGAAGCGGACCCAAAAATGCAGGTGAGTGAGGGGGTTCCAAACAGTACCGGTTCACCCAATACGCACACTACGCACTTTGCGTAGGGCCTCGCAAACCAATGGGGGCCCCGTTACCTCGGCAACATTGATGTGGGGAGAAAAAAAACTGATGACGTGACCGTCTGCAGCGCGTGTATGTCTCCCCGGATTGTAGCGCGTGAAGGGATTAAACAGGCCACGATGAAGCGCAGTTTTCCCCCGGGATATGAAAAGAGCATGACAGTGAATTTAGGAAGCAGCAGTCAGGTAACTTCCCTCTCTGGGTGGGAGAGTGGGAGGGACTAGTCCGTGTTTGACCTACATTACAGGGCGGTTGGCCCCCCAGTGAGCCCCCAAGTCTCTGTGTGCCTCTTGCTGGCTTCTATTATAAGTTATAGCGTAGTTACAACTGCAACTAGAAAATTACGCATGAAATTTTGAGCGTGCCTGATGCTTGCTGCCGACTAGTTTCGCTGCACCAATATACAAATCATTAATAGCAGTAAATGTATCATTGAGGGTGTGTGTGTGTGTATATGAATGTTCGTGCTATCGCGCATGCTTATGTGTGTCAGTCTGCATGTCTGTGTGTATGTGCACGCTGTCGCGGGCATTTGTGTGTATTTGGGTGTGTGTCAGTATTGTAGTTACAACTGCAATTAGGCAAACATTATACTACATACATGTAGAGTAATGGAATATTGACGAAGCTGCTTAATATTTTTAATGCTACACACATGTGTGTATTTTACAACTCTGGGCAGGATCTGCCTTTACATGGCTACATAGATCATTGCTAGTATTATTAATGCTTCACACCATGTGTGTTCTCTCACAATCTGCACAGCCATTCATATAACAATGCGTATGCCCATACCTCCATTCCACTTTCATATATATCTATGGGTGAAAGGTGTATATATTGTAAATAGTCATGTGTATATAGCCCTGCTTATTCTAGTACTTAACATTTTGTATTTTGCTATTGTAATAGTTAAATTCTGAGAGAGCTATATACACATTTTATATTCTATTTTATTTTAGCCTATTTTTATAATTACCCTGCTGTCACTCTACTTTCTATCTGTTCTGCTTGAGCTGCTGTGACACATGAATTTCCCCAGTGTGGGATCAATAAAGTCTAATAAGTTCTATCTTATCTTATCTTAAGAATAAATGTTATTTGCTTGGATAGTACACAGGCAAATATAAATGCTTAAACAGTGCTAAATGAATCAGAATTATAGTACATAATATAAACAATTACCTATATTTGAAATATTAAAGTAAATTTAAGTGCAGCCAATTTGATGGAGCTGAATTAATAGTTGCTTTGTCTTGTCTATATTTTACAGGTGCTATGCTTAAATTTCTTAGCACCAGCAGCACAGGCTCCAGCCAGTCAGCCAGTGGAGGGACAGAGCCAGGTTCATCTAATACAGGCACAGATGAAACAGTTGCTTCAGGCAGTACAAACAGCGCAGGTCCAGTACAGCCATCGTTGTCAAGTGGCACAGGGGAAGAACAGACAGCATCAGAAGCTAGCTCAGAGTCAGAACCTCAAGCAACAGTATCTGCTCCACCTGATGATCCTGCACAAAGGGGGGATGAGTGGAAGCACTGCGGTGTCAGGTGTGGCTGTTGAATTCAGTGAGGAGGGCCCCTTTGCAGAATTTTGCCTAGGGCCCCATGGAGGTCTGAACCGGCTCTGGTTCCAAACCAAAACGTCCTTTATAAGTCTTTACAAACAGAAACCAAAACTCAACCAGAATAATCCAAGGGTGGGACAGCGCGACAGGAACAGGTTACAAACAAAGTCAGGCTCAGATGGGGAAATCCACAAACAAGAACACCGGGAAACGCAATGGTGAAAAACAAAAGTCAACAGTCCCTGGCTGAGGTGCCAGGGACCACCTCGGAACCAGGAGAGAGTGCGTTGCCGAGACCACCTCGGGGACAGGGGGCCCCAGTGGTGGCCGGGCTGGTGGTGCGGGAACAGGGGGCACTGGTGGTGGCCAGGACCGTGGCTTGGGACCAGGGGGCACCGGTGGTGGCTAGGTCTGTGGCACTGGCACAGGGGGCACTGGTGGATGTGTGTCCATGACCACCCTGGTTGTTTTGCCATTAGGGCCACCGACGCCTTCCTTAACTTGATCAGGTCCGAGGAGAGGTTGACTATGGCAGGGAAGGAGAGGAGCTGGGGCTTGGCTGCCAAGGTCCTTGATAAGATGTCATAGATGCTGACCCGCCGCTCTACGCTCTACGTTGTCCCCAGCGCAGACAGTGCAAGCCAGCAGTAGAATGCCACAGTAGAACGCTTCTACCCCTGCCATGGAGACTTGAGGAGGTGTCGCATCCTCCTGGACCGCCACAGAGACTGGAGGAGGTGGCGCATCCACCCAGACCGCCGTGCAAGCCAGGGCTGGAGGTGACGTATCCTCCCGGACCGCCACAAAGAAATGAGCCGAAGGAGAAGACACTGTTGCCAAGGAGGAGCATCTGCATCGCCTCCTCCTGGAAGGTCTCTTCCTCTGCAGACTCCTCGGCCTCCAAGCGCCAGCCCAGTGCCCTAGAACGGGGAAAGTTCCTCTTTCCCAGACTCCTCTGCATTTGGCTGCCTTCCTGCTGAAGATCTCCTACCCTCCCGCTGGGTCCATGCTTTGGCCAGATCATTTCGTCATAGTGTGTGATGGTAGTTAGTCGGACCCAAAACAAACGAAAACTCAACCAGAATAATCCAAGGGTAGGACAGAGTGGTAGGAACAGGTTACAAACAAAGCCAGGATCGGATGGGGAAATCTACAGACAAGAACACAGGGAAACGCAATGGTGAAAAGCAACAGTGAAGGGCAACAGTACGATCTGCTAATAAACAGGGGAAGACAAGACCTAAATACATCAAAGGGACATACAAGAGGCAGGTGCAAACAATCAGGGTAATCACGGTAAGTGGAACACTGCGAAGACCAGACCTTCAAATTAAAACAGGAACAAGATAGACTAAGGAAACGGGAGACAAGACGAGATGCTAACAAAACTAGAAACGGAGGGAAAAACCCAAAAAGCGTGCCCCGCCCAACCCACAACATAACAGGGGTCAGCGGATGCTGAAGCACATAGTGCAAAGAGGTCACCAACTTTCTGCAGAGTCAATAACTATAGACCTCCAAACTTCATGTGGCCTTCACATTAGCTCAATAACAGTGCACAGAGACCTTCATGAATTGGTTTCCATGGTGGAGCAGCTGCATCCAAGCCAGACATCACCAAGTGCAATGCAAAGCATCGATGCAGTGGTGTAAAGCAGCCACCACTGGACTCTTGAGCATTGGAGATGCGTTCTCTGGAGTGACGAATCACACTTCTCCATCTGGAAATCTGATGGAAGATTCTTGGTTTGGTGGTTGCCAGGAGAACGGTACATGGCACAACGTTACATTGTGCCAAGTGTAAAGTTTGGTGGAGGGGGGATTATGGTGTGGGGGTGTTTTTCAGGAGCTGGGCTTGGCCCCTTAGTTTCAGTGAAAGAAACTGAATGCTTCAGCATACCAAGACATTTTGGACAATTCCATGCTCCCAACTTTGTAGGAACAGTTTAGAGCTGGCCCCTTTCTTTTTTAACATGACTGTGCACCAGTGCACAAAACAGGTCCATAAAGACATGGATGGCAGTTCTGGTGTTCTGGAGTTTGGTGTGGATGAACTTGACTGGCCTGCACAGAGTCCTGACCTCAACCCGATAGCACCTTTGGTGTAACTATAATTTCTCAAAGGCTGTAAATCAAGTCAAGTGGTGTTTTGAGTGGTAAAGTCATTGTTGTGATGACCTTAAACAGGCTGTTCATGCAGGAAAATCCTCCAGTGTGGCTGAATTGAAGCCATTAAAACAACTGCTGCTAGACTTAGTAGCTTTCGAACTAGAGGCCATCCTCTGGTTATCCCTGGTAAAAATAAACAAAGAAACAAACAAAACATACTCTAATTATTCATAAATTTGTAGCTTTATATAATCTTATCTGACGAGGTACATAAAAGCTATGGAGACCAAAAAAATATATCCAATAATACAATATATTATATTGCATATAATATCATATCATATCATATCATATCATATCATATCATATCATATCATATCATATCATTATTTTGTACTAGGCTGTAAGTATGTTTATTTATCCTCTAAAGCTTGACATTTTAACATGGCATCAATGTAGACTAACTACCTTTTGGACCCAGGTCCTGGTGGTCATTTGATGAAAATAAAATTTTCATGCTTCTGTTGCTGATTAACCTTTTCAATTTTACATTTAAGGCTATGTGACACAGAGCCATCAGTTTGTTGCTCATGTTGCTATAGGCCTGGACTGTAAAAAGGACTTCCTATAATACACAGTGCCCTTTACCTCATCATGCTTTATTATGCATATGCCATTATTAATGTAAATTAGACTCTTCTTTTTCTCCGTAGTAGATATTCCTGGTCTTTTTTGGATTCGTTAGTGTCACTGTCCTGTCACTACATAGCTGGTTGAGAAAGATGGCCACCCTCTCTGAGCCTGGTTCTGCCAGAGGCTTCTTGCTGTTGAAAGGCAGTTTTTCCTCTCCACTGTCTCTTACCATGCAATTTAACTTAGGACGACTCAGGAAAGGAGACTGAATCAAAGTCTTGGTTGTCTTACATAGATTTTAAGGATTGGCATCATATGAATACAGGCACCCCACAATGATTTAGATTATAAATGAATTTTAACAAACTTCTTGTAATTAGGATGTATTTGGATCTCAATTGGACTGATTTGGACAGCATGTAATTAGACTTGTAAAGAACTTGTAAAGTTCTTTGTAAAGTGCCCTGAACTACTTTTGTCGTGAACTCATTATCTCTCTCTCTCTCTCTCTCTCTCTCTCTCTCTCTCTCTCTCTCTCTCTCTACTCTATATATATATATATATAGATATATATATATATATATATATATTATATATATATATATATATATATATATATATATATAGTATATATATATATATATATATATATATATATATATATATATATAGATGAACAAATAAACTAAATTGAACTGAATTTAAAACATTATTAAATGATTAATAACAACTGGAGTAGTACTTTAAGAGCTTTGCAAGTCCAGTCTTATGATCAGCAAATTGTAATGGTTTGTACTAAGAGGAGGCTATATTCAGATGACTTCCAGGCATGTTCTTAGGTTATTTCAGTACAGCTGAAATGCAAAACAAACCAATGATTCATGTGCTTGTGAAGTAGAAAGAGAGCTCTGTGCTCCTCAGAGGCTTCAAGCATTGAGCATTGTTAGATGCTGAAATTAATTTCAGATGCATCATCCTTCTGCCTTGTGTTCACTAAAGCTGCTGGCTGTTGTGTTGCAAGTCATCCCGGTGTTGAGTTTCAAGTTGTGCTGTTCAGATTCACAGCACCCAAAATGGATAAGTGTCATGGTGAGCTGACCCAGAAGGAGCAGGAGCTGCTGAAAATTCGTCGAGATAGTGACACTAAGGCTGCTGAACTTGCCAAGATGGAGAAGATGCTTCAACAAACCAAGAACCTCTTGGACAAAAAAAAGGAATCCGGTTCAGATAGCCTGGGCTACCAGGAAAATATGGGTCTGTATCACAAGAAGAGCCTTCTTACTTCATATTTGACATCGTAAAATTGTTGGTGTCATGTTTGTTTATTTATTTATTTATTGCCTACTTACTATAGTGGAAGACTTGGAGGAGAAAGTACGCTCCAGCAGACGATACAGGAGAAACTCCCTCCATCACACACAGATGCTGGAGAGCCAGATGAAAACAGTGAAAGGTGAGCTGGTGGGAACCCTGGACCATCTCCAGGAGCTGAGGAACGTTTTACAGCGTTCACAACAGAAAGCAGAAGAACGCAAAGCTGCAATGGAGAAACTGGCAGCAGGACTCAAATGAACAACCTCCTCTGTGGCCACACTTTTTTCAAAACCAGCTTTTAACCTTGTCAACCTCCAGTTCATCTGACATTACACAGTCTGTGCAGTTATAACACTGAAAAAGACCCCACCCCACACTATTGAAGCCTTTGAAGAAGAGCTGCTTTTTAACGTTCTTGATATCACTGCAGTAAGGCAATGAATACTACCTTTGGACTTTTGAATGTACATAAACTGAATTTTACCACCGTAGAAGCAAGCTATAGATAACATATTAGTTACATTAATTAGAAGTTAATTTGAGTTATTTGAAATTCATATATGATATTCATTCAAACTGATTCTTGCTTGTGTGTTGAACAGTGATCATTAATGTATATAAACAGCCTAATTTTATTTCATTTTGATAGGTTTGCAGGAGCAGAATTAAAAAAAAAAAAAGCTGAGCTTTTTTGCCCCACATGTGACAAAAGTGTGAAGACTGCACCCCAAATCTGTCAGTATTTTGAGTGTTGCATTGTGCCTGAGCTAATTAATTTTGCATCACATGCTCTGATGCCGTGAAACTGAGCAACATTACTTCAATGACTGGTCGTTGTGTTCATGGTCTAGATTTAGCTTTCCTGTCTCAGATTCTGAATAATGCTTTTGTGTGCTCATAGTTCATAGTCTTGCCTGTGTGAGTGATTACTGTTATATTATAAATGCTATGTAAATCACATGTTTGTAACTGTAGCTCAAAACGTTAACTGAAAGTTGATGATATGTGAAGAGAAAACCAACTTTGTGGAGTTATAATAAAGGCACAAACATACTTCCAATAGCATCAATGTTATTTCTGATGGATTTTTTTTTTTAAAAGGCAACGGGGCTGGTTAAAGTTTTATCCTTACTTTCTAAACAACTTGGACTAGTGGTACGACAAAGACACTGTAGACGCTCACAGTCATTAGACACAGAGAGGGGACTATGGTTTAGATATCAGTCTGTTTTCTTACTTATCTCATCTTTAAATTCACATATTACATATATTGGAGCTACCTTCTCATCTATAGGCTTCTTAGATTTCTATGTAATCCAGCAACAATATGTGTGTTTTCATAGCCACTGAGAACAAGTACATTGGAACTGCAGAGAGAAAGCTGTTTTTAGCTTGAATGAGTAGGTTTTTCTAACAATTCTGAAAATTAGTATAGCTATCTTGCAAAACTGCAATGGAAACAGGTTTTTGGTATATACAAGTGGCATAGCTGAAAACAAAAAAACTCACATTCTCTTTTGTGTACACACGTGGACAAAATTGTTGGTACCCCTCAGTTAAAGAAGGAAAAACCCACAATTCTCACTGAAATCACTTGAAACTTACAAAAGTAACAATAAATAAAAATTTATTGAAAATCAACTAATCAAAATCAGCCATCACTTTTGAATTGTTGATTAACATAATTATTTAAAAAAACAAACTAATGAAATAGGGCTGGACAAAAATGATGGTACCCATAACTTAATATTTTGTTGCACAACCTTTTGAGGCAATCACTGCAATTAAACGATTTCTGTATTTGTCAATGAGCGTTCTGCAGCTGTCAACAGGTATTTTGGCCCACTCCTCATGAGCAAACTGCTCCAGTTGTCTCAGGTTTGATGGGTGTCTTCTCCAAATGGCATGTTTCAGCTCCTTCCACAGATGTTCAATGGGATTCAGATCTGGGCTCATGGAAGGCCACTTTAGAATAGTCCAACGCTTTTCTCTCAGCCATTCTTGGGTGTTTTTGGCTGTGTGTTTTGGATCGTTGTCCTGTTGGAAGACCCATGACCTGCGACTGAGACCAAGCTTTCTGACACTAGGCAGCACATTTCTCTCCAGAATGCCTTGATGGTCTTCAGATTTCATTTTACCTTGCACACATTCAAGACACCCTGTTCCAGATGCAGCAAAGCAGCCCCAAAACATTACTGAGCCTCCTCCATGTTTAACCGTAGGGACAGTGTTCTTTTCTTCGTATGCTTGGTTTTTGAGTCTATGAACATAGAGTTGATGTGCCTTACCAAAAAGCTCCAGTTTGGTCTCATCTATCCAAAGGACATTCTCCCAGAAGCTTTGTGGCTTGTCAACATGCATTTTTGCAAATTCCAGTCTTGCTTTTTTATGATTTTTTTCAGCAGTGGCGTCGTCTCCCATGAAGTCCACTTTGGCTCAAACAACGACGAATGGTGCGATCTGACACTGATGTACCTTGGCCTTGGAGTTCACCTTTAATTTCTTTGGAGGTTGTTCTGGGCTCTTTGGATACAATTCGAACGATCCGTCTCTTCAATTTGTCATCAATTGTCCTCTTGCGGCCACATCCAGGGAGGTTGGCTACTGTCCCGTGGGTCTTGAACTTCTGAATAATATGAGCCACTGTTGTCACAGGAACTTCAAGCTGTTTAGAGATGGTCTTATAGCCTTTACCTTTAAGATGTTTGTCTATAATTTTTTTTCGGATGTCCTGGGACAATTCTCTCCTTCGCTTTCTGTTGTCCATGTTCAGTGTGGTACACACCTTTTCACCAAACAGCAGAGTGACTACTTGTCTGCCTTTAAATAGGCAGACTGACTGATTATAAGTTTGGAAACACCTGTGATGTCAATTAAAGGACACACCTGAGTTAATCATGTCACTCTGGTCAAATAGTTTTCAATCTTTTATAGAGGAACCATCATTTTTGTCCAGCCCTATTTCATTAGTTTGTTTTTTTTAAATAATTATGTTAATCAACAATTCAAAAGTGATGGCTGATTTTGATTATTTGATTTTCAATAAATTTTTATTTATTGTTACTTTTGTAAGTTTCAAGCGATTTCAGTGAGAATTGTGGGTTTTTCCTTCTTTAACTGAGGGATACCAACAATTTTCTCCACGTGTGTAGATACTGGCTCCCCTGCGCATGATGCAAAAGGCCAACAAGAGAAGTTATTGTGTCACATAACTCATCAAAAGTTGCGCAAGCCACTCTAAAGTTTTAAATCCAGTGTTTCTTCATGACGTTGTGAAAATAATGGCCTCCCAGAAACAATACTTTTTTCAATTATTTTCAATAATGTTTTGATGGTCATTCAATTTATGAGTACTTACATGGTGTTGTGAGACTTATTGCTAGGTTGCAGGTTTGGTTAGGACAGAACACATTATCTTTGGCTTTATTGGGAAAGATGAAAAATACTGTTTTATTCTTAAAGTAATTACCATACTTGATAATCTTTATTCATAAATTGCATTTTCTTAGAATACAAAAACCCTATTTCACTGCATTTCATAAAAAATTGTAAATTTTCTTTTTTGTTTTTTCATTCACCTGTACCTGGTTATAATTCTAATTAATTGCTTCCCTTTCCTGTCATCTCAGACTCCCAACTCATCAAGGCAGGTTTATCCCTGAGTCTAGTTGTGTTGGAGTTTTATTTAGACACTTTCACAAGTTTTTTTCCCCTCTCTTCACTTTTACTTTATGCTTGCTCGCGATGGGGGATTGGACCAAAGTAATGATTTGATGACATCTATTACATTACTATTACATCTATTACATCTACATTTGCTCCACAGTAAGTTTACTTTGTTTAGTTGATGATTGATTTAACCACCGTTTAGTAAAAGTAATAATATGATTTAGCACCAAGGAGGGTGATGAGTTCTCTGTTAGCATTAGCATTAGCTCTGGTCCATAGTGTCAAGAGCTCGCTAGCCACCTATAAGCCTGCCTTGTTGTCTACAAATATATATGGCCCTGGATATTAATTTTGTTAGGTATAATGTGAGGCTTGTGATGTTAACGTCACTTTATTAATTATATTAATACAATGCTGCGACTGTCTGATGTTAACATAGCTCTGGTGTGGGACAGACATATGGACCAGAGCTAATGCTAACAGAGAACTCATCACCTTCCCTGCTGCTAAATCATATTATTACTTTTACTAAACGGTGATTCAATCAATCATCTAATAAACAAAGTAAACTTACCTTGGAGCAAATGTAGGTGTGTTTTGTAACTTTCCCCACGTTCAGTTGATTGTGTGGACGGACACAACTGAACCCACAGCCTGCATTCTCCAGCGTTTGTTTTGGTTTGGGAAAGGGAATAAAAATGTCCCTCCAAACGTTCTGGACACCTCGAGTCACTGTTGCAGGTCCCCAGCAGCAATATTTTACCACGGCATTATTCTAGTGTGATATAAATACTGATTAAAGGCATCGGAAAAATAGCAAATTAACATTGTCCTTAATGGAGAAGCAGCGAGAATGTCCGACCTAGCAACAGTAACTAGGGAGGGGGCGGTGCTTACCAAAAGGTCAATTCAATGAATAAATGAGTCTTTTATTATGAAATACAGGCGTTTATTATTATGAAATATTTCCCATTATTATGAAATGCATGTTTATTATTATGAAATATTTCCCATTATTATGATAATGGTTTCATTTTTCATAAGAATGAGCTTTTACCTAATAATGGCTTTGTTTTTCATAAGAATGATTTGTGTGTCAATCACAGAAGAGAGGGCGGAGCCATTTATGTGATTGGCCGCTCTTTCATTCAGGCATAAGCAACAGAACAGTGAATATGGTCAAGGTTTCCCGTAGCTCAGTCCAAGCTGCCATAGCTACAATCGGACTAGGAGCACACCTTGATGACGCCACGGCCCGCTGCTAACGGGACCTCACGGCCAAAACTAGTCGATGTGACAATAATAAATCTGATTCTGATTCTGATTCTGATGTCAGAGCGTAGAATGGAGAAGGATCAGCCAATGAGCGTGCAGGTCAACCACTGGTCCCGCCCAGTGGCAAAATGTCATTATTATGTAAAAACTCATTCTTATGAAAAACAAAGCCATTATGTAAAAACTCATTCCTAGATTAAAAAAAAAAAACCCATTCTGAAATAAACTATTATGCATTAAACTATGATTAAATAATAATAAAAATATATTTCATAATAATTACATTTTTTTCATAATAATGGGAACTATTTCATAATAATACACATATATTTCATAATAATGGGAAATATTTCATAATAATAAACATGTATTTCATAATAATGGGAGGCATTTCATAATAATGGATACGTATTTCATAATAATAAACGCCTGTATTTCATAATAATTGAATTATGACCCAAATGGGGCTTCATAGTTGTCCACTTTCCTTTTGTTAATTTATCAACACTATCTATCCTGCAGTTTTATGCCGGTCATTTCATTTTGTCGTATATATCTGCGATTTTACAGATTGGTCTGTAAAAATATTGCCTGACATTAAACCGGTCCGTGGCGCACAAAAGGCTGGGGGCCACTGCCTTAGAGCACTTGCCTGTAGGCAATGTAACAACACCTGCACATGTAAGGTAACACTGTTGATGGAGTCTGATACGTTCTCCACCCCACACTTTTTAGTTTACATTCTTAATCTGTTATGTGTTTACAAATGTTGCATTCTGATCCCACCATAAGATTGGCTAAACTCTGGTGGGACAATCCCAGAGGGCTGAACCCCCACGGAGTGGACATTGTTTGTTTATATGAGAAGACAAAAAAAAAAAAAAAAGATATTGTCAACCAAGAGCTATGAAATATGAACTTGTTATGACAGCTTTGCAACATTTGCTAAAACCAGCAAGCCCCCAAACAGGCATCAAAACAATGCATGTGGTCATCACCGGCAAGTTGCTTTGTTGACAAGGGATTTTTAGAATATTTAGCTCTTGCTCATAAACACTTAAATTAGTAAGGGATGAGTAGTAGTTTACTGTTTGTATGAGGTTAAAATTATTTTGTTTAAATTGCTTAATAAAATAACTGCACTACAACATGAATATAATTCTATTATGTCAAAAAACATATTATAATTGCTAGACCGAGTCAGACAGAGGTATTTTGAGCTTGGCGACAAGCCGCATAAGCTATTATCCCGCCAGCTGAGGCAAAATGCAGGCTTCCAGAGCCATACATTGTATTAAATCAGAGAGAGGAACTTTGCATACAGACCCGGTGAAGATCAACGAATGTTTTGCAGATTTTTATGCTAATGTTTACCGGTCACAAGGTGACCTAAATCCTCACGCTTTTGATACATTTTTTGAGAATTTAAATCTACCTAAATTATCGTTGGACTCCGCTGATATGTTAGATAAAGACATCACATTGGAAGAGATCACACAAGTTACCTCCTCCTTTCCCAATAACAAGGCACCAGGCCCGGATGGTTTCAGTGTAGAATTCTTCAAAAAATTTGGCCCTAAGCTGTCACCTTTACTTTTACGGATGTTCAACCATACAAAGCGAACCTCAGGTTTACCACCCATCTTATATAAAGCCACTATTTTCGCTAATTCCAAAGCCAGGCCGTGACCCCCAGATGGTGTCATCGTATCGCCCAATTTCATTACTATCCATCGAAACCAAAATTCTCGGAAAAATTCTGGCTAACAGACTTAAGGAATGTATATGTTTCATCATACATCCAGATCAAACTGGCTTTATGCCAGGTCGGCATATGTATTTTAATTTGCGCCGGCTTTTCAATATATTGTATACCAAGCATTCAGAAGAGGCAGTTGTTATTTCATTAGATGCACAGCGTGCATTCGATCAGGTAGAGTGGCCCTACATGATGTCTGTGCTTAAAAAGTCTGGAGTTGGACCCTCTTTCATGAAATGGATTGAAATAATTTTCCTTACGACCGTCCGCATCAGTTATTACCAATCA
This sequence comes from Hirundichthys speculiger, assembly GCA_018398805.1. NCBI lineage: Eukaryota > Metazoa > Chordata > Actinopteri > Beloniformes > Exocoetidae > Hirundichthys > Hirundichthys speculiger. Next base: position 305,964 of record JAGFBZ010000973.1, on the reverse strand, counting down.
GAATATCTCCCCTGCATTTGCAGTACACCGTGGGACCCGTCAAGGTTGCCCCCTCTCCCCCTTTTTGTTTGCAATTATCATTGAACCGCTCGCTGCAGAGCCCTTTAATCTCCCCCATAAATGTGCTTGGCTATAAACACTATCTTTCTCTATATGCAGACGATATTTTCCTGTACATTTCCCAACCACAAGTATCGATACCTCCTCTCCTGGCCCTCATTACTAAATTTGGCAATCTCTCAGGGTTCACCATCAACTGGGACAAAAGTGAACTTATGCCAGTCTCTGCGGCTGTTAAAAAAGACTATTTACAATCCATTCCATTTAAGAAATCCTACAAAGATTTTACATATTTAGGTGTGACTGTCACCAAAAATCCAAATGAGCTTGGCAAAGCAAAATTGAACAACTCAAAACCAATATTGAGTTTTGGAAAACCCTCCCAATATCCATGGCTGGAAAGATAAACGTTATTTCAATCTATTCCATGTTTTATAGCGCTATCATACTTCAAACAGTTAGATTCGATTATTATGCCTTTTATCTGGAGTTATAAAACTGTTAGAATTTCTAAAAAACATTTATCAAAGCCAAAGGACTTGGGAGGCTTTGCTTTGCCAAATTTTAAGCTATATTATTTAGCAGCGCACTTAGTCATTCTGTCATGGTGGAAAAAGGGCCCTCCCTCTGAGGCAGATTCCTGCCCTGCGTGGTTGTGTACAGAAAGGATGCATTGTAAAAAAACTTCATTATCGGCTCTCCTTAACAGCCCCACTGCTGTTAAAAAGACATATTTTAACAACAGTTTTGTAATTAGTAATACCATAAGAATCTGGAGACAGATAAAGCAATACATCGAGGCTCCAAAAATCTACATGGATGCCCCAATATGTGAAAATCATTCTTTCTTGCCAGGCCTGACAGATAGTGCTTTCCTCCCCTGGAAACAGAAAGGCATTTGCAATATTGGTGATTTATACATTAATGGCTTTTTTGGATCATACTTACAACTTGTGGCTAAATATGACATTCCTAAATCTGATCTTTTTCGATTTTTTCAAATCCGCAACTATGTTAAGACGCATCTGCCCAACTTTGAAATTCTGATAGAGCACGAGACCTTGGAAACAATAAATACATTTGACCCGGTTACTAAAGGGGTTGTTTCGTTCTTTTACCGAACCCTGCAAAATAGTACTCCATTGAGTACAGAATATATCAGGCAGGCATGGAAAGATGAGCTAAAAGTAGAATCGGAAGAAAAAGTATGGGAAGAATGTTTGGAAAGCATTCATGACTGCTCTGTAAATGTCAGACATTGCCTTATGCAGTTTAAGACATTGCATAGACTCTGTTATTCCAGAGAAAAACTGCACAGTTTCTTTCCTGATGTTTCATCCGTCTGTAACAGATGCAAATCTGCAACTGGTAACTTAGTCCATTCTTTTTGGTCATGTAGTAAACTGTACACATACTGGAAAAGTATTTTTCATTGTTTTTCTATGGCTTATGGGAAATGTTGGGAGCCTAATCCACTTGTGACCATTCTCGGAGCAACTACCCCTTTGTCTTCTACTAATAAATATCAGAAAAAGGCTATTCTATTTGGAACTGTGATTGCAAAAAAGTTAATCCTTCAGACATGGAAGGCGGACACTGCACCCACATACGATCTGTGGCTAAGAGAAATGGCAAATATTCTCCACCTGGAGAGACTGAGACTTTGTGATGAAAACAGAGAAGAAATGTTTAAAAAAATGTGGGACCCTGTTCTGCAGCTGCTCCAAAGAATAGACTGATGAGTTTATACGAAGTATCTTGCTGTGTGTACCTCTTACTTTACTTTTTTCTTTGAATAGTTTTAAATATGTTTGGTTTATTATAACGACAGTGGCATTTATTATTTATGAGATGAGCTGATTCTGTTCATGTGTTATTCGTTTGTTTTGGGGTGGGGGGAGGGTTTTGTTTCTTTCTTTTTTTTTGTTTGTTTGTTTGTTTGTCCTGTGTTATCTTGAAAAAAGCAATAAACATATATTTAAGAAAAATTATTTTGTTTGACGTGAGTTTCTGATCCTGGCACAAAGTGTTTGAACAGATATTACACAAACAATGTCATAATAATAATAATGATAATAATAATACATTTTATTTATTTCATTTTTATTTATGCACTTTATATTTTCAATCTCAAAGTGCTTACAGAGAAAAAAGAAAAAACAATTAAAAAAAACAAGTGTTAAGGACAATAAATGAATTAAAGGAGACATTAGCAGAATGCTCTTGTAAAAAGGTAAGTTTTTAGACCTGGTTTAAAAACATCAGTGGTCTGTGGGGCCCTTAGGTGGTCAGGGAGGGGGGTCCACAGCCTCGGAGCAGCGCAGGAAAAGGCCCGGTCACCCATTGTGCGGAGCTTGATTCTGGGGGCTTGGAGGTAGTTTGTGGATGCAGAGCGGAGGGGCGTGAGGATGTCTGGGGAGTGAGGAGTTCCTCAAGGTAAACGGGGGCGTGTCCGTGAATGCACTGGTGGGTGAGGAGGGAGATCTTGTACTCAATTCTGAGTGGGACTGGGAGCCAGTGGAGAGATTTCAGGATGGGGGTGATGTGTTCATGTTTGCGCACCCTCATCAGGATCCTGGCAGCACTGTTTTGGATATATTGTAGCTTCTGAATGCTATTGCCAGAGATCCCGATGAGGAGTGCATTACAGTAGTCCACCCTGGAGGAGACAACGGCATGGCAATATGTATATAACATGTTATGTCTTTATTGAACACACCTATTAAACATCCAGAATGCTGGAGGAAAACGTTAGTGAACCCATTCAATTCAATACAACTTTATTAGTTTAGCACCTATTACAATACAAATTGTCTCCAGGGACTTTTCAGAGACCCAGAGCATGACCTCTGATCAAATTTTATTAACTATTAGTAAAATTATCAAAGCAAATATTATTAAAGAAACAATGGAAAGTTTAAAAAAAAAACTCCCTGAGCAGAAGAAAAACCTTTAAGACAAACAGTGGAAGGGCAAAGCTCCCCTACAAGAGGGAAGAAACTTTGAACAGGACCAGGCTCATTAGAGGGGACCTTCCTGCCTAAAGCCAGCCATAGATGGATGACTGCACGAAATTTAATTGGTGTCAATAGTGTGCACCCCTGGAGACCAGTTAATACATTAAGTTTGGAGGTGTGTTTTTGTAGAGATACTTTGATAAGACACTTTTAAGATTGCTCTTTATAATTATCATTTACTGATTAGAACCATGATTCACAAATATTAGATCTCTGATGACATACAATCAAGAGTTGTTGATGTGAGTTCAGCTGGAAAGCCATACAAGGTCATTTCAAAGTGTTACTCTTCCATCAGTCCACAGTTAGACAAATTGCCCATAAACTGAGTCGGCACCTAATCTCTGTTTGAGGCAGAGATTGAGGCTGTTTGAGATTGCTTGAGGCAGAGATTAGGTGCAGACTAACCAGTTGAGAAATAGAAAAACATGGTGTCATGATATATTAACAGTCCTCTTTCTGACATCTAGCATGAGGTCTTAACATGCAGCCCCCTCTAGTGTTAACTGCTAATCTCCTATAACCCACGATTACCTCATCTACAAGCCATACTACATAACAGTGTAGACAGATATTTAGAAAAACAAAACAAAACACACAAATACAAAACAGTCACAAAAAACTAACAAATTTCCATCAACACCTTTTTGTTATATTCAAATACTTTTGAAAGCGTTCATAAGTTATATTTAAATGTATGTACAGTACACACTCCACAACTTGCTTAACCCCTCTTCTTAAACAATCAGTTAGAACCTTTAAATGGTGTAAACGGTGTATCTTTTAACCTGAACAACTTAGAAAAAAGACAAGAGAGGTGAGTGGCTTGTACTGTGCATTACACCAACACACAATTTACCCAAATTTCCAATTACCAACTCAAGATTTAATCATTAAAGCAGTAATGCCAGGTAAAATAGCCAAACCTTCCATCCCAATGTGTGCTTCTTTTGCAATATGTGTTATATGTAGACGTAAAGACTTGACATGGACACTCTGGAAACTGTTAGAAAACCAGCAGACTGGGACTGACATGCTCTGGGAGGTGATATGGAAAAATTAGGTCTTTAAGATAAGACGAGGCCTTGTGAGGCCTCTAGGGCTTTGTATTTCATAAGGAGAATTTTGAATTGAATTCTAAACTGAACAGGTAACAGATAAAACAGCGGAGATTTGATCTCTCTTCAAACCATAAAGCTCTGGCAGCAGCATTTTGGATCAACTGAAGCATTTTAATAGAATTATTTGGACATCCAGCAAAAATGGCATTGCAGTAGTCCAGTCTTGATGTAACAAATGCTTCCTGATTTTTAGGTATTGCAGAGATGGAAGAAAACCACTCTCACTACTTGTTTGATATATGGTTTAAATCAGTGGTCCCCAATCCCCGGGCCCCGGTCCAGTACCGGTCCGTGGGTCATTTGGTATCGGAAAACAAAACAATAAAAAAAACTTCCATTATGATTATCACATTATTTATGTGATAATCATAAATTATGTTTTATTTGGAAAAATGACCACATTCTCTCCATTACACCCGTCAATGACTAATTCTTGACGCATGACAAGACTTCAAGACCCGTGTCTCGGTCACGTGATAGGTTTAAACCCCCAAGCTGGCAAAATGTCGGAAAATATCTTTGCGTGGAGAGGATGTTATAGATGTTCTGTTGCTGGCGCGATGTTACGAGGTCACTTATAATAAGGTTGCACTTGAATAAACAGCGGATTTGCATTTATTACAATATATATAGAAAATGCCACTGTCATGGCCCGGGTCAGCCATGACTGAGGTTTTGTATGTTCTGTCTGTTTTGTCAAGTTGGCATCTCTCCATGTCTGCAGTGCTTCCTGTTTTACTTTGAAGGTCTGTCTTGTCTTTGTGGTGTTCAGTTTTTCTTCCTTCCCCTTGTCAGCTTGATTGTTCACACCTGCCTCTTGTTTGTTCCTGTGTGTTTATAAGTCCTGTCACTCCCTTTCTGTTTGCTGTCCATTGTCCTCCATACACCCTGCATGTTGGTCCACGCATCATTGTGTTCTTCACCCTGCGTCCAGGAAATTAAATTAAGTTTGTATTTTTGACTTTTTGAATCATTGGATTTTGTGAATTTTGAAATTTTTGATTGTTGTACTTTTTGTTAAATAAAGTCCTTTTTGTTTTCTGAGACCTCCTGCACTTGGGTCCTCCTTCCACTCCCCACACCACCTCTGACAGCCACAGTTTTTATGCCAGCTGTATCATTTCATTTCGTCGTATTCATCTGCAATCTGTGAACCAAACTGGTCCAAGTCCAGAACCCTGTGGAACACCGTAGTTAACTCTGGAATGTATGATGGACACACCATTTACATGGACACACTGAACTTTGTCTGATAAATATGACCTAAACCAGCCTAAAGCAGAACCCTTGATCCCAATAAAGTGCTCAAGTCTTTGTAATAAAATATTGTGGTCAATTTTGTCAAAAGCTGCAATAAGGTCTAATAGAACAAGCACAAAGAGAAGATCACCATCAGAGATAATGAGGTAATTTGTAACCTTAATTAATGCAGTTTCAGTGTTATAATGAATCTTAAACGTGGGAGTAGTTGGTACCTTTAAAGATAAAAGCATGTAAACTTTTTTTTATGTGTAAATTTCCTTGTGAAATACTGTATTAGTTTATTTTCAGTTCATTCTTAAGGAGACAGCAAATCAACAGTAATTGTATGACAGTGAGAAGTCCATATTGTTCCTGGCAGTGGCGGCTGGTGAAAAAAAATCTTGGTGGGGCTGGTGTGCCAACATTTTTCCCTGCCTAATCTAGCATAAGCATTAAAATGAACAGTCGGAAAATGACAACAGGTCCACAATAATAATTTACTTTCAGTTTCCAGTTTCAAATAAGAAGTAACAATTTACAGCTATATTAGACTTTATGCTATCAAATACTATACAATCAAGGGGTAAATTGTCCCTCCGGAAGGATGCTGTGCAGCCTCTCCAATAAGACACCAGCTGTTGAATCCGCACAGCTGTTGGGTAGCTTGATGAATCCATAGAACCGCTCTTGTATATTGTTGGGTCCATCAATGTACCTCAGTACCAGGACTAGCTGACATTATGTCCCACATTGCTTATTCAAAGCACCACAAACTTTAACACAATTGATTATCTTGGACACAATATTACGGTTTTTATCTACCTCTTCATTGTGCCTTCTTTCAGTAATGTGGTGCCCATCATCTGGCTGCGTTGCTATGCTAATCTTTCCGAGCACAGCTAGCTTTACGCAGTTTTCCACGTGAACTTTGGATCTCTCATGTTTCTTGAACCGTTCAGAGGTGCTTTAAGTCAGTTAGTCCAGTCTTTGTCCAAGTCCAATCACATCTGTCACTTCTGAAGAGGATACAGGGGAAACAGAAAAGTGCATTAGCTGCTCCACAACCTGCAGCCACATCTCAGGGTTTAACCAACTCTGACAAAAACTCAGTTTGTATGATTTACCTTTCTCCTTCGTTTACTGGAAAATGTTAATTTCAGGCTTGTCGGGTCCCAGCTCCTTAACGAGAAGTTTTTTCTCCGTCGTCCGTCTCACAAAAGGGAACATTAATAATGATTTCACCAAATTAGGTGGAAGCTGCTCTTGAACTCCAGTTGTCGCCATCTCTCTTCCTCGTTGCCGTATTTTTTTCTCCCGACGTAGGACAGAGTCTGGGAGTCGCTCTACGAAATAAAACTACCGCTGGCCCTTCACGTAGCTCTAGCTCATAAACCTTCACGCATTTTACGTAGCTGTTGGGGCGACATTTCCAGTGCCCCATCGGCATTAAATTTGGTGACGTTGATAGGCCAATTATCAATCATTTTTACCTAGCAACCATAACCGGATTGGCTATTTAGCTGCAGGTCAGGGGCGCTTTGCCGAGCGCCCCGTGAGAGAATGACGCACTGTAGGTCGGTGGAAATTCACTGTTAATGAGTGTCAGTTTGTGGAAATGTGTTTAAAATTTAAATCGCAGTGAGCACACACATACTATTAATTAATCTGATGCTGATCAAAAAAAAAAAATTAATAAAAATAAATAGAATAAATATTTTTCCCCTCCACATCTGGTGGGGCGGCGCCCCAGCGCCCCCTATGGGCCAGCCGCCTCTGGTTCCTGGCCTGATTCATGGTTTTTGCCATTTGCAATGCTGAATGGCGAGTTAATTGTTCTTTTTGAGTCCAAAAGTTACTATTTCTGCTGTCTCTCACTTGACCTGGTAACAGAAGAAAAAGTACTAGTTAAGTGGCTACTACTTGTACTATGAACACATATGTTTCCCACTGTTTTACATGCACTCCTTTCACCTCAACATAATTCCTTTTCCTGTTATGTTAGTTATGATAATGCAGTCAGGAACACATTCATACTTATACTTTGTAACACAAACCCATTCACCATATTACAGTCAAGATGCTGACCTGCCTTTCAACTGTGCTCTGCAGGTGAACTCATACAAATCCCTCTTACCTTGCAATGTTATGTAGTATTTGTCAAGTTATTGTTCTCTCCCCTTGTATCCAGTACAAATCCCACATACATCTAAAATAAACCTTGCTAAATGAAAGGCAGGGTGTTATATAGGGCTTTTTGAGGGGTTTGTGCAAGATCCATTAATATTGCCTTGCAGTAATCATCATATTATTAAAGCAAACTTGCTTCCTTGTTTTATTTATTTTATTTAATAAAAAAAAGCCTGAAGTTGTAGTTCAGTCACTGCACTCAGGGTTGAGCGTGTGTTTTATTGAATTCACTTTTCCCCCTTCTTGTTCTTAAAACTTTGTGAGGGAAAGCATCCTACATAACTATTTTTTTTAAATAAATTTTGTATATATATTTTATATTCATATTTAGTATAATTTTACCAAAATTTGGCTGAAATGTAAAAACTTGCTTGAGTCTTTTATCTTTTATGTTGTGTAACTAGAGTTAAAACAGAATGTTTACTGAAAGTTAGTTCTGATCAAATGTCAACATGAAGGAAAATAAATACACTTCTCAAATTGGCTTTCTCAAAAAGTTTCTTCTAAGGACAGTAACAGATAAATTAGCATAAGTTCTGATCGAAATTCCAATGTAAAAGACCTCTCATAAAAACAAAATGCTGACACGGGAAATTAAAACTGAGCAGCCTCTGCAGGAATCAGGGCTTCTGATTCACAGATCCATGCATCTACTATGCTTCTCATGTTCAACCAGGAGAAGCCCCTGTCAACAGACATTTCCACATGCTTCAGCAACATGCTGCTGAAAGTGGTTTGTGCCTTTGTGTGAAACTTTTGCTAATGATAACAGGTCATGTTGTGAATTGCACTTTAAAGTATAATGCAAGAGCATTCAAGCCTGCACAAGTTAAAACAGGTACCCCTTATTCTTTGTGCACAGGCGCTCTGTTAGTATTGATTGTGTGTGCGTGCATTATGTGTGTGTGTGTTTGGTCTTGGGGATGGGACGTGGAATGTCTGAGAAATGGATTGAATTGTGTGCACACTGCACAATGAGCTAGAATGTGCTGATGCAGCTCTGATAGTGGGAGCGATGGAGCCAGCCCTGACTTGAGGCGACTGCCGGAGCTCTCTGTCAAGCTGCCACATGGGCGTTAACATGGCCACAAACTTGAGCTGCTGACAACTGGGTGCCAGATAATCACAATTGCTGGACTCAAAAGCGAACTAAAACAACAATAATACAATTGCCAAATCAACTGTGCAAGCAGAGAAGAGGGGTGTTTGTCATGGGTTGTACAATGACTTTGAAGAGATGGGCTTTTTTATGGCTATTACAAATCTTCTCTTTCGGACTTAGGAAATACATGAGTCAACATTTATATTAGGGCTCATATTCACACTTCAGAAATTGTGAGTCACAGTTATTGTAGCTATGGTTTAAACTTTCCCATAAACAGTGCCTTAGAACCACTGCTACATTTTCCTTAAGCCTTCTGTCTGGTTTTAAATTTTTTCCAGATATTCAGTATAATGTTGTGAAAGATTTAGCTCCGACTCTGTCTATCTATCTGTCTGTCTGTCTGTCTGTCTGTCTGTCTGTCCAAATGGCAAACCAAAGTTATATCAGAATTACATGAAATGTTGAATAAGCTGACTGTTGAAGTACACGTTGTAGGTAATAACACTATGTAACGTTAAACATAATGTAATAATAAACATTACATTGTATTACATGTAATGTTACATAATGTAACTAATGTACAAGTTTCTAAAGAGATCTAAAATAAAGACTAACATGTTTAGCTGCCTAGGGACTCTTGCATCATAAGAAAAACTTTGTGGGTTTTTTTTTTTTGTTTTTGTTTTTTGGGTTTTTTTTTTTTTTTTTTTTTTTGCAGCCCAGCCTTGGTGGGGATGTGGCTGAACACGCCTCTCCATCTGAAGGCAGATACTTATATAGCCAGCATGAGCCACACAGTCTGTGTGGAGAACTGGAAGAACAGTGGTGCTGTTACTCTTCACTTAGTGTCTGACTACTATCCTCAACAGGTAATTAACAACTTTTTATACCTTAAGTTACATTTTTATGTTATTAAAACTCTGTGTGGCCACTTTGAAACCATTTATGCAGCAGTAACAAGTCACTGTTTAGTGTTAGAACCACTGCTGCCACACCTTTTTGCAGAACAGCTAGATTATTAGTTATAACAATAGTTCATAACAATGATTAGTCTTGTTCTACCAGTGCTGTGGGGACCGGGGATGCTTCTTTGTTTTCAATGCAATGCTAAATTATTTTTCTTGAAGAGCAGTCCATTAAATAAATCCTGAATTACAGGTTAAGGAACAAATGCAAGAGAATAAATAAATAATATGAAAGTGAAACAACAACAACCTTCTAGCTTGATTTTTCTTTTAAATACTTAGTAGGCACAAAACTAACAGGTATATCACATGATGAGTAGGAGTGGAGATCATTAGCTTTTATAATGTGTCACCTGACAAGAATCTGAGTTTAAGAACATCAGTGAAAGATTTAATATTTGATTCATACTATATCATTAAAATAGAGTAACTTTATAGAACAAAAAAACAAAAAACAGATTAGTTAAAGAATCCAACTGACAGCATCACATTTTCACTGGCATGCTATCGCCCATCCTGAACATGAACAGCATAGAGATGTAAAAGACAGAAACTTCCAAAAGAACCAGGCTCATGCACGGTGCCCATCTGCTTCCACCTGCTGGGGTCTGACATGACAGGAAAGAGATACCAACGAACACAAACAGATTAGTGCTGCCATAGCGGCCCTTGGCATACATAAAAGAAAAAAAAAATGTTAATTGCAATGATAATGACACATCCATACAACAAAATAAAGAGAACAGAGTGAGGAAAGAACGTGGTGCATCATGGGACGTTCCTCAATAGCACAGGCCTATAGCAACATAATTCAAGAGACGGGCCAGAGCCATCTGAGCCAGCCTTAAACATAAGCTTTATCACAAAGGAAAGTTTTAAGTCTAACTTTAAAGGGAGAGGAGTCTGCATTCCAAACAGAGGCTGCATCCCATTCGACTTTTGGAAGATCTAGAAACCACAAGTAAGCCAGCAATGTGAGATCAAAGTGCTCTGTTGTGATGATGTGGAACTGTGAGTTCTTTAAGATAAAATTTAGCTAGGCCCCAAAGGGCTTTATATGTGAGGATGAGAATTTTACAATATATCCTGAAATTCACTCTAAGCCAATAAAGAGAAGCTAAGATTGGACTAATATGATTTCTCTTGCTACTCTTAGGTCTTAGGTGTTTGGTATCTTTCTTATCTCCTAGGGGATAAGAAAGCCAAGAGAGACACATTCTTTAAAGTCCTGACCTTATACACCATTAGTCCTCATTTCAAAACATCCTAATAAGGAGTGACAATAGTCCAGTCTTGAAGTAGTAAATGCATAGATTAGTTTTTCTGCATCACTCTGAGACAGATTGTTCCTTAATGTACAGATCGTTCCTTTCCCAGATTAGTGTTAGTGGTACTATACTATGTAATCAGTTTATGATTACATATACTATGTAATTTATGATCACATAATATAGGGTAAAGAAAGACAGCAAATGTCTTCTACTGAGAAGCTGTACTAAAAGAATGTGTGAAAATTGAGTTTCAACAATATTTTACTGTTTCTAAATAAAATTATTAGCCGATTGAACATAAGAATCTGTCTTTCAGGACTAGTCATTGTATTTGTTTTCACACGAGAGGCTATTTCTTATTGGAGGCATGTTTCCTTTAGGGCCATGAGCACTATGGTACACAAAGAGTTTGAGACGGCCGGGAAGAAGCCAGGCCTGCAGGTATGGCGGGTGGAGAACATGGATTTGAAACCCATCCCTACTCAGGTCTATGGAGACTTCTACACTGGAGATGCGTACATTGTACTCTACACCACCCCAGCTCCTTCTTACAATGTGCACTCGTGGATTGGTATGACAGAGTTAAATTACCGTCATTTGCCTGTTTACACTAATATCTTTTTATATTTTATAATATTCTTTTACACTCTTGTTATTTTATTTTTTGTGTGCTACCTGTTATTCTGCAGGTGATGAAGCCTCCAAGGATGAGAGTGGAGCTGCAGCCATTTTCATAACTCAGCTGGATGTCCACCTAAAGGGAGCTGCAGTACAGTTCAATGAGTTTCAAGGCCAAGAATCAATCACCTTTCTGGGTTACTTTAGGTCTGGCATCAAGTACAAGGTGAAATATTTTTGCATTCTGTTTTCTTGCTAGAATCTTTAAAACAGTGATTCCCAAAGTGTGGGAATGTAGTACCTCGACGGCCCACCAGGGTGGGCGGTGAGAGGTCATTAAAATGAAACAAATGTGTTTTAAATTCTAGATCTTTTTTAAATATGTTTTTAATTACTGTAAAATATTCATGACATGATTAAAAAAACATTAAGAAGTAATAAAACAAACCAGTTAAGTGTTATTCTACTGTCATCTTAACTTAATATGACAAGTGTCACCTTATTTGTTGACCCCTCACATTAATATCGGATCATGGTTCCTAGTCCTGTATGTTGATCACAGTTGTGATTAAAGGTTTTGGTGGGCTGTGGAGATTTTTCACATTTAAAATTGGGCCTTGGTATCATGAAGTTTGGGAATGGCTGTTATAAAACATAATTATTACATTGGAAAATAAAAGTTGTGATCTTGTGACCAGAAAATTAACTCACCACTAAAAAACTAAAGCAGCTTAATGATCTATCCTTGCTTAAGTATTGTGTTTATATGTGTAGTACAGTGCCTGGAGCTATTTGGGAACTGTTTGGAGTTGTAGCAGGTTGCTTGCACAGATTTTCCATAGAAGGTTTATGGAGAGTATGAACCAGCAAGCAAGGTAATTTGAAACATGCTCTTTCAAGGCCAGAACAACAAATGACTGTAGTAAATGTCAAAATTCAGGTAATTAAAAGAACACACACACATATATAACCACTAAGTCACTCTCAAAGAAACAAAGAATTTTGCAAAAACATATTCACTTGACATTAATACTCCCATAGTTCTATCAAAGTCCTTGTGCCTTCTGTTAAAATGCAGTTTAAAAAAGGGCTCCATCTTGTCATGATTCATCACATCATTCTTTCTAGATATCAATACAGTCATTCTGTCAAATTTTTCTAAAAATTCTGATTCACTGATTGAGAGGGCCGACAAAGATCAGTAAACTCTGATATTCATTAAACTGGTTTGATGAAACTTTTGTTTTTTAACACGGTACATTATCATACTAGAAACAGTGACTACAGATTGCACATTACTTGTTAGGATGTACCAAAAATCACAGCTGAACCGGGTTTCAACAACCTTCGTCATTTTAACGTGGCCAACAGTTTTATAAAAATGTTTTACTCTTGTTATATTGAATCTGTGCTCCATTTTTCATTTGTCTGCTTGTATGGTCCAATTAGTTCAAAAAGCACGAAAGTGCTTTTTAATCTTGTCAAAGTATGTGGCAAGGTTCTCTTTTCAATACTTTTATTGAACTTGATTAACTTTATAAAGTAGGTGTAAGCTTTAGAGGTAAGCAGATTTTAATTTTGGACCGTTAAAACTGAATTATGAAAAAATTTTACAAAACGTTTATATTTAATATTTCTGTACTGTTGGAGTAGATGTCTTATCAAATCTTTTCAAATGTAAACAGCACAAGGTTGTTTTTGATGAAACTGTTTAAATGTTGTTTACAGAGAGGTGGGGTAGCCTCGGGTTTCCAGCATGTGGTGACCAACGACCACAATGTCAAGCGGCTGCTGCACGTCAAAGGGCGCCGAACGGTCAGAGCCACAGAGGTGGACCTATCCTGGAGTAGCTTTAATAAAGGAGACTGTTTCATCATTGATCTGGGAAGGGTGAGCCAGAAAAGATTTAAATACCCCCAAATGTTTAATATGAAGGGTTTCAGGTGTTGCAATGTGTCTTTTTCATCTTCTTTCCCTTGGCTTCGCTACATGACAGGACATCTACCACTGGTCCGGCAGCAACAGCAATCGATACGAACGCCTCAAAACTACTCAGATGGCCAACGATATTCGTGACAATGAGCGAAACGGACGTGCTACAGTCCACATGATTGAAGAGAGCTCTGAGCCAGAGGCTGTCATTAAAGTGGGCTCTTCTTTTACTTTAACTTCTAATCAGAAAAACACCGGCAGCATCTGTGGCAGTAAATTATCTAACTCATTTGAATTCCAGGGTGGATATTAAAAACAATATTTCCCTTATCTTTAGGAACTTGGACCCAAGGTAGAACTCCCATCAGGAAGTTGTGATGTATCTGCAGAAACAACAAAGAAGAATCAGGCATCTCTCTACCTGGTAAAAACACACATGCTGTGTAGACCATAAGTCTGACCCTCATGATAAAGATACTTGCATTTAGTATTGATTTAGAACGTATCATCTTATCAGAGTGAGTAATTCCTGGAACAATTTACTGAAATTATTTCAGATTATCTGAGATTATCTTTGTAGCTCTTAAACTGTGCAGACAAGCTGTGTGTCTTAAATTTGTTTAGGCCTGATAACAAGATAATATTCAAAACAGTCTATCGTGATATCAGGAGTGTTTGACTCGCTTGGTTCCCTAAAAATGTCCACAGGGGCTAAAGTTGTTAATGAAAGTATATGTCATTCAGCCCTCTTAGGCCTTCTTTGATCTACTTCTTCTTTCTCCCCAAGCTTTAAGAGGGATTTGGGCTTAATGTTCTGCTGCAGTAAAAAAACAATCTCAGCAGAGTATGGGTTAGGGTCAGCAGACCTCTGGAAAATGAGGGGTGAGGGGGGGAGTCAACATGGTACAAGTGTCCATTATAAGAGTAATAAAACAACACGATATTTGACCACTGTAGATGGTTGGTACCAAAGTTTGGATTTGTTGCTCTTTTTAAGACCATTAGACAGGACTCATCTATCAGGACTTTGCTAACTGGAGTCTTGCATTCTTTATTTAGCAAATTCTAAGTATTTAATCAAATTATTATTTATTTCTCAGTGAAGAAATCTAGATGAATTAACTCTTTATTAAGTTAACTCTTTATTTATAAATTAACTTTTTGATACTGAAAACCTCACTTCTGACCCCTGCACTGATGTAACAACCAGTCAGCAGATGATAGGCTGGTCAAAATGATTACTATAATGTTCACGTCATATTATAGCCATCCATCCATTATCTATGCATGCTTAATCCCCTGCAGGGTCACGGGGTCATGTCATATTATGTTACCCATAATGATTATATTATGTTAATATTCTCTGTTGCATTATATCTGTAAACTTCAGGCTTCCCTGTTTGTCTGTTATGGATTTTTAATTTTTGTAAAGACTAATACTAAGTTTTGGACAGCACTTTTTCTGATTAAATAATTCATTATTCTTTTAGACCTTGTTACCCCGGGATTATTACTTTTTTGGAGTATAAATTATTTTTATGATCATTTGTATTTCTAGATTTCTGATGCCACTGGCTCCATGAAGACAACTTTGGTGGCAGACAAAAACCCTTTCAAACAAGACATGCTTTCCCAGAGTGAATGCTACATCTTGGACAATGGAGCAGATAATAACATATTTGTCTGGAAAGGTATTAGACTTTTAACACATCTTCTTTTCGGCAATCTTTTGGTTTTTAAATGTAATTTATGTGATATATTTTTAATGCAAATGTTGTTATGTTAGAGGTGTTCTGCACTTCCTCTTCATTTGAGTTTGTCAACCTCTAACCACTGAACCACTCACCCTATTGTAGGGAGGAACGCAAGCCCAGATGAGCGTAAGGCAGCACTGGCTGCTGCACACAAGTTCATCAGATACAACAATTACTCCAAAAAAACACAAGTATTAAAAACCTGCCATCACAATTCACCCCATCATATTGCATCCTTTTTTTTTTTGATGAACATTTTCTGAGAATTTCTGCCCTGGACAGGTCCAGGTGATACCAGCGGGGTCTGAGACCACCCTGTTTAAGCAGTTCTTCTTCAGATGGTTGGAGGGGCAGACCACAGGCCAGACCTACACCATGGGTTGCATTGCCAAGGTAGAGCAGATTCCCTTTGACTCCTCCAAACTCCACAGCAGCAGTGTCATGGCTGCCCAGTATGGCATGGTGGATGATGGTTCTGGCAAAGTACAGGTAAAGTCATTAACCTGGCAACAATTATGAAATGTATGAATCTATTCAAATATCAACGTGTGCAGGATATGCGCATATGACGATGATGGATGTCTGTAGATTTGGCGTGTGGAAGGAAATGATAAGGCACCTGTGGACCCATCCAGCTATGGACATTTCTATGGAGGCGACTGCTACCTGATGCTGTATTCCTACAATGATGGAGGCAGACAGAAGCACATCATCTACACTTGGTGGGTAGACCCTTTTAACATTACTACTCTTCCTTGTATTTTTTTTTTAATGCAAGATGTTTAGGATTTTTCTTACACTGTCTTCACAATAACCTACCATTTACACTTTATGAACCTGTTATCCTGTAAAAAGGTCCCATTCAGCTTCAGCTCTAGACAGAAGGCCTCACAATATCTCAAGCACTTTTTGATTTCATGCATTGTCTAACCAATTCCAAGCTCCCAGCTTCAGACAGTGAAGCAATCACAAACTGGATCTTTGGGTGGACCCTGAATAAATTGGTAACTGACGTGTAAATTACTTTCTTTGCAGTGCTAAAATGAATTTCAGGTTGAGGTCTCACTTAAATCCCTGGCCAAACTCAGAGGGATTCATTTTTTTCAGAAAGTTTAAAAATGCTCATTCGCTCTTGGAAAGATGATAATACTCATTCAATTACAAAGAAACCTCTTCTTCCATTATGTCATTCTAGCTGTGACTCCCTAAAGAGATTCTGATCTTTAATACCTGATAAATATGCTGTGTAGAGCATCCTGAGCTGTCAGTTCCAAAATATATGTCAAACCTTGAGCTTTGTGTTACCCCAGGAGTTGAAATAAGTTATTGAAACAGCTGTGCTTAAAGAATTCAGTTATTTATTTATACAAAATACACTGTTGCTTTGCTGCAGGCAAGGGCAGAAGTGTACTCAGGATGAACTGGCTGCTTCAGCTTTCCTTACTGTCAAACTGGACAATTCAATGGGAGGCGTTGCTACACAGGTGAGTTAATAATACTCAGGTTTTTATTTATAATTGGGGCTGGGCAACGATTAAAATTTTTAATTACGATTAATTGCATTATTTCCCTGATTAATCATGATTAATCGCATTGTATACACAAAATCAAATAATGTATTCAAAGGTAGAGTAAAATGCACTTCTATTAAAATGTTCTGCTGCCATATGAACTAAAGTGCCATAACTTAACACTTTTGACATCGGCACTTGTCAGTAACACATATTTAATGTAAATCTCATCTTAAATAATGTAAATAATGTAGATATTTGCTCATGCACTAATTATCCAATAGGAGGCTCGTAGCTATTTGCTTAGTTTATATATATATATATATATATATATATGTATATATATATATATATATATATATATATATATATATATATATATATATATATATATATATATATAGATATATATATATATATGTGTGTGTGTGTGTATAGGGGAGAGTGGGGTAATGTGAGACGGTCTTCACTCCCCCTTGCCCTCTAAGCAAGCTAAATTGATGTGTCTATAAAATTAACCCATTTTTCTTTAATTAGGATGTTTCCTAAGGACGGAAACGATCAGAATGTTTGCCAGACTAAAGACGGTGAAAATGGGATTGTTTTTATAAAAAGAGGTCAAGTGTCTCATTTTACCCCAGCTATGGGGTAAACTGAGACAAAGCCCAGATTTCAAGGGGGTAAAGCGGCCTGTACAAAGCCACCCTGGGGTAAAGTGATCTCCTTATTTTTTCCACCACTCTGGAGGTGACTGAACAAACACAAATAATGCAAATTATCATTCAAAAAATGTTTTATTAGACTTAGAGAAAATAACCACTTCCACAGTAGAGGAAACTCAGATTACATCCACTCACATCCTCGGGATTAGCTCTGATTAGCTTCCTTTGCATTTTCTCATCAGTCTATTACGTCTCTTTTCAAAAGCTCTGGATCAGCTCACCCTTTTCTGCCCTCTTTTGCACTTCCTCTGCAGCCTGCTACGTCTTTCTTCTAAAGCTTTTTCGAGTGCCTGCATCTCAGGAGTGTCGGTGAGGATAGCGGTCTTCACGCGCCTCCGTCTGGTTTGTTTTCTGGGGGTGAACTTTGGAAGCCCGATGATTTCCTGTGGAGGGACATAACCAGGCCGATTAGTTAAAGGTCCTGGATCCGTGTCAGCTGGCGCAGGAGCAGGCGGATTCGTACGGGAGGCTGTGTTATCTGCAGCGGGAGGAGGGTCATCTTCAGGCGGATCATCTGCAGACCTTCAGTAACTTCTCCTGGAGGTGGAGCATCTCTGGTGGCAGGCTGTAGCTCAGGGTTTGGCCGGTCTGACAGAACGGATGGTGCAAACGCTTCATCTGGGAAAATGTCATGATTGTATGGGAAAATCCCAGTGGACCTAAACCCAGAAGTCACGTTTTGCGGTGTCACGGTTGTCATGAAGGCTTGACTCACAAGTCCTGCAACCTGGTAGATGGTGACTGTTTTGCCAGGATTTGATTGCATCCACCCATCGAGAGCTCGGCTGTATTGGGCTTTGAACGGACCGTACACGGCCACATCCAGAGGCTGCATGTAATGGGATGTGTGAGGTTGAAGAGTGAGCATAACGATACATTGCTCCTGGTGAGTTCTACTGCCCTGAGTGATATGTGAGCTTTAAGATTGTCCATGATGAGAAGCATGAGGGGGTCAGGGGAACAAGTAAGTGTGGTTTATCAGGTGGCCGAGAAACTCGGCCCAGCTATCTTCATTCATCCATCCTGTTCTGGAGGATGTATCTTTTGTTCCTGGAGTTGCTTTCATCATGAAGCAGTCTTTAAACTTTACTCTGGGAAAGACCAGCATCGGAGGTGCAGCGTCCCCAGCAGCATTAACAGCACAGACCAGAGTTACCAGCTACCCTCTCTCGGCCGATGTGATGGAACCAACTTGCCTTTTTCCTCTTTGTGTCACCACCTGAAACAGACAGAAAGTTCAGAAATAGTGGCATGTTTGATCTGTAGGTTACATACAGAGCTCCAGCAGGGTCCTGGAGGTGGATGAGAGGCTGCTGGCTCCATCGCCGATCCGATTTCGGAGCACCATTCTCAGTTGTTCGCTCGGAGGTCCCGCTGGTCTGTTTATTACATTATTACAAGCTACACATGTCAGCCTTGTGTGTGCGTTTATCTCACCTGGTGAGGCCTTTGTACCGTATGGAGACCTGTTTCATCCACATTAAAAATCATGTGTGGGGGGAATTTATGCCTGTTAAAGATAAGGGGAAAGGGAATCTAAACTACTTAATTTTAGAGAATAAAACACATGCACTGGAACAATCCATTCACCCACCTGTCCATGACTACTGCCAGATTATCATAGAACTTTCCAACAGTCGTCCTATTGAAGGCAGTGGCCCTTCAGAGGGATGTGGCTTCTGGAGTTCGGACAGAAAGTCGGCGACGTGCTAGAAAGCTGCAGAACCACTCTGGACCTGCAGACTGTGTCTCCTTCCAGTTGGCAGGCATGGGGACATGGTTCTTGTCTGCATGGGGACATGGTTCTTGTCTGCATGAGGACATGGTTTTTGTCTGCATGGGAACATGGTTCTTGTCTGCATGGGGACATGGTTCTTGTCTGCATGGGGACATGGTTCTTGTCTGCATGGGGACATGGTTCTTGTCTGCATGGGGACATGGTTCTTGTCTGCATGGGGACATGGTTCTTGTCTGCATGGGGACATGGTTCTTGTCTGCATACTCAAAGGCCAGTGTGCAGCACTTAGCTGGAGAGAGACCATAGGACTGTTCAGCAAGTTCTTTCAGGTGTTTGGCGAGTTCCTCCTCCATCTCATCTGTGAAAATTCTCGTTGCCATGGCTACTGAGTCCCAGCACACAGTACCACAGTGCAGGCCCAGCTGCTTCTTTGTTATAAATCTAAGGAGGCTCGATTTGTCAATATTTCACTCCTTTGAAACACATCTTTAGGGCCTCTTTTGCTCCATGACCTCAGTGGCTGCACTTTCCATCCGTTCAAGGGAGGTTCGGCCCCAGGTTGTCTTCCTGTTGGATTTCTTTGGCATGATGGATTTTATATACTGTTTAAGACACAAAAAACAAAGCTTTATTCAAACAGGTGAGGAATGACATCATAGTTTCAGGAGTAGTAAAAAAAAAAAGAAAAAAAAACCTGTCACATGTTTCTTAAAAGACTTACTACTACCATTTAATATAACTGGTACTACTCTGATCTCCAACGGCTTTGAGTATCATGTATTTTGGGTTTTTGCTCTGCCTCACTAGATTCGGGTCACTCAGGGCCAAGAACCCCCTCATCTTGTGAGCTTGTTTAAGAACAAGCCTTTGGTCGTCCACCTGGGTGGGACATCCCGTAAGAGCGGTGACAGTAAGCCTGACAACACACGGCTTTTCCATATCCGCCAGAGCTCCACCAAAGCCACGCGAGCTGTTGAGGTCAGTTTTGTTTGGTACATTAAGCACTCACAAACAAATGCTTTTATTTGAAGAGAGGACACAATTTCTCTCCCACTCTGCATCTCAATGACACAGGTGGTACCTGCAGCCTCTTCCCTGAACACCAATGACGTGTTTGTGTTGAAGTCACCAAATTCCCTGATTCTGTGGAAAGGAAAAGGAGCAAGTCCAGATGAGATGCTTGCAGCAAAGTATGTTGCTGGCCTGTTCGGAGGAACTGCCACTGAGGTGGAGGAGACAAAGGAGCCAGGTAAGTGCAAAAATGGAGTTTTGATTGTAGTGCAAAAATATTTTCCATGTGAAAGCATGGTTTTCTCTGTGTTGCCAGCTGGTTTCTGGGCAGCACTTGGTGGGAAGAAAGACTACCAGACCTCCAAGACTCTGCAGAAAATGGTTAGACCTCCAAGACTGTTTGGCTGTTCAAACAAGACTGGCAGGCTGATAGTGAGTATTCAATTCAGTTCTTCATTAATAGGATGATGTTCTTGTTCATTTGGTTTTTGATGTGAACAATGATACCACAGTTATATAGCTACTTGTAAACATGTATTGCAATATTTAGGCAGAAGAGGTGCCTGGTGACTTCGCACAGATTGATTTGGCAACTGATGACGTCATGCTACTGGACACGTGGGATCAGGTACAAATGACAAAACATTTAATACTGGAACATGGTGATTTCTCTTTTTCTTAAGTTCTTGCTCATTTGTTTGTCTCTTCCCCTAGATCTTCATTTGGATTGGAAAGGATGCAAATGAAACAGAGAAAACTCAATCACCCAAGATTGGTAAAAACAAACTTAAACTTAAAAAAATGAAAGACATGGAGAAATTACAGAAGATATAGTTGCAAATATAACCCTCCGTCTCCTTGCAGCTCAAGACTATGTGAATACGGACCCCTCTGGGCGTTGTGGTATCCCCATCACCACCATCAAGCAGGGGCAGGAGCCACCTTCCTTCACCGGCTGGTTCCATGCTTGGGACCCCAAGTTGTGGGACAAGGATCTTCTGAAGTGCATCCAAGCCAGTATCAAAAAGCATTATTAAAAATATGCAAGGAAATAACCTCTGTTGGCCTTAAATACATTAATAGTTGCAAGAAATTTCAGTAATTGAATATTCAGACTTGTATGTAGAGTAGAGCAACCTGGACACAGAATCTTATGATTCTATGCTTACAAATATATTAAACTGCTGAAGAAACTTTCTTGATTTTATTTCTTTGCTTGCTCTCATGTATCAATTTACTCACAACAATAAACTGAAATGTTTCTATAAGCCACTAAAAAAAAAACTTTTTGACTTACTCATTTCATAGATTACTGGCATTACAAAAAAATTAAAGCTTCTGTTTATTGCTACACTCTATCTCTAATTAACTAACATAGATTGCAAAGTCAAATATAGACTGCATTTCAATAAAATTATCATTATCATTTTCTGATCGTGTTCCTTTGTACTCAAGTCTTTGATATTTTTGGTATCTTCAGTTCACTGCAGCAAATGACTTGTTATCATTAGCCTAAATCCTCCCTATGTGGCAGCACCATGTGTAGGACATACTTGATGGTAATCTCAAAGCCTTGTGCACCAGGCTTCTGCTGAGTTGCAGGCTGGAGGATTATGGGGTGGGCTTTAAGAGTGCCTCTGCATCACCTCGCATCGCCTTTCTTTTGTTCTCTTCCATTCTCTGCCGCTGTGCTGCAAGACAAAGACTAACCAAACACAATGAACCAAAAGGTGGTTCTGATCACAGGCTGCTCCTCTGGGATTGGTCTTGCTCTGGCTAGCCGCATCGCAAAAGATGAGAAGAAGAGGTTCATGGGTAAATTTTTAGAGATTAACTTTAAAGTCGCTGTGCGTGACAACTGCTTTTCTAATGTTGTTTGTGTCCGATTTTGTTTTTAAACAGATGCTTACATTTTCTGTATTTGACATATACAATTTTGTGTTTTCTGAAGAATATTTGACATAATAAATGATAATTAACAGTGACCCTGCTCACAAAGCTTTTGTTTGTTTGTCTTAAACAAACAAACTGTTTGTTTAAACTGCTTAAACTGTATTGTGATAATCATTCAAACTTATGGCAGAGCAAGTGAAAGTTTTCTTGAATGCACTGAAGGTGATTCAGTGATAACACTAGGTTTTTTCTAAGTTAAATAATAATAATACAACCTATGGTGACATCAAGTTTTTGTCTTTCCGGAAAAAGTGGCCTTTAGACTGGACAATCACACACCTGTAAACACTGTAAATAGATTTAACTGGATCCTGTTTATTGTATTTAGAGAGTTTGCACATTGTCTGTGGGACAAACAGGATAATCCACATCCTTCTGGGACTAAGTAACTGAGATATTCATGCGTCATCAAATGTTCATCACATGCTTAATGGAAGTTCAGTAGCTGGCATTTTCCAGTTCTTGGACCACTTGGGAAAAAACTTTTGTTCCATCCGTTGTATTGACTGGGCAGCAGACACCTTAAGAGCAAAATCTAAGCAATAACATCAAACTGATCAAACATTACCAACAATGCAACATTGGTAGACCTGCATTGTAACAGTTTTGTTTGCTGTAGTCTATGCTACCATGAGAAACCTGAGCAAGGCAGAGCCGCTGGTTGAGGCAGCTGATCGGACCCTGGGCAGAACTTTGGAGATCAAGCAGCTGGATGTGTGTAATGAAGACTCCATCAAAGCCTGTGTGGACAGTTTGCCTGAGCGCCGGGTGGACATCCTCAGTACGTCTGCATAATATGGAGCTGTTTTGTTTTCTGTTTTGGAATCGTGCATATATTTTCTGTACTAAAAACGTGTCTTAACGTTCTTCGTTTCACAGTAAGTAATGCTGGAATGGGTCTAATTGGACCAATTGAATGTCAATCTGTTGATGAGATGAAGACAGTCATGGACACCAACTTCTTCGGACTCGTGCGATTACTAAAAGAAATTCTACCTGACATGAAGAGGAGGAAAAAAGGCCACATTGTGGTCATTAGCAGCGTAATGGGCATTCAAGGTGAGGACAACAATAATTAGGGGTGCACGCAATTGAAATGCAAGCTGCGCAGTACATCGACCGCATTACGCGCACCAACAGCTGGGACTGCTGGGAGATGAAACGCTCGTTAAATAGGCTCTTGCCGATTGTGCTAGCATAATTTTTGGCATAATCTGAGGAATTGAGCATAATTTTTGCCCTTTTTCCAAAAGTAGCACTGCTATCATAATCCGTATATTCTCTTGTCTTAATAGCACAATTTTAGAATAAATTAAGAAAACGAAGATCTCAGTTACTAAAAACGATAGATTACTATTAACAGTTGGTTCTAGGGATGGGAATTTGGTCGAGATTTATTCTTCGATCGTCGGGAGAATTAATGATTAATAATCGATCAATCATTAACATTTTTATATTGAAAACTATCACAATTATTGTCGATATCGGCGTGGCGTTTGTTTTCCCCTTTAGCCTGGTTGCTATGGCCCGCGCATGCTCAGATGTGTTCAGTGGCCCGGATGTTCGTGGTCGACAATAACGTGACATTTCCTGTTTCTTTTCTTTAAAAAAACAATGATAATAAAACAAGAGATATCAAGGAGACTACGTAACAAGGACAATTTATATCAAGGCGCCAGTATTACAGGCTTTTTGTTTCTTAAAAAGATGCACTTGTTGCGTGCTCGATGTGCGCTGCAGCTCCTTCTGGTCCATGCTAACACCGAGTTGAGGCTAGGCTAGGCTAGGCTAGGCTAGGCTGATGATGAACCGCCTCCACCGTCCTTTACAAGGCTTGGATGCGTGTTGTTCAAGTGATACATCATTGTCGTTGTTAATTGATTGTATTTGTAATTTGCATTGCAGTGATTGCAGTACACTTGGTCATTTTCTAAACGAAAATGGTCCCACGCCACACTTCGCTGCGACCACTTCATGATTAGGTGATGACCTACAGAAGCTCGCATGTAACAACTGAGGCCAGCCAGGGTAGGGTGATGGTGAAATGTTGCCCCCTGCTGCCAAATTTCTATCGGTGGCACAGCGAAATGCATCGCATTGTTTGAGGACGTGCACTGAGAACCTACGTTCGGATTGTTTAAAAAAAATAATAATAATAATTCGGTTCATCGACGAAAATTAATTTCTTCGACCAAATTCTTAATGACCAATCATTGATTAATCGATTAATTATGCCCATCCCTAGTTGGTTCCACTCCTATTTTGCGATTGCTTTTTAGTTGTGTTGAGATACCGCGGGAATTCGATGAAACGGAACCGGAAGTCTGTGTCTCGGTCCCAGACTCCTTAGTCTTTCTCCCAGTGTTTACTCGAAATTTGCATACTTTACCATGGTAACTGGAGGCCATTTGAGTGCAAAACCTTGCACAAACTGTGTCACGCTCTGCTACACGCAATGGTTAGCAAGCTATCCGCGGATAGTTATCCACCTCACTATCCAGGCTTTGTTCGCTGGATAACTATCCTCTGGATAGCAGATTTATCCACCATATAGGCCTAACCACCGGATAAAGTTACCCAGGTTTTGAACAACCGGGCCCAGAACGTCAGGCCAGGGTTAATAAAATACATTTTCAAACTTGTCTTGTGAGTTGTGAAATTTGTGCACAGAATAATTTTTTTTAAAAAGTAGCATAATTTTAAAAGCGAGCACAATTTGGGCAAAAAACGAGCACCGCCACTAGCATAATATGCCACTTTTACTAGCACAATTGGAAAATGCCTGTCGTCAAAATGTCCAAGAAGCAAGCTCCTATAAGTAACTATTTTAGTGTTCCACCACCACCTCTAAAAAGACACCAGACTGAACCACCACCTTAGCCGCACAAAAAAGACTGTTCGCGGAAAAGGTCTGTTGGCTCCAAACCAATGATAAACGCACCGTAATGTGGTATAAAATATGCAGCGAACATGCTAATGTGGCTGATAAGAGCGGCGCCTTTTATATAGGGACAAAGAATTTCAGTCATTCACCTTTTAACAAGCTTGAGAAAAGCAAAGAGCACGTTAGCATAGTGCGAACAATTGATGGCAACTGATCCTACAGACTAACACGCACCATCATTTGTTAATTCATCTTTAATTATCAATAAATGGTGTTTTTGCTATAAATTATTCGACCATGTATCCCTTTATTTTTTAATCCATCCTATGGGGCGCGTCGCGACTCGTGTGCTCGATGAGCACCAAGTAACATCTCCAGGTGCTCCCCTGAGTATTTGACCAAAAATGTTAGTGTGCACCCCTGACTATAATTTTTCATATTTTCGCATTTATTGTTCAGTGTCTTTAACAGTTTTCTTCTTCTTTATTATAGGAATTTTATTCAATGATGTGTATGCGGCATCCAAGTTTGCAGTGGAAGGCTTTTGTGAAAGCTTAGCAGTTCAAGCCCTGAGGTTTAATCTGAAGTAAGATAAAGATTCTTGTCTACCATTTAATTTTTCACAGACTTTTCAGGGAGAGACTAAATGGAATTTTCACTTTCATAAAAATACCTGTAACCCAGGTGATGGCCTCCCCAGTGGCTGAGCAGTAGTGCTGGTACCAGCCATGTGGGAGGCAACTGATAGCACACACTGTTTTGAACCTATTTCAATAAATAAATATCACAGTAGTGGTGCAGTATGCATTCAACACACATATTCCATCAAAGTAAATTAAATATAGTATCTTTTATGCTCCTATGCTGTACATCAGTTTCATTAGAAGAGACATGACTATGTTTTCTCCTCTGCTCTTTCCTCAGCATCAGTCTGATAGAGCCAGGTCCAGTGATAACAGAGTTTGAACGTAAGGTATATGACGAAGGCCTGAAGACTGATCTCACCAAAGCTGACAAAGTCACTGCTGACATGTTCACAAATATCTACCTGAAGAATTTCAATCAAATCTTTGAAACCTTTGGGCAAACTGCTGAAGACATCGCAGAGGTGCGTTATTGTTCAACCACATTGTTTCATTATTTCCATGAATAACTTGCAACATAGATAACTTATGACTGTAAAGATGATTTACATTTGTTTTGTGTTTTTATTCCTAGCATACCTACAAGATCATCACCATGGAAAATCCCCCTTTCCGTCATCAGACAAATACTCTTTACACACCTATGACCACACTGAAATACGCTGACCCCAACGGTGACCTTCCAATTGACACTTTTTACAAAATGGTGTTTGAACATGACAAAGTCTTCAATGCTAGCCTAAACTTCCTCAAATTGTTGCGCTGGAGAAGTCGAAAGAGTTTTACTTTGGAAAAAGACAAGAGCAACTAAGTTTTGTGTATGTATGTTTCTACAATTAGTCCTCAGTTGTTGTTTTTGTTTTTTTGTCTTTTAGCATATAGGCTTTTAAACGCATACTGAAACAAAGAAAAAGGATTCCTGAATAGTAGTAACAATTCACCTTATTTTACTATTTCTGTAATCTTCTGCCACAGCTGTAAAGCACACCACCAGGAAGATTTAAATGTCTGTCGTTGCTGTCTTAAGTTGATAACTTATCAATAATAATTAGTAAGCAGTGTGGAAAAACACAGCTCATGGAGACAAATCCAGACAGATCAAGTTATTCAGAATCATTATGGGCTTTGTGTTTTTGAAGACATTCAAGAAAAAAAATTGGAAAGTCATCATTTTGTTATGACAGTGACATAGTGTGCTTGTCACACTAGATTATGTAAGGTATTTACACATTGCCTAATCTGGGATTCAGCTGCTTTGCTCAGATTATCAAACTGCAGTAACTTTTACTACAGCAAAACCTCCTATTAAAATATTAAGTGGCCCTAAACATTTCAGCAAAAGGTGTAGCATATTTTGAGATATCGAAGGCAAAGAAAAAGCCTTTTTTCAACGACCAAGAGTTAGAGTTGAACCCATACTGCAGCCTGACTCAGAATCTGAACTTGGAATCAGAATCCGCTACGCAATCGCGGTGCCCGTGACCCGGGTGAGGAGGACTGGCGGCTGGTCTGGATCATAAGGTGAAAGAAAGATGCTCGGAGGCAAAGACAACTATGCTGCAATGGGAATCTGACATGATAAACTGAAAAAATTGGTAATGCTGAATTTATAAGTAACATTGTACTTCTGCTTGTTTTTTGTTTGTCTGTCTTTTCCATTGTTCATATCTGAAAATATTCAAAATATAAGTAATTTTGATCCAATAAAAGAATGGGCAAAGACATTTTCGTAATTCACATGAAATGGTAAAAAATAAGAAAGCTTCACAGTTGTTTAAAAATACTTAACATACTCACTCTGTGTAATACTGGTTTTGATGTTGTAATAAGGCAAGAAATGGTTTTATATACCACTGTAAATGAAGAAGAGAGAGACCTAAATTCATACCCTAATCTGTTGCTATCACCATGTTTTACTGAGATTTTACTAAATACAGCATATCATGTTAGTAGATATAACATATAACAACACTGGTACTTAAAACAACAACAACAACAACAACAACAAAAAAGCCATAGTAATGAAAGATGCTATCGTAGGCTGCTCACCTCTGCTCACTGCTCTCATCTTTATTTGCACAAATCATGGCTCAGGAAATGGTTTCAGACAGAAGCATACCTCTGCAAATACAAGAAAATCAGCAAAAAGATTATTATTGTAGAAAAAATATACAAATAATTAAATTCAAAAAATGAGAGTTAACATAGTATCACTCAATTCATTGCCTTTTCTGGTTATAAAATAAATGTTTCAAAATCCGAGGCCATGCCACTGGGTGACCGGCTCCTGATGCCTACCTCCCCTGTTCCAGTTCCTTTTAAAAAGGTCTCCCAGAGGATTTGTGTATTTAGGAATTTTCATTACACCCAGTTTCAACCAGATGTTTAAGGCAAACTTTAATCCATTACTTGACAAAATCAAGCAGGACCTCGATCCCTGGAACTCTCTTCCTATTTCTTGGCTAGGCAGAGTAACACTTCTGAAAATAAATGTTCTCCTCGTTTGCTGTATCCAATCAGAATGATTCCCATTCTATTAAAACAAAAAACAATTCGTATGATCAGCCATTCCCAAACTTCTGAATACCAAGGCCCAATTTGAAATGTGAAAAATCTCCGCGGCCCACAGAAACCTTTAATCACAACTGTGATCAACATACAGGACTAGGAACCATGTTCTGACATTAATGTAAGGGGTCAACAAATAAGGTGACACTTGTCATATTAAGTTAAGATGACAGTAGAATAACACTTAACTGGTTTTTTATTACTTCTTAATGTTTTTTTTAATCGTGTCATGAATATTTTACAGTAATTAAAAACATATTTAAAAAAAAACGAGAATTTAATTTCGAGAATTTTGTTTAATTTTAATGACCTCTCACGGCCCACCTGCAGTACCTTGACGGCCCACCAGGGGGCCGCGGCCCACACTTTGGGAATCACTGCGTATGATTAATGGATGGTTTAGCTCTTTTATCTGGCACAAAAAAAGACCTTTTATAAAAATGTCAGCTTTACACCTTCCTAGTTGTGTGGCAGGTTTAGACTTCCCAGACATTAAAAGATATCAGCTGAGTGTCCTTTTGCAACATGTAACTGAGTGGGTTCAGAAGGACAATTCCTCAACATAACATGGTTGTATATTGAAACCTCTCTGTCTGAATGTCCTTTTCTAAATCTTCTTTTTTTAGAAAACATGAAATCAGTCAAAATTTGCTGCAGTAACCCAGTAACTGTTAATAGAGTTAAAGCCTGGAGGGCAGTACAGCGTATTGTTAGAAGATCTGGGTTAACGTCCACTCTTACTCCAATTGTTAATAATCCAGATTTCTTACCAGAAGTCATAGACTCAGGTTTCAAACATTAGAATTCAAGTGGAATCTTTTCATTTGGAAACCTATTTGATGATGGGGTCCTCATGACTTTCGACCAGATAGTACATACATTTAAGGTATCAAGACATGACCTCTTCTGTTTTTTTCAGATAAGAGACTATATCAGGAAAAATACTACTTTACTTGTTGATTTTAATGTCACTGATATTGAAAGACTGATGTTCTGTACTGTTGGACAGATATAAATCAGTGCCGTTTAGAATGTTTTGAGGAACCACTCTTACTGGTCTTCAGTAGCTGGGGCGGGCCTGGGAGAGGGAACTGGGTTTGGAGATAACAGAGGATATGTGGAAAGATATCTGGGGTCACACTAAGAAAATATCAATTTGTAATCGAACGAGGGCATTACAGCCTAAAATATTACATCGGGCACATTTGGCACCTGCTTGTCTCTCCAAATTTAAACATTCTTTCTCGCCTTTGTTTCCTAAATGTAAAATAAATGTGGGTACTCTTACACATTGTCTTTGGTCATGTCCCAAATTGCAAAAATACCGGGAAGGCGCTTTGCTTGAAATGCAAAATATATTTAGAACCAAACTTGAACTGGACCCAGTGTCTCTTCTCCTAGGTCTTCCTACCGTTCACGTCACTAATGTACAGTACATCATTAAAAACTGTTTAATATTTTGACATTCTAACACTCTCTGGTTGGCACAGGATAGTAATGGAGCACATCCCACTGGACCTTCTGACCTCTTCTGACTCTAAGACAGTTAACTTTAACAAAATGTGGAAACCATTTCTTGATTACATCAACGTTAATGTATCTGCAATTTTAACCAGAGCCTTTATATGTTTTCAAAGGGCTTAGGCCTACCTGTGATGTCTGTGGCTGTGTGACTTTGTTTGTGCTGAGCTTGACAGTGTTATGTTTTGGGTGCTATTGCCCTTATGTGTTGTTGTGTTTTTGTGTAATGTAAAATGGAAAAACTCAATAAAACATAATTAAATAAAAAAAGTTAAAAACACAAATAATGTATTTCAAATGCAGATCTCACCATTCAGTTAAGCTAAGAGGTTTAACAGTAATCAGGATTTGTGGTACTGATGCTGTCTACAATAAGGGACAGAGCAGACTATACTTCTAAAAGAAACTTAGGTTATTTGGTTATTCAATGTATGCAGCAACATGTTGCATATTTTCTAAAAGTCTGAGGTAGAGAGTTCAATCTCATCTATAATCAGAAAAACAGAATGGACCATACTGAGCATCTTCTTCACAATACCGTGATTCAAAAACAGACTTTCTTCTGGAGATCCTTCCACAGCTATCTACAGTTCAATTCAATTCAGTTTTATTTGTATAGCGTCTGTAACAATGTCAATTGTCTCTAGGTGCTTTACAGAGACCCAGAGCATGACCCCCAAGCAAATATCATTAACTAAAATTATAATATTAAATCCAAATCAAAGATAATGGCAAGTAAAAAACTCCCACAGCAGGAGAGAAAAAAAACCTTTAAGCCAAACAGTGGCAAGGAAAAACTCCACTTTACCAGCTGGGTAAAGAAAGTGGGGACAGTGGGGATCAATAGTGTTACTGTATTGAATTGAATTGAACTGAGTTGAACTGAACTAAATTGAATTGAAAAAACAGCTAGTATACTAATTCAAATATAAAACTGTACGATATGAACAAGTCTGTATCAACAAACCAACCATCACTTAAAAGAGTATGATGACTTACAAGAACAACTATAAGAAATAAAGAAATTGTTGACAGATACACCCACATTACTGAGACATTAGGTTTTATGGTGGGGACAAAAGGCAGGAATTACCAGGTAACTGGTGATAACAGCATTGTTAAACAGTAAAATGAAAGCAGGATATTTATTGTATCAAACCATAGTGATGGTACAGGCCTATTTTACTACCTCTCTGTATTCCATTCACTCATTCAAGGAACAGGTGACACCTTAAGAAACTGAAAAATGTAATAAAGAGGGAAAGAATAGAGCAAATCTTTGTTTTTGTGAGTCACTTCCCTGTCAACAGTTCAGAATTTTTGTTTCAATGCTGAAGGACAAACTTTAATTTAACTGTTACTGTAGACATGATTATGAGTGCAACTTCCTGTGAGACGCCAGAAGTAGCAGTAAGCCATTGGCTAACCATGGTAGCTGAGAGTGGATAACTATTTATTTGAAAGTAATTTGCTTTGGCAGATGTTTGACAACTGGAGCATTTTTCCTAAAATGTCCCTGTGGAGTCTGGGTACCTATTGTGCTGTTCATGGCTGGGATACATGGCTCAACAAGTTTCAGCCCAATCTGATGTGGTATTTCAAAATAAAGTGAATTTATACATGATTTTGATGTCACTTTATTTTGAAATACCACATCAGATTGGGCTGAAACTTGTTGAGTGACATTCCCAGATGTGATAATATTAGTGAAAAGTGAAATGAGTCTGTGGAAACAAGTACTTTTTATTCTATAACCTTGTCAAAGTAGAGGCTGTATACTGGATTTATACATGATTTTGATGTCACTTTATTTTGAAATACCAGATCAGATTGGGCTGAAACTTGTTGAGTAACATTCCCAGATGGGATAGAATAGAATAGTACTTTATTTATCCGTCACCGGGGAAGTTCAGTCGTTACAGAAGCACAGGTTGGACAAATAATAATTTCAACAGGGCTTGGAGAAGTACTAGGCAAAAAATAATATAAAATGTATATATAGCTCTCAAAAAATATTCTTTAAAAAATTAAATTGTTAAACATAAGCTATATACACACTACTATTGGTCTGAAGTGGAACAAGTCTGTGGAAACTAGGATTATTTTATTTTTTAACCTTGTCAAGTAGTCTTAGTATAGTGGATTTTTACATGCATTCGAAGTAGTGAAGTCATTATTATTTTTTTTATTTGTAATGTCTCTTTTGTTCATTCTTAGTCACACATAACCACTCTTATTTTGAAAACGCTATTCATAGCGATTACCGTAATTTCAACAGCAAAACGGCACAAACATTTCAAAGAGGGCTGGCGTGACGGCAGTTCAAAAACTGACGTCTCTAAACATTCATGGGCTGAGTCAAAACTGCCATTTTTGAATTACATTCAACACACTCATACAGTTAGGTCCAGAAGTACTTGGACAGAGTTTTTATGATTTTGCCTTTATACATCACCAAAATGAATATGAAATAAAGCAATCTTACATATCGCTCTGTCTATATTATGAACCGATTGGAAAGAAGAAAAAAACTTGACGCTTCCGGCTCTGTTGTCAACGTCATATCCGGAAATAGCTAAGTTAAAATAACGAAGAATACACAATCTTAAAACCAGTTCTTACGAATTTTAAGATTATATCATGTGTCTGGTTCTTGTGGCCACACACGGTACAGCAGTTTAGGTGTTGCAGATAATTTATTTTACTCAACGGCCAACTAAGAAATCGCAAATCCAAGAGGCGCTTCATTGTTAGCCTAGCTTTAGCCATGCTTTCAGCCTCCTGTTTCACTTCTGTGGCGCGACTTGTTTGCGACAGGGACCACAGCTACTAGCTAGCTAGTCAAACATTTTTTTTATTTTAGTTTAGTTTATTTTTAAATACAGTTTCTGTGGATGTTCTGTTTGCTTCATCGATTGTGAAAGACTTACTTTTGAGTCGGTTTCACGTAAGACGGCTTGTCTTTCGAAACGGGCAACCATTTAATGCACACAAATAGTGTTTGTCTTCTTCTTTTTCTCCCCTTTTTTGTAAGCTAGCAAGCTAGCCCGCCGGTCAACTTTATGGCGTTTAACTTCATGTTGACTCTGTCTTAACCTGGATGGTATACTTTAACTCCATGGACTCACGAAGGCATTTAAACGTCTAGCAACATTTTATAACATTTCCAAGACGCTAAGTTACTGCTTTATTTAGTTATCTGGAGTTTGTTTTTTGTTTTGGTTTTTTTGTAACACGATGGCTTCCTCCTCTGGAAACGATGACGATCTCACGATTCCGAGAGCAGCCATCAATAAGATGATTAAAGAAACTCTCCCAAACGTACGAGTGGCCAACGACGCGAGGGAGCTCGTGGTTAACTGCTGCACAGAGTTTATCCACCTTATTTCATCCGAAGCCAATGAAATTTGCAACAAATCCGACAAGAAGACGATATCCCCCGAGCACGTCATCAACGGTGAGTCCAGACTTGCTTGCTCGATGTTTAGCATTTGGGGGAATTATTTTTAAGGGGGCGTGTGTCCATCACACGGTATGAAACCACCAATAGACATTATTGCACTTTCAACTCTTGTTTTCCGACAACAGCCCTAGAGAGCCTTGGTTTCGGGTCTTACATCACGGAGGTGAAAGACGTCCTGCAGGAGTGTAAAACGGTAGCGCTGAAGAGGAGGAAGGCCAGCTCTCGTCTGGAGAACCTGGGTATCCCTGAAGAGGAGCTCCTGAGGCAACAACAGGAATTATTTGCTAAGGTATGACAAGCCACTGAGATACTCAGTATGTCCCATGTCTCGTTTTTTCTTTTTCTTTTCTTTTTTTTTTTGTGTGTGTGTGGGTGGGGGCATGCATAATTTATTGGCATTGGATATTGTGAAACGTGCAAGATGACAGTATCTTAAAATATGGTGTGATTGAAATAAGGCCAGTTTCAAACGTCTTACTTATTCCTCCTCGAAATTGAAACTGAAGGAAAAAATGTCACTTTTAGTAGAGGTGCAAGTAAAAGATTTACAATACAAAAACTATTATTATTAGGGATGCACGATAACTGTTTTTTTAAAACCGATACCGATAACTTTCAGCTCCTAACGTCTGATACTGATAACCGATAACACACACATATACCTAAGATCATTACATCAATACTATGAATAAAATCAAAAAGAGTTTTGACTTTTTAAATGAACAGATATTTATTTTTCCAGTGAAAAACTATTGGCAAGCCTCTCAAACATTTTCATAAAGCTATCAAACAAATCTATTTGATATCTCACATTAACTTAAATAAGGTTCATTACTGACTGATATAAAAAATAAAGGCTCCTTGAACTGATGGAAATACATGCATCAGAATTACAAACTGAAAAAGATTAACATTTAAAGGATTTTTCTTGTGGTTCCATTTAAATTGATATCTTTAATTAAAGTAAATGAGGTTCAGTAGTTTTTATTTTTTTAAATCATGGAAGCTTTAGATGAGAGGAATGATGGAGAGGGAGGGGAGGAGAGACTCCTGCTGGATTGCGCATGTTAGCATTAGCTTCCCTTAGCGCGATTTCAAAACTTCATGGAAGCGTTTGTTTTGTTGTAGGTGGCCGATCGGATTTTACGTATTAAAGCTTGTGCTTGTGCTTCCCTTCTCATAGGATTCATCACAAATAAGCACCAAACTATCTTCTTCTGAAACTTTAACAAAGTTCCACGCCGCCATGTTTGTTGTGATCAGCACAATGCATGCTGAATTCAAGGTGTAACGTAAATTCCGACGTTTCCTCGTTTGTTAGTCGTTATTTCAGCCTTTTCTATTTTTTTCCTTTTTTATGTGTAACATGTGGGAGAATACTGCGAATATTAATTCAAGTCAGCAACTACCAAAATTATGACCGAGTTAACAAGTTGTTTCTGGCATGAGGGGGTATTCTTGATTTTTCTGATTGAGTAATAGTTTTTCTGATTTTGCCGACGTTACTTGAACATAACATTCACTGCCGGTCATTCAAGGCTCAGAGGGAGCGAGGCACTGCCGTGTTGACAGAAATTTATGTTATCGGGGCTATTCATCGTGATATCGGACTTATTGGGATGACATCATAATTTCCTGTTATCGGCCCGATAGTTATCGTGCACCCCTAATTATTATTGTTATTATTATTATTATTATGTGGAGTTTTGTCAAGTAGAGTGTAAATATCATAACCATTAATACTATCATAAAACCTAGGTGTTTTTTTTTTAATAGTATTAATTCCGAGATGCACAAAGAGCAACTTGAGTCACTAACATTTTCAAATAGAAAGTTATCGTGGAACAAAATTTGAAGAAAGTTTGAAAAATGGATGCTCAGTTCGCTCTGATATTGTAATAAAAGATCACGAAAAAAATGTGCTGAAAAACATCAGAGACCAGAGGGCCACCTTCTTTATTGAATTTGACTCTTGCTGCAAATAAAATTATAAAACAGCTATAAACTGTCACTACGTGGCTTTAGCAAGGATCCATCCCTCCTGCTGTTTCCCAAGTGAACATACTGAAGTATTGCAGTGGCTATTTAGGGCTTCCATTGAAGAACAGTTATTTAATCAGTATTTTAAAAATTAGCATGTTGTGATCTGATGTAACTAATTTCAAAATAGGTTATCTTCCAGAGCAGCGGTTCTTCTCACAGGTTATGAAAATACAGAAGTGTGCCTGGTTCAAAAAAATGACATTCAAATAGATTTTGAGGTTAAAAGCAGAGTGAATAAACCTTGAGTTAAGAAACTTGCAGATTGGGGTTTTAGAGTTGGTTCTGTCAACTCCAAGTAGTATGTTGACTCTTGAGTTACCAGGATTATACAAAGACATTATAAATGGAGCTCCGTTACTGGAAAACTTTCTTCTACTCTCTTTGTTGAATCATTATTTTTTGTTGTAATAATGTGACTTCTGGAGAAAATAAACACAGTTGCAGCGGTGAAGGAAAGACAGTTGATGAGGGAGAAATTAAAGAGTGAGTGAATGTGTAATTTACATACTTAATAGCAGGTGAAATCCTGGCTGACAAAAAAAAAAAGGAAAAAAAGTTGGAAGAGGCCTTGCGCTTAGAACAATGAAATGAAATAACCCCTTACTTACTGAGGGTATAAATGGCTGTACACAGAGGTGAGACTAGTGCTGGGCAATATGACGATACATATCGTAGGGATGATAGAAAAGTGTGTATCGTGCCATTTCTCTTCTATCGTTTTTAACCTAATTTTATCAATTATTACAGCAAATATGTAGTTAAATAACTTGCAACGTAGTGCTGGGCGGTATGACCAAAAATTTATATGACGGTATTTTTCAAAATTATATCAGTTTCACGGTATATCACGGTATTATTTTTTTGAAGGCACAACTGGGTGTTAACCACATTTTCTAATCATTTAGAGAGGAATTGCTGCAGTAAATTGGCTTAGAATGACCTATTTTACTGTCACAAGGAGTGAATATTGTAGAAAAACATTCATATCTACACTAGTATTAATACAGGTTTGCATGGCCTCACAAAATGATGCTATTTACAAAGAGGTGGCACTCGTGATTCTAATTAAGTGAAGGAATCAGAATGCGTGATAGTTGCAGTTAAAATACAGAACCCTTTTATTTTTCAAATTTTGCAAACAACTTGAAAAAACATATTTTGTAAAAAATCAACATTAACTAAACAATGTAAACAACGTTCTAAAATTGTAGCCGCGAGAGTTGAAAAGTAAGCAATGAAATGTTTGTAAAACTTTTCAGAGAATAACTGAAAACATACTTTATTATGGTATATCGTGATATATATCGTTATCGTGATATAAAATAGTCCATATTGTGATATATGATTTTTTTCCATATCGCCCAGCACTGCGTGAGACTAATTCAGAGTACAGGCGTTATTTGTGTAGCAAGCAGGAAGAAATTTGTTTGTTTTTTTGATTCATTTTTTTTTTTTGGAATGACGAAGAAATGTCAGCAACACCACACTCTGTGCATTGCTTCAAAGCACCTGTGTGAATCCAGTGTGCCTTTAAAGTTCCCTCAGGGACATATGTAGGTTTTTCAGTTACAAATACTGTCATTTAAAAAAATATTTATTCAGATCCTGAATATATATTCAGGATGTCTCCATCAAAGTCATGTACCATTCCTGACATCCAAGATTAAACAGATGCAAGTCATACAGTATGAGATGTAATGATCTTCTACAATTTTAAAAATCTAGCAGTGTATGGGGTCTAAATACCTTAGCCATGGATTGTATGGAAAAGGAAAATACTTGAATATTTAGGCTGTAATGAAGTGTCAGATATCATCATCATCATCATAGTACTCTCGTTTGCCTTCTAAATGCTTTGCTTTGGTCCCTGACCTGTACTCCTGCAGGCGCGGCAGCAGCAGGCAGAGCTCGCCCAGCAGGAGTGGCTGCAGATGCAACAGGCTGCCCAGCAGGCACAGATGGCAGCATCTGCCAGCGCGGCCCAACAAGCCAGCTCCTCTCAGGACGAAGACGAGGAGGATGAAATGTGATCCTTGGATATCATTTAATTTGTCCAGATTTCTTCTCGGGACAGTGTTGACAACCATGTATCCAAGTTCATCCATTGGCATAGACATGAGATGTGTGTGACTGCTGTAAAAAAGCAGGTTTAGAGTGAACAATGATGAAAGGTGACTTTAAAATAGCCCCGCAGTCAGAGAACAGTATCTGAAAATGATTGAAAGACTCTCAATGATGTTTTTTGATTAAGCTCATGTTCTCTATTTTTTTTTTCTGTTTAATTGTGTCTTCATGTTATGTTGTGAGTAATTTGTAGATTTCTGAAAGTGTTTTGAACACGTGGAAGGCAGATGTTGCATGGCATACGTCACTCAATGTTTGGTGATTACGCAGCAACTCTTTACCCCTTCAGTTACTGCACGAGATGACTCCTTTGTCATTCCCTGAGCTCTGTCCCGTTCAGTGGTTTAGGATACTTGCTCTCAAATGAGTCCAGAGTACGTGATTCCTTATTCAGAGTTTGACGGTCATTTTTACAATAAGGATTTTCCGTTACCATCTCCTTGACAGTGTATGTTTAAGTGGACTGTTTTGAGGAACTGTGTATATTGAATTTATTTTGTTATGTAGAGAAATAAAATGACATTTTAATTTTAGATTATTCAGATACTTTAATTTTTTTTTCTTCATAGAAACACCCACAGTATTTTTAATTCGCTAAACATTTGAGAAACCGAATACATTTCTCTTACAGCACCAAAGATAGTGGACAGACTAGCAGCCCAGAATCAGTTTTTTAGGTGTAGATTCTACTCTAATTCTCACTGCTGACTCCAGGTCAGTGTAAACAATATTGAGTTGATTAACCAATAACTTTGTAAGACAGCTTTGATAAGCTTTGATATTCAGGCTGAATTTGTTATTTCCTTTCTACTTGGGCACAATATCAAAACATTTGCAACATGACTTTAGTCAATCCACAGTGTAAAAACATGGAATATACACATTCACGTGTCTATAGTGCAAAGTAGTATTCTTTAAGCAATAAAGGAATGATTTTTATAGACAACTGTTGTGTGTTCTTCTTAAATAATCTGAAAGCATATTGTTTAGATGTCTTACCATGTGCATTTGCTGGGATGTCATGTATTTCTCAGAGTCAGATGTTTGTGAACTGGTAGATAAGTAATGGTCGAGCATGTGGGTCCACTGGAATAGCTAGATTTAATTGTACTATTCATAAGCGTTCAAAACATGTCAATTTCTTTGTCATAGGTACAGCGCCATCGGCTACTTGGCCACCAAATGCTTTGATGCATCTCATGTTAACAATGAGATGTGTCCCTTGTTTCAGTATATGCTTACAGCTCTGCAGTCTGATTGGTAGGACACCTTTCTTATTTATGCCAAATGTATATGGTGTTATTTTTTTCACCTAAATTTAGTAAATGAATCATGCCCAAATTTCTTAAAAGAATAATGTTATCACTGTTTGGCATATAGGGATGAGCGGACGTCTTATATTTGCAATCCTCAAGGGAAACCCGCAATTAATAATGTGCACATAAATCTTAACAAATGTCAATTTTATTTTCATCATATGACCATGAGCTGGGGGGGGGGGGGGGGGGGGGGGGGGGGGGGGGGGGGGGACAAACACTAATTTGGATCCAAGAAACCAGGTGGGTAACAACAGGAAGATACTGCGAATAACCTTCCTTCCTAATGATGTGAAAAAAGCTTGCATACCACCAGATGCAATGTTGTGCTTCCAGTCTGTTAACGAGACACAAAGAGCCATTGGTTCAAACCAAGGCAAGGATGATTTAAGAAAACATGTAGGCTATACACACAATGAAATGTGTTTGGTTGCTGCCTGTTTTATTTGATTTACGGTGCAAGATTTATGTGATTCCAGCTTTAAACTGTCAAATTTAACTGCAAATGCATTGGTCTATAAACATGATTGAATGAGATGGCTGCTGGATATGGAGCCCTGTTTGGGTCATAATTCAATGAATAAATGAGTCTATTATTATGAAATACAGGCGTTTATTATTATGAAATATTTCCCATTATTATGATAATGGTTTTGTTTTTCATAAGAATGAGCTTTTACATAATAATGGCTTTGTTTTTCATTAGATTGATTTGGGTGTCAATCACAGCAGAGAGGGCGGAGCCATTTATGTGATTGGCTGCTCTTTCATTCAGGCATAAGCAACAGAACAGTGAATATCGATAGTGGGCTAGAGGTGCAATGTATATACTCCAGGGCAGTAGGTGGCAGAATGCACCTCAGTTTACAGTTAGAAGTTGACATCGACTAAGAAACGTAGCGCAAAATGTAGGGAAAACTTGATTTTGACAGCATGGCGACAGGAGAAAGATCCTTTTCTGCCATAGCTACAATCAGACTAGGAGCGCACCTTGATGACGCCACGGCCCGCTGCAAACGGGACCTCACGGCCAAAACTAGTCGATGTCAGAGTATGGGAGCAAGACCTTCAATCCCCCGTCTCTGACAATGTACGGGACTCTATTCTTGATCAGGTACACTCATCCTCCATGTGCGCTCGCCATGCACTTCTGCAGTTCAAAGTTGTCCACCGGGTACACTTCTCAAAAGTTAAACTGGCGCGCATTTACCCGAATGTGGAGCCAACATGTGACAGGTGTATGATTGCACCTGCTACATTAGTCCACATGTTTTGGTCCTGTCCTTCTCTGGCTAATTTCTGGAAGTCAGTTTTCCGTACCATATCTGAAGTTTTGAAATGTCAGATTGAGCCAAATCCCTTCTCCGCCATCTTTGGACTTGCCACATTTCAAACAAAGATTGCTTTCATTTTCATCTTTAATTGCCAGGAGAACTATCTTATTAAGGTGGAAAGATCCGACTCCACCTTCATACTCACACTGGATAAGGAATATTATGTTATGTATGGACTTGGAAAAGATAGCATTTACTGTCAGAGGTTCTGAAAATAGATTTCATAAAGTCTGGTGCCCCTTATTTACTGTTTATGAGAAATCTACTACGGTTGTCTTTAAGTAGCGCCCCCCCCCCCCTTTTTTTGTTGTTGTTTGTTTTTGTTTTATTCCCCCCTCACTATACATATTTATGAATAATATATCCTATTTGTTGCATATTCAGTTGCAGGGCAGATGTATAACAACTTTTGAGTGTGTTTATTTTGCTCTGTATGAGAGTATGATAATGTGAGAATTGTTGGACAGAGTTGTAAATGTCTGATTCAGTAAGGTAACAATTGAGGTAACATTAAATAACCACAATAAGGAATAAACATCTCTCCTGTGTGTTTAAAGCTAATTGAGAAGGCATATATGACTATATTTTCAAATTGGTAATCATGGTGGTCCTCAGAGAGCTGAACAGTTTCTCAGGTGGTACGCACTAATAAAAGTTTGAGAACTGCTGAATTAGATCAATTTATCTAATTGACTGAATGATCTCTATAATTACTCCTTTTATTCCTATAATCAAGTTACACTATGGTTAATGTATATGCCTTATTCCATATAACCAAGGTGGGATTTATTACCAGTTAGTCAAAACAACAAGAAACATCTGAGACATGTGTGCAATTGTTATTATTCTTCTGAGATGTACTTATTTTAAATAAGTATTTTGTATTGAAATAATTGGTTCTTTACGTTTTTCAAGGGAAGCTTTGCACAAAGTAAATTCTATCAAGTTTGCACAGCAGAAGGTGGGGGAATGCATGAGAGATGACAAGCTGCATGATAAGATATCTGCTGCCCTCTTGTGGAATCAATCGATACTCCTCTGCAGACACAACGTGTATCATGTGATGGAGTTATGTGATCACTTTGCAAGCAGCTGTTGAAGTAGCAATCATGATTTTCCAATCCAGTAATCATCATTTTCCAAATGTTTCAGCAAATAGTGGGATCAGATATTGCAGAGTTGCTGATGAAGGGCTTTCATTTAGATGGAAGCTGGGCCCTCAATGACTTTAAATAAGACAAGCTTGCTGAAGCACCACCAATTCAAGAAGATGATCTTCTCACTGGAGACCTGAGCAGATGTAGCCCTAGAGCCCTGAAAAGAACTACAGACCTATACTCAACTACTACTGGCTGGAAGAAAGAAGGTTTAAATCTATCTATCTATACATACATACATACAAACGTGCGTGCACACACACACACACACAGACACACATACTATGTATGTATGTATGTATGTATGTATATATATATGTATATATACACACAAGTATTATTTATTTATTATTTTATTATTGTTTCTTTTTTTTTTTTTTTTTATTGACATATTTGATGCCAAACAGTTTTGGCTCCTGAGAGTTGTGGTTACGAGGAGTCTGCTATGAGCAGTGGCCTGTGGGAACATGCACTTTTTCTGGTCAGCAAAATGGGCAACAGGTCATATACCACTGTGCTGAACAGGTGAGACGAGTTAAGGCATGTGAAACATGACAGCTGCAAGAAATCTGAATACAACTCTACACAGGAGTGGTAATTTGTGAAAAAAAAAAAGACTCCAGCTGACTAAACTTCTCTGGCCTGCTTTGAACTTGTGCTAAAACTCTAGTGAAACATGGACATACAGGCACATCATACTTTTACAGCGTAACACATATTCTATCTGGTTGTGCTTTGCCATAACATTTAATTACATTCAGGATGGTGATGTGTGAAAATGACGTGTCATGCTCCCTGGGCAACTCTTTCACTATATTGATCCCAATGAGTCCTGGCATTGTCATCTTTAAATATGGCTAATCCATCAGCCTTTTTGCATTTTGGCAACAAACCTGGTTACTTATATATACTTATATATTCAGAACAGAAAATCAGTTGACTTTTTTTTTTTTTTTTTTTTGGTATATAATAGGCTCCAGCAAAACTCTCTGACCCTAGGATTTCAGCAGGTATAGATTGTGTGTGAATGGATGAAACATTGCTTCAACATGGCCGCAATGTGTTGGCTATAGTTTTTAACTTGTTTGGCCAGAAATAAAGACTTAACCTCTGCCTTACTCTGAGTGCCTCAGTTCCTACAAGAAACTATAGTATTTGGATATGTACACTGATGAGCACCAGATGTAAGGAAAGAAGACCAAACGATACCCATGTAGCATTCCAAGCTTGACATGAACCTGAGCAACTGAAGCCACCGCTGCTGCTGTGTCCCAGCTCCCTCCTCAGCATGGGCGTGGCCACAGGGGTGGCTGGGGGTGGCACCGGCTACCCTTGAAATTTGATTAGCCACCCTGCCTGGCCACCCCCACCAGAGCCGTCAATCACTTTGTTCATCATGCATACAGTTTAGTGTTTGAAATTGGAAGCTTCAGACTGTACACTGTCTGTACACTGTTTACCAGTTGTTTGCCAACTGCAAATAAATACCACATGAAAAAGGAGAAGCGGCTGAAGACCAGTTTTCCCCACCTTTATTTTTAAATGGTACGTACCAGTTCACACTCCATGTCAGTAGGTGGCGGAAATGCACCATTTGTTCTTTCACAACTGACACAGTAAAAACAAAGAAAACGATAAAATCAGCACCCTAGTAGGTGGCGGTAATGCAAAACCACAGTTTCTTGCCAACCGCCATTAAAATCCATAGAAGAAGAAGAAGAAGAAGAAGCAGCGCTCCCAGACTATGGCACAAGAAAACGCAACAATTTTGATCTTAAAGGAGAAAAAGCAGTATGTTAATCATTTTTTTTACAACGTGTTTCTATAATATTTCACAAATGTTGACTTTAAAGTTGACAAGTAAGTTGTATGTAAGGAGCTAAGTTCTATAGAGTTAAGATTTAAACTACAGTAAGCTAA
Organism: Hirundichthys speculiger; assembly: GCA_018398805.1. NCBI lineage: Eukaryota > Metazoa > Chordata > Actinopteri > Beloniformes > Exocoetidae > Hirundichthys > Hirundichthys speculiger. The sequence goes on along the minus strand of JAGFBZ010000973.1, from coordinate 262,783 downwards.
GCAGGCTAAATGTGAGACAGAAATGAATTTGTGCTAACAAGCATTACAGTTAGAAATGTGATGAAGAATGCCTTTTCCAGCATGATGGAGCACTTTGCCGTAAAGAAAAAGTCATAACGAAATGACTCGATGAACTAAACATTAAGATTTTAAGCCCTTGGCCAGGAAACTCCTCGGATCTTAATCCCATTGAGAACTTGTGGTCAATCCTCAAGAGGAGGGTGGACAATTAAAAAACCCACAAATTCTGACAAACTCCAAGCATTGATTATGCAAGAATAGACTTCCATCAGTCAGGATTTGGTCCAGAAGTTGATTAACAGCATGCCAGGGAGAATTGCAGAGGTCTTGAAAAAGAAGGGTCAGCACTGCAAATATTGACTTATTGCATGAATGATGTGTAATTCTCAATAAAAGCTTTTGAAACTGATGAAATGCTTCTAATTGTATTTCATTATAACATAGAAACAGCTGACAAAAACATATAAAAACTCTGAAGCAGCAGACTTTGTGAAAATGTAATATTTGTGTCATTCTCAAAACTTTTGGCCATGACTGAACATAGACAGGTGTAGGCAGGAACACTGATGTGGTCGGGGGTCGAACTGCAGTTCAGCATATTAGTATACATCTATGTAGACAGGTGAAGATATATGCTGGGACGGTCAGAGGGTGGAACTGCAGGTCAGCATGTCTGGAATCTCTGGCCTGCAGACATACAGAAAAGAAGAAAAGGGTGGCAAGGAGGCACAGGACAACACAAAAAACTACAGGAACAATGAAGCGCAGTTAAATTCATGCAGTGCTCCAAATTAGCTATGGATATACACTACTCAAAAAGATTAAAGGAACACTTTGTAATCAGAGTATAGCATCAGGTCAATTAAACTTCTGGGATATTGATTTGGTCAGGTAAGTAGCAGAGGGGGTTGTTAATCAGTTTCAGCTGCTTTGGTGTTAATGAAATTAACAACAGGTGAACTAGAGGGGCAACAACGAGATGACCATCAAAACAGGAATGGTTTTACAGGTGGATGCCACTGGCATTATTTTCCCCTCCTCATCTTTTCTGACTCTTTTTCACCAGTTTTGCATTTGGCTAGGGTCACTGTCACTACTGTTAGCATGAGACGATACCTGGACCCTACAGAGGTTGCACAGGTGTCACTACTGTTAGCATGAGGCGATACCTGGACCCTACAGAGGTTGCACAGGTGTCACTACTGTTAGCATGAGGCGCTACCTGACCCTACAGAGGCACAGGTGTCACTACTGTTAGCATGAGGCGATACCTGGACCCTACAGAGGTTGCACAGGTGTCACTACTGTTAGCATGAGGCGATACCTGGACCCTACAGAGGTTGCACAGGTGTCACTGCTGTTAGCATGAGGCGATACCTGGATCCTACAGAGGTTGCACAGGCAGTCCAACTCCTCCAGGATGGCACATCAATACGTGCCATTGCCAGAAGGTTTGCTGTGTCTCCCAGCACAATCTCAAGAGCATGGAGGAGATTCCAGGAGACAGGCAGTTACTCCAGGAGAGCTGGACAGGGCCGTAGAAGGTCTACAACCCATCAGCAGGACCGCTATCTGCTCCTTTGTGCAAGGAGGAGCAGGAGGAGCACTGCCAGAGCCCTACAAAATGACCTCCAGCAGGCCACTGGTGTGAATGTCTCTGACCAAACAATCAGAAACAGACTTCATGAGGGTGGCCTGAGGGCCCGACGTCTACTAGTGGGCCCTGTGCTCACTGCCCGGCAGGTTCACCCTGAGCACATGTGACAGACGTGAAAGGGTCTGGAGAAGCCGTGGAGAATGTTATGCTGCCTGTAACATCGTTCAGCATGACCGGTTTGGTGGTGGGTCAGTGATGGTCTGGGGAGGCATATCCATGGAGGAGACCACAGAGCTATACAGGCTAGACAACGGCACCCTGACTGCCATTAGGCAAGGCAAGGCAAGTTTATTTGTATAGCACATTTCGTGTACAAGACAATTCAAGGTGCTGTACATAAGCATTACATTAAAACAGGAGGAAATAAAAAGATAAAATAATAATAAAAATGCAAAAAGTTAATCAACAGTTATTTTTGATTTAGGAATTAAAAATGTAGATAAAATGCAAGAAATAAAAGTTAATTATTATGATAAAATGTACAAATAGAAAAGTTTTTTTTACCTTGATTTAAAACTGCTGAGTGTCAGCAGACCTGCAGGTTTCTGGGAGTTTGTTCCACATTTGAGGAGCATAAAAACTGAACGCTGCCTCTCCGTGTTTAGTTCTGACTCTGGGAACAGAAAGTAGACTTGACCCTGATGACCTGAGGGATCTGGTGGGTTCAGAACCAACCAGAAGATCCTGAATGTATTTTGGTCCTAAACCATTCAGTGCTTTGTAAACTAACAGCAGGATTTTGAAGTCAATTCTTTGACAAACAGGAAGCCAGTGTAAAGATCTGAGGACTGGAGTTATATGATCCACTTTCCTGGTGTTAGTGAGGACTGGAGCAGCAGCGTTCTGGACTAACTGCAGCTGTCTGATGGTCTTTTTAGGGAGACCTGTCAGGACAGCGTTACAGTAGTCTAGTCTACTGAAGATAAATGCATGGACAAATTTTTCTAAATCCTGCAGAGACATCAGTCCTTTAATCCTGGATATGTTCTTTAAGTGATAATAAGCTGACTTCACAACTGTCTTGATGTGACTACTGATGTTCAGGTCTGAGTCCATGACTACACCCAGATTTCTGGCTCTGTTTTTGGTTTCTAACTTTGCTCTTTGAAGCTGAGTGGTGACTTTTAATCTTTCTTCCTTGGCTCCAGAAACTATTATTTCAGTTTTGTCTTCATTTAACTGAAGGAAGTTCTGACACATCCAGTCTCTAATTTGATCAATGCATCTGGTCAGTGTTTGGATTGGACTGTAGTCTCCTGGTGAGATGGTTATGTAGATTTGTGTGTCATCAGCATAGTTGTGGTAACATATTTTGTTGTTTTTCATAATTTGAGCGAGTGGGAGCATGTAGATGTTGAACAGCAGTGGCCCCAAGATGGAGCCTTGAGGAACTCCACAAGTTATTTTAGTTTGCTCAGATTTATAGTTACCTATAGACACAAAGTAGTCCCTGTCTTTTAGATAGGACATAAACCAATTCAATGCAGTGCCAGAAAGTCCTACCCAGTTTTTCAGCCGGTCTAGTAAGATGTTATGGTCAACCGTGTCAAATGCAGCACTGAGATCCAGTAGTACCAGGACTGAAATGTTTCCACTATCTATGTTCAAGTGAATGTCATTAAGGACCTTAACTAGAGCAGTCTCAGTGCTGTGATGTGGCCGAAAACCTGACTGGTAGATATCAAAACAGTTATTTAGCATCAAGAAGTTGTGGAGTTGTTGAAAAACAGCTTTTTCTATAATCTTGCTCAGAAAGGAGAGGTTTGATATCGGTCTGTAGCTGCTCATGAGTGATGAGTCTAAGCTGGTCTTTTTCAGGAGTGGCTTGATGACGGCTGTTTTTAGGCTCTGAGGGAAGACTCCTGAGAGCAGGGAGGTGTTTACAATCAGTAAAATATCTGGGGCTGTGCATCCTGAAACAGTCTTGAAAAACCCTGTTGGCAGGGTATCAAGACAGCAAGTGGTGGTTTTCAGATGGCAAATTATCTCATCCAGGGTTTTTGGGCTGATTGGAGAAAAGTGTGTCATGGTGTTGATATTTTTAGGTGGCCACAGTGGTGACATATGTGCTGCTCCTGGCGTGGAAGCACGTACTGACTGCCTGATTTTCTGAATTTTGTCAGTAAAGAAGGAAGCAAATTCGTTACAGGCCTTGTTGGACAGGAGTTCTGGGGTTACTGATTAGGTACCAAGATGAAATCCTTGCACCCATTGTCAGACCCTACGCTGGTGCAGTGGGTCCTGGGTTCCTCCTGGTGCACGACAATGCCCGGCCTCATGTGGCGAGAGTATGCAGGCAGTTCCTGGAGGATGAAGGAATTGATACCATTGATTGGCCCCCACGCTCGCCTGACCTAAATCCAATAGAACCTCTGGGACATTATGTTTCCATCCATCCGACGCCGCCAGGTTGCACCTCAGACTGTCCAGGAGCTCAGTGATGCCCTGGTCCAGATCTGGGAGGAGATACCCCAGGACGCCATCTGTCGTCTCATTAGGAGCATGCCCCAACGTTGTCAGGCATGCATACATGCACGTGGAGGCCATACAAATTACTGAATACCATTTTGAGTTGCTGCAATGAAATTTCAGCTAAATGGACTAGCCTGCTGCATCATTTTTTCACTGTGATTTTTGGCATCTTTTTGTTCCTAACACATCACCCAGTCCATATCAGTATAAATAAATAGCATGATTTTTTTTTCCCCATTGAGATCTGATGTGTTTTCAAAGTGTTCCTTTAATTTTTTTGAGCAGTGTAGATGAAGGAAGAGGAGGACACTGCTCATGTTGGTATCTCCCTGTGTGTAGGCATTTAGCAGCATAGCAAGCCTTCTCTCGTCTTGGCTTCAGCCATTCCTATTACTGTAGCTAAGGCTATTGGCCCGAACACACTATTGCTTGGACTAACCATAGGCTTCACTAAACAGAAATGTTTTAAGTTTAGTTTTAAAGGTGGAGGAGGTGCCAGCCTCCTGAACCCAAATTGGTAAATGGACTGCACTTATATACCGCTTTATCCACACCGTCAAGGTGCCCTCAAAGCGGTTCACCCATGCACTCATACACCAGTGGGTGGCTGCTGCCATGCAAGGTGCTGCCAGACCCACTGGGGGCAAGTTAGGGTTCAGTGTCTTGCCCAAGGACATTTTGGAATGTGGACAGTTGGCGCCGGGATTGAACCGCCAACCTTCCAGTGACTGGACGACCTGCATCTACCAACTGAGCTACAGCCACCCTGTTAGTTGCTACCAATTGGTAGCTGGTTCCATAGTAAAGGTGCCTAATAGCAGAAGGCCTGACCTGCAAATCTACTTTTGGATCTTCTAGATCAGCACTCTGACAGCTGAGCGCTATAATGGGAGTACAAGGCGTTATCAGGTCTTGTAAATAACGATGAGCTTGCCCATTAAGGGCCTCATGTGCAAGCAACAGAATTTAAATTTTTGATTCAAAATTTTATGTGATTCAATGGAGGGAGGCTAACACGGGAGTGATGTGATTTCTCTTGCTGATTTCCATCAGCACTTGTTTTGCTCCATTTTCAATTAGCTGGCTATTCAGCAAATTACTTGGAGATCCAACTAGTAACGCATTACAGTAATTTAGTCTAGATGTGACAAATATGTGGACAAATCTGTTTTTTTTTCTCCATTTTATCAGAATTTAAAAGCAAAAGGTTTGTGGACATCCAGGTCTTAATGTCCTCAAGAAATGCCTGAAGTTTGGCTTACAGTTCTGTTCTGTCTGGCTTCATAGCTAAGTACAGCTGTGTATCATTGTTTTGTAGCAATGAAAATTTATACGATGGCTCTGGAAAAAAATTCCCAAAGGCAACATGTATAAAGTGAAAGTGAATTAAAGGTAGTAACTGATTTTGGCCAGGCACTGTATATCACTGATTTAAAAGTTCCACATATGATATGGTTTCTGCATATGACTTTGGTAATTGTCTGACTTCCTGTTGCACGACCATAAGGTTTACCTGGGTGGTGAACGAAATGTCTCAGTAAGTATTGGATGCACTGATTGATTCTAAGTAAAATTTTGTGGACTACTTGCAAATTTCTGAAAAGGATAAATAAATAAAAAATGCAATTAGAATTAAGGAGTGAAAACAGACAACGGAGCATACTTGTGACTTTTCTTTAAAATTGCAGGAGTCATGACAGGACGTCTACTTCATGCTATAACTTTCCAACAGTCCTGTCTGAATGCAATAATTTTAATTAGAATTTGTTAAAAGTACAGTAATGGAAATAGGAGGAGGAGTGACTTCTGGAACTCTGTGACACACTTCCTGTTTGTTTTGTATCTTTGCATAAAGTGCACAAGATGTACATAAAATCTTCACTGTAATTCAAGAAAAAAAAATCTATTTTCCTTTGAGCAGTTTTCTTGTGACAGTACAGAGGAGAGACCATTAACCCTTCCTTGTCAAAATAAAATACTCTGGACTGACATGCAATAAATTCAGACAAGTGATTTCATCTCAACTTGACAATCACTGAGGTGTTGTCCCTTCAGATTAAGCTCGAGCAATCTTTTGTATTAAGTGGTAATTCTTAAGGATTAATGCTTACTTTATAACTAAACAGCAGTTCCTGCAAACTATTCATTATGTTAACTCATCCAGTTTGTGCAGACTATTTTAGATCCAGAAGCATGCTACACAGCAGCATATGTTAGGTTGTCAGTGGAGGAATGTTTAGGGACCGGCCAGGCTGATTAAGAGTTGTGACTGACAAGAGGGGCAGAATTTGAGCTATCAGTGTGGTATGTCACTGCTGCACTGACTCGGAGAAGGGAAGCTCTTTAAATAGTATGGATTCATATTGGGATTCTCGAACGACTGCTGTGCTTGGTTAAGATGTGAAATGACACAAACTGCTTTGTTGGCAGGTTTGGAGCCTGACTAGCAGATAGTGATCCGCTCCAGACCATCTTCCAGCTGTTGTGTGGAAGAATCGCTGCTGTAGCCGTGGTAAAATACCCAGAACCCCCATCCATCTATTCATCTGTCTGTTTCACTGTCTTTATCTATCTGTCGCATGTATGTAAGTGCATGTATGTCTTGTGTGACTTTACATCTCAGTAGCCAAATAGAAGTATACTGATAATGTTCTGTGCCTCGTGCTGTGGAAATGAGAAATGGAGGGACTGGAGGCCCCATCTGGCTGTTATGCTCTTAAATGAGACAGGGAATCCAGCCTTACAACAGAAGGCCATCATCACTATGGGAGACTCACTAGGTATATATACTTTGACTGACAGCTTGTGACTAGAAAATATGTAAACTGGTGTTTTGTGTTTTTTTCTGGGCAGCCTCCAGAGGGCTTATACATGCTGCTCATTTGTGCTACCTGACAGCAAGTGTTCCCTTTGGAGCGTTTACACAGAAGGCAGAGAGGCTGGTGCTTCTAGGCAGCACTCACAAGTGAACTATGCTTCCAACTTACTGCCATTCTCTAGTCAAACTCCTGTCAACCCTGGTCATATTGAGACCAGTGCGGTCATTTTCTACTGAAACACATGCAATACTCATTCCTGCAACCTGCTCCATATGCAACACTACATATTTGAGTCTTATTGTATTTTCCATCATACAAGCTTTTAAATGCTGTGCCACAAATTCTGCCATCCAGTGCACCGAGTTATACAAGTGGTGCATTACAAATGCTTTTCAATACCTTAAAAAAAAAAAGGGTTTTGGTTCTTTCAGGTAGTTCACAAATGTTATATCTATAAAAAATCATTGCAATTGGAATAATCTTTGTTGAAGTTTAAAATAAATAAATGAATAATGGTGATTGCTCTGTTGACAGGTATGTAAGTTCCAGTATGTCACTCGACTTGGACTGTAGGTTTTCATCTAGGGCTCTCCATTACTGCGAGGTGATAGGGCAGACAATCCTTCGACAGATGGTATATACAGTCATGGAAGAAATTATTAGACCACCATTTTTCCTCACTTTCTTGTTCATTTTAATACCTGGTACCACTAAACGTCATCATGTGACTAAAACAGACAGAAAAGAAAACACTGAATGCATAAAAGCAGTGTTTTTGGCAGTACAACGCCATAGCTATTGATGTAAAAACTTAAGTGATTTAGGTTATAATCAAGAAAACCATGGAAAATGGTAAGATATCAGCTCTTAAATAAAACTCTTATGAGCAATCTTTGTGGTTATCGTTATGTTTGTCCAAACAAATGTACCTTTAGTTGTACCAGGCATTAAAATGAACAAGAAACTGAAGAAAACAAGGGGTGGTCTAATAATTTTTTCCATGACTATATATATATATATATATATATATATATATATATATATATATATATATATATATATATATATATATATATATATATATATATATGTATGTATTTACATACAGTGATCCTTTGCCACTTTGCGGTTTAAGTTCCGCGGTTTTAGTTATTCACAGATTTTTTTCAGAAATATATAATGTAATTTAAAAAAATCTAAAACATTGCGGAAACATCACAGGATGTTGTGCGCGTTCTCTTACAGTGAAGAAATGCTGTGAGCCAGTCTGGCCCCTTTAAGAAGGTAGCCTTACGGGTAATGATGTGGCCTTATGGGTAATGTAGTGTGTGTCGTCGGAGGGCAGAAGAAAATGGGGTTAGATGAAAAGTGTAGTGAGCATCAACAGCAGCCCAGCGTGTATAGATTTACATTCTCTGTTAACCGACAGGAGCCCAACAATACAACCTGTGTGATGTTACAAGTTCCTGCAGTGCCAGAATAAAGTGCCCGTTCCATGCAGAGAAAACCGGAGTTTTTGTTTTATTGTTGTTAGCGTGTTAGCCGCTAATTACGAGCCAAAAATAGCACAATACCAGCAGTTTGATTACTACGGTTCAGAGACCAGAGGCTGTGAAGGGAACAGAAAGACCACAGTTGAGCCTTTGTCTTGTTTCACTGCAGTGCCGCGCTACTTTTTTGTTTTTTTTTTAAACAAATTATTGAGGCTCGGGGGGTCCCGGCTCCAGTTTTCGATTGTCGTGGGGGGGCAGTTTGTGCTTCTGCTGTTCGACAGGTCTAACTCTTCCCTGTGTATGTGTGTGTGCGTGCTACAGAATTGAGAGGAAACTGCAGCAGTCAATGGCGATAAAACACACCCTTTAAGAGGCTTAATAATCACATGGCAGATCATCATTGATTTTTTTTTTTTTTTTTACAATAACACAAGCCCTTCAGTGCACATACAGATCTCATATGTAGAGGTAAAAGTGTAATGCTCTACCCCAGTGGAAGCTGATGGATGGTATTAGTATGCTTGTATGACATTACTACATTATAAGCATAGAGCGCTACTAGTACAGCTTTATTACTTATTCAGCTTGACACTTAAAGGAGCTTGTTTGTACTTAAAGGAGCCGTTTAAGTTGGCCAAAACTGGTACTGCAGTCACTTTCAAATTACTATTGAGCGGCGTGTACCCTCCCCCTCCTCCCCGACCAGAGGTTGCCAGGTCTACAGAATGCAGCAGGAACGTAGGCTGTCATGGCAAGCCGACGAGTCCTAAGTTTATTTTCTGTTAATTATATTTAATGCTTTATGAAAGATCTTTTCTTTCTTTGATCTTTCGTAACTAGAGGAAATATTTTCCCGTTGAGGCGTTTCGTAACCTGAAAGTTTCGTATGTAGAGGCGTTCGTAAGTAGAGGTACCACTGTTACCTTGTCCAAGTAAATTAGCGTTAGCCAAACATTTAGCTATGAATCTTACCTGTCCAGGAGAAAATCTGCAACGTTGGCGTCTGTCTTCAAATTCTTCTCCGCTTTCAGCCGTCTCCATCTATCAAAAGCATCTCCTATACAAATCCTTGTTTTATTTCGGACCTTGTCACGACGTAACTCGGATTCATAACGAGGTCTTTTAGGTTTTGGAAAGCTAGACATTTTTTCATCCAACACGTTCGTAGCGGCTGCTGCAATAATTAGAGCCGAGCTGGCAACCCGGATGCCGAAACACTACTGACTTGGTGATTGGGAGATAGGTGGAGGGTGGCGCTTCAGGCCAAAACAAAAAATGACAACATCAACATCAGTTGAGGGCTGCAACTCCTCTTTTTAAACGGGAATATCCTGGCTTGAGTGCTGTTGTCAGTGACATAAGTATTTGAAATGAACATGATTTTTAAATGTCTGTTGACATATCGGGGTCATTTTATGATTCGTTTTATTAGGTCTCTTACATACGGCTCCTTTAAAATATGTAACTAGTCTGGTGTTTTAATTTATTTTTCTTAAGATGAAGAGTTAGGCAGCATGGTGGTCAGCACTGTTGCCTCACAGCAAGAAGGTTCCTGGTTCAAACCTCAGCAGGGGTCTTTCTGTGTGGAGTTTGCATGTTCTCCCCGTGCTTGCGTGGGTTTCCTCCAGGTACTCCAGCTTCCTCCCACAGTCCAGAGACATGCATGTTAGGTTAACTGGTGGGTCTAAATTTTCCGTAGGAGTGATTGTGAGTGCGCATAGTTTGTCTACGTGTGGCCCTGCGATGGACTGGTGACCTGTCCAGGGTGGACCCCTGCCTTTCACCTGAAGAGAGTTGGGATAGACTCCAGCAGATCCCTGTGACCCTGCAGAGGATTAAGCTTACAATTGGACTGAAAAATTCCAGCCAACTCCTGCAAGGAAAAACTTCACTTTTGAGGATAACAAAGAATGACCAGGTAAGTCCTTGTTTCTAGAAATTACATTTTGCTCTTTTTTTTATAGATAGCTGTTACATATTTGATTACAAATGAAAACCATATCAATTTCTCATTGCAGAATCTGATTTAGGTTATTTAAATTTCAACATGCAGAGTTCAGACAGTGAGCTCCTTTATTACAGAGGTTCGGCGAACCAAGAAAGCCTTGCTGGTCAGACTGGAGGCAACACTGAGGAAATGACAGCAATGTTGTGTGGTGACAGAGGAGCTCAGGACTGGTTTAAAATATTCAGAAATGTACCTTATTCAATTCTGTGAACCAGATAGATGGAAACCTCGACTTTAGATTTGAATCTAGCATTGGAATACCATGTGCTAGATACGTCACCATTCTCTCTGTTGCTCTCTTTAGCCAATGCACCAATTTTCCTTCTATGCCAGTGACAGTGGGCAGTGCCGCCCAGCGCCCTCAACACAGATGGTGCAGAACGAAGTGGCTCACCACATTGTCCTCTTAGCACTCTGCCATCAGCAACTGAAGGTGAGAACCTAATAATAGATACTGCTAATTCTGCTTCTATTCCTAAATATACTATAGGTTGTGTGGAGTCAGTTCATGTGACTGATTTAATTACTTCAGCAGAGGCAGAGTTGGCTTCTGAAGCAGGGAGGGTGAGAGATCAGTTTTAATGTTCTTATGATAAAAACCAAGAGGAAGAAAGATTAAAATAGCTTGATTTAATAATTTGATCACATGAAAATAATATGATAAAAGATTGTGATTTGATTAATAATAAGATCACTTATATACATTTAAGTGTATGTTTCCAAAAAAGTTACCTGGGTTTTTGTTACTAATTCAGCTTTTATGTGAAAATTGGTGCTCAGACGCTGGATGTAAATATCAGTCACCACAAGCAAAGCCAGAAGGTTATACCTCAAGCTGTGGAGGGGATTGTAGAGGCCAATGAACTTCCTAAACAGGTGGGTGTAACCACTTGTATACAAACCACAGAATTATTTGAGATGTATAGGCAGAAGTATAGGCCCTGTGCTTTTATTTTATTTTTACATACAGAACACAAAAACAAGATGGCTCAGTGGTGGGTTCAAAGCAAAACCACAACCCCCCCCCCCCCCCCCCCCCCCCCCCCCCCATAAATAAATAAATAAAATAAATAAATAAAAGCAAGGATGCTCAGCTGAGACAGTAAGATTCTTCTAGATATTAATCATCAGGTCAGCTATTATCAATGTTTAGGAATGTTTATTACTTCGCCTGTCTTATTAAGTAAATCTTCTAGAAAGGATTCACTTTTATCCATCCATCCATTTTCTATACCCGTTTCACGGTCACGGGGGATCTGCTGGAGCCTATCCCAGCCGTCTACAGGCGAAAGGCAGGGGTTCACCCTGGACAGGTCGCCAGTCCATCACAGGGCCACATACAGACACCCAACCATTCACACTCACATTCACTCCCTACGGGCAATTTAGAATTATCAATTAACCTGACATGCGTGTCTTTGGACTGTGGGAGGAAGCCGGAGTACCCGGAGGAAACCCACGCAAGCACGGGGAGAACATGCAAACTCCACACAGAAAGGCCCCGAGGTTCAATTGTTTTATTGTGAAGATGCTTTGATAAAATCAACATATTTTTACATAAACTTTGTACTTAAGATATTATTTATGCATATTGTATACCAAAGAATGTTTGCTCCTCTGCACCAGCACACGAAATGTATTCATTGTCAAAGTCACTGCACATTTTTCATTTGAGAAAATTCTATGTAGTCCATTATAAAATAAAAAAATCCATATTCACAATCTTAACATGGTTGTTTTTATTTCATGACAGTATCACTCTGGTAACACATAGCAAGATAATCATTTGAAAACTAACAAACACATATTAAATAAATCCATCTTTGCCAAGAAATAACGGTTATTCCAAATAGGGCCTCTCACTCAATGTAGACCGAGTAACAACATGGCAGGTGCCATCTCCTTTTACGATTAGTCTGCAGGAGCCAAGTGTGAGTGGAATTCAACCAGGAATTCAAGACACACAGCATGCTCACAGACAAGCAGCATGTGTGTCACAGCATTCTGACTGCCAATAATGTGTCACAGTATAAGCAAATTCAGCATGGACAGATTCATGTAAGATCATTTCAAAGAGCCCACATGTTTCCATCTAACGCTGAGAAAGTAAAACAGGGTTGTTCTTGACATTTCTTTTTACTTCTTTTTTCAACACTACTGTTAGACATCTGCAGAGTGAAAGACATTTGTTGCTTTGCTACAGAATTTACCAAATAGCATCCAGAGAGTTGCTTATAAAAAATAAATAAATTCTTAAATAAAATCTTACTTAAAATAAGTGTTAATAACTTTGATCCTCATTTTTTATATGATTCCCTGAGACTTTGACTCTTCTCAGACATTTGGTAGAAAATTAAAATTATTATTTCAGTTTTTCTTTTTGTACTGAAAGATGCTACTGAAATCCAACTTCACAGTAAAATGTTGATTCATCATATTTACATTGCTGTTTTTATTTGATCAAAAACAAAATGATTAAAAAGAACCAAAGTTAAAAACAAAGAATGCACAGTCAGTTGTTAATTTATGAGTGGCATGTGAATACACTATATGATCTCAAGTACATCTTAAATGATTTTAGTGTGCCCACACTTAGGATCCATTTCAATTTTGTAATATGAACTCTAATAAATTCCCATTGACATCAGGATGTCAACTGCATAATCCCTAATATTTTTAATATACTATTACTGTGTGTAAAATTAAAATGGATTATACTGGTAAACACATACTGCTTTACACATCCACTGCAAAATATGTTTTACTACAGTGTATTGATCTAAAGGTTTACTTGTTACTTAACTAAAATGTACATACATGATGGAATATTATTTCATTTAATTTAACAGTTGCAAAATCAAAGTGAAGAAATTAAATTTGTGAATTTCCTTTTCCAAAATCGTCATTGTGACAAAATTCTGACTGCTTTACCTTTAGTTATTGTTGTTTTGTTAGTTAAAAAAGAAAAAAAAGAAGCAACATATGCCCACAGTTCATCAGACATTACAAGTACTATGTACTGGAAAAAAAAAAAAGTACCAATGTTGGCTGTTGTGCACCGAGTACAATAAGCTGTCTGCATTTGTCTAAACTGGATACTAAAGCTGTCATCAAGTGTAGGCTTTGTTGATGTCACTGATGCCGGTGTGGAGTATTTAATTCTCTGTGTATCCATAAATGCAGGATGCGGAAGTGATGACCCTTTTAAAATACCACTCTTAAGCAGGGACACCCTACTTAGACTAAGAATGTGTGTGCCATCTTGGGCTCCAGATTGAAAATGACTTGGATATGTATACCACTACACAAATGGTGACCTTCAGTCCCTATTAAATGCCCGCATTCCTGAAATGCTTATTATTAATTGCATATGTATTCTCACTTTAAAAGTGGCCTAGTACTCTTGTAACCAGCTTCATATCACCCCATATAACTGTCATCTCCAATATCAATGCTGTGCTGGTGGAAACTTTTATCCCACACCACGGGTCTGGGAACCAGGCTCCATGGAAGAGGAGGACATGTGTTTTGGTTTGTTTGTTTTTTTACAGCTCACTACATGCAATAATCATTAATTCATCTGTTCACTTGTACAATATAGCCTGGTAACCTGTAACACTGAATGGGTCCAAAGTCTTTGGACCTGAAATAAATAAAAAAATCACAGATATATTACAAATATGTAGATATACAGTAGTAGATTGTTCCAGCCTTTAAATATGTTTACACACTTTTGTCTCTGTGTTTCAGCACATGCTGTGCAAGCTTTGTGGCACACTGGAAAGATTTGTCACACTCTACACAGACGAAGATCCTCCCAGCGCAGGTTTGTTCCTGGTGAAGCTTCAGTTGAGTGAGGTGGCTGAAGTTTTTGCTGCAACCCGTGCAACTATGGGGTTTCTGTTTGCTGTGGATAAACTGGTGACGAACCAGGCGGGAAGACATTGCAAAAGCCACGCCGCACTCAGTACACTTGTAAGGCCGCACTCCACTGTGAATGGCTTCATGTTCTGTCAGGTTGGAGGATTTGGTGAAACTTTTGGAGCACACAGAGCAGACATACGGACGCACTCCTTTGTGGACTTTCTGGTGCTCTGCCATACGACTGGCGAGGGCAAATGCTTTTCCACAGTCAGGACAGGAGAAAGGCCTTTCCCCCAGGTGCTTACGCTCATGACGCTTCAAGGACAGGGGTTTATTGAAGGTCTTGCCGCAATGTGTGCATGGGAAAGGCTTGTCATTGATGTGCATGTTTCGCTCGTGCTTCCGCAGGTCAGAGGAGCGAATGAAATCCTTGCCGCAAGTGTCACACGTGTAGGGCTTTTCACCAGTGTGTGTGCGGATATGCTTGCGGTAATCTGAGGACCAGATGTATGTTTTTACGCAGAAGGGGCAGTGATATGGTCTTTCACCTGTGTGCAGACGCTTGTGCTGCTGCAGCGTGCCCTGATGAGAATAAGCCTTGCCACATATATCACATACATGTGGCTTGAGGCCAGTGTGTGTTTGTAGGTGACTCTGCAGGTTGCAAAGTTTCTTGAAAGCCCAGTGGCAGTGCATGCATTTGAATGGACGGTCTTCTGTGTCAACCACACTTCGTTTTTTCATTCCAACCAAAAGTCGAGTAACTTTGTGATCGTCACACTTTTTAATTAAATTCATAACAGAAGGACTATTTACATTCTTCTTTTTAATCCTATTCTCGCCTTTGTTTGTACAATATTCCTCAGTTATCTCCTGCGAAGAAGCATCATTTTGGCTTTTTATCTGTGTGAGGCAGTTTCTTTCCTTTTGATGCAATGCATCCGATAGAATGTCATTAGGGTCAAACCTTTTATTGGTCTCAGTATGTTTAGTGCATTGTAACAAGACTCCATTGTACTCTTGGTCGTCATATATTTCTTTTTCTGCTGGTGAAAGTTCAGCAAACCTCTCCACAAGACAGCAATCTGGTGTTTGAGGGTTCAGATAAAGAATTCCATTGTCACTGCTCTCTGCAAACTGTTCCATGCCTGAACGAATTTTGCCAAATGACGAGTCAGGCTTCTCATTGTGAGCGTTGTTTATGATGTTTCCATCTAACGCTGAGAAAGTAAAACACTGTCGTTCTTGACATTTCCTTTTACTTCTTTTTTCAACATCTGTCCTGTTAGACATCTGCAGAGTGAAAGACAATTGTTGATTTGCTACAGCATTTACCAGTACCATGGACACGTCATTCACATGCCCTGGCAGACTGCAGTTAAATCACACCTGAACATCATAACTTTAACATAAATACTCATTAAGAGTTGGTTGTTCTAATTTCAAATACATATAGTTTTTTTTATGGTTTAAAGTGTTAATAGACTGAAAACATTTATATTAGCTACTTACCCTGAAGCCTTCCACCGAGCAGGTCATGTCCAGGAGATGCCACAGGAACATACTATCCCAGCGCTTTGAATAACTGTTTGAGAGATGTCCAGTGGTGTTAATAGGCGGAGTTTGGCAGCACCCATCTCTGGGTCAGCATCTATCCTGCAAGTCAGCAGCAGCAATGATATCCTCACAGCCCGGCTCACCTTACACTGACTTAGCTTATTCGTTTGCATAGCTTGTTAAGTTAGTTGCACATGCAGTCAGTCTAATACTGGCAGTACTGTCAGTTCTGTCAGTATAGGAAATTAGAGATCTTCAATTTCCTGGCTGCGCATAGTATGGCAAAATATTTTGAAAGCCAAAACATATAATTGTAGTTATTCATACATTCGAGCATTCGGATAACTTGCAGCATCAGTTTCTTGGCTCTTGGTAAAGGCAGTTTAATAATACCAATGATTATGCAACTTTAATGTCAGTGTTAGTGTCAACATATTATGGTATGATGGCTTTGATATTTTAATTAAGGTTACATAGAAACATGGACATTAATAAGACTTGATTACTTAAACCATGATAAGCATACAGATCTAATTTGAAAAAAAAGTTTTTAAAATTTATGAAGCACTTTTCAAGTGATTAGAGTTAAGTGTGCACACACACACACACAGAAAACTGTGATTGTGTCTCCAGCAGGTTTTGGAAACGGCATCAGAAGCAGAGATCACAAACCTAGGAACAGCAAATGTAAAGTTAAGTTCTTTAGATAAAAAGTTATATAAACAAATCCAGATAAGAGAATGTAGCACAATTAAATCACATACTTACTAATTTAATTGATTACCTGGCAGATTTATTGACTAATCATATGAAAAAGAAACCAGATACCTGAAAACTAGCCTCTGTCTAAATGCAAGGTGTTTAGGCTTCAGCTGCCATTTCTATTAAATATTACAAACTTGTAAACACAGTACTTAAACACAGAGGGTGAATTTTAGAATCACTGGTGATGCTTTTTAGATCACAACAAAGCTTTAGAATTTTTCATATAAATTGAGTTCAACTGCATTTTTGTAGTATGACCTCAAGATGTCAGTGTGTACTAGTTCTTTTTCATAGGTCATGAACTAAAAACTGGAAAATCACTGGTTTCAAATGAGAGGAAAAAAATGATAAGCAGGGGAAATCTTGTAGTAGAATATATATTGGCATGTGTGAGTTTTTGAAAATTAAATAATTAAATATTGTATATAAAAATGTCAACTGAGGAAATTGTTTTGTGAGGTACTTCATCTCTCAGATATAAGTGCCAAGCACGTACTGGAAAGAATTGGACTATCTCTTGTGCTATGTTGGTGTGGGAACTGTCCCAGTATGTTATTCCAGTGAGCTATCAAAGGGTCCTACTCTTGGACAATCAGGACAGTCAGCATGATACTTTCATTCATACTATACTAAATCTGTTGTTCCAGTAAATAACATGCCATGTTTTTGTCTGTTTTGGGATTTCATCGTTTTGATGTTGTAATGTTAAAAATTGCATTTTGAGCTAAAGTGCTGTGTCATGAGTCCATGACTTCTGGTCTCGATTCCTGTGTGTTCAAAGGCCACAGTTTTGTTATCGTTCTGGCTCCAACAAGTCTGCTAAGATTTGACGTGTAGACGTCTAGAGAACTTATCCAAGGTCCTGATGTTTTCATGTGATGTTTAAAGGCAACTGTTTCCTACTGAGAATTTGTCATTCTGAACCATCCAGCATTCTGTAATGACCTCTCTGAATTTGCATGCAGACTTGGAGAATAAGGGCCAATTCCAATTCCTCTCTTAACCCTCAATCTCAACCCTCGCCCTTAACCCTCAATTTTTGGCCCTCAATCTTAAACCTCGAAAGTAAGTGTGAGGGTTATCTTGTGGCTTAGAAATGGGACACCCCTCGAGTGCAGTTACATCTTCAGACTGAAATGAATCAGAGCCCGTGTTGTCTCTGTATTTCCTGGAATGACACAGGGATAACATTGAAAAGATCCGGCAGCAAACATCATTAAGTAAAAAAATAAATGTTACGCAACAACAATGTTAAACCATGAAAAAAGTCTCAAACAAAGACAATAAGATGGTTTCGTAACATTTATATCTTTAAGTTATACGAAGATACTTACGTTTGTAGCTAGCTTTTTTTGTCGCCATCCTTTTCGAAGATGTCTTGGCTGAATTACCAAGTGCGTTCTGGGTAGCCCTTACTTCCAAGGGTGGTGTCGGAAAATCTCAATATTGAGGGCGATACAGCCCTCAAACTAATCCCTCAACTTGACTTGCTAAGAATTGGGACAGCACTTGCCCTTAGCGGGAGCGCACATTTTTGAGATTGAGGGTTGAGATTGAGGGTTAAGGGAGGAATTGGAATTCACCCTAAAACTCGGTTTTGCACCTCAGTCGTATCCCAGCCTATTGTTTAACAACCGAATTGACTGCCTCACCAGAACACAATTAGAGTACAATTTGAGAGTATGCTTATGAGTAGGATATGCCCAAATTTAAACACAACAGTGGCGTCCCTTTGGCTTTTGATTGTTTTTCTGTGCTTTGTCTGCTGGTTCCACTCGCTGCAGTCCTGATCGGTGAGATAAGCTCTTTTTGGCCGCGAGTTCTGTAGGTTTTGAGGAATCCGGTCTTGTGATGGACAACCGCAGTGATGGGGACAAGGACGGATGAACGAACGGACCACTGTTCTGGTGAGTGGAAATTGTTATGTGTATCTGTTCACTGGGCCGCGGTCTGAGCAAGCACTGGGGAACCAGGATGAGGCACTGTAGTTTTTTAGGGAAGAGGCAAATCTATTCGTTCAGAAATTTAGACATTTTATAAGTTTCTACGTACCGGCAGGAAAGCCAGGAGTGTAACAGTGTTATCAGACCGGTTGGGAAAACTGACTGGCATATAGTGATGGGTCGGTTGCGAACGAGAGCCGGAAAAGAGCCGGCTCTTTGAAGGGAATGACGGGAGCCGGCTTGCGATCGAGAGCGATTTTTTTTATTTTTGATTTTTTAAAGCCGCATTGGTCAACATGTGTGGCTGTGGCAACGTCTGTGTGACTACACTGAGCAGGAGGGGGGAGGGGAGGGGAGCAGAGTCAACAACACTCTGCTTGGGGGGGTTACAGACACACACAGCGGCGCACACGAACAGGAGGCAGAGAGACGAGAGCGAGAGCAGCGCAGGAGGGTTTGACGATTTCACCAAAGATGAGTGACAACAGGAAAAGGAGTAAAATTTGGACACATTTTAAAGTGTTAGACTCCGGAAAGGCAGAGTGGACACTTTGTAAAATACAAATTTCATATTGAGCAGGCTCCACAAACAACCTGCACAGGCATATTCAAACTAATCATCCAACAGTGCAATTGACAGAGTTGGAGAAAAGACCAGCAAGGGACTCTGAAGGTTTTTCACTGTAAATAGTTACACATTTTAATTTATATTTTGTTGAGTGATGTTTAGTTGATTTTGTTTTTTCACAAATTAAAATGGGTATTTTTTTATTTAGAATTTATTTATGTATATGTTAAGTTTATTAATAAAGCCATATAAATACTATACATATGTTATATTTTATGTTTTTTTTAACATTAGTTATTCATTTTACACATAATTTGGTAATAAATTAATTTAAGTAACAAAAAAATCTGAGGAGCCACTTGGGAGCCGAAAGAGCCGGCTCTTTTTAGTGAGCCGAGCCAAAAGAGCCGGCTCTCCACAAAGAGCCGGAATTCCCATCACTACCCCACATCAACTACTCCGTACCCCAGCGTAATCATAAAACACTCTTAACAGCACTATGAACAGGTAACACATGTAAACATAGTTTGAACTCTACATAACATATTTTGACCCGATGTGCAGAGTCAGGTGAGCCGGGGCATTAGCTAGCGTGCATGAAAGGCATGCATGGAAGGCAATTAAACTCCGACCTCTCCTCCACATTAACCAAGAGGACTTATCTAGAGTTACCTCACCATAACGAAGTACAATACTAGTAATGTAGCAGATAAATACTCAATCTTTCATTCACGCACAGATCACTTGTACCGAAGTTATTCCACTGCACAACTTTAGTTTACGGCTTGACCTTAGCGCACCTTTCTTTACTGTGTGACGTCACTCCGCTCAAGATAGAACCCCGTCACGTAGGTTGGCTCACCCCAATAGTATTACCACACTGAATGAACAGATATCTAACAGCACATCAGACATGGAAGCCCATATGGCAACAGGACTTAACACTCTTAATACTTATAAATTTGGGCCTTTTCTACACCTTGTCTCATCGAGTTGAGAGTTTGTGGAGAGTTAAATCCAATGTCTGCTGCACTGCCAGTGACAAAGGATGTGCGCCGTCATGTTCGTGGTGTTACCACAGTAAGAGATTTGTTTGTGACAAAGCTTACATATGGCTTTCCTCATATCCAGCTCTTCTGCCCCATGCTTTTTATAAAAACCAAATAAAGTCCATACGTTTGATTTGAAGTGGGGCGGTGAGGGAAAGAGTTCAGGCTCTGTGAAAGTACTCCGCTCGCTGCACTCCGCCATTTTGTCACGTGCATTTGCCCGCATTCAGGTTACTATGGTGACACAGGTGCTTCTATTTCCAGAAGTGCAGATGACAAAAGAGACTGGCAGAGCCCAGCGATTTCCACCGAGCCACCCGAACTCTTTACCCCACCATTAAATAAATAAAAATTGATTCTTGTACGAGAATCGATTTTTAAAAATCCCCAGAAAAAAATCGCGATAATTATAAAATAAATTTCTTAGCCCAGGCCTATTAATCATACTCTTCACAATACTCTTCTCAAATTTACAAACTGTAATTTGTCATCTTGTTTATTCATACTGTGATTACTTAACTACACTCACATTTATTAGATTTATAAGGGATGGTCAGAGATTGTACAGCAGATGGTTTGAAGTCCCATGATGTGAAGAATGGTAATAGGGACCCTTGACTTAAGAAAGAAGGAAAGAGTTTTGGTTTTGGTTAACTGAGGATGACTGTTTTACTTGTTAGATTTAATTGAACCACCAGGTGGTACTATCACTCCACCCTGTAGATACTTTAAATTGCTTGTGATTATTGCTTGGACAGATGAGAACCAAAAACATCAATTTCCCTTTTTTGTCTTCTAAAATAACTGTTTTTTTTTCTTTTTAAATAGAATTATGTTTATTGTAGTTGTCAGGAAATGGACTGGGAATCAAAAGTAGTGTTAATGTTTAATTTTTCATCAAACATTTCATTTGCATAACTATAAGAATTGTTGTCAACACAAGCCAAACATATATCAAAATGTTGTTTCTCTACATTATGTTCATATCTTCTTCTTCTTCTTTTCCTTTCAGCTGTTCCCTTCAGGGGTCGTCAGAGTGAATCCACATCCATCTAACCCTATTCTCTGCATCCTCTTCTCTCTCACCAACTAACTTCATGTCCCTTTTTCACTACATCCATAAATCTCCTCTTTGGTCTTTTTCTTGGCCTCCTGTCTGGTAGTTCCAACCTCATTACTAATCCTGATATATTCACCATCCCTCCTTTGTACATGTCCAAACCATCTGAGTCTGGCCTGTCTGACCTTCTCTCCAAAACATCTAAAACTAAAACTATCACAGATCAAACCACCATTTTGTACACCTTTCCTTTCATTCTTGCTTATGGTCTTTTATCACACATCACAGCTGACACTTACAAACACACACACACACACACACACACACACACTCACCTCACCTGTCAAGTTTCCCGTTTTGGCCGGGAAAGTCCCGTATTTCACTCTTCTCTGCCGCCGTCCTCCCGTATTAGTATTTTCCCCGTAGATCTCCTGTATTTTAACCTGCGTTATTAAAAAATAATAATATCGCACCGCCGAGTAATAAAAAACAAACAAAAAAATAATTCAAATCTGAGGTCTGTCACTTGCCTCGTGATAACTGCCACAGCAGTAGCTACTACAGGTACTGTAGGTGGTAGATGTCATGAGGTTAGTGTGTGACATCTGATGAGTGACAGTGCTCGAAGAAAAAAAGATTGTTACAAAGAATATGATGTCGTTAGACAACAGAACTGTTTGGGCTCGACTCTCATGTAAAATAAACTACTCTGGACCAGTCCACAAATACACTCCTTCAAAAACAGTCATAAAGAATGCAAAGTCTGCAACAAATGAGTACAACAAGTCATTAAAAGAGTAAAGAAAAGTCACGTGAGTTGAGATTAAAAACTGTAAAAGAAGAGCAGTATGAAATAAAAACGTGTGGAAAGAAAATCAAATGTAAATACAAGCAATGTTAAATGAACAAAAAATATGCAAATCCCTTCAAATAAATACTCTTCATATATACCCCTTTTGTGTTTTCATTAGGCTATAATGAATATTCACGTTATGTCAACCTGGCTTTATGCACAGCTGCACTACTTCCTGAACTTCAGCCAGCTGCTTTGTTTCCTGTGTGCCATTAATTGACAAACTGATTAATCCAGATGTGTCTGACCTCACACCAATAATCAGCTGTGATTTTAGCTTTTTTGTACACCAAAAAATGTAAGGCAGGGGTGGCCAAAGTCGGTCCTCGAGGGCCGGTGTCCTGCAGGTTTTGCATGTTTCCCTGCTTTAACACACCTGATCCTAATTAACGGCCAACATCAGCTTGTCATCAAAGTAAGCACATGTCTGTTAATGACAGTTACTTGTATCAGGGTGTGAAGAAGGAGGGAAACATCTAAAACCTGCAGGACAGCGGCCCTTGAGAACACACACACACACACACACACACACACACACACACACACACACACACACACACACACACACATACATGTCTTTATCTCTTTGTGTGGACCAGGGTTATTATAGTTAACGAAAACTAAGACTAAAACTAAAACTAGCAATGAAAAAATATTTCAGTTAACTGAAATAAAAATAAAAACTACAATTAAAAAAAAAACGAAAACTAAATAAAAACTAGAATGAAGGATGTAAAACTAACTAAAACTAAACTGAATTGTAGATAAATTCAGCTTCGTTTTCGTTGTCGTTTCGTTTTCTCCCTCGATTACTGCCATAGAGATTACTGCCTGTCCTGCAGCAGCCGCTATGATACCCTCCCTCCAGAGAGGGGGCAGCATAGCGGATATAGACCTTTTCGGGCCAGCCCCCCGGAAGTACCCCGTCCGCCATTGCGGGGTTGTGCTACAGAGCGACACTTTCACCGGCTCGCAGATTAACCAGTGTTTTTCTCTTTCTACAAATATATTTTTATAATGTCGAGTCGGTCGAGTGGGAATAAAGTTCCGTCATAAACTGTGCCAACAATGGTGTGAAAATTCGACAATGGAAGAAGAAAGTATGCACGAAGACTGCCTTGTTTGCAGAACAAGAAGTTAGGAAGACGTGGGTGAAAAATATCAACAGAAAGGACTTTGTTCCAAATGAATACAGCCGGGTGAGTTTTCGTTAACATTCAATCTCGTACTACTCATAGTCTCGCTGAGAGTCCCGGACGATTCTGGCCGAAAGAACAGCAGTATGAGGCTACTGTAGCCCTCGGTACTAGCACAAGCCTATAAATCAATGAATGAATGAATGAATGAATGACTTAGGAGAATGATAAAATAAATTAAATATAACATTAACACATGGCCTAATTTACCGCTCGCGTTACAGCAGCATAATCTTTATGGCTTGTTGACGTTAGTTATAGCCAGCGTTCCACAGTTTTTAGTGTTTGATTATGGGAATAGATCATGCTATTTCCATAACCAATCATTAAAAACAGCGATAAACTACCTTCATCTGTAACTGGAGGCCACTGCCTAACATCATCAATCCAAGACATGTCTGTGTTATCCGTAACAGATCCTCCACGCTGCTGTGTTTGGGTTAGTTGGTGGAGCACCGCACACTCCAGTTATGGAGGGGCCACTAGGGGGCGCATGTCCACAATTTTCAAGTCGAAAAGGTGTATAATCTGCTGCATACTGCAAGAAGAAGAAAAACTAAAACTAAGACTAAAACTAAATAAAAACTAAACTGAAACTAGTCAATTCCTCAAAATAAAAACTAAACTAAAACTACTAAATTACTTGTTGAACTAACTAAAACTAAACTGAAATAAAAAAGCAAACTGGAAAACTAAATAAAAATAAAAACTAAAGAAAATTTCAAAACTATAATAACCTTGGTGTGGACCACGTTCTGTGACTTCATTGTGTGGGCCACCACTTCCACTATAGCTGCAATGGTGCAAAATACAAATCCATCATCAGGTGGCAGTGAAGAGTCAGAATGTTACTTCAAATTTCAGAAATTTCAAACAAAAACAATTTTTTTTCTCTAGGCATGTGAGGACCAAATCCCATTGCGCAGACTTTGTCAATAGGACCCTCTGTTATAAAGTGCTAAAATTTACTTTACCAGATTCTAGTGGACTCTCCATTCTTCTGGTAAACCCAACATAATATTAAAGGACTTAGATGAAAGCAGTGCCTTTTAGGTCTAGGATTTTATACATCTTTAATATGAAATATGTGTTTTTAACCAATGTTTAAATGTGTTTACTTTTAACATTAAAATGTCTATGTAGTGTACTGATCAACTTTTTTGTACTTTTCAATGCATTTCCATATTTTGCTTGCCTGGAATTTCATTTTTTCAGGATAGATACTCAATAAATAAATTAACCCATTAAATAAGTTCAGAACCCTTTTATTTTTGCAATATATAACCATTTGCCTTCAAGTTGTAACATCAAAAACAAAGCTGAATAAAACTGGCATATCTGTACTATCAACAAAAAAATACAACACATTATTTATTTTATCAAATCCCAACAATAATTGTGGGTTTATATAGCCACTACTGAAACATGAGGTGACATAGGAATGAATTACAACCGTCTCCTTTTTTGAGAAGTGATTAAATTGTATACCTGGTTCTATACATCTTTCCAACTACGACTGCTAAGCACTGGTTCTACCTTAAGTGCCCTGAGACAGATCTCTTAACCAAGATTTCTATGGAGAGTTATATACTGTCCCAGCTGTCACCGTACTGCTGCTTCTTCCCCTGAACTCCATGGCCTGCGAATGCTGCTCTTTTTTTCCCCAGGGAGCAACTGTAGATTTACGTCTGAAACAAAAATCACAAATGTAAGACATTTTGCTGTTGGTAAATCATAAATAACAAATAATGATGAGAAACTCTGGAAGTCTTGTTGAGGATTGTTTGTTCTTTTGTTCTTCTTCTCCTCAGTTTTATTTCTCAGATTTCTTCCCATTACTCTTTTTTTTTGTAAGAAGACAAAGATTTAACCCAGCGCTATATTGAAGCAGGCTGGTGTTGTTCGATTGACGTATTGTTGCTTGAGTCAGTCCGTCTTTCAAAATGGTTCGACTAGGAACTAAATCCAAAACGCCGAAGGGTGGAACATTCCTCGCCTGGTATATTATTATACCACCATAAACATCTTATTTACTTAAATGTTAATCATCCAAACTATTAAATTAAACAAGCATACAATCAATCACCATTTATGAACACTACTGTTACTCATCAGAATGTCTATCGTTTTATGAGCCTTTAGACACAAGAAACACAAGCTCTGAGATAGGCCTGATGTAGGTTTTTGTTGTTCCTTGTTTCTTAACTTTAACTTCAACCTTGTTGTCTTTGCTAGGAAATGTCTTTACCACAAGCCCAATTGGCCAGTCGTTCCTTTTAGCTTGACTGTCTTTCATCAGAACTACATCATCCACTTGAATGCTTGACTTGTAGTCAGTCCATTTGTGACGTTTCTGGAGAAGCTCTCTGCCAGACACTGCACTGGTTTCCATTGATTTTTGTGGAGATCCTCTTGATCAAAGTCACCTGGAGGAGCTGTAACTGGAGTCTTCTTTTGAGTGAGAATCATTGCAGGTGTCAATATTGTAGGATTGTCTGGGTCAGTTGACACTGGGGTCTACGGCCTGGCATTTAGAATGGCCATAACTTCTGCCATCAGTGTTATCAACACTTTATGTGTGAGTCGGTTGGTGTCAGATCGCAGCAACATCCCTTCCAGAATCCGACGTGCTACTCCTGTAAGTCTTTCCCACAACCTCCCATATGGGATGAATGGGTAGCGTTGAAAGTCCATGCGCAGCCCTGGTTGTCAAGGTAACTTGTCAGCTCTGGATCACTGGTGTTGATTTTTAACTCTTTACACGCTCCAACAAAGTTTGTGCCTCTGTCAGAGCGAAGCTGTATAGATGGTCCACGAATAACAAAAAAATCTTCGTAAAGCATTTATGAAACTTGAAGTGGGCATGGATTCTAACACTTTGATGTGTGTTGCTCTTGTGCTCAAGCATGTGAATAGTACTGCCCATCGTTTACTTTCAGCACTACCTCCACGAGTGTGCCGAGTGACAATGCTCCAGGGCCCAAAAACATCTAGTCCAACATGAGAAAAGGGGGGTTCTGGGGTGAGCCTGCCAGCTGGTAATGGTGCCATTTTCTGTTCCATTAACCTCCCTCTCAGTTTTTTGCAGGTCTCTCAGTTATAGAGGATACTAGACACCACAGTTTGCCTCCCACGATCCACACTCCTGCTGACCGGACGGCACCTTTAGTAAAGTGACGACCCTGATGGAAGATGTCTTCATGGTAATGTCTCACTATAAGAGTTGTGATGTGGTCAGTTTTCGGCAGTATGACAGGGTGTTTCTCTTCTCTCTGTAAATTAGCATTGGTGAGACGCCCTCCTATCTGAAGGAGTCCATCTTCGTCAATGAAAGGATTTAACTTTCTCAAATGACTCTTTTTTGAGATCTGAATCCGATCTCTCAAACAGTTAAACTCTTCTCCATAAGATTCTCGCTGGACACAACGAATGACGACTGTTTTAGCTTACCGCCTTGCATCGACAGCATCCTCTTTGTGGGTCTTGGTGAATGTTCTTGTTACTTGAATCGGTTTTGTGATAGCTTGCAGTAGTGTCTTCCAACTAGAAAATCGCTCAAAGCGTGCTGAGCTGAACTGACCTTCTGTAACTTTGGTGTAGTTGACAGCAACTTGAGACCACACCTCAACATACTTTTTATTTCTTTGATTTTACGTTTTATCATTGATAGGGATCAGGGGTGGAGGGGAAAGGGGTGGGAGCGCCTCTGTTTTAACTTTGCTTTTACTTTGTAAAGCACTTTGTGCTGCATTTTAATTGTACTAAAAGTTCTCCACTATTTTCTGTCTTTCTTTCTTTTTAATTTAGAATTTTAAATGTGTGGTTACAGTGGGTGGGGGACTTGGATCAAAAGCTATTAAAAGGTGCACGTAACAGATTGATGGTCATTTTGCAACTCAAACAAAGATGGTAATTGGCCAGTTACTGGTTTAAAATGTGCCATAAAAGCCTCAACAACCCTTTTAATTATACATCCATAGAAGAGTTCTTTGTACAATATAAACTTTTGCCAATTTGTATGCAGAACAATGTTTAACATGTCAGAAAATTAATCTACACAGCACTTTGAATTAAAAGTTTGGTTCTGGAATAACTAGGCCAGGTCAGCTGAGAATGATATTGCATGTGGTCCAAATTACTCCATTGTTACCGCCGCTGAAAGGCAATTAAGAGAAGGATTCCAGTGTGGTCGTTTTCTCCGCCAGCCTGTCACTGCTATATACTGGAAATTAAAGAAAAAAAGAAAAGCTCTATGTCTTCTATCAAATGAAGCTCAGGCTCAGGCTTATTGTCATCCCGTTTGAGTCTGAGGGCCATAAGCACTGAGAAACTATAGGTTGTAACACAGTTGTGGATCATTTTTGCAAAAAATAAGGCTGAATAGTCATATTTATTTGAGGGCAAAATTATATTTATCAGGATGTACGCTAACAACAACACATGTCTATTTTGTGTCTAACTGGTACCGAGTGGAAGGATTTCAGAAAAAGGACAAATATGCTCAGTTTTCCTACTCTTTGCTAGATCAGACCGGACTGAAGTAGTCACAGTAGTCACAAGTCTGCTGGAGATGAAGGCAATGGATAAGCTTTTCTAATTCTACTCTAGACATCAGGCACCTCATGTACTAAGACTGGCATGTATTACAATCTAGATTTTTGCATGGAAATGTCCACACGCACAAAAATATTCAGATGTACTAAACTTTGTGCATGTGCGAATCCACACATATTCTCCCAATTCATTGCAACTAATGTGGAATTGAACACGCATACAGGAGTGAAGTGTTCGATCAAACTTTCAAAGAGGGCTGGTGTAAGACACTTTCACTCCCATTTACACATACACACAGAAAAACTAGTGTCTGCTGCAACACCAAAAGACATATACATCTGACAAAGGTTTTGATAAACTATAATGCTAACCATTAGTATATCAGGACAGAAAAAAAGCTTTCATCTCCAGATTTATCCACATTTAATAGTCAGATGAGAGTAGCACAGTACCTTGAGTGAATTTTAGAAATGACAGAAAATTTGACACAAAATTCCAAGTCAGCTGCAGGCATTGTGCTGTATGTATGGCTAACATCTTTTAAGAAGACTTTGCACTATTTTAATTTTGTGCTTGCTGGATACTTTTTGACTGGTTTCAGTTTAACTTTCCTAAGTTCACAGAGTTCAATAAAACTGTGAAACATTTATACTTGGCTGTATTTAAATAGGACATTATTTTTATGGAACGTTCTCAGAACAAAACATGGCATCTCAGTTTCTGGAGAGTAATTTTGATAACAGTATTTTATTTGTCTCTTGGGGGGTTGCGCAACTTTTGACGAGTTCTGCAGAAAAAAAAAAGGGTTAGATATGAAAGAAAACTGCTGCTTGTCTTGGACAGGCGTTCCATTCTGTAGGCGTATTCCTTGTGCCTTTGTAGACATTTTTTTTCCTTGTCTCCTAATTGACAGAGAAAGTAGACCACAATGTTATGGATTCTGGGTGTTATTTCTGGTCTAGCATCCCCTCAGCACACAATACAACTCATTTCCCACTTTGATTGGAGGGGCTTGGAGCTCATCTCTGTCTTACAACCCTCAGAAGTCAGGTGGCCTTCAGCCATTCCAGCTGTCTGTCGGGTGCCATTGTTAATCAGCGTCAAGCAAGTGTTGTAAAAGAGAATCACACAGTTTTACATGCTACATTTGCCTTTAATCCAGAGTAAATTTTGTGCTGAGATGAACCCTAAATATAAATCTCCAGAACCTCTTATGTTTGTGTGTAATTAGCACAGTAAGTCTTCTAATTAGCTTCTTTTGTTGTCAGTGGTTATAACAACATACAGATGTGAAGGGTAAGTGTGAGTGAGGCAGTTGGTTTGGTGGGAGCTCACAGCAGATGGCTGCATGCTGTCTCGCAGGCAAACAGTTGTGGAGTGGAGAGGCTGAGACTGTGTCAGACGTTCTGCAGCCAGAAGACAAATCACAACCCCCCCTACCACCACACCACACACAAAAACACACCCCAGTCTTATTTTTCTCCACCCCAGCAGCCACAGAATCATAGCTTAAGACTAGAGGAAGTCTTGTCATATTGCATGATAACCATCCAGGGTTCTGAGGGATGATACACACTGGAAACAAACAATTCCCGCTCGGCTGTGAGACCCTCTTGTTTATTTCTCTCCCCTAGTTATTAGTCCCTTTTGGTCAGATTCTGTCACAGATCTACATTGCTTGTAGTTGAGTTTTGGCCTCAAGCTGACAGAGTCCAATGTAGACCCAATTATTATGTCTCTTTACAGATGGAGTCTGAATATACAAGTAAATAACTGTAACTCTCATATTATTAAGGATTCTTTGCAGTCAGATCTTTTTTGTATGTCAGTGGTCTGTGAACAAAAAACATTTAATGAGTTGTCCAAGATGCTGTGAGGAGTGAGATATGCCTCAAACGTACTGTACCACAAGTTACAAGATTTTGAAATACTCTAGTTTAGGGTAGAAATCCTAATTCTGTAAATGTAAAGTCTTACCTGGATGCTCACTGTTGCTAACATACACTTTTTAAATATAAATCGTTATAACTACCCGATGTTTAGCCAAGACAAATCTGTTCTGACACACAAAAACATTTTGTTCTCCAGATGTTCAATTTGAGATAAAAAGAAAAACTGATTTTGAGGGGGCTGGGTAAATAAGGGTTGAGGCCACAGCAGCACCAGGAGAGGTGCACTCGGTCTGATGTTGTAGTTGATGGATTTCTCTCTAGGTCTTCTTGTTTGTTTTTTCTCTTTTCAAATCATATTAATATCCTGGTATATGTAGTAACACAGCCACAAACAAACACGATCACATGCAGAGATTATTCTTCTTTCATTTACATTTAAATGTTAATACCAGAGTGTAGATGAATATTCAAATAAATAAACACACAAAAAATATTATTGTTACTTTGGTATCAATTATTAGTAAATATTTATAGTTTGTATTTTGTTTATTATTTGTTTGATAATGTTTAACACAAGAAATAATTAATTATTATTGTACCCCAAATCTTTTATTTTAAATGGCATTTAACACAAAAAAAACTATTAAAGGATTGTTTTGATAAGCAGTGGTCAGACATATTTATATTTACAAAAATGTTGGTAGAAGAAGCATTTTCCTCTAATGCAATAAAAACTACACTTTATGAGGCGTTCTAGGCTTTAAATACTTATAAAAAAATTCAAAATAAAATAAAACGGTGTATTGGGCAAACCTTAACTGTAATTTATCATTTAAAATAGTAGAGGTACATTACTCCTTAAAGTAAAAGACTGAGGACATAATACAGTTAATATTGTATTTTTAGTGTGAACATTTCAGCAATTTACAATTAAGTAAACTATGTCTTGACTTTAACTACCATGGCTTTAATAAAAAAAAAGTAAGATTGATATTGTTTCACAAGTAATATTTACAAATCCTCTTGTTAAAAACTCTTTCATTAAAAGTGACTTCTTCTCAATCAGTGAAGAGATTCAGGATAAATAAGTGCTCACTAAGTTTTAAGGCTTATATGAGGTGGAAAAGGAATAAAAGACATCATAATATTGTTTTTTTTTTGTCTTTGTTTTTTTTATGTATATAGAGACTCATAAAGAAGTAATACTTTCAATAATGTCTCACATGTCTTATTGTCCAGTAAAAATGTTCCAGCATCATCTTGTGTTTCTTGTCGTGTTTTGTTTTTCCTATTTTGTCGTGTTTGTAACATTTTATTGGCAGCAACCTATGTGCAGTGGGTGTGTATGAAAACGTCATTGTGTAACATCACTCACTGGTTTTCTGAAAAATGTTTTTAAAGTCCAGTTGTGGAAGCTCTGGCTGCTCATTTATAAAACTGTGCATATAGGATCCTTACTAAACATTTCTGTGAGACCAAAAGTTGAAAATGCATGCACTAAAAAATATTCTGATTTATAAAAACAAGTATATGCACACCTCCAAGTGATTTCCCTTTATTAATTGCTGCCCACCTGAAACTTTGCACAGGTGGATTTGCTTCACTCTGCACTCTACACACCCTCATTCTACAATAGTCAATGCAAAGTAGCTACCTCTTGAATGTTTTTGCATTTAAATCAGCCAAAGGCCATCACATGTGCTGCCTGCAGGCTGTTCCCCACACTGCTCTGTCAGGATGAATAAGTCATGTGCTGAGCCAGGCCAATGTGCCACCAAATTTGACAGAACCATGTTTGAGTCACTAACTGTTCACAACTTGTTCATTGATCGTATGTGCATTTTTATGTTCACATAGACACATTTATTTTCACTCAGAGCCGTTATAGCAATGTGAGTACAGTCAGTTGTGCCTATTACATTTAGGAAACCTGACATTGCTGCAAACTGCCTTTTAATGTCGACCTCTTTTCCCTACACTGTAAGGAAACTGGATGGATCAACTGGTCATGTTAATAATGCCATCTAAAACAGCAGAAACAGGGCTGTAATATCCCGGACCTAAGGATAGAATTTAACTGTGATATGATATCCAAAGGGGGCTTTAGGCAGACAATTTAACATTATATAATGCTGACCACATCAAACAACTACCTGTCGGCTAGTAACCCCGTTTTGCAAACTGAGAGGGGTCAGCACCTACTGGGATGCGCGTCTCCAGGGGTGTTGGTCCGTTTAACACTGGACACAGTTCAGCACATAGATCCAAGAGCGTTGCTCTAGGGAATCTAAGTTAACTGGCATATTAACAAGTCATTATAATGGGACAGTGAATGGGACAATGAACCACATTAAAGTCACAGAATTTAAAACAAGAATGAATGTTCCTGTGGGAGGGAACCAGTGGAATGTTATAAAACAAGGTTTAAATGGGTGGCACATGTCAAAGTAACATCAACATGGATGCCAAGACTAAATGATTCCTAGAAGAACACTTGACAGTGGCTTTTACATTGCAGCTGATCAGTGTGTATATGTGTTTAAGTTTTTTTTTTACAATTAACAAAAAAAAAAAAAAAGTCACTATAATAGACAATTTTCAAAAGGTACAGTTTTTAGAAGGACGACATGTTTTTTTTTTAAAGAGCAATTTGAGAACCTGCATGTTCATTACTATTTCATGAAATTACATCCAGTGATCCAAAATGAAAAAAGGTTCAATTATAGAGCTTTAATTGAAAAAG
Organism: Hirundichthys speculiger; assembly: GCA_018398805.1. Classification (NCBI taxonomy): domain Eukaryota; kingdom Metazoa; phylum Chordata; class Actinopteri; order Beloniformes; family Exocoetidae; genus Hirundichthys; species Hirundichthys speculiger. The sequence continues at coordinate 230,269 of JAGFBZ010000973.1, read as the reverse complement.
GTCATTTCAAAAACTAAATGTTCTAGAAATTCAATTACCTCCTGGAGAAAGGGACCATTACATTTTTCTTAACAATGGTCTGTGAAATGTAATAACTTGGCCAATTAACTATTCTTTATTTGATTTAGGTAGATTTTATGATCTTTGCTCATATCAATTATATGGAGAGCTTTATAAATGCTCTACGTAATGACAGCAAACGGCAGAGGAGGAGAGATGCTTGGACTAATTAATGCACCTTTAATGGGTTTTCAATTAAAAAGAATTATGCGCTAACACACATGTAGGTCAGGAATCCCAGCCTTTATTTGACATACTTGACAGACTGAAACTGAAACTTATCAGAGTGATTATATATATATATATATATATATATATATATATATATATATATATATATATATATATATATATATATATATATGTATGTATATACACACACCCTGCCTGGCCGAAAAAAAGTTGCCACCAAGAAGAAGGTTATACACTCTAATATTTCTTTGGACCACCTTTAGCTTTGATAACGGCACACATTCGCTGTAGCATTGTTTCGATAAGCTTCTGCAAGGTCACAAGATTCATTTCTATCCAGTGTTAATTTTTTGTTAATCCAGCATTAATTTTTCACCAAGATCTTGCATTGATGATGGTAGAGTCTGAGTCTCCAGCACATCCCAAAGATTCTCAATGGGGTTCAGGTCTGGACTCTGTGGTGGCCAATCCATGTGAGAAAACGATGTCTCCTGCTCCCTGAACCAGTCTTTCACTATCTGAGCCTGATGAATCCTGGCATTGTCATCTTGGAATATGGTCCATGCCATCAGGGAAGAAAAATCCATTGATGTAATAACCTGGTCATTCAGTATATTCAGGTAGTCAGCTGACCTCATTCTTTGAGCTCATACTGTTGCTGAACCTGGACCTGACCAACTGCAGCAACCCCAGATCAGAACACTGCCCCCACAGGCTGGTACAGTAGGCGCTAGGCATGATGGGAGCATCGCTTCATCTGCCTCTCTTCTTACCCTGATGCTCCCATCACTCTGGAACAGGGTCAATCTGGACTCATCAGACCACATGACCTTCATCCATTGATCCAGAGTCCAATCTTTATCCTCCCTAGCAAATTGAAAGCTTTTGTTCCAGTTCCTCACTGATTAGTGGTTTTCTTAAGTCTACACAGCTGTTCAGTCCCAATCCCTTGAGTTCCCTTAGCATTGTGCATGTGGAAATGCTCTTACTTTCACTATTAAACAGCCCTGAGTTCTACTGTTGTTTTTCTTCTATTTGATCTCACCTAATGTTTAAGTGATCGCCAATCACGATTATTGAGGATTTTTTTCTGGTCACATTTCCTCCTTGAATACGATGGGTCCCCACTATCCTTCCAGTTTTTAATGATGTGTTGGACAGTTCTTAACCCAATTTTGGTAGTTTCTGCAATCTCCTTAGATGTTTTCTCTGCTTGATGCCAATGATTTGACCCTTCTCAAACAGACTAACATCTTTTCCACAACCACAGGATGTGTCTTTGACATGATTGTTTAGGAAATGAGAAGCAACTCATTGCACCATTTGGGGTTAAATAACTTGTTGCCAGCTGAAAGATAGTTATCCATGCAGTAATTATCCAGTAGGAGGCTCGTACCTATTTGCTTAGTTAAATTCAGGTGACGACTTTTTTTTTTGACCAGGCAGTGTATGTAGTTATTACTACACGCTAAAATAAAGAGTAGTAGCTAGCATTATAGGTAACAGTCTGCCTATACTGTGCTGAGTAATTTCAGTTTGATTTATAAATCTGTAAATGTTTCCAATGTGTAACATCTTGAACTAATCTGTTCAACTGTCAACAAAATGGATAATGTCCAAATTTAGAATAGACATATGCTAAAATTCAAGTCTTACAGAGACTATGCTGTGCACACTGGCCAATTTTCTGGAAAGGCGCTTTGAGTTTTGACAATTTACAGTTAAATTATTCTACTTATTTTTTTTTTACTTTACAAGATTTTGGGTGGATATTATTGCACTTTAAAAATCACTTTGAAAATAGCCAGAGCTTTCAGAGATTTTTCTTCTTCTTTGAATGAAACCTGATCCAAATATACAGCTGACACTGTTAATCTGTATCATCTTCACTATGACAATGTTACTTGCTTTTATATTTTACAATATTTTTAAAGATTTGGGATTTGAATCAAGCAACTTGTAATGGCCATTTGACAAAGAGCTGACATTAAATATTTTGTTTGTTTATTGTTGCTCTTTGTTTTCAATTTTTTTCCAGATCTTTTGCTGGAGGTGAATTTACTTCAGCCAAAAAGTATGTCAATGGTAAAAATATTTATCACAGAGGTATGTTTCGCTCACATGCACTGAAATTGTGACTTTTTCTGCATTACTAGTGTCAAAACAGAGGAATGAAATGATGCTATGAATCAGGGGCGGGTTTTTGCTATCGGCAATGTGGGCGACCGCCCAGGGCGCAATCTATTTGAGGGCCCTCAAAAAGGAAAAAAAAAGTTTTCCAGACTAATACCGCTCATTTCCTTGTCAAGTTAGTAGAGTAGGCGCTGGGGCGCCCCTACTATCATGTCAACTTGCTGCTGAGAGTAATGTATACACTTGTGTGTGTCAGAAGAAAAGGCAGGGGGGAGACGGGAGGGGGATGAGCAGGTTAGTCTCACTCTCAGAGGAAAAGCAAGGAGGGGGGCGGGGCATAGACTGACCTCTCATGAACCCAGGCCACACAACACAAACTGCTACTTCCAAATAAATTGTATTTCATTCATGAAATTAATATAGATATTATTAAATGTATTGGGTTATAACATAACCCAATAAATATCTATGTAAAATTGAAAAAAAAAAAAACAGCCAAACAAACAACAACAAAACAAAAACAGGAATCTGTGCCTGCATCAACATGTATTTGTGTACATCATGTCAATCTTGACTCTGGGTGATTGACGGATGGAAAAGGTGATGATGTTGAGTCGAGTCAAGGGTGCTGCATCATGGACAAACAACCAAAAAAACCATCAGGTGCCCAGTTCAGGAAGAGAAGAGAACAAGAGGAGAAACGTTCAAAAGATAAAGGTATGCAGGTCTCTATGAGTGACGTTTATTTTGCATGTAATGAAACAGTAGCCTATACGCTATATATTATCCTCTTGCTAATATGTTGCTACTTAGCCACAGAAGATGACTGTATTTGTTTTTTAGCTTTGCTGAACTAGCAGCTAGCATTTCACCAGTAGGCTAGTTTGTGTTTACAACACAAGTGCAAGTTCACACAGGCTTATTATTCTGGGTACGTAAACAATAGTACGCCCTGACTGTGGAATTGTTAATGCTATACGTGGGTCTATGCTAACTTAAATAACATTCATGTCAATATACACTGACATGACGTTTTGTAAGCTTTATGTGATATAGCTTTTTGAATAATTTGTAGTGTGTTATGCTTAGTTAATGGGATGTTAACAAGTGATGATAATTTGTGCATTATTATGGTTTATGGTTCAGGGTGGCTGTAGCTCAGTTGGTAGAGCGGGTTGTCCAGTCACTGGAAGGTTGGCGGTTTGATCCCAGATCCAACTGTCCACATGCCAAAGTGTCCTTGGGCAAGACACTGAACCCTAACTTGCCCCCAGTGGGTGTGGCAGCACCTGGCATGGCAGCTGCTGCCCACTGGTGTATGAATGTGAGTGTGAATGGATGAATGAGAGGTGAATGAGAGCACCTTGGTGTGGATAAAGTGGTATATAAGTGCAGTCCATTTATCATGATATTACTGAACCACAATCTGTCTGGTCAGCTGTCCTCATCTTTTTAACCTAAAACCTCTGACTTGTGAGTAATAATAACTTTTAGCATGTAATTGTGGGTATCTTGATTTTTACCATTCTTTCATGATCTTTTTTTGTCTATGCGCCACTGTGCGCCACTGATACCAATATTCATTCACTCTTGTACATAAAATACATATTTGCGCTGTAAATAACAATGATATTCTTTGTATTGTTGCTAACCCTGTATTAACTAATTTTCCTTTTTCTAACTGTGCAGTATATTTACTCCCCAAGTCAGTTACCACAAGGAAACCCAGTCACTAGTGGCTCTGTGACTGGCCGCCCCCTCAGTAGCTGGGGGTCTGTTGGGGTGGGGCGCCCCTCTATGTTCTGGGGACAATGGATCAATGGATCTTAAAACCAGTTACATTAAAGGTACCAGATGAAACTGTAAAAAAATACAAAAAACAAAGCAAGAACAACAAAAAAAAAAATTAATAAACATTATTAAAAGTATGTCTCATGTTATTCCATGAGTACACCACTACAACTGAACTCAAAGCACATTAAAGGGTGCATAGATTGTCTGTGAGAACTGGTAACAATTATTGCATTTACATGGGAAGTTTAATTCCTCTTTAATTCAGAACTAAAATTAAATCTGATTTAAAATGATTAAAAATTACCATGTAAACACCTAATTCCAAATGAAAATGTCCATTCTGAATTAAACTTAATTCCAAAGTAAGTGGCTGGTTTATTCTGAATTTTAATCCGAATAGAATAATTTCGCGGTATACTCATTCCGCTTTAAATTAATTCCGGTCTTTCTGCGCATGCTCGTTCCCTTGCCCGTCTGTCGCGATGACGCTTATATTCTGCGCTGGGCTTGTTTTCGAAAGAAAATCATCGACATGATGTTGTCGTACTGCTGCTTCAAAAAAATAAAATCAAACAAATCGAAAAAGGATGCTAATAATGTAGTCCTCCATGTTGTTGCTAATCGAGTAAGTTTGTTTTCGTCCGGTAGACGTTAATATATAAAGACGTCCGCTCTCCTATCCAATCAGAACCCTTCCCAACTCCCAGACCTTAAGCAGAATTGGATAAAGCCGATCAAACGTGTTTTCCATGTAAACCTCAATTCGGAATTACTATTTCCATGTAAACTCGAAGGAAAATAGTTTAATTCTGAATTATTTAATTCGGAATAATTAATTCCGAATTAAAAAACATCATGTAACTGTGGCCAATATAGGCTAACTCAACAAAGGTAAATATCTGTTGTGTAGAATTAATACTGTGGTCTTGCAGTGGGTACCTCTTGCCCAGAATATGAAATTGATATACTTGGCATATGAAGATTCTCATATAAAGTGCACTCAAATACCAAATGAAAGTAGAGCATAAACTCACAGTCTTATCCAGTGTCATAACCACCACGTAAATCTTTGAGGGTGAAATTTTAGATCTTTAAGTGCACTTTAGTAGATTTATGAAGTAATCTGTGCAGAAGTGGTTTACAGACCCTGTTCGCTTAAGACATGATGAATATACTCCATTTGGCTACGGCTGTACTGCTTAAACTGACATTGGAAAGAACATTGCTTGTTTCCTGTACTGAATGGAGCATTCCTGTATATTCTGTGTGCTGCATTAACCTTTATCAAAATATGACTCTACTCTTACAAAGGGCCTTCATTACATTCATTATATTTTACAATGATGATTATTTTACACTCTCTGCTGTTTCAGCACAGTTACTTTCAAAGATATGAACTGTATAACATGAAGAACCCCTCAGTGCCTCATTTCCTTATGGAAATGGTACTCACATCATATACGGATGTTTATGTTTTCAACCCAGAATCCTCAAATAACGATTTAAAGGGATCATTTCATACTAATTGCTTTTTAAGGATAATAGTCTAAGCAATAAACTGCAAAGAGGTGTTTTCTGTCAATAAGGAGATAAGCCCAAAGGAAATAACCACCCATCTGCTTTTTGATCAGATCTGTTCAGCTGCAAACCAGAAAACATGCCAGCACCTGAAAGAAGGCGAGGAAGTCTGAATAATAGCTCCTATTGCTTAAAACAACAATGAACGGCTCTGGATGAGTTCCAGAGTATTTTGTATTGTGGTGAGTTGGGTAATTGACATTTCTATTTAAAAAGCCCCTCTGATTAAACTGAAGCATAAACAGAAAATTAAATCAAAGAGGTGGTTGCTTGGGACAGAGAATTACCTTCACAGTTCACAATCAAAGTTATTTTGATTAATGTGGGACTCTGATCTTCAAGTGTGCTGTGAGGAAAAACAAAACTGATCATTCTATTTTGCAAGCGTGTGTTTTTGTAAAATCTTGTCATCTATAAATGCACAACATGAAAGCACAACTTTCATATTCATGTGTGATTATAGCGTCCGGGAGGTGCATTGTGTTAACAGACAGATAAAGATCAAAGGAAATGGCCCTCCCAGCACTGACCCAACCACAACCCCAGATCTATCTGTCAAGCTGTCCTCCCTCTGACTTTTCACCCTCTGATCCCCATGTCCTGCCCTGAAGTTAGAAAAATAGTCCAGAGTACGTCCCAGAGTACAACAGTTCACTGAGTACAGTGAGTACAAAAGCCTGTTTAAGACTGATACAAAAATGAAGTAAAATGTAAATCTTCCTGTTGTAGACCATTTATAAAATAATGTGAATATTTTTTATTTAAATAAAATAAAAGTCAACTCTCTGAATTATGATTTTTTTTTAAATATTGAGATGCTTAAACAATGCATACATACAAAAAACATGTATACACATTTACTTCCTAATATAAACTGATATTTATAAATAAAGAAATGGGGCACGAATGTATGTATGGCAACATACACTATAAATAATAAATAATTGTGTGGAACTTGTTTGAAGGGGTCAGTTTTATGGGGGTTGTGCATGTTTTTTTGACTTTGCATGTTTTAGCTAATTTATTTATTTATTATGTTTTTAAGTTGTTGTTTTGGAGAGTATTTTGACATGTGCGTACAGCATTCTCTTCGCTCCTTAAAGGCAACACTCACACCAAACCCCGGCCATAGATTAATCACAGAGCAACAGGTGTGGCAAACCGTAATTTCTTTCTTTTTTTCTCCTTTTTCTTTTGCTGTGGTCAAAGTTTAAAGTAATAAAACTTCTAATAATAATTGTTTTTTTTGTTGTTGTTTTTTTTAACTGCTCACCAATGAAGAGTGCTAGAGTCAGAATTTCCTCTTGCAGACATTAGTACACTGAGCTAGTTGTTTGTCAGTGTAGATCGGGGGTTTTGCGGGAAATGCCACCTTTTCGGCACCAGGAAGTGAGAAGTAGGGCTGAACGATTTTGGAAAATAATCTAATTGCGATTTTTTTTCCACAATATTGCGATTGCGATTTAATATGCAATTATTTTTAAGGTCCTCTTCTCATGTATTTTTCAAACACTGTCATAATAAACAATATCAGATTTATTTAAAGTGCTGATTACAACAATAAAGCAAACAAATCTGTGGCTTTACCTCGTCAACATCTAACTTTTCACGTTTCATGAAACATGTGTAACATTTATGTAAACATGTGGACTGCACTTCTTAAACACTGTCTGAGATTGACAGGACAGTGTATAAATAAATAAATAAAATATACAGATATAGAAAAAATAAAGCTTACTGATCTCCAGTCAGTAACATCACAGGAAAATAAAGAAGAACAAATATCTGCTCTAACCAATTGGACATTTTCAAAAAAAAACTTTTTGAACACTAATAGAAATATTATATTTACTCAGTAACAGCAGCACACAACATACTGAAGTGCAAAATGAGTATGACACTGTTAGCCAGAAAGGATTCTTCTGTATAGATCTCAGGAGCTCACAGATTTTTTGCAAGGAAAAAGGAGGTGGGGGGGATGGAGAGGAGCTCGAGTTGTCTCGCGCGGCGGGCGGGGTGTTTGTGGCTGTGCACTGTGCCCGACAGAGAGAGAGAGAGAGAAGCGCGGTTCGCGAGGCAGACAGCAGCCAAGTGATGGCTTCAAACCCAGCGGTTTGAGTGCGCGTGAGTCTCTAAATCACCAGAAAAAGTCGCTAGATTTGTCGCTAGTCGCTTTTTACAAATTAAGTCACTAGGGGGGTCTGGTAAAGTCGCTAAGTTGGCAACACTGCTTGCCCTGTCTGCTCTGCTCAGCTCAGCTGGGCTCACTCGCAAGTCACATGACGTCGCCAGATCACGTGACAAGTCATATCGCAGCCTTTGCGGTTAGAAAATCTCGTTCTATGATATCGCGAGATTATCGCAAATGCAATTAATCGTTCAGCCCTAGTGAGAAGTGTGGAATATGGAACTGTTGTGGTAAACTTGGCGCTTTAAGGTCTAGAGGTCACGGGGACCTCTTTGTCCAGAGCATTGATGGGCATCATTTCTGATATACTATGATATAATCCTTCCATCTAACTGGGTTCTCCTGTGTGATGTCATCATGGGGGGCAGGCAGAAGTCCTACCTTAATGTTAGCTCTTAGGCGTTTCTGTTTAAGATTACTGTCTGGTACTATCAAATTGTCATTTCCTGCAACTGCCTGCTGAGGTGCAGATCTAACTCCTTTTACAAGCAAATAGTGAATGAAATCAGTGAAAAATTCAGTCATCACTAAATCTTGTTATTTAAGGTTAAATGTTGATCTTACTAAGAATCCTTAGTGCAGTATAATCCTGTAGAGACTAGAACAGAGATAATTAATTTTTCCACAACAGGAACAATGAGATTGCTAAAAAATAAAATGGAGCCAGGTGATTTTGGGCTTTGTATATCACAAGTGGAAATCTGAAATGTATTTTCAATGTAACTAGTGTAGAGAGGCTAAAATAAAAGAGATGTAATCTTTTTTTGGCAGCACCAGTCCAAACTCTAGCAGCAGTGTTTTGCATCAACTGAATTCGTTTTAACAGAGCTTCTCTTTGGTATATCCCGCACTAGATGATAACTTGTTCAAATGACTGTTTCTGAGAGGAAATATTAGGCAGAAACATCTCGAGCATGATGTACCTATTACACAAATCCAAAGGCCGGACAGCTGTGATCGGAGCCAGTGAAGACAGTCTGGGAGGAAAGCTTCTCTGATATGGAGCCCCGTTTGGGTCATAATTCAATGAATAAATGAGTCTATTATTATGAAAATACAGATGTTTATTATTATGAAATACGTATCCATTATTATGAAATGTTTCCCATTATTATAAAATATATGTCTATTATTATGAAATATTTCCCATTATAATGAAAAAAATTTAATTATTATGAAATATATTTTTATTATTTAATCTTAGTTTAATGCATAATAGGTTATTTCAGAATGGCTTTTTTTTTTTTATCTAAGAATGAGTTTTTACATAATGACTTCATTTTTCATAAGAATGAGCTTTTACATAATAATGACATTTTGCCAGTGGGCGGGACCAGTGGTTGACCTGCATGCTCATTGACTGATCCTTCTCCATTCTACGCTCTGACATCGACTAGTTTTGGCCGTGAGGTCCCGTTAGCAGCGGGCCGTGGCGTCATCAAGGTGCGCTCCTAGTCCGATTGTAGCTATGGCAGCTTGGACAGAGCTACAGGAAACCTTGACCATATTCACTGTTCTGTTGCTTATGCCTGAATGAAAGAGCAGCCAATCACATAAATGGCTCCGCCCTCTCTGCTTTGATTGACACACAAATCATTCTTATGAAAAATAAAGCCATTATTATGTAAAAGCTAATTCTTATGAAAAACAAAACCATTATCATAATAATGGGAAATATTTCATAATAATAAACATGCATTTCATATAATAAACGCCTGTATTTCATAATAATAGACTCATTTATTCATTGAATTATGACCCAAATGGGGCTCCATACTCAAACACTGGCTGGCAATCAGGTTATTAGTCCCTACCAGTTACAAGCATCAGTGAGCTAACCACAGCGTGGTGTTAACTTTACATGTATACAGTCATCATAACAGACACAACAATGGAAAACCAGGTACCTTGTTAAGCTTCATTGTCAGGCTGGAGGCCCAGGTGCAAACAGAGGACTCGCAAGTTTCTTAAGTTTGGTTGCATGTCAGTTTAGTTGCAAAAATATTACACCATGATTTTGTTCTTATCCTACTGGGATATCACAGATTTTCTCTCGATCAATGTCAAAGATCCACCCACTCTGGCTTGCTAATTAGAAATGCCCAGAGGATGCAGAAATCTAGCAGACATTACTCCTTGACCTTTGTGAGGTTTGTTTGAGACGCAGTAGAAAGCCATTCATGCAGCCACAGCACTGGCTGCACATCAGGCACCTCGGGGCTCCACTCAGAGATGGGGAGTAACAGTAGGAAGCCTTGTTATGTGTGCAACATCAAGACGAATCAGTCTCTGTTCACCAACCATCATCTGAGGTCTCCTCTACAGCCTGCAGGATGACCATGTGGAGGTAATGAGACCATGGTGCCCTTTGGGACACCACTGCCACCTCCACCACACAGCAGTAACAACTACTGATGCCCCAGGGACGTCTGTGAGACAGGGAGGGAGGGGAAAAAAGCGTGAGAGAGACCAGGCAGTCCACCTAAGCAAGCTAAAGTGGAAGTTATCATCATGAAGTTAGTGTACATGTGTCTGTGACTCATGCGCTGCCAGGGATTTTCAGATATTTTAAAGGAGGAGTGCCAAGTTGTATGTAAGCTTCTCTTGTGGCTTACATGCCTTGAGCTGTCAAACCTCCATGCATGTTCAAATCTTTAATTAATGCGCACATGCAGCCACCAAATTTAAATATCCCATATTATTTTCTCTCTGATTTTCAAAGGTTCAAACTGACTTAAACTGTGATATACTCAGTTTTCAGGCTGCTTCGTTGTCATTTAAGCGGTGCAAGATTCCATAAGGAGCAAATAAAAGTTTTGAAAGAACAGGCATATCAGGAACTGCACTTTTTCCAGAACTACTGTTTCTTCATGTTAGCATTAATTTGCATCTGCAGATTGCTCCTCTAAGTTCCAAATACAGATCAATCCAGCTCATGCATCTATCTGTGGGGTCAGCCCTGCCCTCCTTAGATAGGATTTAGTTCAAGAAGAAACATCCTCTGTCTGTCTCTGTTGCTGTGGCATGTGACTGGCATTAACATGTATGATTGGTTTAGGAAGGTAACCAGTAGCAGCAGAGTGAGAGGGAGAGGTTGGCCAAACTCCATGCTCAAAAAGCGCATAGAGAAAGAGAAGACATAGGGCCTGATCTCCCGCCAAACCTACTAAAGCCGCTATTAAGGGATAGCAGGTAGCGGGAGAGGCGTTCCCCTGCAAAGAACGCAATCTTCCACCTTCCTAAACCTGCGATCTTACCTCTTTTACGCACCGACATGCAGCGCTTTTCGCAAACTCGGTATCTTCCGATCGCGGGTAGCGGGTGGTCAGACCACCTGCTACTCGCTAACCTAAACCCGCGATCACAAGATACCGTGTTTGTAGAAAGCGCAAAAGACACGCCCATTGCCACACATACAATGTGAGTAAGGGAGTTGCATAGCGGATAGCGGCTTTAGGGAAGCAGAAGATTGCATTAGCGGTTAGCGGGGGTTCCTAAACCCGCAATTTGCGGGTAGCAGGTAGCGGGAGGTGTACGATCTGGGCCTTAGACTTCACAATCTAACAGCCCCAGAGATTTTGAGTTACAGTCAGAATAAAGCTATGCTATTGTGGTACATGATCAATGTGAATAGGGATTTTTTTTTAAAGCATTACATGGGATATTTAGGGTTTTTTTTTTTTAAGTTGTTAAATTAATGTAAAAAAAAGTATGGAGCAAGTTGTATGTCAACCAAAGATATTACAAAGCATACTTAGCCCCACATCCATCCACCACCTCAGTCATTTTATTTCTGCATTAGCACTAAATGGTTGCTTTGGTTTTGAAATGAAGAATATGGAATTACATAGAACAGAAAAGGTTGTATCCAGTGCAAAGACATTTTTATTCTTGTGGGCAAGTGGATGTCAAATTCTTTATTTTTTTGCCATGTTTATCTGTATGAATCTACTGACTTTTGTTTTATGACAATGCCTTACTTTACTATGACACCAAGATTACATTTTTTTTTTTAAGATTTTGTGTCTCTAGTGGCCTTTGTTTACGGTCAGTCAGATAGACAGGAAACCAGGAAAGAGAGGATGGGGAAGACACACAACAAAGCATCACGGGCTGGGAGTTGAACCTATAACCACTGCAGGACTGTAGCTTCTGCACGTGGGCCGCTTGCTTAAACTACTGTGTTAGGCAGCAGCCCAATAGTATGACATATTTAGGATTTTATTTTTATTTTATAACAGAGTGAAAGAGCTTGCTACTGTAGAACACTGAGGATAGAAACACACCTAGCTGCGTCGATCTGAACACTTCTTCTTTGTGGTGAGGACAAATGAATAAACTATCAAATTTTGATCCATAACAGATTGCCTGCAGCTGCACCACGTACACTTTGCCTTATGTGAATGCTCCTCCAGCAGATGGATCAAATATGTGCGGTGTACAGCAAATCTGGAACTTTTAATAATTCAGCAACTTTTTGTGTGACATGAGCTGAAATTAAGCTCACTCTGAACGTGGGCACAGATGGAAAGCCAGACGTGTATCTCACAGCAAACATTACACTAACAGGAGAAGTCCCCAAAGAGAGCAGAGAAGAAGTGAAACAGGTAAGAAACGACAGACTGGTGTACGAGCCCCCTGAGTCCTGGAGAAACTGGTCCTCATCTGTGCCTGTTCAGCTGCAAACAGCTCGGGCTGTTGCGCCACATGCTGCTGGAGACACTTCCTCCTGTTCACCTGTTTAATTTGTTTTCAAAAGTTACAGTAGAGCCAAAATCTCCCAGGTTCATAATGTTCAACTGAACCCAAAACAATAGAAGTTCATCATATTAGGGTTTAACAAAAAAATAAATTTTAATCACATAACCAAATTATTGGTTGAATCTCTGAAGGCAGAGGGCAGTTGTGTTAGAAATAACATCACAGAGGCAAATATTCTTCTCAAGTAAAAAGAAGACCCACAACAAATGTTTTACTGAGTTTTTCTTTCTTTTTTTTTTTTTTTAATTTTGGCTTAACAAGTTCCTAGGCAGGGAAGTTGCTAGGAAATTCTGGGCCCCCTGAAAGAATCAGTGTGGGCCCCTCTACCCCATTCATTGCCACCTTCAATTTTCTTGTTTTTCACTGTTCTTGACAGTTCCTGGTGTAATACACTCAATTTGTTTCCTTTTTTACAACGAATGACTTTGCAAGTCAGAGTGTCATTATGTAAATTATGTATTATTAGTTGTCATTCTCATTTCACTGATTAGCAACATGTTATTACATCTCTGATTGCAAATACATTTTATTTTTATTTTTATAAATTTCAGATCAATATCATCATAAAGACAGAGTGCATTCTATTTCTGCAAATACATTTTCAATTAACCACTCAACAAATAGGTAGTGGGTATTTTATTGTATTTAACAATCAAGCACTGATATGCAAAAAAACAACAACAACAAATCTTTGAACATTTAACTTCTTGGTATTTAGGCAATTCAAATAGACCCACTAATAACACATTTTACAAAACCACACTGAACACATCATGATAACATAACTGACCTTTGTCAGATGCTCATAATTACTGAGTAGAACTTGAATGCGTCATAATACAATTCAATGCAGCCTCTGAGCAGGCGCATACTGGAGGCTGTCCGACACTGATATGTGTGAAACACCCAGTCACTGACTGGAGCCCATAAATTAGTAACATTTAGTTATAGCTATAGGAACCGTTACCCTACAATGAACTAGCGACTTTTTTATTTTTTTTAAATGAACTGGTGACTTGTCCAGAGTGTAGCGCAGGCCAGATGACAGTTAACGCAGGGTCCAGCCTAATCAAGTGCAATAAGCAACAGTGTAATTACCTGTGTAATAATTTAACTTAATATCCACTGTTTGGTGCAATAATTCAACTTAAGATCTATTTATTTGTCACATAACTTATTTTTTAACCACAATGCACATTCTGTACACCCTAATTCAGTATATATGTATAACAAGACTGTACAATCTCAGAATACGACTGTTCAAAGCACCTTTACTGCATAAAGCACCTTTACTGTATATACTCTTTTACCTATTTTTTTCAGTGTATATTTTTGTTTTATATTCATATTTTAGTATATATTTTTGTTTATATTCATATTTTATTTTATTTTATTTCATGTTCTCTTCTAATTGCACTACATGTTAAATTTCTTCTGTTTCTTATTTCTTCTATTCTTGTAAGGAGCACCTGCAACGATAACAATTTCCCCTCGGAGGATCAATAAAATTATTCTGATTCTGATTCTGATTTCTGATTCTGATTCAGCCTGCGCCCCGTCAAACCTAATGTTACAGACAGAAATTAATGAACAAGTAGTCTAATTGTTTCAGCCGCCCTCAGTAGTTTTACTCTCACCATTCACAGAAAAAAAAGGTTTTTAATGTCCTGGCCCCTGCTCTGCTGCTCCTACTCCTGGCCTCCTTCTCAAGTCTTTTTTGGTGTCCGGACTTGGACCTAACTTGAGGAAGAACGAACAGCGGTGTGGACCAAACCATTTTTTTAAAAGGGGCCAAGGGGGTTGTTGAAATTATTAAAATTAGAATATTGTATGACTTGTGGCTTTGTTTTAATTCGGAGTCATTCGTATGAATATATATTAGTTCAGTGTTTGTATAATCATTTTGTCATAGAGGCTACTGGCGGCTGTGTGTGGGCACAGATAGGATTTTTAAACTCTCATTATAATTGTGAGTTTTCTAACTGAATAAACATTGGTAGACAAAGGCCTATGTAGTTAAGACTCGCCTTACATGATCAACTTGTTATTTGTCTGGTGAGTTAATCACGCTCCAAAACTTAAAGCAAAAAAGTCTAATCAAGTTAGGGATTTATGGATACCTTCAAGATGTCAGGGACTCTAATTATTGTTAATAGACTAACTATTTTTTTTTGTATATTAAAATTTGGAAGGAAAGCTGCTTTTCTCCCACTCTTAATAGGTCTAATTTTATCATCCAATATAACTGGAGAAAATATATGTTTAATTCATGGATAGTAACCACAGGGTTTGGGTACTTCAGAGTTTTGAAATGCAGGTGATAAAAGATAAAGGCAGACATAAAAAAAACATGGTGACCATTTTATCAGATGTTGTCAACCAACATTAAAATTAATTTACTTAGCTACAAAATACTAAATATTGAAAGCCGACATAAGGAGGAACATAAAGTCTGTTGTTCTGCTTGTCAATATTATACATGTCAGCTTGTGCAAATTGGCCAGATAGCACTTGTTTGTTTGTTTGTTTCACTGATTACAGGAAATTGGATGTATTTCAGAAATGGTTTTATATAGCCTATTTAGCAGGGTGCAAGTGTGTAATCATAAACATACTCTTGTTCTTATATGTACTGTATTGTAATGTGCTGCTATCATATGCCATGCTATTATTTAATAGCTCTGAGGACAAATGCAATTTTTCATGTTGTCATTGTAAAAACGTAGTATTTATTACAATCATTTACTATTTTATGCCAATGAACATTCACTAGAGGCATTACATTATACCATCATTTTATGAAATTTGTTGAATTGGCATTGAACTATAATTTCATGCTCCTAACAGGATACATGTCGCCATTTAAAAAAAAAAAAAAAGAAATCTCCAATTTACAGAGCCTGATATTGTGTTTTCTGTTATTCACAGGAATTCATCTCCAGGCAAGCTCATAATCTTGAAGTCTCGCACAATATGTCAGGTTTTCTCAAAGGGTATTATAGTGTTTGATCTTACATATTAACTTAGCATCCAGAATGACTGATTGAAAACAACCCACTGTTCTTTTTATGCCTTTTCTCCCTCACCCCAGAGGGGTTATATTACTGGATTATGAGTCTTGCTTGTGTTATTTAAACACCTGCTCTCTTTCCACTCCTTTTTATTTTAAGTAATTATGTCCCTCACCCCATCAATCTGTCACTCAGAATCTGTTTAAAACAACCATTCTTGCAGGGCCACTTTCATTATCACAATAATTTTAGTCGTTCTACTTCTATTTTTTTTTTGTGAGAATCTCTTTTTCTTGCTTGATCTTCATAAATTCCTTGTACTCACCTAAAGTGACAGCTCTTAAGATGAGTTATTTAAGTTAGTGGTGTTGAACAAGTGAGTTTTGGGTACACTTACTTCCAACACTACATTTCCATTCATCTAACAAAATAAAACCATGGAAATAAATGAATTATTGTAGAGCATGCTGTCAATCAGTAATTAGTGTCAACAGCTTATTTCTAATTATGCAACAAACCTTTTGCTCTCCATTTTCAACTTTCCTCTCCATCCGTCTACAGACTAGAGGCCTCAACAGAGGACTCATGAACTGTGGCTGACTTGTGTTTGCCTGAATGACTGCAGGCGAGTTGTTGTTGCATTTTGCTGAGAGTCCTTTGACATTTATCTCTATTAACCTGCTCTGTAATAGTGATTCAAAGTGACAGTCTCCTCTCTCTCTCTTTTTACTCTCCCCATCCATATCTCCCTACTCACTGTTTCAGTTTCTTCTCATACCACCTCATCCCCTTTCAGCTTGTGTTCCTTTTTCTAAAAGAAAGGTCATTGCAGGCTCAGATACAGCACATTAAATCCTAACCCTACCTGTTATTAGCAATGCATAAACTAAAACTAGTGTTTTAAGTCCTTCACATGACAGAAACATTTAACAGGAGACAACAGGATGAGATGGTGAGGGTGAAGACAAGCATGATGGGACAGCTTCCTTATAATGTTCAAAACGTCCTCGTTAATTCTTCAATTACTTTAATGGATAGCACATGTTGCCACTGTACCCTTACTGTAATGCTTAGATCAGTTCATTGTTTAACCTCTGGAACAATGTAAAGGCTGTATTTTACCGGAGCAGACGGGAGACATCACTTATTCAAAGTCCATTCACTGTTATCGCGTAAGGCAGAAGGTATCTTGTCTGGGCCCCTGCAGACTAGGTTGAAGAAAGATGCATAGAATATAAAACTACCACACACTGTTGCTATTTCTCAGAGACCACATTGCAATCTGTGCTGCTGCAAAAAAAGAAGTAAAATAAAAGTGAGAGAAGTGACTGTCTGAATGTATCTTCATCCCCATTATACCACAAAAGCAACCAGTTTAATCGATACTACAACCAGAGCACGAGGATGCAAGCAACCCACTTTATCAGGTCCCTTCATAATTTTAAAAGCCTTTTTTATGTAGTTGTTTTTCTTCCATACAGTAAATGGAGCCATAATTTAATATTTTAATGCATGTTAATGTGTTGTTTAACCTTCCAGCAGCAATCAGGCATTTCTAAAAGGTTAACCTTGAGAGTGAGCCAGTGTAGACAGGAGTACAATAACGCGTCAATCTATGAAAAACATCTCTGTCTAATGGATTAGTGGTTGATTGCACAGCTCTATCTCGAGGTAGTTGCTTTGTTTATTGGATAGGCATTTAAAAAAGCATTTTTCAATTTTCTCAATGCCACCGTCAGGGTCAATGGATTGCCATGGCAAGAAAATGCTGAGCAACAATCTTTTAACTTATTCTGGCTTTGATTTTTTATTTTTATTTATTCTTTATTTTGTTTCCACCAGCCCGCTATCACTAAAGTAAAACAGGCTCAATTTAAACAAAAGGAAAACCTGCTCAAATTTCATGCAAGGTATCTTCTCACTTTTCTAATAGATCACTGGTTGTGGAAACAACGAGACATTTCATCCTCTAATCAAATCAAACTTTATTCATATAGCACTTTTCATACATTAAAAATGCAACACAAAGTGCTTCACAATAAAAATAAAAAAAATAAGTATATATATATATAAACAGGATCACAACAGAGAAATCATTTACTTGGTTAAGAACCAGTTTTTCTAAAATTTTACTTAAAAACGGTAAGTTGGATACAGGTCAGTAATTATTAAAACGGTTGGGGTCTAGATGACTCTTCTTCAGGAGGGGCTTCAGCACTGCTGTTTTAAAGGCAGTGGGGAAGACACATATATGGAGAGAGTAATTTACTATATTTAAAATCTGTTCCTCAAAGAATCCATAAATGTTTTTAACAGTGATGTGGGGATCGGATCTAAAAGGCAGGTTGTTGGGTTTACTTCAGAGAAAACTCAACCAGGTGTCCTTGCATCAACCAGGGCAAAACTCTCCAGTATTTCCTCAGGTAAAACGGTTCAGGTGTGTTCAAAGTAACATTCTGTTGAGGTAAAAGACTGGATCTGATATCATCGATTTTACTTCTGAAGTGGTCTGCAAAGTCCTCGCAGAGGGCGTCTGTTGGCTTAATGGAGGATTTATTAAAATTGGTGTTGGTTAAAAGACTGAAGATGGAGAAAAGGACTTTGGGGTTGTTTTTGTGTCTGTAATTAGTTTTGAAAAGTGGGATATTCTCGCCTGTTTTACTGCATTATTGTAGGTTTTGAGTTGGTTGCATAATATTTCATAATGAGCTGTTAGTTTTGTTTTTCTCCACCTCCTTTCAGCTCTCCTGCATTTCTTTTCAGTTTTCTAGTGTGGTCATTTATCCACGGGGGAGTAGGTTTTGTACTTATTATTTTAGTTAAAAGTGGAGCCACTGAGTCCAACGTTGTCTTTAGTGTAGTTTTAAAATTATCAAGAATAAAATCCCACGATGCACACGTGTGTGTGTGTGTAGGTATGTGTATGTATGTAACCAAAAGTTTCCATGTCACACTTTTAATATTCTAAGAATTTCTCTTTTGTTTTGGTCAGTTGACTGCTTCTAGTTTTTAATTCAACAAATACAGTATAGTTTTAAAGAATGCATCAGTTTGAATGAGCAACGTTTGAAAAGCTTTGGACAAATCTTTCTGCTAAACCTTATTCACTTAGTAAATAAAGTCCCAGGTAGAAGTCGTCAAAGTTTCTTTTAATTTTTTTCACAATAAAACATTAAGCTAGTCTTCAATATTAACATACTATGCTTTAAGTGTGTTACAAGTATTTATCCTGGCCAATGATATGCACAGCATCGCTCATGTTTTAGTTCCACATGACCTTGTTTTTCACCTGTTTTCTTCCTCTCCCTTCTGAATGGCTCTCAGTACTGGAGGGGAGCAGCAGTAGTGAGGCAGCACTTGGCCTGAGTACTTTCCAACCCAGCCAGAACACACTCAGGCCTGAGCATCATGGGTCAATGCTTTACAGCAGCCATTCCCAAACTTCAGAATACCAAGGCCCAATTTGAATTGTGAAAAATCTCTGCGGCCCACCGAAACCTTTAATCACAACTGTGATCAACATACAGGACTAGAAGCTATGTTCTGACATTAATGTAAGGGGTCAACAAATAAGGGTGACACTTGTTATATTAAAGTTAAGATGACAGTAGAATAACACTTAATTGGGTTGTTTTATTACTTCTTAATGTTTTTTTTAATCATGTCATGAATATTTTACAGTAATTAAAAACATATTTTAAAAAGATCGAGGATTTAAAACATATTTGTTTAATTTTGATGACCTCTCACGGCCCACCTGCAGTACCGTGACGACCCACCAGGGGGCCGCGGCCCACACTTTGGGAATCACTGCTCTACATTATGAGGTCAAGTGCACAAAGCCCTTTAACATACCTGAAAATGAATGAGCTATGTGCCAACGGAAACATTACAAGTATCTGTGACTGTAAAATTATGATTCTAATATGAACATAAAGGATTAACAATATTTAAAACATGTTGTTATAATTGTCTAACTACAGCGTTCACACTTCTTCCATCACCTTGTTGCCTTGTAGTCAGGCGGAAAAGTGGAACTGACTACCAAGAGCCCAAAGAGATGGGGGCCCTTCGGGGACCTATAAATATGTGCTGCATTGTGTTGTTTGATTGTGCTGAGCTGGAGGGCCCAGTGGGTGCCTTATCACAGGGCCCAGAAATCCTGGTGGCACCCCTACTTTACACACTCTCCCCCACAAAACGCTGCTGGCATCGGGCAATTATTTTCTGCATCTAAGCAATCATATGTACCCTAAATGATTGCCGTTTCTTGAGATGCACCTCAAGGTGGGGCTAAATGGTCTTACAGTTCCCAATCATGTCGTGTAGGCGGAGTCTGATGCTCGTGCTCTCTACCCATGTTCCGTACTTCTGCCAGCCCACCCGTTACCGTATCTGACAAAAAAAAAAAAAAAGCTGGAGGACACATTGAGTGGAATAAATAAACACCTCCTATTTCTGACAGCCACGGTTACTTGTTTGGCAGAGGGGTCTGGATCAGTGCGCGACAGAAAGCGCGCATGTTAGTTGTGCAGGTCAGCTGCGCAGCTTTACGCACATCCCACTCCAGTGAAGGCAACGGCAGCTGAGATCAGGTTTCAAATCCAGCTTCAGCCAACTGAGAGAGACGCCCAGAGAGGGCTCGTTCCTGCGCTTTCACTTCATAAATCACCTTTTTCTATCCGGCGAGATCCACTTAACAGTCTTGAGAAGAAAGCGCACAATTTTACCTTTCAGTCCTTTCTTTTTCTATAAAACAGCAAAGACAATTTATGTATTTTTTGCAGCATTTCAGTATTAAGGGCGCTATTAGGAATTAGATAAGAGCTATAAGAAGGAATGGACGAGCAGCCGAGGCTGATGCGCTCTCACGCCGGGGTGGGCATGGCAGCGCACCCCGGTCTGCCGCAGCATGTGCACGGAGGCACCGGAATAACGGACAGTGACGGAGGAAACAAGGACATTGGAGACATTTTACAACAAATTATGACTATCACGGATCAAAGTCTGGACGAAGCCCAAGCCAGGTAAATCCATCAATTGGAGTTTTGCAGTTTACTGCCAGGACGGGGCAGCGCCGAATATATATATATATATATATATATATATATATATATATATATATATATATATATATATATATATATATATATATATATATATATATGCAAAAGAAATTACAAAAAAAAAATGTTTTTGAAGCTCAGTCGCGCTTCAAAACAACATTGAGACGCGTTTTACGCGTCGCTCACTGAAGGCACGTATTTTAAAAACACTTTAGCACATTAATACAGTCGCGATACATTTACTGGGCACCACAGAATTAGCGGTTACTAATATGAAAAGAAACCAAAGAGAAACAACTCACACTTCTGCAGGGTCTGGCGAATACAAAACAACTTCATTACTTGTGATACATTAGGTGTTCAAGATTTCATCCAAAAATCACTAAAGCTGTAGACTAGTTCTATGTTGAAACTTTTTTAAAAATAATTTTGTTGTAGCTACAAGTGCAAGTGTTTTAATTTACTTTTTTGTTTGATGTGCATATGTCATAAACATTTATTTGTTTGTTGTCCAGTCATTTAGACGCAGGCTGAGGTCTTTTTCTTGCCAGGATTGTTTCTGAAGCCACTTTTCTCTTTCAGGAAGCATACTCTGAACTGTCACAGAATGAAGCCAGCTCTGTTCAACGTATTGTGTGAAGTCAAAGAAAAAACAGGTATGTTCATTCTTATTCTGCCCTTCTGTGTTGCCTAAAAGTATGTTCCCAAGATGAGATGACTACAATGGTGCACACAGTATATTATACAGCTTAAACAAATGACAGAGACGTTTTATTTTTAATTCTGAAATTTGCTCTGAATAATCTAATGTTGGATATTCAGCTGCAATAGAATTTAATTTATATGTCCCTCCTGTAGATGAGAAGCCTTAGTGTTATAGGAGAAACTGTGGACAGTTACCCCAATCAGTGCTTATTAATTGCTGCATAAAAATATGAATTAAGTCGTTTCTTATAGAATAAGAAAGTATTCAGAAAAATGTTCACGAGCACATTGATGTTTTTCCTTGCAAGTTAAATGTCAAGTCTCCTCTATTAAAGCAAATGTGAGAGAGCAAGTCAGAAGGATTATTACTAGGAGAGAAATAACATGAGTGGGGGCCAAAAAGTTGTTTTTCCAAATCATTTTCCCTCGTGACATTTTTGATGTTGGCACAGATATAAAGTTGGCACGCTTCAGACTGACGGCATACGTCTTTCAAAACTTAAGTTGATGAAATATTGAGTTGCCGCAGCACGCCAGTTTGCTGCGAGCGCTGAGCTCTCTGAGTGTTTCACAGTCATTAGTGCGTGAAATCTAACAGAAAGGGTGGATTGTCTGCAAAGTTGCACTTGCTCGCACTTGACCTTTTGTGAGTGCAGCAACTGCTGCTGTTTGTTTTGTTCTTTTGCATGTGATCCTATCCGTGCCTGTTGCTTTCATGGATGTTTTCATGTCACCTCGCTCTCCAACGCCATCCTTCCCAGCCAGGCAGCTAGGCAATTTATGGACATTTACCCACTGCCTCAGGAGAGAGTGCATTTAGTGTTTTACTCCCAGGCCATTCTGAGAGTTCATCCAGAGTTTGGCTCTGCAGGGATTATGTCTTCATACCTCTTTTTAACTCTCTCTTTCTGCTGGTGACCTGTTAATACAAGGTGAAGCTTATTGACTTGGGGAATTTACTGTTTTTATTTTATCCAGTTAGCATTATTCTCTGTGTTATTAAATATTACAACTACTCTCTGTTTTGCTAACTCAAAATTAAAACTTGCTTGTTTTGATTAATGCAAATTTGATTCAACAGGATGAAATTTTTTTTGTTCATATTCAAAACCCTTTTAAGAGCCTGTCTCTTATATACCTAAAAATGGTATGAAAATCATGGAAAGTCATCATAATCAATACTCCTGGGTGAAGTTGTAAAGTTATACTTTTGTCATTTAGTTTAAAGTGCAATTGAAACATTTTAGTTGTGTTGTCTGTGATCATTTTGCTTTTATCTTTAAAAGGGTGATTTATTGCCAAACTACTTTTTTTTTTTTTTTGTAGTTTAAATTTTTTGGAGTGAACTTGTAACATGCACTGCATATTTTTACTGGGATGAAGTGAGAAATGGCCATCGGTACTGCTGGGCCGTAGAAACAAGCACAATAGTGGAGGAGAAGTAGAGAATATCGTTTAAACTATCGTTTCCCTGCTTTAGTGCGTGTGTGTGTTTTAGTGTTTGCTGATTTTAAAAACTTCAGCTATGTCTTTAACCATCTACATCCTCGATATATTTGGGCTGCCTATTTCACTTCAAAGAAATGTTGTTTTTTTTAGATTCTGCGTGTGCCTGTGTCTGTGAGAGAGAGAGAATTATAGTTTATTGTTGAGAAAGTCCAAAAGTACATGAACTACAGGGGCATCTGTGGTTCAGCGTAAAACAGCAGCTTTTGTCTAAATTGGTGTTCATCTCATACAAGCTGATTTGTTCTGTTCCAAGAATCTGTCCAACAGACCGACTCCACTGCTGGAGGGCCACAAAACCTCAAACTCACACTAACAGATTCTTTAAGTTAAAAGGCCCATAAATATAGAGATATCAAATAACCTCTCCATCTGAGCTGCACATATTTTAAAGGTAGAGTGTATTGTCAGGGTATCACCTTCACTTTTTCATGACTGATGAAAAGGTCTGTTTAGATAAGCAAATGCTTGACAGCCTGACTCGGAAAATGAGCCGATTTTGACCTCTGTAAACACGCAATTAACATAAATCTCTGGCAGTGTCAAACAAAACCACTCATTGACTGAGCAAGCTTTGACTTGCTGTTTAATTTCTCTCTTCTCAACATTAACAAAGGGCCAGCTTTCTTGTGGCACATGTTTCTATAAGCCAAGGGTATCTTTCATTTATAACTAGTCGAGTAGCGTAAGATTTTTTTAAAGCGTGAAAATAGGGTGTTTTATAGAAGGCAGTTTAGCAGTGTTTGACAGGGTGAAATGAGCCAGAGGTCTGATTATGGAACGGACATATAAACCTAAACTACACTCACTTTGTCAGAAAATTCACATGCCAGGCATCTGCCTTTTTGAGTTACGAAGGCGGACCAGAGCTCATTAAAAACACTCTCAGTAGACCTCAGGATGATCAGGCACAGTATGACATAACCCTCAAGGCAGGACACAACCTGGTGTAGCAATGAAACTGTTGGTCAACAAAACAATCCATAAACTTTCAACTATTTGTGAAGCAGAAGTGTCGGATTATCTCTTCTCTAGGGTGTACGTTTACTGCTTTACTTTACATTGCCGTAAATGGCTTATTGTTGCTGCTGCTAAAGTAGCTTATGTTAATAGTATTCTACCACTTTTATGCCTAATGCATCATATGCCTGCATTATTTTTGAGCCCAATGTAATTTAATCCAGATGCTTTGTTTTAAAGGAATACTAAATTGAAATGACAGCTGTTTCTTAGCGCAGCAGCTGTAAAAACAAATGCGTAGCTTGTTGAGAGCCAGTGCAAATATGAACCAGCATGCACAATTTGCCTACTCCATACTGAAGCACAAGACATTGTGAATGTCTTGTGCCCCCCCATGCCCCCCCCCCCCCCCCCCCCCCCCCCCCCCCCCCCCCAGGATCTGTCTCGACAGACACCAATTTGTGCAGCTTTTGTCTTTCTTTCATCCTTCCCTCTCTGTGCTGGTATGGCAGCAGCCAGGGCTCGCCATCACAGCTGCCCCCCCAGTTACTCTGCATAATCACGCACTGAGGGAGAGGAGGAACTGAAGTCTAACTCTGCTGAAGAAAATGTGTTTTCACGAAGGAACATTAGGCTTTTACTCACTTTTTGTGCTGTATTTGAGGCAGGTTTTTTTTTCCCCACAGACTCATCAGTCAGTCAATGACAGCATTGCAAACAGTGAGTTAATGCCTTGACAGAACAATATGCTTACATTATACGTGATGTAAATCATCAGGGGCCTAATTGACACATGTTAATCATATTTTAAGGAGCTTAATTATAAAAATCTTACTGGGCTGTTATTTGGTAATTAACAATGGCTGCGGTTACATGATGTTTTTTAATTCGGAATTAAAATTAGGAATTAAATAATTCCGAATTAAACTATTTTCCTTCGAGTTTACACGGAAATAGTAATTCCGAATTAAGGTTTACATGGAAAACACGTTAGTTCGGCTTTATCCAACTCCGCTTTAGGTCTGGGGGTTGAGAAGGGTTCTGATTGGATGGGGGGGCGGACGTCTTTACATCTACCGGAAGAAAACAAACTTAGCTAACTGGTTAGCAACAACATTCCACTTATTTTTGACCTGGGTGGCGTCTATCTGCGAAACCTCCTTCATTTAACCTAGCCGCTTTGAAAAGCTCACAATTTTTATGTTTCCTGCCATCTTTTTTAAATTTTTAAATTGTCATACCGACCTTCTTAATATGTTACGAATGTATATACTTGTGCACATTTGTATTGCATGTTAAACTGAACATCCAATTGGACATTTTGAATGTGGTTACTTTACCAGTGCGCTAGGAGTTCGGTTTATATAATGTAGTGTTTGGAAGTCTCATTTCCTCCACTCTCCCTCGCTGCTACTTCCAGATGCCACCTTAAGGCTTCTACCGTACATTCACCATGAATGAGCCTCAGTTGCAACAGCTTTCAAACACTGGGGAGAGGAAGAAGGGAGAGATCTTTCTGCATGTAGTGAAAATGACGCAAATTAATATACTCTGCTTAAATCAGACCAAGATTAATGGTTCCCTTTCACTGCAGCTTAGCCCCTACTGTCAGTTGCCGGGTGCTCGTTGGACAAAATCAACACTAATCAACATTTATTCCACTTTTGCCCCGGGCTCTCAGGAGTCTGGCAGGACTGCCTGGTTTATGCCCCCATGCACACGCACACACCTCTTCCCTTCCCTCACGGCAATCCACCTCTCCCTCCATTCATCTTGCTACGCTTTTCACTTTTCATATAGCTCGCCCATACATCACCATCCTCACACCACTCAACTACTTAGAGGAGAGTGCACCCCCTCCTATCAGGCCACATTAGAGTCATGATAGATTTTCTCTTTTCATTTGCATCTGATTTTTAACACAGCAAAGCAGTAAGTCTGTCACTTTACAGTACCCGTATGAGCATGTACACACAGGCAGTGTGTGTTAGGTGGTGGTCTATAATATGCAGCACTTCATTTTCTAGAAAGCATCGGATTTTTCCACTATGTGGAAACTAAACACAGATTATCCTGAAAACTCATCACATACGTACACACACACATATAGATGCACACACTAAAGAGCTGTCAAAGCGATAAGGAAATAAAGTATTTTTAGATTTGACACTCTAGGACTGTCTGCAAGTAGTGTTAGTATGTCACTCAAGCGAAACAGCAAAGACAATTGAATTCAACATTCAGATAAATTCAGACTAAACATGCAGATTTTCAGCTATTGTTTTACTCACATGCTCTTATTTTTAGGAGGTGGTTAAAAGCAACCACTGGATAAAAGCCAAGGAAACATCCTCCACAGGCAAGCAGCTCCTCATTGCAGTTCCGATATTATTAATGTCTAATAATTAGGGCTGGGCAAGTTAACGTGTTATTATTGCATTAATTTATTAACGCCAACATTTATTTTATCGTGTGTTAACGCATGTTGCGCACATGCTTTTGTTTTGAAAAGTCTGTCACTGGCTGCTGTGGAACCAGCAAACAGTAAACATAGGGAAAAGCTAAAACACACATGGAGAACGGTAAAAATCCGTGAACTTTACAGTTCAGGTAGTAGTTCAGGTAGCAATATTAACAATTCTGTCTAAAAAAAATATTCTAGACTGCAACAAAACTTTCGCGTCATTCCTCCATGTTCCATCAGATCTGCTCCATGTGTTCACTGTCCTGCTGTTCTCTAGCTGGTTACTGCAGTGCGGCTCCATCTAGTGGCACAGAGGTGTAATGACAACAAAAAGTCCAGTCCTTGATTATAAAACAAATTCAGTTCTGTGGCCCGTTTTTTAATTTCGTATTTTTGATCCAAGTCTCAAATTGAAATATAAAAAAAAAACAGGCATTTTTTTTGTTAGATTAAAAAACAAAAAAACCTATTAAATGTCACTTTTTAATTTTTTTTTAATTTTTGATTGACAATTGGAAATGGAAAGACTAAATGATACACGGATTGGTAAAGTTACTGAACTTTAACATGGACATTTTCATTTTAAAGTTCTCCCAGACGGAGGATTCAACAGAAACAAGGTTATTTGTAACAACTGACAAGTTGAACTCCCCGTTAAAAGTTTCTGCTGTTACCTCAGAAATTACCTGTTTTAATGTTCTGATTGTGCTGAGCCACAATCATTTTGTTGGATTTTGTTTGTGTACTAAATATGTGTTACTGACAAGTGCTGATGTTAAAAGTGTTTGAACAACAAATGTTATGACACTTAAGTTCATATGGCAGCAGAACATTTCAATAAAAGTGCATTTTACACTACTTTTGAATTCATTATTTGATTTTGCGTATACCAGTGGTGCACAAACTGTGGTACGTGAGCGCTCTCTGGTGGTACGCGGGGGAACGTCATGACTTGTCAATGCATGACAATGCATTATAAATACAATGTTTCAACTGAAATTCAGATAACAATAAATAACCACAATGAGGAATAAATATATCTCCTGTGTGTTTAAAGCTAATTGAGAAGGCATATATGGCTGTATTTTAAAATTGGTCATCATGGTGGTACTCGGAGAGCTCAATAGGTTCTCAGGTGGTACGCAGCAAAAGTTAAACGTTTGAGAACCACTGGCGTATACAATGCGATTAATCGTGGTTAATCAGGGAAATAATGCAATTAATCGCAATTAAAAATTTTTTGCTCAGCCCTACTAATAATTTGTGGTGGAATCTCCTCCCTGACAAATTGAACAGAAGAAGCTATGTTTCCTTCTTTGGCGTGATTTTAACAGCAGTGTTGGACTGGATTGCTGGAGGCATTGTCACAGTACCAACTGGCCTCACTTAAGTGACACTGAGGGCTTTGTCAGATGTGTATTTCAGGTGCCAACATATTCCTCTCAAAATAAGATGTCATGCAGTGTGGGAAGACAGAAAATGTAGTTGGAGCATGTTTGGGCCTCATGCCCCCCACACGCAAACAAATGTTTCATAGCAAAAACCTACTGTTGCTGCGACACCTTTCCAACATGAACAACAGCAATGTGATGGGGAACTTAAAACCCAGAGAGTAATTATTTTCAGCATCAGGTGGGGTTACAGCAGGTGGAATCACATATGCATAAGTTTGAGTTTCTCTGCATTTCTGTAGCCTGTTGTTAAATTATTCACTGGTTTTATTGCACTACAGCGTTTGTTATTTGTAGATTTCCTCTTCCAGAAATGGCTTATCTCTAATGTTGTTCCTTCCTCTTCCTGCCTTATACGTCATTTTTCTCTCACAAGTGCAACATTACACAGTAGAGTAAACAGGATGTGGAGTAGGTTGATGTCAGGTGGCTGAAAATGGTGAGCATGTGCAAAGTCATATGAAGTGATGCTTTGGTAGCTTCTACAGCAGGGGTCTCCAACTCCAGTCCTCGAGAGCCCCAACCCTGCATGTTTTAGATGTTTCCCTGCTTCAGCACACCTGATTCAAATGAATGGATCATCATCAGCCCGTCATCCGGGTCTGCACAAATGTGTTCATGACTCATTCACGTGAATCATGTGTGCTGAAGCAGGGAAACATCTAAGACATGCGGGGTTGGGGCTCTCAAGGACTGGAGTTGGAGACCCCTGTTCTACAGTGTAATAAGTGGCAGCATCTGCTAGGGGTGCAACGGTACAGGTGGCTCATGGTACGGTCCGTACCTCGGTTTTTGTGTCACGGTTTCGGTAGGGATTCGGTACAGTGTCAGACCACCCACTACCCCAAAACAAGCGATGCAAGATACCGAATTTGCGGAAATCGCAACTCGCATGTCAGCACATAAAAGAGCGCATCCAAATGGAATAAATGTGCAGCTGTGGCAGCTCTCATTCAGATGTCTGCTGTGGAGGAAACCAAGCAGATCTCTGTGTCTGGTGTCAAGCTGTAAAAGGTTGGATGCAGGAATTTATTTCTGATATGTCTGTAACTGTTGGTGGTCAAGGAGGGACAGGAACATTAAAGGTGGGGTAGGTGTTGTTTGAAAAATGGTTGCAGCAATCCAACTCAAGTGAGATTTTGAAAATATACACTCCCTCCCTCCTCCCAAAGGACTCCACCTCCTCCTCTTCAGCTCACCCCTCGAAACCACGCCTTCACAGGATTCATGACTACATGAACCGCAGGGTGGGGGAGTGCATTGATATTTGATGGACGTATTATGCAGCCAATCAAAATAGTGATGATCACTATTTTGATTGGTCAGAGTTTTTCTCTGATTATACCCTCTAGACTGCACCAAAACGTTTCGTTTTTTTTGCAAACATTTTATTTCAGTAGGTGCAATGGGAATGTGAAAAGGTTTTCAGGCAATATTGTAAAAAGTGTTGCAAAAAAACAACACCCACCCCACCTTTAATTGTTCGTGATCTTTAAATGAGCATCCAATGATTAGTTCTGCAGTATTTTAAAAAGCACATCAGCTGCGCCAAGACGCACAGCTGGTAACAACTGGATCTTATGCAGGTAAGATTCAGGTTTAGGGAGGTGGAAGATTGCGTTCTGTTAACTGTTAACTGTTTTCACTCCCCCTGGTGTATTCAACAGCAAAACCAAAATGCTCCCACACTGGTAATTAAAAGAAGTTTTTCCCAATTTCTCCGCTACCGCTGGTCATGGCTGCTTGTTTTTTTTTTCTTTTCCTGCATCTATGAGCTGCAGCCAACCGGCCAAAGTGTGATCGGCTGGTCACTGTGAGTGAGCGGAGGTGAGTGCACATTGACATGCAGTGGCAGCCTGTTGTCTAAAAGGCACGCACGCTCACGTGCAAGTCTAGTGCAAAGTTAATGGAACATAAATATCACAGGACATAAAAGCGCCCCGTATATACATATATATATATATATGTATATATATGTATATATATATAAATCTTATAGATCTTATAGACGGGATAAAAATTTCCAATATAACATAAAGGAGGCTTTAAGAGACATTTCCAAACATTTCCAAAACGAGCAAATAATAGATTAACAAATATTAATTTATTCCCCATGAGTATTAGATTGTCACTGGTTGGGGGAGCCCATCTAAGATTATCTCGTCCTGGGCATAGGCAGGACTATCAGCTGGCCTGTTTAGCATGATCAGAAAATGCCTTGGAAACTGGTTAAGTTTTGCAGAAATCTAATAGCAAATCTAATAGTCATTGAACTGCGGATTCGCAGATGATGATCCGATGATCACTGCTTGCTGAACATAGTCATTCAAACGTGAAACTCATACTTGAAACGTATTTCCAGAAATTATTGTGTTGCGAGCGACAAGCAATTAATGAGAAACGTGTGCTGGTGTAGCTTTTCAGTCATTCAGGTCATGGTAATTGTGAAAGGCTAAACTAAAGGCAGCTGGACTTCCCTTCTTCTGTTCCCAGATGCAGAAGGTGAAATGTCTTTACAAATAGGATGACGAAAAAAAAAGTTCAGTTGCCTTGATTTAAGCCTTTGAGAGAAAAGTGTTTCCCACAGTTAGCACAGAATAATTAGCACAGTTGTAAGCACTGCAGAAAGAGGCTTAGGCATTTAATGTTAATAACGCAATGTTAAAACTAAAGCGTGAAATGTGTCTATGGACATGAAAAAAAATTTTCATTCCTTAAATTTTCCTACTTCCCTTTAATTTTAATTTGCACATGTTTCTTGTTAGTTGGACAAAGAAAATAAAGCACCTCCTTTGTCCAAGGGGGAAAAAAAACGTTTTCTGACATTTTCTGTTTTGATTTATTTGATTTTCTTATAATTGAATAATTATAATCATGAAGTCACATGATTATTCAATTTATTTATGTATTATCTGGCCAGCCTTTCACTTTTATTGTTTTGTAAATTCACATTGCTTTTCCACTGCTGTACAGAGATTATGTTGATAAAACAATAATTTGACAAAGGAGATGAGATAAAGAGGATTTTTAAGAGCTTGGATGACAGTGTAACCTTGATAAAATGCTCATCTCACTGACAGTGATTTTCACCATCCATCTTTATCTGATATGAGGTATGCAAATGGTAGCATCAGCTGGGAACTGAGCACACTGCTGTGAAATGGGCCATTTCAAATGAACAACTACCCCAAAACCCCCTGCTTGTGGAAATGCACCTAATATGTGTATTTACTCATGCATTACCACATCAACCTGAAAATATTCTAATAAAACCGGACTTCTCAAAGTCCGGATCCGTACCACGAGGTGCGTCAGTCCGGACCCAGCTCACGTAAGTCTTAAAATGACCCTTTTACAAATACGTTGATTAATTATTTATAATATTAAATACAGTATCATTGGATATTATCCACAGCAATGCAGAAACGACTCTTCTTATGTTCACCAACTTTTGCCATCTTACCCCTGCTTTACACTCTGAACGTCTATGACAGTTATGACAGCTGCGCTGGTGACAGCTCTCACTGAAACACGGGAAGAAGGCTGGAGCAGAATGCTCATATAAATGACAGGAACAAGTAGCCAATCAGTACACGGGAGTTTTTGATTTAATTCAATTCAGTTCAGTTTTATTTGTATAGCGTCCGTCACAATGTCAATTGTCTCTAGGCGCTTTACAGAGACCCTGAGCATGACCCCCGAGCAAATATCATTAACTAAAAATATCACTATTGATTCCTAAACAAGGATAATGGCAGATAAAAAAACTCCCACAGAGGTAGAAAAAAACCTTTCAGCCAAACAGTGGCAAGGAAAAACTCCACTTTAAGAGGAAGAAACACCTTGAGCAGGACCTGGCTCATATGGGGGGACCTCCCTGCCGAGAGTTTTCTCTGCATGGAACGAGCACTTTATTCTGGCACTGCAGGAACTTGTAACATCACACAGGTTGTATTGTTGGGCTCCTGTCGGTTAACAGAGAATGTAAATCTATACACGCTGGGCTGCTGTTGATGCTCACTACACTTTTCATCTAACCCCGTTTTCGTTCTGCCGTCCCACAACACACACACTCCATTACCCATAAGCCCACACAATTACCCATAAGGCCACTTTCTTAAAAGGGCCAGGCTGGCTCACAACATTTCTTCGCTGTGAGAGAACGCGCACAACATCCTGTGAATCTTCCACGATTTTTTTTCTTGATTTTTTTTTTTTTTATGATATTATATATTTCTGAAAAATCCGTAAATAAATAAAACCTTGGAACTTAAAGCGTGAATTGGCAAGGGATCACTGTATATTTTGTTCTTTTTATTAAAAAGATATATCATCCTATTTATTTTGTGATCTCACTATGCCGTAGGCCTGGAATATACTTGCCATTTATAACGCATATGTAAATGCATCATGGCTGCCACGTGTATCCTGCATTTGTTTGGCACTTCGGTTGTGCACGTCCAGGAAAAAAATAGAAAACACACATGTAAGATGAATACACATGTTCATTCACTTGAACACTAGAGGCACTAGTGTTGTTCAGTGACTGCATGTGAGCTGTCACAAAGTTCTTTCGCAGTTATGGCTTTTATATACAACTGATTGCTGTGTGTGGCATTGGTTCTGTTGAACTATGACGGCAGGCTGATGCAACAAGTGGCCAAACAACATACGGAAAATACTGTTGGCGTTTCTTGTCAATTTCCCACATTGGTAAAAACGAGACAAATAAACTCCTATTCTGATGACACTGATTTTATGGTCTAAAACACATCTCCAATGATGCTGGTGTTGATATTTTCTGGTCATGACTGCCTGCTTCTTGTAGAAAGTTGCATTTTTGACTCTGGGTCTGCATTATGCCCCCAAGTGGAGACCTCTGGTATTACATGTACTGCTTGCGTAGTACGAAAGGAAGAGACATTCAGAACATCCCGAATCATAACACAAACAGCTTGCCATTTGTTTCCTTCCATGGTCCATTTTTATATGTTCAGCTGTATTTTGTGTGTGGTTATGCCTCTTTTCCTCCATGTTTTTGTTAATAAAATGTGGTTTTAGAGACCAGTTGGGCAAAAAAAAGTTGCTGTTGGATCCTGTGTAGTGTGTCACTGGCACAAGTGTGTTTGCAATCAGTCATGTAATTTCTTTTCTTATCCCTGACATTTATCATTTAATTGTAGTCATGAACTGAATGCTGCAGGAGTACCAAGTTAAGGGTATTTTTAATGATATGAAGAGTGAAGCCCAGGAAGACCAATACTTGCACGTGCACACACAAACAGCTTCTCCCAACAAAACTACTCATGGTGTCTGTCAATGTGAATCTAAGGGCCTGAGAGTTGATGTAGCTGTCAGTCCTCATGTTTATTTAATTTTGTGCCCAGGCTGTCTTGTTTCCCTATCCTCCAATGTCATTAAAGCTTCAAGCCAGGACCTTGCAGTGGGGTGTCTAATGACCTCCTCTGTGGCCCCTCACATCTCACCTAGTTACCCCAGCTCAAGGAGTCAAATTAAAGCAAGCTGGGAAGGCAGATTCTGTTTGTTTGTGTATGTTTATTGGAAGTGGTTAATAATTGGAATGCACTCATTTTTTGACCACTGAGAGCAAGTTAATTTTTTAATTAAAGGATTAGATGGGAACAGAGTTTTTTTGCTTGATTATAATGATTATAATGCACTACTATGTGAAAAGTTGTTGCTTTTAATATTTTGGATCTCCAGAACAATTTGTGGGAAAAAGTAGGAAGTAATGAGGATGCCTGAATGACTGCTAATTGCACTGATTTAGTTGTCATTGTGATAAGTGTAATGAGGCCAGACATGTTATTGAGCTGTGAGAATGAAGTGGGAAAAAAGATTTCCTGCATTCACCCAACATTAATGGAGCCTGTATGAAGAGCATTTAATGAAAAATATATAGGGGAGAGTGAGGTAATGTGAGACGGTCTTTACTCCCCCCTGCCCTCTAATCAAGCTAAATTGATGTGGATATTAAAATTAACACATTTTACTTTAATTTAGGAGGTTTCCTAAGGACGGCAATGATCGGAATGTTTGCGGTGAAAATGGGATTGTTTTTATAAAAAGAGGTCAAGTGTCTCATTTTACCCCAGCTATGGGGTAAACTGAGACAAAGCCCAGATTTCAAGGGGGTAAAACGAGCCACCCTGGGGTAAAGTGATCTCCTTATTTTTTCCACCACTCTGGAGGTGACTGAACAAACACAAATAATGCAAATTATCGTTCAAAAATTTTTTTTATTAGACTTAGAGAAAATAACCACTTCCACAGTAGGAGAAACTCAGATTAGACCAGGTCAGGCCCACCCACTACCCTCTATCCTGACCCCGCGATCGCAAGATACCAAGTTTGTGGAAAGCGCAAGAGACACGCCCATTGCCGCGCCTACAATGTGAGTAAGGGAGTCGGCATAATGGGTAGCGGCTTTAGGAAGCGGAAGATTGCATTAGCGGTTGGTGGAGGTTCCTAAATCAGCAATTTGTGGGTAGCGGGTAGCGGGTAGTGGGTAGCGGCTAACAGCTAGCGGGAGTTATACGATCGGGCCCTTTGTGTTCTATCCTAAAAGCATTCAGTGTATATGTTAATGGTAATGTGTTCTGTATCAATAATACTGCAAAAACAAGGTTTTTCCTTTGTTTTAGCATTTATGTCAGTTTCCTAGTGGCAGCTACTGGATGTTACCATAGTGCTGTGGGTGGAGTGTCAAAGAAGGAGGGCCTCCCTGTCTTCTTCTGACAGCAGATGGAAAATGGTGTCAATCAATTCATCAGAATAGCATGGGTGGTTGTGTGGAGACCAGAGATGGGGGTGTGGTAATGGTAGCATGCAGGAGTGCACATAATTATTATTCCCTGTTGCAGCCATTTCTCCCCACTACCATGGCTGATGCTGCAATGCCCTCATAGACTTAACACCTGCACACCTGTTATATACAAAAGACTTCCGTGAAACGTCCTTAGCAAACCATAGTAGCATGCTGTTGGTTTGTGGGAGTGTTTAACGGCCTCCTTCCCAGCACTTAGATACGCTCCACAGTCGTTGCCATGTTTTTGATCACTGTGGTGCTTAAAGTCCACAGCTTGTTAGTTGGTGTTAATTAGAGATGCGTAATGGGCCACATCCCAACATTAGGAGAGATTTAAGTAATTTGCTCTGTAATAAATTTTAATTAAGGATTAATTAAAAAGTGATGACGCTTATATTTTGCCTAGCAGGCGTGCTTTGCACATGAACTCATCAGTAGAACACTGAGCACATTGCTTGCTTCTCAGAACTGTACAGGGAGATTCTTACAGTCTAGAAATCACAAGCTCTGCCCTCTCCCCTGTTTTAGAAAGAAGAAAGGAATACATACAATGAGGCCAACGTGCTGGTTTAATCAAATTTTTTCCGCCCTTCTCCATCCTCACCCTCGCTTATCCTCTTTTCTTTTATTGGCTGGCAGAGCAACAGAGTGGTGCTGAGACACGGAACACTGGTTGTGCTGGCAATTATGTTAATGGTATGCTATTAGGCCATGATTCCGTATGAGGGATCGGGGAGAAGGAGAACCCCGGCGGCTGAAAATGATAACAGAATGTGTGCCTTGTTGATACGGTTCCAGCAGGAACATTTGCATAATGAACCCTCCCCACTAATGAGGGGTGTGGCCTTGACACAGAGCTATTTAGAAACCTAAGGACTCACTGCATGAGGCAAACTGACAATGAAAGCAGAATGTGACAAAGAAGATTCATGGACTTCACCAATGGCAAAAACCATTTTCACACAAATATCACTGTTGAATGCACTTTTTTTTTTTTTGCTTGTTTTATTTAGAGGGATACATTTTTTTTAATGAACTCTGATCTTGATAAATGAATGAGTAAACCTTTATCAGGCTGGCTTTTCAGTATTATGTAGTCCTGTGCTGTGGATAGGGATGTAACAACACCATATTATCACGGTTTACGATATTATCATGAAACGCATACGTTTTAAAAATTTCACAAAATCTTGTGATTTTCTTGTCATACTAAAACATCAGAAGCCAAAATCTTATAAAAATGAAACTTTCACATTAAACGGGCAAACAACTGGCACAGAAAGAGGTTTCATTTTTAAATGAACAAAATAAGTAACAGGAACAAAGCTTATTTGTCTGGTGCAAATTTAAATAAACACTTTAACAACCATAGTAGGTCAAAATATGCAATAAAATTATCAGGAACAAAAATGATAGTGCAAGTTCAAATTAAATAAACTTTTGACTTTAAGCTGAACCTTAAATAAGTATAAATGTGCAAATAAAGAAACAGTTGTTTAGGAGCCAAATATGTTGTTATGAATTGTAGTTCACTCTGTGTGTCTGTGGGTGTCGCTGTGTTGTTACCTGAGGGTCAGGTATAAAGGTATCTGCCTGTTATTGGTTAGATCAGTGGTTCTCAAACTTTTAATACTGTGTACCACCTGAGAAACTGTTCAGCTCTCTGAGTACCACCGTGATGACCAGTTTTAAAATATAGCCATAAATGCCTTCTCAATTAGCTTTAATTCAAAGGAGAGATGTTTATTCCTTATTGTAGTTTTTTTATTGTTACATGAATTTTATTTGAAACGTATTTGTAATGCATTGTATGTTTCCGATTTAATAAAAAAAAAGGGAAAATGTGGAAAGTCCTGACGTTTCCCCGCGTACCACCAGAGAGCGCTCGCGTACCACCAGTGGTACGTGTACTACAGTTTGCGCACCACTGGGTTAGGTTTTTGACCGCTGTGGCACTATCTGCCGGTGTTAATGTTTTCTGATCAGTTAATGGAATAAATAAATATTTTAACTGCATCAGAAGGTAATTTTTCGATGTCATTTTTCAATGTCCTGCATGCTCTCACCACTTTCTGCCATGCTTACGTTACGATGCCGATGTTACAAGCTACAAATTCACACGAGACACAGTAGCAAGTCGCTCATAGACTAAATGAGGCTGATATTACATATCCCCGTAATCGACCACGATAATGAGATGAAGTCAAACATAAACGGTAATCGTTATCGAATAAAAGTTTAACAGCGCTTTACCGTAATACCAGTAACCGTTCCATCCCTAGCTGTGGACATGATATAATTGTGATCAATTTGCTTTTGTGAAATGTTTCTGCATATCACATGTTTCTGGTTTCTAAAATGTTTTCAGCCGGCATAATTAGGAACAACTCAAATATTCAGCCTTTTTATTTATGCTATTTTTACCTCTCAGCCTTTGCCTCTGTTAATATTTTGCATTCTATGTACCACAGCACACACATGAACACATGCATGAAGACTTTTTGTTTGTTTGTTTTGCTGTTTCCCTCTTTTTTTTGTCCATTACACAACTAAGGTAATACACTGATCCTGTCCAAATATTATTAATCCTCACAATATATTAACACACATCCTCACATAGCTGCAGCTTTATTCATACTCTTCCCTCTCTTAATGTCTTGATATATTTTTTGCGTGTCCATGCAGTATGCTTATGTTCCTGCAGCGCAGCCTATCGTCTTTAGACACAGCCTCAGGATTTGATCAGAGTGATCTGGATTCTCCAGGGAAGACATTAAACACACAGAATGCCCCTTCAGGCTGTTCTCGCCTTTGCTTGCTTTCAGCCTTTCCTTCTTGCTTAATAAGAACTCCTCCTAATTACTTCAGCGGCTGGAGGATGGGGACACAACCAGTTAGATCCTCTGTGCCTGGACGTGACAGTTGTACTGATGAAGGCAGGGATCAATAATTTAAGCCCAAGACTTTATGGTGAGGTTGAGGAGAAAATACATCTGAATCAAGGGCGTGAAGCAAACTTAAGCAAGGCTAAACTAGAAACCCCTGAATGTGTTTGCTCTAAACAACTGACACATTTATGTTTACTGGAATCCATATTGCTCTTCCTCTAAAGCTAAACCTTAACTGCTTGTTTACTTAGCTTTCTACATTCCATGTGTGACTTAAAGAATACAGTGTCTGCCTACACAATCTGTAGGTGTTGAGGCCTGGACTCCATGAAGCTGTTGTATCTCTCTTTCTGAGGAAACATTCATGCATCTTTAAGGACTTTTCACATCACGACGGCCTGAGCAGAGTCCCCTGCTTTCTCTCCTTCAATTATTGAAGCTGGGATTTTGAGCTTCTTTTTAAATCTGTCCCTCAAATAGAAGAGAGAGAGGGGAGAGCCACAGGGACAAGAGGACAGTGACAGTAACCAACATCAGCCTTGCCACCCTCTCTTGAAAGAAGAGAAAGGTGGTAAACATTTACAATGGCATTACATTAGAAGTTTCTTTTTTTTCTCAATAGAAACTTGGAGGAAGTTTTGAAACATTCATGTAGATTTCATATTGCAGGTAGGCAGAATGATTTACTACATTTTCCAATCGTTCCATACATTGTTACTGTGAGAGAAAGTGGGAACTGCCTGTAATAATAAGTTTTGATGCACCACCATGTTTACTTTTATTTGACATTTGCAGTGTGTCATTGCAGCAAGAAATTCCAAATAGCCTCTGGATGCTAAAATAACTCCGTTTCGCCTGCTCCCTGTTTGGGGTCTCCACAGCAGAGTGAACCACATGAGAAGTTTGGCACAAGTTTTATGCTGGCTGCCCTTCCAGCGATAGATGTAGTAAAAACTAGAGATGAATTTACTAAATACGAGACAGGATCTGATATTCATCCCCTGTAACATCAAATAAAAAGCCTTCGGAAGCTTTTATTTGCACCCATGTGCAGCGAGCCAAAGAGCACCTCCAACCCTACCATATAATTTAGTGTGTGGCGCTTGTGACCTCATTGAATATTTTGAATTTCCCCCTTGGGGGATGAATAAAATACATCTATTCTAATCTAATCTATTGGTTAAATGATGACAATAGAAAAACTCATGAGTTAGAAAAATTCTGTTTTCCTTGTGAATTGACTTCAATTATATAGTGATACCCATTTAAACAGTTGTGCTAGGTTGAGTACTTAAGAAGAATTCTCAATCTACAATGTAGAAAAGACTCCATTATGATTTACGATGACAGAAA
The DNA here is from genome assembly GCA_018398805.1 of Hirundichthys speculiger. NCBI lineage: Eukaryota > Metazoa > Chordata > Actinopteri > Beloniformes > Exocoetidae > Hirundichthys > Hirundichthys speculiger. The sequence goes on along the minus strand of JAGFBZ010000973.1, from coordinate 191,330 downwards.
AAAGTGTTGTGACACAGACTGAAATAAAGGCCAAGCTCATCTCCAGTAAAGGTGTCAGAGTATGTGAATAAATGCTTCTGTGAGCATGCGTTAACACAAATTTAGCGTACACATGAAGAACAGTGTGAACAGTGAGTGTTGAAGTAATTTGTTACTGTCTTCCAGGAGCGTACGTTTTCTCTGCTTAGGAGAAGACAGAGGATCAATTAATTAGTGATTTATTCAGCATATGTAGTTAATCAGCACGCCACTAAAAAGGATCTGTGATGTGATAGCCAATCTTATGTTTAATATGTACAAGTGTGGGTCTTTGATTTATCCAAGTGTGATTTGTTTAAGTGTAGGTCAAAGTGTATTCTATATATGCCGAGGAATTAAGATTTGAGAGATACTATCTGTGTGTTTATTTGTGCCCCCTTGAAACACAGAATGCTTAAAGGCAAACATATGCCATGTTGTATGTTCTGTGCCGTTATCAAAAGCTGTCATGTCCAAATTGAAACAGGCAAATATTTGTATTCGGCCCCCTGAAACCTTTTGACCTTTTGCCACATTTCAGGCTTCAAACATAAAGCTATAAAATGTCAATATTTTTTTAAGAATCAACAACAAGTGGGACACAGTCATGAAGTGTCTTCATGTTTTGGATCTTTGTCCTGTTGGAAGATAAATCTCTGTCCCAGTCTCAGGTCTTCTGCAGACTCTTCTGCAGACTTCCAGAATGCTCCTGTATTTGGTTCCATCCATCTTCCCATCAGTTTTAACCATCTTCCCTGTCCCTGCTGAAGAAAAGCAGGCCCAGACCATGATGCTGCCACCACCATGTTTGACAGTGGGGATGGTGTGTTCAGGGTGATGAGCTGTGTTGGTTTTACTCCAAACATATCATTTTGCATTGTGGCCAGAAAGTTTGATTTTGGTTTCATCTGACCAGAGCTCCTTCTTCCACATGTTTGGTGTGTCTCCCAGGTGGCTTGTGGCAAACTTTAAACCAGACTTTTTATGGATATCTTTGAGAAATGTCTTTCTTCTTGCCACTTTTCCATAAAGGCCAGATTTGTGTAGTGTACGACTGATTGTTGTCCTATAGACGGACACGTTTGCTGCACTGAAAGTAGAGGGGCTAAATAATATTGCATGCCCCACTTTTCAGTTTTTTATTTGTTAAAGTCTAAAATATCCAATAAATTTCGTTCCACTTCATGATTGTGTCCCACTTGTTGTTGATTCTTGACAAAAAATTAGGGCTGGGCAACAATTAAAATTTTTAATCACGATTAATCACATGATTTCCCTGATTAATCACAATTAATCGCATTGTATACGCAAAATCAAATAATGTATTCAAAAGTAGTGTAAAATGCACTTTTATTGTTGTGCTCTGCTGCCATATGAACTAAAGTAACTTAACACTTTTGACATCGCACTTGTCAGTAACACATATTTAATGTAAATCTCATCTTAAATAATGTAAAATAAAATAAAGCTTATTGCAACTGCCAGGGGATTAATGTCATCCTGTTTTTATAAAAAAAATATTTTAAAAAAAGTCTACAAACCAAATCCAACAAAATGATTGTGGCTCAGCACAATCAGAACATTAACACAGGTCATTTCTGAGGTAACAGCAGAAACTTTTAACGGGGAGTTCAACATGGCAGTTGTTACAAATAACCTTGTTTCTGTTGAATCCTCCGTCTGGGAGAACTTTAAAATGAAAATGTCCACGTTAAAGTTCAATAACTTTACCAATCCGAGTATTTTTCATTCTTTCCATTTTCAATTAGCAATCAAAAAAAAATTTTTAAATCTTATTACATTTTTCATTTTTTAATCTAACACACAAAAAAAGAAAAAAATCCTGTTTTTTCATATTTCAATTTTAGACTTGGATCAAAAATACGAAATGAAAAAACGGGCCACAGAACTGAATTTGTTTTATAATCGAGGACTAGACTTTCTGTTGTCATTACACAACTGTGCCACTAGATGGAGCCGCACTGCAGTAACCAGCTAGAGAACAGCAGGACAGTGAACACATGGAGCAGATCTGATGTAACATGGAGGAATGACGCGAAAGTTTTGTTGCAGCCAGAATGTTTTTTTTCCTACAGAATTGTTAATATTGCTACCTGAGTTGCTACCTGAACTGTAAACTACACAGATTCTTACCGTTCTCCAGCTTTACCGCATGTTTCCTGCCAATTCTCTTCCGGTTCCGCAGCAGCCAGTAACAGACTTTTCAAAACAAAAGCATGTGATCAACAAGCGTTAACAATGCGATAATAACGCGTTAACTTGTCCAGCCCTACAAAAAATTAAAATTTTATATCTTTATGTTTGAAGCCTAAAATGTGGCAAAAGGTTGAAAAGTTCAAGGGGGCTGAATTCTTTCGCAAGGTACTGTATATGTTATAAGTTTAAAGAAAGGCTACTTTACGTTCCACAATACTGGTTCCATTAATTGTGGGCGATGTCATTCATTTCATTCTAGATTACCTTAAAACTGTTCATATCCTGCTTTTTGTAGAACATTCTTAACTTAACTTGTGAGCATTTAAACATTAAGTCTAGGATTTGACATATGGTAAGTAGTTGGAGGTAATCAATGAACAGAAAAAGTAAATCAGCTGAAAAGGGACCTTCCTGTTATGACTATCTCTATTATTATTGTTAGGGCCCGAGGGCTGAGGGTTCGAGGATCCTATTGTATTTCGTATGTTTATCATTATTATTATTATTATTATTTTTATCATTATGATGATTATTATTATTAGAGCCCAAGCACCGAAGGTGTGAAGAGTTTCTGTAAATCTGTCTGGACATCAGACTTCTGACTCTTCATAATTGTTTGAGATGATAAAAAGCTGTGATAGTTACAGTCTTGATGTAGCAGGTTAAAACTCCTTAGTAGATTCCAGACCAGTTTTTTTGTTTTCATACCTCTGGATTCAAGCTGGGGAACTTTTTCCTTTCCATTTTATAACTGAATAAAATTATCTCTGTGTTATCTTTATTCCTGACTGGCTTGAGAAGGTGGTGGACACCTGGGAAGGTGGTGGCGATGGGTGTGAGGGCCAGATAAAGCCTGCTTGCACCTTTAATTATTATTATAAGTACCCCAACACTGAGGGTATGAGGACCCTATTGTATTTCCTGTGTTCGTCATTATTATTATTATTATTATTATTATTATTATTATTATTATTATTATTATCATTATTGTTATTATTATTATTATTATTATTATTATTATTATTATTATTATTATTATTAGGGCCTGAGCACCGAGGGTGCGAGGACCCTATTGTCCTCACAAAAATTTCAACACACATTCTTTGCATGCAAAATTTACATATTTTATGGGGTTTGGGCATGGGTGCACGAAAATGGGCTCAATAATGCCACCTACTTTCAGTTTAACAATGAGCCCCACCATGCAGTTTCACCTACAAACATCAATGTTGTGTGGCTGATGTATCAGCCTCAGACATAACTTATAACGATTCGAATTTTATTATCACAGACAAAATACAAAATAAATTAAATGTTTTATCTATGATTTTACTCATATGAGAATGAATATATAGTTTTAATTCACAATCTTTTGATTAATGCACAACTTCAGATGAATATCCAGGAATGCTACCTTGTACGTACATTTTTTTTTTTTAATAGTTGTTTTACTCCATGAATAAACCTGTTTGAGGCTGGGTGCTCTTGAATTAAAAATGTTTCATAATTTATCATGGCATGGGAAGGCTGGGGGCACCTGCTTTAAATAATATCTTGTGGCGGACACTAATCTTATTATATTTCACACCAGAATGTAAGCTCTGAATGTACGCTTTTATTGTGAAGGAGAGAGAGGAAAAGGAAGAGTGAAGAGGAAAGAGAGACCGTACTTTTGGCGCCCATTCTGTATCACTTTTTTTGGTATTCGTTGTTCTGGTTGGAAGCGTTGGAGAATAAAGCGAGACTCAAACTACTTTCGTCTCTTTCTGCTGACTTCCACAATCTTTTTATTTATTTAGATATTTACATCGACAAATTTATTTTCACTCTGAGCCTTTATAGCAGGGTGAGTACAGTCAGTTGCCAATTACATTTAGGAAAGCTGACATGGCTGCAAATTGCCTTTTAATGGTTGGCCTGTTCTCCTACACTGTACTTGGTACATTGACTAGTCATGTTGATAATGCCATCCAAAACGGCAGGCATTACTGTCCTCAGGCACGGCTGTAATATCCCAGACCTAAAGAAAGAATTTAACCATGACATCATACACAAAATGGGTATTCGGCAGACAGTTAAACATCATATATTGTTAATCATATCAAACACATACCTGTCAGCTAATTCCCACTGATAAGACCCAGTTGCTAAAAACTGAGAGCAGTCAACACCTGTACTGGGATGTGCAGTTCCGCCAGGTCGGTCTGTTTAACACTGAATATAGTTCAGTCTTAGACATCATCATGGATGAAAAAAAGTTATTGTGGTCCCTAAAAACCCGCTTCCTTCTCATTCTGCCAAAGCTGCCACTGTCATAGCTTATGGGTTGCAGTCTTTTTATGTATGATTTTAATATCATCTGAATAATTTGGTTTATTAATTAATAATTAGGGGTACCTATTTTCTGGTTGAGTGGACGCTGGCCACGCCTTGCTGCTGCGCCTTGCTGCCGCTACTCACCAGCAACTTTTTAGTTTTTTCATGGTTCTCTGCCTCACTCTGACCGTAAAATTACCATTAACTGGGAATTTAACTCTCCTTCATCGCCTAATGATCTTCACTCCTGCTGTCATCATTCCGTGTCTCTGTGAGAACGGGCTAGCTCTGGCCGATATGCACGGCTCCACCTCATCGCCTCACCACCACACTTCTTGTTGTGGATCAGCAGGATCTATGTGTGGTCCTTGCTGGCCGGGATTGTCTTGTAGCCCCTCCATCTACCTGTGGGGGGGTCTTCTCCAGTTTTCAGCTGTGGAGCTTCTCAGGCTCTGCTCTCAGCAGTTTTGATCTGCGTCTCCACCCAAACATCCCCCTCCAGCCTCACCAGAGGTACATCCACCGTGGGTCTCGGCAGGGCTTCCACTTCGATGGCTCCAAAGGAAATTCCTCCTTTTGGTCCTCCGCTCACCGCTCACCCAGAAACACTGGCTGGACTGTGGACCACAGTTTGTTAGCCCTGCCGGGCTAGGCTGGTCTAATGCTGTCTCACCAGTGAAAACACCAGCCTCAGCTTGGGTCTACTTAACATCCACTCTCTCACGGCCAAAGGCCATCTCCAAGATTTCCTCACTAACCGTAAGCTTGACTTTCTTTGTGTGAATGAGACTTGGCAGCTACTTGGTGATTTTTCCCAACTGAATGATTCTGCTCCTCCAGGGTTTGTTTACTTTTGCAAACCTCGTGGCTCCGGTCACAGAGGTCATCCGTGATTCTTCACTGTAAGAAGTGGAAGGTCCTTCCAGTTTCTGTGCCTCCTCTCTCCTCACTTAAACGCCTTGCATGACAGATATCTGGACCCATTCCCACAATCAAATTAATTTCTGCCCTCCTCTCCCACCTTTCCACACTCTCCAAATGTAATTCTACTGGGAAGATTTTACCATACATATGGACAATACTGCTCTTCCCCTCACCAAAGATATTTCCTCAACACTGGAACAGTCCCCACACATATAAAAGGACACACCCTGGATTTAATCACCTGCTCTGGTCTCACCCGTTTCAACTGCACTGTTGATCAACTCCATATTATGGACCAATTCCTCCTCTTATTTAATGTCATCCTCCATCCTCTCCATCTCCAAGCTGTCCTGTGTCATCTCATTCTGCAATATAAAGGACATTAACATGGATTCCCTCTCCTCCTGCATCACCACTCTGGACTCTTCTCTCACCCTGGATGATCTTGTCATCCAGTAAAATAATGGTCTCAACTCACTCTCTCCTGTCAAATGTCGCTCTGTTTCTTTCACTCGTCCGGGCCCTGGTTCACCCCTGATCTCTGCTCCATGAACTCCAGAAATCGACAGCTTGAAAGACTTTACAAGGAAATCTGGTCTCACCATCCATAAAGACATGTACACTGCTCACCTATGTCTTTATAAGGACTCCATCTCTCATATTAATATTACTCTGGACTTATCTCTGCTCCAATGCAGCCAACACCAAGACACCTTTTTCCTATTTTAGTAGGACTCTCTACCGGCCCACCTGTACTCTTCAGACTGTTTTTCAATGATAAGGTTAATAAAATCCACCAGCACCTAGGCTCCATCACCTCAATCCTCCCCTCATCTTAATTTCTCCCACCCTGTCAACCATTCTCCACCTTTGAACTCCCTTGTCTCTCAGTAATCACCGACTTCATCACCAAGTCCAAACCATCTACTTGCCAGCTTGATCCTCTTCCCACTGTCCTTGTTAAATCCTGCCTCTCCTCTCTGCTCTCCCTCATATCAACCATCATCCACTCCTCTCTGTCCTCTGGAATTGTTTCTGGGTTATTCTTCTATTGTGAGTTTTTCTGTCCCCAGTGTAGATTTTTAAGAAAAAAAAAGTTATTTTAAGAAAATAAATATTTTTGTTAAGGTTAGGACTGCAGTAGTTACAAAAATAACTGTGTCTCAATGATGAAAATTTAATACTTTTTCAGTGTTTTGAAAATTCAGATGTGCAAGATTTTCACCATGGGGCTTGTGCCCAACCCAGATTTGTTGACATCTGCTCTGATAAAGTAATAAAAAGTGCTACATTTATTAAAACATTAATTTGCATTATTCCTTCATAACAACTTAAAAAGACATTTTTCAAATGTACGTATTTATGTATTATATTTGGTCATATTACAATTTTTTTTGTAAATATCTCTGTCCCTCTTAGATCCGTCATTACCATGACATTCAACATTTTGGGCAGCAATAAAGTTTTTGCTGACCTTTGTAGTTAAATTTTTGCATGCTAATTCAATGCTCCAGAGGAACAATGCAAGATGTGAGGCAGAAGCGTGGGTTTTGATGCCCAGATTTGTAATTAATTTGATGTTTTATACAACCTGATTTAAAAGTATGTTTATTAGGCGTCATTACCAAAATTACCATTTTGAAATTCTAATTCATTAATAATAGATTTCACATTATTTACATATATCCAATGTACATTGTATCCTAGCTAAACAGCTAGCTTAACATGTCTAAAGCGTAGCTAACATTTTCAGCAGAAAGAGAAAATTCTCATTACCATCATGTGTCATTACCATCACACAAGTGGCTGTGATGGTGAGAGAGAGAACATGTTGTTAAAATGTGTTTTAAATGCACTTACAAATACATGATTCTTATAGAGCATGTTTAGTACTTACTGGAATGATTGAGAACTTGGTTTGTCATATCATTTTGAATTAAAATCAGTGTTTTGTTGTTGTGATATTACTATCAAAATATTAATTTTGATATTACTTCATAATATCAAAATGATCATGAAGTACAATTAAAGCTATGCTCAGATATATGTTCCAAGCTAATTAATAAACCATCTAAAATGGGAAAAAAAGTTCAAGTTCACGTCCCCACCACAGCACTGAAACAGCTCTTACCAAGATCACCAACAACCTACTCATGGCAGCTGATTCTGGTCTAATCTCCATCGTCATCCTCCTCAATCTGAGTGCAGTCTTCGATACTGTACGATACTATACTTTGATACTATCTCTCACCCCATTCTCCTCAATAGATTCTCCTCTTTTAGGTACCTCTCATACCGCATAAGAATGTATGCCAGGATGTATGCCAACCATAAAATGTGCACGGAGCAGCTCACATTCATTTTTAGTACATCTGAATGTGAAAATGACATACAGAACTCTTTTGTGTGCACATAAGGCCCTAGCTGAGTAACATATACCGCAGTATATCCACTCTTTGTTCAGTGGTCGTTTCAAGTATCATAGCTCAGTAGATGGCACGCTTTGATCATGTTAGCTTTTGGAGATTGTCGTCAATGGGGGTTTCTCCTGCAGCAGCTGTAGGATTTGTTTGGCAGGTGGGCAAGGCAGTCATCACCAGGTTTCTGGAAGCAAGGAAGCAGGGGGGCTGTTGTTTTTTTTTTCCCCCAGCACACTATATTAATTCTAGGTGACTGCGTATTGTTAAAGGTCTGTCCTCTGACTGTACTCAAGTGTGAAATACCATGCCTTTGAGAAGCAGGTGTATTTTTGTTTATTGGCCAGTTTGTTGAAACTTGGAAATGCCAGGCACAAGGCTATAATGCTGCTACAAGAGATCAAGTACATGCTGCACTGTTTGGATTCTATTTCTATTCTATTTCATGCTTGATACAAACTGATGCTCTTTTATCTTACCATCCTTGGAATTGTATATTACTATCTTTTGTCTATTTTTATTTCAAATCTTAAAGATACATTTCACAAAAAAAAATGTGTATCAATTAAAAAAAGTCAGACTATGCAACCTTTTTAAAAAGACTACTTACAGTTCTCTCATTTTCTGTAGGAAGAGAGCCATCAGACTGTTGGGGCATATCACCAGAAGTGTAAGGTTGGTCAATTACTCCCTTGTTGACCATTTCAAAAACCATTTTATGGTTGATTTAAAGTTATAAATGTTTATTAGATCACAAGATATGGGACAGAGCACTGTATGGTTTTCTTGGCTCTGCTTTATGCAGTCTACATTATTGGTCTTTTATGACATTTAAAGCTTTATTGGACAGGATTTAGCAATCTGTGGGTAGTATATAAAATGGGGAATTTGACTTTGTGCCCTTTCACAGATTGTGTTTGAAATATTGTCACTAGATAGTAATAAACCCAACCTGTGTGATTTTATGCTGTGCTCATTCACTAATGATGTGCAGTAAAGAGCAGGTAACAGGTGCTGAATAAACATGATAGAACATTTAACAGTACAGATGTGATAATGACAGTAATCCCCAATGACCCTACACACCTATTATAGCTGAATGATTATTGTCAGAATTATGGCATCTAGCTCTCATTTCATCAAACATACAGGAGTTATTCATGTTTGTAGTGTCATCCTCATGATCCTGAGCTCAAATGTATATTTCTTCTGTGACGTATTGAATATTGTAAACTAGATGTGGCTCAGGAAGGGCTATAAAAGACCCATTTTAAGGCATAGACTTTTTTTTCCTCCCCAAGGCAGGTATGCCACTTCAGCCACAAGAGCAGAATCTAAAAGGAGCTGAGAGGGTAGGGTTGGTGGGAAAACCAACGAACGAGTCAATAACATTTGAATCTTTTATGAATGCAGGGGTATTCAGATCACAGCTTTCCTGGTAGAAAGTCCAGTCTGCAGCATATATGAGGAGACAGAGAGTAGCAGAGAGTCTTATATATTACCTAGATTTACCTAAGACCTCATTAACGCTGGAGCTGCTGCTCATTACAGCTCGCACCTCACATTACTAATGCTTTGTTACACTGTGACACTAATGCTGAGCAACACATATAAAACATCATCATGATGTAACAGTCAAGAGTATTTTTGCAGTTCATTTGAGTTGTTTTAGTAAATATCCTGGGCAGACCTTATCAAATTATTAATTATGATATATAATTGCATCTACTTTTAATTTTCACTATATATTTTTTTCTGACTACAAGATAGATGCTTAAGTCTGGATTCACAATGTATTACATGTAGATAATACTACAGCATGCATAAGTATGTTGAAAATAAAACAGCCTGTTACATGTACAAGCACGTCTTTGTAACAAGGTTGGATCAGCCATTGAGTAACCTATTTTGAACAGAAGGCAGAAAAAAAAATCCCTTTCAGTTTTTCTAATTTATGTGGCTGATGGAGCCTTTTTACTTTTGTGCTTGGTTTGTCATGGGACATTTTCTGGTTAATGTTCCCCTCCAATGAAAATAGATTTTTAAACTTGTCGACCTGTTTATAAGATTTTTATTAAATTTGTTACAAAACAAATCAAATTGATACTAACAGTCATGGTGAAAGAAAGAAAGCATACAAGGTTCAGGTGATGTTTTTAAACAAAAACAACACTTCAAGTTAGACATATACATATAACAACAAGCCATGAGCCCCTACATGCATCAAAGCAAGAACAATCCAGGAACGCCATAAAGTGAAAGTTTTTTTGAAATGTCTTATGCAATCATGTCATTCCACCACATTAAAATGTGGTGTGAAAAGACAGACATCATAGAAAAGATGAGGATAGCCAGTCACGTTGTATTAAACAAAGAAAAAAGAAAATAACAGGGCTCAGATAGTTTCTACAAAAAATTATTGACAGTGTTTTATTGGGCTTTACTTGGGCTAAACTACTGGACTCAGAAAGGCTCTGGAGTAAAAAAAAAAAAAAAAAGCCTGAGATGCTCAAAGTTTGATGCCGTGGCAGCAGATAAACTCAAGTCTGTTCTGGAGCAAACTGAATTCTGTACATCATGCAGTCTCCTTTATGCTCCCAATCTCTAATAACATTCTGCCTCTTTCCTTCTGCCCTCTCAAAAAATAGAAGCCTCTATTTGTCCAACCTTAAGAAAAAAAAAATTAAACATTTACTTCTAGTGTGCTAATATACTGATTCAATGAAATACATTGTTGTAGGGATGCAGGATAACTATCGGGCCGATAACAGGAAATTATGACATCATCCCGATAAGTCTGATATCATGACGAATAGCCCCGATAACATATATATATATATCCATCCATCCATTATCTATACCCGTTTCATCCTCTGAAGGGTCGCGGGGATCTGCTGGAGCCTATCCCAGCCATCTACGGGTAAAAGGGCTACACCCTGGACAGATCGCCAGTCCATCACAGATATATATATACATATACATACATATACATATATATATATATATATATATTTTTTTTTTTTTTTTTTTTTCTTTTTTTTAACACGGCCAGTCCCTCGCTCCCTCTGAGGTTTGAATGACCAACAGTGAATGTTATGTTCCAGTGACGTCGGCCTAATCAGAAAAACGATTTCTCAGTAAGGAAATCAAGAATACCCCCTCATACCAGAAAACAACTTAACTCGGTCATAATTTTGGTAGTTGCTGACTTTAATTGATATTTGCAGTATTTTCCCTACATGTTACACATAAAAAATTAGAAAAAATAGAAAAGGCTGAAAGAACGACGAGCAAACAAGGGAACAGAGGAATTTACGTTACACCTTGTATGCAGCAGTGCGGAACGATACACTGATAAAAACAAACAAACATGGCGGCGATGGTGTAGAACTTTCGTTAAAGTTTCAGAGGAAGATAGTTCGCTGGTTATTTGTGACAAATGCTCCAAGCTAAGGAGGGAAAAACCGCACAAGCTTTAATACGTCAAACCCGACCAGCCACCTGAAACATAACCGTCGCTTCCATCGAGTTTTGAAATCGCGCTAACGTGAGCTAACATGAGCTAACGTCAGCAAGCCAGCAGCAAGTCAACCCCTCAGCTCTGCTCCTCGCCATCATCTCTCTCATCTAAAGCTTCCATGAGATTTAAAAAAAAAAAAACAAATTACTAAACGTCATTTACTTTAATTAATGGCATTCATTTGAATGGAACCACAAACCAAAACTCCTTTAAACGTAATATTTTTGTTACTATGGAGTGCACTTTTTTAGTTTATTTACAAGTCTAATTTGTGTCAATACATTATGACCTGTGCATTATTTTTTATTGTCATTGAGGAATGCACTTTTTCAGTTTGTAATTTTGATGCATGTATTTCCATCAGTTCAAGGAGCCTTTATTTTTTATATCAGTCAGTAATGAACCTTATTTAAGTTGATGTGAGATATCAAATAGGTTTGTTTGATAGCTTTATGAAAATGTTTGAGAGGCTTGCCAATAGTTTTTTTATTGTAAAAAATAAATATCTGTTCATTTAAAGAGTCAAAACTGTTTTTGGTTTTGTTCATAGTATTGATGTAATGATCTTAGGTATATGTTTGTGTTATTGGTTATCAGTATCGGTTTAAAAAAACAGTTATCGTGCATCCCTACATTGTTCTTTAGAGTAATACACTCTAGAATACTTAGTAAATAATTTCAGTGAAAGGTTTCATATGAAAAGTCCTCTGTGAATTGTCCTTTTTAAGTCCTCAGTGCCTAAACTATGATAATTATAATTTTCACTAATGTCCTGACTTCAATTTCTTAATCACTTGTATTTTACATCTTCTGAGCACTTGAACAGATTTATAGTAGATGACTGCATCAGCATCACTAATCCAGAGAGATGTTTTTTTTCTCAGTAAGAGCAGCCAACAGTTCCTTTATTTTGTTGCGTTTCCAGTTTCCTGTTATTTTCTTCCCCCAAATTTGTTATATTTCTAAATGACTTTATTATTTATTTAAATTACTGCACTGTCTGGTCACAATACACTAAATCAACCATGCTGTGATTCAGCCTCAGCATGTTTCAAGCAATCAATGTTTATCATTCTCGGTGGGCTATCGAGTCAAGAGTTGTGCTCACTTTAGCGTGTTGGACACGTTCAGACAGACGGTGCTAAATTGGTGTGTTTTGCCCTCTAAAAGTCTAAAAGTGGTAAATGTTGCATTTTTGCCTACAACAACTGAATCCACCAGCTGTGACTTCATGGAAGCTTAAGGATGCTCATATCAAAGTTCAGTAACATAAAGTGAACTAAATGATGAAGCATTCATTGGCTAGATGTATAATGTTGAAATATAAATATGAACACTACACAGTCTAAAGGAATTAGTTTCCACCCCATCATCTTTGCTTGTTGTCCTCTTCTACTCAGGCTTGTACTGAGTGTTCTGCAAGCAGAGTGTCTTAGAAGCTCTTGATTACTAAGGTAAAGGGAATTTTAACTCTGTTATTGATTAGGGAGCCTGAGTGCATCTGAGAACTGATGTTGTGAGAAGCATCAGCTAAAGAATATTCTCTGTTGGATGGAGAACTGAAAAGAGCCCATCAGCGCCTAATCAAATGAATGCATAGGTTACTTGCTGTTGCAAGATCTACAGTCATGGAAAAAATTATTAGACCACCATTTTTTCTTCACTTTCTTGTTGATTTTAATACCTGGTACCACTAAACGTCATCATGTGACTAAAACAGACAGAAAAGAAAACACTGAATGCATAAAAGCAGTGTTTTTGGCAGTACAACGCCATAGCTATTGATGTAAAAACTTAAGTGATTTAGGTTATAATCAAGAAAACCATGGAAAATGGTAAGATATCAGCTCTTAAATAAAACTCTTATGAGCAATCTTTGTGGTTATCGTTATGTTTGTCCAAATAAATGTACCTTTAGTTGTACCAGGCATTAAAATGAACAAGAAACTGAAGAAAACAAGGGTGGTCTAATAATTTTTTCCATGACTGTAAGATCTAATTTAGCATACTGAAGAAATACAAATACGGCAAATGATATTGGATGACATGGGAAATTAATTGAGAGGGGAACAAATATACAGCAGGGTTTTAATATATTCTTATGAATGTGACATTGACATAAGTGCATCCTGTTCATTCAACCATTTATCGCTTCAACTCACAGGAAGGAGCAGGTGCAGTGCTGCAAAAAGGTTGAGGTTGGTCTTTGTGAATATTGGCCAGCTACAACAGGATCCACATTATATCCACAATAACAGACCTTATTTATATCCTTTCTTTCTCTTCCTTTTTTTTCTCTGTTCGCTCTCATTGCAATTAAAACTAAGTGTCCATCAGAAGCTATCTTTGCAGTGTGTGGCCCATATGTTTGGAGACTGATAGAGCATAGATTACACTGTTTAGAGCACAGATAACAGGCTGTTTATAACCTTGGCAGAGTCCTGGGGCCTAATCTGGCAGGAACATTTTTCCCCTTGGTACCTGATAAAAGTATGTGAGCAGCTTTATCACATGGGCAGACAGTAGAACCAGAGTGAGACAAGCACAGCACTGAGCCCAATCTGGCACCACACACAGTTCTGTTGCTTTATTTTTAGAATCTCCAACATACGCACGCGAAAGACTACCATATTGTCACCCCTTGAATATACAAATTCATACACACAGACACCAGTTCCATTCTCTGTCGCAATGATTGCTAAATTTCTACGCAACAAGGAACAAGAAACAAATTAAAAGAGCAAGCTCCTCATTCATTCAAAACATTTGGAGTTGTATTATGAAAAGAAATAAAAGGACCAAGATGTGGCGGCCATCCACTCATTCACATGTCATAGCGTTTCTTGTAGCCTGTTGTCTGTTACGTAGAGCCTAAAGATAAATGGCATGTCAAGAAAACAAATTGTATCACGTTTTCCTCTTTCTGTGAGCGTTCTTTAACTTATCTATTGTTTGAACGGGCACATCTGTTTATAAAAAATATTCCTGATTAAGCAAAAGGAAGGTTTTAAAGATGTTTTCCTGCTTATGTGTGTGCATATAAGGTATATATTCCTCTCGACTTGTTGGCCATGTGCAGGTACATTTAGAGAGAGTAGTCTTTTCACAGCCAGAGAAAATTATCGTCTTCTGTAAATTGCTTATGCAGCATCTTTAAAGAAGATCTCTTGTTACATTCTTATTCAGTCTTTTCTCGTGGCCTGCTCTCCTCTGTTTTTAGGAAAATGAACAGATCTCTTACATAAATACAGGTAGACTAGAACATAATAACATAATTCAAAAAAGTGTCAACCTAAAGGCAGTTAGTGATGCATCTAAGCTCACTGTGAGGTGAAGTAAAGCTGCTGTGGTTTTTTGAGGGAACTGGAATCAGCTAAAACAGTGAGGGCCTGATTTACTAAGATCCTAAATAAAGAGTACTAAATTGCGTGTGCACTGAAAAAGTTTGCGCGTGCTGTTGTTGCGTGTTTTGCAGGTGATCAACTAAGAATGCTCGCGCAAATGATAACGGGTGCAAACCACAGTATTTAAATGAGGTGTTGCGTGTCTTAAGGTTTGCGCCATGGAGAGTCTGGATGGAAAGCAGGATAGACGCAAGCGCAAAATGAAATTTGACGAGTTGGAGTTAGAGATATTAGTGGAAGAGGCAAATAAACAACATTCATGAACTACAGCAAAGAAATTTAAACATTACCAAAGAAACGCAATATGGGGAGAAAATCTGCGATAGATAAATGCAGTTGGTAAGACAAAAAGAACGGCAGATGAGGTTAAAAGAAGGTGGCAAGATATAAGGCAAAGAACTAAAGAAAAAGTGGCCTTTAATAAAATTAAAATAAAAGCCTCCATAACCGCGGAGCGCTGTCATGACGGAGATGCGTCTCTGCGCGCAGCTGTGGCATCAATGAGTGGAGCTGTGGCTGGAGCCGACTCGTCCTCACACACTACTCATTAGTAAAAAAAGTATATGTTTTTTCATAAAATCCATCCATCCATCCATCCATCCATCCATCCATCCATCCATCCATCCATTAGCTTCCGCTAATGGATGGATGGATGGACCCGAAGTCGGGTCGCTGGGGCAGCAGCTTCAGTAGAGAGGTCCAGACCTCCCTCCCCCCGGCCGCTTCCACCAGCTCCTCTGGGAGAATCCCGAGGCATTTTTCATAAAATGATGTGGAAATAACCCATTTTATTACAACTGAAATTGTGCTTGGGAGGAGTATTTTCACCGGACATTTTGACCGGAGAGATTATAAAATCCCGGACTCCCGCATATTTTACCAGACAAAGTCCGGCAATTACCAGACAACGGAAACCCTGGTGCCTCCTGTGGCAACCTTTTGCTGAATAATACTCGATTTAACATTCAAATAAAATATTTCTCCTTTTGCATGTGCAAACAAATTTACACGAGTCCGAAAGACTCTCTCTGCGTATTCTTTGATTTTGGCGATGTCGCCTCCTTGCCACAATAACAGCAGCCATCGGTGCGTAATGCTGGGCAGATTAGCACCTTCCTTTCGAACGTACTAAATACAGACGCAATCACAATCCCCGCAATTACTTTCAGGGTTGGTAAATCTCATTGCGTGTGGTAAATGGACCTATTTGCATTTTCCCCTCCCAGTATTTTGCGCTTTCTGGCGGGTACGCCCCATATTGTTTATTCATCAGGGCAAAAGTACTAAATGAACAGCGTGTGCTATTTTTCTCATTTGAGAGGCGCAGTCCTGTTTGCACGCTGTTAGTAGATCAGATTGCACATTGGTTTGCGGGTGGTGTCAAGTTTGCACACGTTTTTACGCACGCAAACCTTTAGTAAATCAGGCCCTAAGTGTAAGAATAGATAATATGCTTCAGGAAGTATTCACTTAAAATGGGAAGAAAAGTTTACTTTCTTGGATGGAAATGTGCAATTAAGATCTTGGATGACTATAGGGGCACATTCGTGAGTTAGATCTTTGATTTTCTGGACATCTGTAGCATGTAGATCAGAGTGGCCTCAAAATCCAAATGTACGCTGTACAGGATGTAGAGTAGATAGCTTTATTAGTGCAGTGGTAGTGTGATATGGTCCACAGACACAAGGTGGAAAACAGTGCTGGATGCCTTAGGGACATTTCAGCCACAGAAAAATACTAATGTTTTTTTTTAATTTGCATTAGTTAGCTCAGATCAACCTCTTGAAGAGTACCACTGCAGGAGCACCAGTGCTCTCTCCTGTGGGTAGTGCCTCAGTTGGAAAGGTGTGATCTTTTCCCATCAGATATAGCCGCTCCATTACATCACCCTTTTCTCTGCTCTTTCTTGATTGACAAAAGGGGTTCCTTCCAACCTACATCGTTATCTGTTCCCTAACCTGAATGGGGCCCATATAATGAACTGCTCCATCAGCAAGACTCAACTTGTGTGGTGTTCATCCTGGCTGCGGGAAATTGGGGGGGGGGCTGTTTACCTGTGCTGTAGATGCAGAGGCATACATTTAGGGGCTTTGTGAAGAAAAGAAACTTCCATCCAGATGCCTGCTTGCACTGCCATCTGGGCCATTCCAGGTCATTTCAGCATTTTCCACAGTGATTACCAACTAGGGACTTGTGGTTGTGGCACAGAGGCAGTTTCAACACTCAAATTCCATCTTATTTGTCAGAGCATATATCATCAGTTTTCAAGTATCTTTCCCAAATTCGGCAGTAAAACCAAGATTCATTTGGAGTCCAATCCATGCAAACAGGCAAACAGTTAGCTTGAAATCTTACTTGAGCCTGCTGTTGTTTCATCCTGAGCTTGGCGAACAGTCAGTGCTGGCAGCAACTTATATGCAAACAGAGAGAGATCTCCTGGATGGATCCCGTGAGTGAGCATGAAAGCTATTTAGTGCTCCTAAAAAACATCCAACTTATGCTAGTGTGGAAGTTGTCACAGTAAACCTTGCTTGATTAATTTACATCACACTGGAAATATAATTTTCTTGATTAAGATTTCACAATGAAAAAGTTCTGTTCTCACATGTCAAATACACTTAGAAAATAAATAGGCTTTTCTATTCTTTCACAACACCCTTGGATAATTTATGGGAGCTATAACAGCGCTCCATAGTCCCAGACATGTTCTTATTCTAGTATCATCTTATTGAATGTACAAAATTAATACACATCCTACATAGAAATAGAAAGGAGATTTAATATCACTTTGGTAGAAATATACATTTAAACTTATAGGAGCATCTTTAGATCATGTTTCTGGTTTCATTTCCTGTCTCTGTTGGATTTTCTATTATCAGCAAGTTGGGTATTATATCAATTCATCTTATTTTCCAGCAGCCTTTGCAGCTTTCATAATGATATTGTCTCATAGTTTCAATTTTGATGAACACCCTCTTTACTGTGCCACCACAGAGAAAAACTATTCCTTTTGGACAAGAGGGAAACATGACATTTGTCGTAATATTGGCTGTTTTCATTCATTTTACTCTTGCTTTAGTTTAGATATTGTTGCTCCCATGTGCACTCAACAAATGAAAGGTAGCACTTCTGAGTGGCTGCATTAGATGGCCTTTCATTTTCTCTGAGCCTGGAGGCATAGTGACATTTTATGTGAACGAGCCTCTGCAGGCTCTTCTTCTCTGTGTTGTGCTGGATTCATGCATGAGCAGATCCAATGTTTCTGATATGTAAAATACCAAATCCTATTGTTTCTCCAGTGAAATAACATTGGTACCAAAGGCATCGGGTGATGTCTAAACGAGAACCTTTATTCCCAGTGCTCGACTCTACTTTCTCCCCAGTATTAATAATTAATCTCATTAAAATGTGTAATTCATCTGGGGCAGTGTAACAGGAAGAGATTGGTGTGCAAAAGAAAAATATCTCCAGGGGGTTACCAGAGAAAAATTGAGCTATGAGACATAGCATGTCTGCTGTGATAGAACCAGACTGCCAGCACACAGCCAGTCCTACTGGATCTTAAATCTAGCTGCAAAAAGCAACAGAAAGGGACCTCCACTTCAGCTCACACATGAGTAAACTCTGGGTGCTGGATCTCTGTGTTTAATTCAATTTCAATTTTCAATTTTATTTGTATAGCATCTGTTACAATGTCAATTGTCTCTAGGTGCTTTACAGAGACCCAGAGCATGACCCCCAACCAAATATTATTAACTAAAATTATAATATTAATCCAAACCAAGGATAATGGCAAGTAAAAAAACTCCCACAGGGGGAGAAAAAAAAACCTTTAAGCCAAACAGTAGCAAGGAAAATCTCTACTTTAAGAGGAAATAACCTTGAGCAGGACCTGGCTCATATGGGGGGACCTTCCTGCCGAAGGCCAGCCGGGTAGAGAAAGAAAAGAGGGGAGACAGGACAGAGAGAGGATGTAGGACAGAGAGAGGAGAGCAGAGATAGTGTTTGTGGGTGACTCCTTCAGATGTGAAGAATTTTCTCTTGAGTCTGTTTTTTGGGTGATTTTGTAGGTCAGTTTCTGGTTTATTAGAAAGCTGTACTAGTCACCAATATATGAAAATCAAATAAACATAAAAAAAATGTTATTATTGTACTAAGTCTGAAGCAACCATTCCAAGTTACTCCATTCTTAGTTAGAAAATTGGAGCCCACTGTTTGAGCCTGCCCCCAGTTAACATTGTTGGGCCACAGGCCATGAGTTACATAGACCGCATGGTTTTCTGAGACAAAGGACCAACTGGAATGACTGCAACTCCCAACATGCTTTGCAATGTTTATGGTTTTACGACAAGGTGATAGCAGTGTCACACCGTCTCTAACTGGCTGAGGAGCCCCACTTCCCAGCAAGGGTTCCTGGCAAGGGCGGATCACCTCCATCCCGCTTAAATACCGGCTCCCTCTACCCACTCTCTACACCAAGGAAAGGTGCACATCTCTCTGGCCTGCTCCAGCAAGGTCAATAGCCAAAGGCCTGTGTTTCCCTGGCGACCTGTCTGCAGGAGATCCCTCTGGTTGTCCGACGACAAGCACACGCCTTGTCCGATCGTGACGCGTCATACGGAGTGAGCCGTGACTTACGGAAGAAAGTCGCGGAATCCAGTGTCAGCCACCTCTTCAATTTGGCGGTGGTACATCCCATGCAAGTGCTTGTCCATCCATGATAACCCCTCGGGTTCCTTCTTCACGCTGGGTTTTCAGTTGCCTGAGGCGTTCACTTTTGCAGGTCATCAGTGGGGGCCATCTTCTTCATGTTACTCTTGGAGGCCTGAGCTCTTTCCTCCTGGATAGTGGTTCTAACGCTCACTAGTTACTCAGCTACCTTTCACTTAGAATAACAAGCTCAGGATGCCGGACTGAGAGTGAAACTGTCCATGGATTGTAAGGAGTTGCCTTTGTGGCTTGCATCTCTTCCAGTGCCCAGGATATTATGCCAGAAGGTTACCGGTAGGTAGGGCGTAGGTGTTTTCCCATTTAGCCGACTCTTCAGGACCTTCCTCCCTCTGTAGGTACAGAGTACAGTCTGTACAGTCCTTCCAGGATGTCGATGGGAGTTTCCAATGGGAGTAATGCATACTCCATCATCGACAGCATTTTTGCTGACTACTGTCCAACCTATACAAGATTCTGTGACGATGTAAAGAAATGTGCATTTAGAAGCAATTCAATATGGGTCATTATTTTTAGGCTGTTTACTGAGTGAAAGCCTGCCCGAGATTTACAGTTGTGCTCAATCACTCTCTCGTTTTCTCTCTCACGTCCCCTACTCTCCTACTCCTTTCTTTCTTTGGTTTCTTAGTCATCTCTGCCATGATGTTCGTTGTGCAAAATGCGCAAAGCTGAACAAGCTCTTTGAATTATCCTCAATTTATTGTTGATATTTGACAAGTGGCATAAACTTGGGTCTGAGAACTTTCACATTAAGTAATGTGATGTTCCATTATACAATTTCTGAAACAGATTTTTTTCCCCAGCTTTAAGGACAGATGGATGAGAATTTGTATGTACTGGAACCTTTTTACAGGTGTGTTTAAATGTTTTCTCCTCAGATAAATGGAGTATCTTAATCTACATGCCATTGGATAGCAAAAAGACCAAACCATGCAGCTGAGATGAACCTTGACTTAGTTTTGCTTCTAAATGGTTCAAGTAGACTTCGCTAAGCAGTGACATTCAAAATCAGGATGCCTGCTGCCACTCATGAGCCCTCAGCTGCTCCATATGTGGCTTAATTTACTGCAGTTTTGATAATCATGGTGATTAAGGTTCAATTACCATTAATCTCTTTTACATATACTGGTTGTTAGTAGGAGACCTGGGCCTGGCTGGGTAGGAGACCTGAAAAAATAGACAGAAGGAGTGTGTAACTAGATAAAATGGGGGAGAGATGGAACCTTCAATTCTTTCAACTCAGTGTCTTCTCTGATTTTACTCTGTGGCTTTTTTACTGCTGAACTCTCTCTGAGCTAAGTAGTAATATTCATGCCAAATATGTGGATTGGTTGGGTTTCAGGGTTCCTACATCTGAGTCATCTTGAATTCAATTCTTGCTAACCGGAGATGCATTGTGAATATTCAGCACAGTTTCTAGGTCTGGTCAGCAGAGACTAAACAGACGCTGCTAGATTGCAAAACACTCCTGCTTCAGGTGATAAAAATGTGCAGTATACCCCTATTATTTCCATTAACACGGATTTTATAAGGAATCACAGAGACAGGGAGTGCAGGATAAAGCTGACAACAAAGGTACAAAGCTATGCTTATATCCCCTCAAGGTGAGGGTAGCAGTGTAGTCACCTTCCTCCTTTCACGTCGTGACATGTTTGTCTCCTCTCTTGAGGGAATGGCTTTAATAAGTGACTTTAATAAGAGTAGATCAAGGCAGCTGTTAATGACCCAGTCAACACACTGCCCAAAAGCCCTAGATTACCTCAGTCTGATGCATGCTGCAGAGGTGCACAGGTGGGGCACACAGGACACAGAAAGCTTTTTCACTCCTGTCCTGGATGCAGGCTGAGATGTTGTCCAACTGAAATAAATATCAATGTAGTTTATTTAGGGCCTGATTCTCCCATCAGTGTTTAAGTTGTAAGCCTCTACATAAGCGCTTTCCATTTAAGTGCATTCTCCCATCCCAACTTTCAGATATGTTCACCAGCGTAAATCCAAAATGGAGGTGGATCTTAACAAAGAGGGATGATTAATTCAAAAAAGAGTTTGCCCAACACTTGTAAATACCATTGACATTCCATGAAAAATATAAACCACACCTCAAATATGAACAGGCTGCCTTAAGAGTATGATTTAATCCTGTAGCCTGTTAAAAGATTTTTTTTTTTAAAAATGCTTGAGGTATGGCAATGTTTGCCAGTCCATCAGAAAATCACAAAGGTATGCCTACTGTACAACCTGAAATCAGTTAGTAGTTTGAAATATTAATATTATTAATATTATATTAATATCATACATTTGGAAATGTTATACCGTTCGCCAGGAACGGTTTGCCTGGAGGACCCTGAATGCAGGAGTGAAAAAACAAAAGCTATTTATTTAACAAAAGACAAAAATCCAAACTATAGTAATCCAACAAAAACCAGGGAAACAAACAGAAATCCAGACTGGGGGAAACAAGCAGAAAAAACCGGCAGGGAAACTCACAGGATGCAAGAACACACAAGACACAAAACAAACCAGCAGGGAAACCCATGGAACACAAGACACAAGATAACGGACCAGCACAGACAGGGGTGATGACAAGACTTAAATACACAGGGAACCCAACGAGAGGCAGGTGCAGACAATCAGGATAACAAGAGGGAAGGAAGCAAAGCTGAAAACAACGGAGACAAGACAGACCTTCAAAGTAAAACAGGAAACAGGTTGACACAAAAGACAGGGATTGATGACAACTTAAACACAGAAGGAAAAACCAAAAATGGCCGTCATGGCCGCCCCAGACCATGACACCTGCTTAATTTGACCAGCAATGACAAGTCATTATTTAGCTGTTGGTTGTCACAATGGTGTCCAGCAAATGATATATATACTGCCTGGCCAAATAGAAAAGTCACCACCGAAAAAAAAAGGTCATCCACTCTAATATTTCGTAGGACCGCCTTTAGCTTTGATAATGGTCCGCATTTGCTGTGGCATTGTTTCGATAAGCTTCTGCAATGTCACAAGATTTATTTCCATCCAGTGTTGCATTAATTTTTCACCAAGAACTTACACTGATGATGGTAGAGTCTGACCGCTGCTCAAAGCCTTCTCCAGTACATCCCAAAGATTCTCAATGGGGTTCAGGTCTGGACTCTGTGGTGGCCAATCCATGTGTGAAAATGATGTCTCATGCTCCCTGAACCAGTCTTTCACAATTTAAGCCCGATGAATCCTGGCATTGTCATCTTGGAATATGACCGTGCCATCAGGGAAGAAAAAGTCCATTGATGGATTAACCTGGTCATTCAGTATATTCAGGTAGTGAGCTGACCTCATTCTTTGAGCTCATACTGTTGCTGAACCTGGACCTGACCAACTGCAGCAACCCCAGATCAGAACACTGCCCCCACAGGCTGGTACAGTAGGCACTAGGCATGATGGGAGCATCTCTTCATCTGCCTCTCTTCTTATCCTGATGCTCCCATCACTCTGGAACAGGGTCAATCTGGACTCATCAGACCACATGACCTTCTTCCATTGCTCCAGAGTTCAATCTTTAAGCCTGGTTAAGTGCTCAGAAATCAGGTTCGTCTGCGTGTGTGACGCAGATATGCCTCCCAACCCTCCGCAGACACTCTGGTGCACCTCCCCAAAATTCTAGGTGACCGCAGACAGTGCCGCATAGAGTTGCAGGGAGGAGAGAAAGGAGGCCTCTGATTGGCCAATGACCGCTCTACACATCCGCTCTACACGACGCGTATTTCTGGCTTGCTACCTTACTGGCTCTATTTTGTTTGTATGACCGCCATACCAAGATAATAATTCGCCAAACAAACATTCCTCACTGAGACGGTGAGGGAGTGGAAAAACGCAAGAGATAAGTTTCCGTTGTGGCGTGTAATAACAAAGCGCACACCGCGCTTCAAAATTGGGCATATATCAAAAATAACTGCGGCATACCTGTGACAAGCTAACTGCGACACATTGCTGCGAGAGTATACGCAGCCCTTTATGCTCTCTAGCAAATTGAAGCCTTTTTTCCAGTTAGTCTCACTGATTAGAGGTTTTCTTAAGGCTACACAGCTGTTCAGTCCCAATCCTTGAGTTCCCTTCGCATTGTGTGTGTGGAAATGCTCTTAATTTCACTATTAAACATAGGCCTGAGTTCTACTGTTGTTTTTCTTCAATTTGATCTCACCAAACGTTTTAAGTGATTGCCGTTCACGATCTTTGAGGATTTTTTTCTGGCCACGTTATCTCCTCGAGGACAATGGGTCCCCACTATCCTTCCAGTTTTTAATAATGTGTTGGACAGTTCTTAACCTAATTTTGGTAGTTTCTGCAATCTCCTTAGATGTTTTCTCTGCTTGATGCATCCCAATGATTTGACCCTTCTCAAACAGACTTTTCCAGGACCACAGGATGTCTTTCGACATGATTGTTTGAGAAATGAGAAGCAACTCATTCCACCGGTTGGGGTTAAATAACTTGTTGCCAGCTGAAAGATAATTGCCCATGCAGTAATTATCCAATAGGAGGCTCGTACCTATTTGCTTAGTTAAATCCAGGTGGTGACTTTTTCTTTTTGGCCAGGCAGTGTAGAACTCGTAGTTAGTTGGCACATGTGGTGGGGAAGACCTGGGGCCTCATACAAACTTGCCATTTATATTACAAATCAAAATTTGTGAACCAAAGCGCTGAATTAGAAAAGGAAAACCGAGAAATCAAATTCTGTAAACAAGATTAGGCTCCAAGTTGGTAGGGTTCAGGATGGGTGGTTTCTGGTGAAGGATATGTTTAAAATGTAAATTGATTGTAAAATTCACCTTTGAAAGCTCTTTCGATGTATCACTCTTCAGTTGCCCATCAGGTGACAGCTGTTAGCCACTGAAGACGTAGCTGTTAACCCCCTCATCAACCCACAGACTACCTGACAGCGCAGATACAATGATGGCCATTGTCGTACAGGGGCAGTTGTTGAGCGATGGGGCAGTTACAAAGTCGGTGGTGCTGCCTTGACAGGACTGGGGGAATGCTCCTGTATTGCCCTAACAAGGTGTGCCACAGCGCACCAATGTGGCGCAAATGGTGTGAGATCATCAACCCCAAATCCACCATCTGTTTTGGCGACATTTTGCCAATGCGTAGCAGCCCTCCACTTCAATTCCACTTTTCTGGCTTATTTTTTGGTGCAGTTTTCTCAGCCCAACATATGCTCCCACTCCATTGCTTTTCTTTTACTAGTTATGCCAGAAGACAAAGTGCCAAATTAAATATTTCTTTACAGGCCTCAATTTCAAAAGGAGTGTCCCGAGTTCACACATGGTGAAATTTCTCTTCCACTTGCTTATGCCATTTTCTTTGTTTAGATAAGCAGTTTCCCATGCCTTTTTATACTCATTAGCATATTCAAATTAGTTTTGTTTGAGGGAGAAAAAAAGGCAGAGATTTGTGGTCATGCATGTGCTCTCAATATCAAGTTTGATTGCAATGAACAAAGAAACTGTGCGTGGATTCACCCGTACACAAGGGTGCAGCACCCTTGGGCCCAGTTGTCTTTCGAATGTTTATTGTTAATATTATTTATTATTATTATTATTATTATTATTATTATTATTATTATTATTATTATTATTATTATTATTATTATTCTCCTCTGAAATAAATCGCCTTTTTAAGGGCCTGAACATACTTAAAAACTCATAAAATTTTAGCTCATAAGTGTCCCCATTGACCATAGAAAGTTTCATGTATGGACCTCCAACGGTTCCAGCGTTATTCACCGTGAAAGTGGAAGTGGATGGTTTTCTCACACACAAATAAAAAATTATTTAAAAATCACCCATTTGTCCTTTTTACACAGTTTACTTCCCACACTCCACCACAAACCAGTATTTTGGCATTTGGATGCTCAGTCAATTATCTACCAGAACCAATGTAAAACACAATTTTACACATGGAATAAAGTAAAACGATAAAGCTTGGTGCATGCAAACTTAGGGTTAGGGTTAGGTTTATGATTGCCTGTCAACAGTAGAAGGGAAAGAACAAAGCATCATCTGAAAATTAATATTTGGAGCAGTGAAGATGGCATGTGTTTTCAGTAAGGTTTTTCTTTTTTAAATATATTTGCAAAAATTTTTACATTTCTGGTTTTTTTCTGTCAAGATGGTGGGGCTGAGTCTATATTATTGAGAAATTAAATAAACTTTTTTTTATTTTAGCAAGATGGTTGTAGTGAAACAAAGAGTGAACATTTTAAAGGGGTCTGAATACTTTCTGTACCCACTGTATATGCACACATAGTCAGAGTAAAAAATCATTGTTTATTCCTATAAAAACCTTTAGTGTTTGTCTGCGTGTGGCTAAGTATGTTCAGTGCCCAACAGACCCAAACTTCAATTAATCAATTAGGCTGCCATTAACCAATGAAGTGGCCCTTGATGAGTTGTGTAATTGTGATCCTCAGCATAGCCAATTATATGGAGGCCCATTATCACTTTCCTTTCTTATTAATTTTGTTTGTTTGAGATAACGCCTCCGTGATTTTAATTATGTGCATTGGGTGTGAGGTTGAATAAATAGGTCTGTTTTTTTTCTTTTTCAGTGTAGTGGAAAATCACTGCAAGGAGGCTGTTACCATCATGTCAGTCAATTGTTAAATTAGAATTACTCTGAAGTTTTCACCAGATTATGTAATAGGAGCCATCCAGAAGAGCTGATATTATCGATGGGCAACTATTTCAGTTGTTCCCAGCTCAGAAAATGCTAACTGTGAAAATGCGTTGTCAATGAGGGAGTACACAGCCAACAGTCATAATGCATTTTTCCTCTTTAGGTACCTTCAGATACTCTCCAAGACAGTTGGATCAATAGTGTAACTGTTGTTGCTATCCGGACTGCACTTGAAATGTGGATGTAACATGCAGCTAGCAGGGGTATACAAGTGTCAACAAGTGAAGCTTAAGGATCATGTCAGAGTTTGTGTTCATTGCCATTCCCTTTCAAATACTTTCAAATGCACAATGCAAAATCTTTGAATAATTTGCTGGATGCTGTGCAGTTGTTTACTTTACATTACCTTTTTTTTTCTTTTGTGGACACAGATTTTTTTTTTCAATTTTCATTGACAGTCTAAACATTTATTCGGTCTATTGCTCACTTCTCTTTTAGTTTACACGTTGCTCTTACTCTTTGTTACGGTTTGTTTTGTGACCCTTGACATGTTATTATTTTTATTGTTCATTCGTTATTTAGAATAACTGCAATCTTTTTACTTGTAATAAGCCAGGGTATCTGGGGGATCTTAAACTATAACTCTTGTAACTCATTTTCATGTCATTTTAACCATAATATACTGTAAGTTGCCAGTATTCTTTTTTTCTTTGTATGTTCAACTATGAGATATTTTCCAGCTATCGTGGTGTATTCTCATTTTAAGACCTACTTTAGTATGGTATTTGTTTGATGACAGCTATAAAACATAACTGCTTCTCCATAGTGGTGAGCATTCAGAAGCAGGGGGAATGGTAAAAGCCAGCTGATGTATGTTAGAAATACAAAACAGTGAAGCAGGTTTGATAGGGTCATAAAATGGCTGCAGTCACACTATTGTTTAAGTTAAATCAGTATAAAGACAGTCTGAAGGTTTCCCCTCCATCATGTTATTAGATTGGTACAGAGGTAGGGGTGAACAAAGGAACCAACTAACCAACTAACCCCCACCACATTCCTCCTTTTGTACAGAAAATGTCATTCATGTCAAGCAATACCTTGTTCAAGTCTATCAACCAGATAGCATTCTGGGGTTAATGCACCAAGCATTGCTATTGTCTTTGGCAGTGAGACAAATAACTATTGGTAACCATTTCAGTTGGCAAAAGGCCCTTGCATGGGAATATGTTTTAAACCTGGCAGAACCATGCTCCAGATATGAGAAGGGTTAGGGTGTGGATGTTTCTTCAATAGAGGAGGAAAGGTTTGGTGCTGAAAATGTTTTCCATCCATCCATTATCTATACCTGCTTAATCCTATGATGGATCCGCTGGAGTTTATCCCAGCTCTCTTCAGGCAAAAAAGCAGGGGTCCACCCTGGACAGGTTGCCAGTCCATCACAGGGCCACATGTAGACAAACAACCACACACTCACAATCACTCCTACGGGCAATTTAGAACCACCAATGAACCTGACGTGCATGTCTTTGGACTGATGGAGGAAGCCGGAGTATCCGGAGGAAACCCACGCAAGCACAGGGAGAACATGGAAACTCAGGGGCACACAGAAAGGCCCTTGTTGAGGTTCTAACCAGGAAGTGAGGCAACAGTGCTAACCACCAAGCTACCGTGCTGCCCGAGAGTGTTTTCACGCTAGAAAATTAAAAGGTGGAACAGGCTAAGGAATGGCAAGGGAGACCTCTTGTGGAAGGCATCAGTATCTGTTCACATATCACATCTTGTTGCTTAAGTGACATTTGTTGGAAGGAATGGCTTCTCATCTATATGTCAAATATGTTGTGTATTTCAAATTAGCTTATATCAATTCTTCATGTCATCCATATATGCTAGCTACTAGCATCTTAATTAGAATACATTGAATTGCGTGTTCCCCTTAAGCTAAAGCTGTTACATGTTACATTTTCAATTTAAAATATTTTAAAACTGTCAATTTAAGGTAAAAATAAAAGGAAAATTATACTCAGATGCATATTGGGAGACATTTGGAATTTTTCTTCAACTGTCAAAATAAGTCATTTTTCTTTAAGTCAGGAGGAAATGCCTCATTCACTCAAAGCTTTTCAGCATTGAGTGAAAGAGGCATCCATATAATTGTGTGGGAAGGACAGATGAATAGATTCCAGATAAACTATATGGTATTTTGAATTCAAGGTTTTTGAAGTCAAAGTTAACGTTATTGAAACTGGAATGTTTGGAACACATATTTTAATTTCTGCAGTGTTGTTTATGATGAAGGCATATTATGTGTCTGTACACTTCACTCTCCTACCATGTGTGTCGTTTTTTAAATTTTTTTTTTTTTGCATACTGAACTGCTGCATGTGTACAGGCAGTTGACGGCTTGTTATGGTGAAACCGCTGGTGTAACCTTGATAATGATCTCTGAACTTTTCCTGTCATTGCAGTGCTGAGTATCCGTGGCGCCCAAGAAGAGGAGCCTCCAGACCCCCAGATTATGAGACTGGACAATATGCTGCTGGCAGAGGGTGTGTCAGGCCCGGAAAAAGGCGGGGGTTCTGCGGCAGCGGCAGCTGCAGCTGCTGCCTCTGGAGCCGCAGGAGCTGACAGTTCAACGGAGCATTCCGATTATAGGGCGAAGTTGTCCCAGATAAGACAGATCTACCACACAGAGCTGGAAAAATATGAGCAGGTGAGAAGAAAAATATGAACACTTTGTTTGGACTACACTCAACTAACTCACTAATCTGCAAGCAAGTTTGAAGAATTTATAGCAGAAAACCTTTGCAATTTTTAGCACTTTGGGTCCACCTACAGGTAGTGGAGGTTAAATTGCTTTTACAACACAGCCTAAAATGTACCTTTGTTTGGTTACCTTTCTTTACATTTGCTGTAGCTCTCAAAATTGTTCTTTCATCAATACTTTCTTGAGGATTTTAGCTGCCTCTGCTGTAGCTCTGTGAGTTACTTTCATTCTTGTAAATAATGTGCGGATGACTCATTGTAAAAGTAAGCACATACTCCATCAAATGAAACTGAAATCAATATATTACCAGGAACAAAAGATGTGAACAGCTCCCCTGACATCAGATCCACTTTATGGTCATTTTATTTGTCATTATTTTTTTTTTATTATTATTATTTATTTATTTGTTTGTAGAGGACGTTTTGCAACACTGGTCAGACACTGGAGCCCAAGTGTGAAACAAGAAATATAACTTGAAATGTAAGGATGTGTGATATAAAATGAATATGTTTAAGTTCTTTTTTTTTCTTTTTTTTTTTTTTTGTCTGCATCATCTAGCCAAATCATCTAGTATGTATATGCAATTTAATCTTATAGCAGACTTTTTTTGTGGGAATGTGAAGGGTGAATGTGTCTTTCACCAGTCCTCTCTGGCAGTAAATTCTAACATCTTTTATTAACATCTTAAATCCTGATTTCGTCAGAGAGGACTAAAAAAAAACACCAGCAGTGAAACATTTAAAGACAAGACAATTTAAGAGACACGACAGTGAGGGTGTGGTGTGTGCTGGGTTGTGAAGTGTGGGGGTGTTGTGTAGTGGATTGTGTTGTGATACAGAACAAACTTAAAAAGATATGTAAGAAGCAGAAACTACTAACACAAAGACAAGAAGTACAAGAAGTACATATAGCTTTTGCTTAAAGTGTTTGAACTTTGCCACAATGGGAGGCGACGTTTGTTCACTGGATTTTATAGCCGATCCGATGAACTCAGTGGAAGCCAATTTCCTGAATAGTTTCGGGAGGGATTTTAAGATGCGTAACCATAAAATCCTTGATCAGCTGTTCGGGATTTTTGTCTTTTCCTCTGGTATGCTGGAAAAGACAAAGTTATCTCTCATGCTGTGTGACTGTAAGGGCCCGATCGTACATCTCCCGCTACCCACTACCCACTACCCACTACCCGCAAATTGCTGATTTAGGAACCTCCACCAACCGCTAATGCAATCTTCCGCTCCCTAAAGCCGCTACCCATTATGCCGACTCCCTTATTCACATTGTAGGCGTGGCAATGGGCGTGTCTTTTGCGCTTTCCACAAATTCGGTATCTTGCGATCGCGGGGTCACGAGAGAGGGTAGTGGGTGGTCTGACCACCTGCTACCCTCTATCCTAAATCAGCGAGATACAGGTACTGCAAGATACCGAGTTTGTGAAAAGCGCAACCGGCATGTCGGCGCGTAAAAGAGCGCGTCCAAATGGCATCATTGCACATCCACCCAGTCACATGTAGACGTGCACAAACGGCTCTACCTCTCGATTATGCATCACTGTATTACTTGCATACGTTTTTGTTCTCTTAAGGGCAGAGGATGTCTGTACAGCTGTGGCATGATCTCATTCAGATGTTTGCTGTGTACTATTTCAATTAAATATGAAAAGCATCAATCCTTATATTTCCCACTGAATCTGTG
The DNA here is from genome assembly GCA_018398805.1 of Hirundichthys speculiger. Lineage (NCBI taxonomy): Eukaryota > Metazoa > Chordata > Actinopteri > Beloniformes > Exocoetidae > Hirundichthys > Hirundichthys speculiger. The sequence continues at coordinate 160,667 of JAGFBZ010000973.1, read as the reverse complement.
AGAAAGTTTGCCCCGGAGTCACAAAAGCAATAAGCTAGACTTTACCTTTCCGTCAACTGTCAATTTGAATCATAGTTCTTTGTGCTTCAAATTTTACATGGCCACAATAACAAAACAAGGTCTCACCTTCAGTTGCTTATAATTTGAAGGGAATTAGGGCATTTGACAGATTCGTCTGTACTTTTTTTTCAGGCCTGTAATGAATTCACAACCCACGTGATGAACCTGTTGCGGGAGCAGTCCCGCACACGTCCCATTTCACCCAAAGAGATCGAACGCATGGTGAACATTATCCACCGCAAGTTCAGCTCCATCCAGATGCAGCTCAAACAGAGCACCTGTGAAGCCGTCATGATCCTGCGCTCCCGCTTCCTCGATGCCAGGTGCGTATCCTCGTCTACTCATGAGCCTGTGTGCTCCATACAGCAAATAACCTCCCTGTCTGAAAACATTACAAACCCCTCACCATGTGTTTTCCCTCTCAGCCCCTATATTCATGTGAATGGCTGATGTAGGAGGCCCATTGTGCTATTCTGCTTTTGCTGCATATTGCACATGCTAAGCTGGTTTGCGTGCATGCATGCCATTTGGATCAGCATATCCTGGAACGCTGGCCAATAAGCTCCCCCATGCTCCAAAGCAAACTGTTTCTTTTTAATGTAATCGCTTGCTCTTTGATGTATGCTTTGGATTTGCATAAATTTCTGAGGATAAATCTCACCCAGAGTACGGGTTGGAGGCATAACATTTAAATGACGCATCTGCTCTTACAAAGCTTCATATCTATTCACTTGCAAATGAAAATGGTGGTTCAGCAGTAAGGGGAAAGGAGAGGGATAGGGAAGCTTTCACTGGTTGAGAGGCACGCACATGCTTGGCACAGCTGATTAATCTACTGGCTCCTAGGGCACTAGCTGTGCACATTTACATCTTCTCATGCAAATTAATAAAGGAGAAAAAAAGGCGGATGGGGGTGGGGGGTGTTACAGGGTTCCTTTGCATCTTATGTAAAGCCATAAGCCAATCATAGGTGCAGCCATAGACATCAATATATGGTATCTGTCATCTTTAAGATGTTTTATCAGCAAATAAATTTGTTAGTGTTTCATGTGAGATCACTCTAGTATTTTTACTGTATTGCCATGCACATGCTTCAAGCCAAGATCTTGATGTGGATCTTGTGTTTACTATGAAATATAATTATTCTGTATGTTTAAAGTGAGCTAGGAAAAAAAATGGAAGAATGGATCACAGTGACTTGATTTGAGTTAGATAACAGGAAGAACTGAAGCTCAACATGGAAAATTACAATTCTTTGTGGCATAGATTCAATAAGTTGTCGGAAACATTCGTCAGATACTTTGGTTCATATTGACATGATAACATCATGCAGTTGCTGCAGATTTGATGGCTACAGATCCATGTTGCAAATCTCCCAAAGATGCTCTAATGGAGCAAAGGTTTGATAAGGGTTTGATACACAGCCCTCCTTCAGCTCCACCTGCCACACAGAACCTTTAAACCTTTCTCAATATCGCTTTGCTAACATCCAAGCTAACATCCTTGTTTATATTTAACCAATTTTAATTCGACATAATGATTTAGAGGCAATTCAGTTGCATGGTGTGGTGTATCACACTTTCACCTCTCATGAAAAAGGATTCCTGGTTCAAATTTTGACTATGAATGTGTGTTTGACTTCATGGAGTTTGCATGAAAGAGTTTCTCCAGGTACTCTGACATCTTACATCGTTGAAATCCATGTATGTTAGTTTGACTGGGGCGTGACTGCAGACATATCTAGGGTGTACACCTCCTTATACCTCATGTCATCTGAGATATGCTGAGATATGTTCTAGAAATTTAAATTGCTAATTTTTAAGTTTCCTTTAGTTTATTTCAGAAATCTAGCTACTTCTAATTGTAGTATTGAGGGCATGGCACACTGCTGCAGTATGCAGCCTGGATTTTATTCCTTTTTTAATTCGATGCTTTTGTTCCAGACGGAAAAGACGAAACTTCAACAAGCAAGCAACAGAGATACTGAATGAGTATTTCTATTCACATCTCAGTAACCCGTACCCGAGCGAAGAGGCTAAAGAAGAGCTGGCAAAGAAGTGTGCCATCACAGTGGCCCAGGTACACTTTGACCTCTCGCTACCTGTTCAGACGCTAGGACAACTGTATAGAGAACAGCAGGACAACAATGATTTTTAATATGCTACTGAGAGAGTTTGACGAATAACCTGATAATGGGTGTTCTAAATATGATGAGTACAGACAGCCTAAAAATGCCACATCATAAGTTTGTTTTATATTTTCAACCAATGACAGGCTCATTGTTAAAGAAATGCAGTTCAAGCCCACCACTACTTTCCTTGTTTTTATCTATCTTGTTATAATGTGCATTACATTCCTTTCTTTCTTTTAGCTCCATAATTTCCTTTTGGGTATAAATATAAGTATAACTGAATTGAATTAAACTGAAATGAATATTAACAAAACAGAAATCCTAATAACCCAAGTAGTATGTGAATAATGTCCATTATGGTTAATTATTAGATTAGATTAGATTCAACTTTATTGTCATTACATGTATAAATACAGCGTAACGAAATGCAGTTTTGTATCTAATCGGAAGTGCAAGAGCCGAATCCATTACAATAATAATAATTAACCTGCTAAATAACTAACAGCACTAAATTATGTACAATGCAAAGGTTCATGGGTTACACTATAGATTGGCATTTTATATATAATTATATAGCAATTATTTTTTTTAACCAGCTACCAAACTGTAAAAAAAAAAAAAAAAAAAAAAAAGAACTAAAAGCTTAAATTTTAACATGTGGTTGTCATAAATTTGGCATGACTAACAAATCAGATAATTTACTGATCATGTTGTACTTTAGTAATTTATACAAAAAATATCTGAGGTTCCAGTTGAGCCTGATTGTACAATCGCTGTTTTGTAGTTTGTAGTTTGTAGTTTTAGTTTCTTTGCTATAATAATAAAGGAGAATGTTCACCTTTTCCATGCATTGTAATATTTTCAAGACTGATTTGGCTTTCATTTTAATGCTATCATTGCTGGGATTACCTCCCTGGCTTCATCTGGCAGTCCATTAGCTGTAATGGGTGATAGTGGGTGTTGACTGATAGGTGCTTGCTTGAATTGCAATGATAGCTGCTGTCATGGTGACATAATGAGACTGCTATTAGCAATCATTCCACCCTGTAGATTCGCTTTTCTCTCACTATTACAGGTTCTCAGCACTTGGCTGTGTAGCCCCTAATTATGGCAGAGGCCATGCAAACTAAATGATGGCATGATTTTTCTGTGTAATTCTGAGAAATAAACTATACCCCTCTGTTTTTGTATTTAGGTTTCCAACTGGTTTGGGAATAAAAGAATCAGATACAAGAAAAACATTGGAAAATTCCAAGAAGAAGCCAACATATATGCTGCAAGAACGGCTGTGACTGCGGCTAATGCGTCCTCACACGGAAGCCAAGCAAATTCACCCTCCACTCCAAATTCAGCAGGTGAGAAAAGAAGTCTCTGGATTTGCTCAACAATCAGACATGTACCCCCCTTATTAATATGCATATTTCCTTGAGGGCATACTTGCTCTGGGTGTCTGAAAAGTGGCTTGAGACTATTTCTATTGTTATAGACACTATATAAATAAAGTTGAATTGAATTAAATTTAACTGAAATTAATTGCATTAAATTGAATTGCATCCCTCTCAGTAGTGTGCATTACTGCCACCAGTTTGAGGCTACGTTAGAGCTGTTGCTGATTTGTAAATGGAGAAAAAAATAAAGGCACTTCACATACAAAGACCATGTCGATCGCCTGCCAGTCAATTATTGTTTTAATAAACAGGTACAGCGTTTCTCTTTAGCAAGAACAGTTACTTCTGTAGAGCAAAGCTATATTAGAATTCAGCTAACCTGAGCCACATGCCAAGTCTCCATATTCTTACTGTCCTTTTTGTTTTGAACTCAAGCATGCTCTTCCTCAATGCCTATTAATAGTCTGTATTAATTACAGTCTTATAGTCTTAGGTAGTTTTTCTTCACAGTCTCTCTCATGGATATAGGATATATTTTCTGAACCGTGTTTTCTTTTTTAAGTGTCATCTGTCATCTTGCCATTAAGAGCCATGATCTGTTTCTATCTAGATATTTTTTTTAAACATATTTTAGTATATGAATTAAAACAGTTTGAATGGGCCACTGTGGGGGGGGGTTAAGTTCAAAAAGCGTTCAGAGGAAAATTTGCATTTTTGTATATATAAAATGTCTAATTGGCAGTTCAGAAATAAAGTGTACAAAAAAACAGTTGGAGTTTGACGTGAGAAAACTACACAAACCCTGATGTTTCCAACAATGAAGGATTTAGGGAATTAATTAGAAAAACAAAGCCATTAAAAGACGGCTGGTAAAGGATACATTCATTCTCATATATGCACAAGGAAGCTTAAATCTGCTGCAAGAGCAAATTACATATTAAACAAAAGGTTTTTGTCAATCTTGGCACTAACCCCCCCACGCATATATGTTTTTTAAGTCATTAAAAGACAGATTTAGCTTGGCTTAGATATTGAAGAAGCCAAGTTATACAGAAAGCTGTAAATACCTGGGCTGCCCGGGATTAGTTTTCTCTCATAGGAGCTGTACAAAGTAACTGTCATTTCACTTTGTTAAAACCTTAAAAGCTATAGACTGCCATCATTTTAAAAAGATTTTATATGTAATAACTATTAAAATACTGATTGTTAGACTTATCCTTTTAAAATTGTCATCCAAGGATTTTGAGAGAGTTTTGTTTGTGATTTTAGTCAGAACAGCAAGCACACTTAGAAGTAGCCTGGCAGGGGGGAATAGAGACATTTAATAAGAACTGTGAGAATTTTCACAGTCACAATAAAACTTTCTTATCCTGTTTATCTTGTTACATGTTCCATGTACATCAACAATAAATGTTCTGGCTTTGCCTTCAGTTAGGGCAGAACAAACACAAGCTTGGCTGTCTGAGAGCCTCCTCCACATGGTGGTCAGGCAGCTGAACATCCATGAGTTCATAATCTTCTGAACACCTTTTTACAGTTCATGTGGAAGGTGTAACAGGATGCAACAACTTAATGCTACAGAAAGTTGACAACGCTAATGTTAAGTAACAGAAGTTTTGTCATGACTCACAGTAACCTAGCGACCATGCAAGACTTCTGTTTCTTCAATACAGGTTTCAGATTGTGGTGAGAGTTGGCACACTGCAGCACACTTGGTGGTCCTTATATAGAAAACACATATTAATGTTGATGGAATCATCGTATGAACGTGTTGAACTGTAAGACTCTCGCAGGAAATGCGTGACACTTGGCAACCACGACTATAGTCTTCACTTTATAGTCAAACATATGAAAGTGTATTTGACATATTGATAAGAAAGCAACAACTGAATTCTTTATACAGGTAACTTCTCTAATTATGTTCTTGGAAACCATAACATATACACAGCAAAGATAATCTGTCTTCTTGTAGTTTCTTTCTGGCTCCTAGCATAGCCGCTGGGACTGTAGGCTAACCTCTGCATGCTGCTCCTCCAGACGGCTGCCTGGACATCCTGACTTTCTTCCCAGCTGTGTTTCTGCAACTCCACTACTCCCTCTCTCCTTTCAGGTTCTGCTGGTTCTTTTAACATCTCAAACTCCGGGGACTTGTTCATGAGTGTGCAGTCTCTCAATGGGGACTCGTATCAGGGGGCTCAGGTGGGAGTCAACGTACAGTCACAGGTACGGTCCTAAGCAGAAAAAGAAAGTAATGCAAGACAGAGGAACTGCTTAAATAGCAAACTTTTTGACTTGTCATACACCTTAGGTATATACAGTTAATTATTGTGAATAATATCACCCTCACTCCTGTGAGAGTTGCACAGTTCCAAAGACTAAGATTAGCTTCCCTAAAATAACTCCCTAAATGATGAAACTGCCAACAACAAAAGAATGAGATTCAGTTAATTCCACTATTATCAGTTTAACTGAATCATCCAATTATAAAGGAGGTACACACTGTTTATTAGCCTTTGTTCACATTAAGGTTTATTTTTAATTATGGAAGAATTGGAGTATTTACTTTATCAGAAGTATGAATGTTGTCTGTGCCTTTTTTGACCCCATCATGATCCTCTTATATCATGATCTTACCCAATTCTAAAAAATGTGTGTCAAAGATAGGCCCTTCACAGACCATGGTCTGTGACCATGGTCTGTGAACTTACTTAAAAAGAAATGCAATAATTCGCAAATCTCATACAGCCATATTTTATTCCCAATAGAACATACAGAACATATCAGATCTTGAAACTGAGACAGTTTTACCATTTCATGGAAAGTATGAGTCCACATACCAAAAAAGTTTACCATTTACTGGCCACTTGTGCGCATTTCGAGCTTCGTGCATTCTGCAGTTGACTTAAGTCTCCCCTAAACCCACCAACAGACGTCAGGAGTCGTCCACGCTGGTCAAGGTCTCAGTCACGAACTGCTCCTGCTGCTGCCTCTCAGCTCCCTCCTCAGCCATTCCTCCTTCCTCAATCCAGACCAGACCATTCCTCACCCGAGTCGTCAGCACCGCGGTTGTGTGGTGGTTCTGGCAAGAGATCTGGTGGTGGTCCAAGTTCGGATTCTGAGTTTGGTTGCAGCTCGGGTTCACGTCCAACTCTTCAATCGTTGAAATTAGGCTTTCTCTTTGGCTTCACGTTCAACATCTCCGCTGCCTCCACTTCCACATTCTGTGGGTGTTTTATAATTTAATCCAAATTTACATTCGCTAACAGTAATATTTCCAATAATTCAATCACTTTAATGGACAGCTCAGTTTTGTGTCGTAATTGGTGACCGGTCAAACTACTAATCCATTTCATGTTGCACAGCAGGCACACCTTTGTGGTTTTAGGATGGAATTGACAAACATTTATCAAGTTATACCTCACGCGCATTTCTTTTTTTTTTTTTTTTTTTTTTTTTTTTAACGGGCTACAGGATTAAATTATCCTCACCTCTTGAGGCAGCCTGTTCAAATTTGAAGTATGGTTTATATTCTTAACAGATTTCAATGGCATTTGCAGGTGTTCAGTAAACTCTATTCCATGATTTGGACCAAACCGCCACAGATGACATCATGATTGGGTCTGCCTCTTTTTTTGAATGAATACTCGCCCTTTGTTAAGACCGCCTCCATTCCAGACTTGTGCAGGTGAGCGTATCTGAAAGTAGGGATAAGAGACTGTGTTTAAAGGGAAAGTGCTTAAGCAGGGGCGCGTAAATATCGACTCATGCGCCGACGGGAGAATCAAGCCCTCCCTGAAGAGTGGTCCTCTACTCTCCACACCAGAACAAGGGGTGGTCATTACAGGCAAAACTGAATTAAAATAAATAAAATAAAGATTCTGATGTATTGTGTCTTGTGCAGTTCAATGGTGTAATTGTATCCCAACAATTGTTCACATACCTAGAGATGCTGATCAACCATTTGGTGCACTCTTGCTGCCCTCTCCGCAAGTATTTGGCCTTGAAACACTGGCTGATCATCCTGCTGGTCAGGGCCGACCCCCCGATCCACAGGTAGATGCCTCTGGGCCTCTCTGTAGGCCTATGTGTGGGATAAATTGTAACTGCATCTGACCTTCAAGTGGAATATAATGTTTAATCTTTCAATGGCACCTTTCAATTCACTTACTACAGCCTCAGAGACACGTAAATGAAAGGGTAATTAAGTCAGTGGAAGAATGTGCGTACAGGTGAAATCGATGGGAAACAGCTACATTTTGAGCTCAGTTCACCTACCACGGGTATCTCGAGTGAAGGCACGTGCCTTTACTGGAGTCACGCGAGAGACGAGTCAACGCTGCTTGAAATGTGCACAACTGGCCGCACGTAACTCTGGGAGAATCTGGCCGTACATGAATATTTTTCAGGCAGCAAAGAGAAAACTTTTCATTAGTATAAAATCTTATTTTCTGTTTGATTGTACTTGTTTTCAAAGGTCATACGTGCAGCAGTGTGATGTTTTCTCTCTTTTTTAATGTGATCTACTAGCTGTTCTCTTGTTCTCTGACCTCAGTTTGTATATTTCTGAATGTTTCAGGTGGATACCCTTCGCCACGTTATCTGTCAGACAGGCGGATACAGTGAAGGAATCACAGCCAACCAAATGTACAGTCCGCAGGGCATTAATGTGAGCATCCTTTTTTTCTCTTTCACTTCCAGCAATTATTTCAAATCCATAGGGCTCAGAATGGCTCTTTGTAGGACTTGTGTCAGCTCCGTGGTCACCAAGTGGATTGCTTCTGTATCACTCATGCAGCACACTGCCTAGCGGATAGAGGCATGGTGCCAGCCTTACAGCAGAGCCGCTGTCTGAGCCTGCCATGTTTAATCAGGTCTGGCAAAGCACCTGCAGCCATCCTGACCCAGTGTTTAGCATTCTCTGAGCCTGAACTTCCATTAATGCTAAACAAGAGGCAAAGTCACAGTCTTGCTAAAAGTAAAACCTAATAGCCTACTGCTGAAAAGCACTTCTCATGTGCCATATGGTTGTCTTCCCATCCTGTATATCTTGTTTTGCAGCAGACTTTGAGTAAAGAAGTGGGGGTTGGAGGGGATAGGGTAGGGTTTCTCAACGGGGGCGGTACCGCCCCCCAGGGGGCGTTCTGAACCTTTAGAGGGGCGCTGGAAACGTCAGGGCTGAGAGGGGGGCGCATTAGGAGCATCATGGTGGCTCAGGGGGGCGTTTGTTCAAAACAGGTTGCGAACCACTGGGTTAGGGAGTTGCTGGCAGCTGCAAACGATATGGAAATTCACAGTGACAAGCTGTATCATAAAGAGGAAAATCGATAAGACAGACATGAGGGGAGCAGTGTGTGGACTTATGCTTCGCTGAGATCATGTTGCTGCCATTAATGGCCCTGACAGCACTCCAGGTTGAGAGGATGAGCCCGGTCCGAGCCGCGGCTGGGTCTTTCCACTGCTGCTGTCGCGCCTCACTGGCCATATGATAATCAGAAGAAATGTCTGCTGTATAAAAACGTGTAAGTAATCAAATAGTCTTTCTGGCTGTACTGAGCACATCACACAGCCAGCTGAGATCATTCTTAGAGCGTTCAGGTCCTGTTCGTCCTCCTCTTCTTTTATTCTAGAACCTCACAGATGCAGATCTCCTTGGATGCCTGCTTACATTGTAATTGTTAGGGCTGGACAATGATTAATCATGATTAACCGCATGATTTCCCTGATTAATCACGATTAATCACACTGTATACGCAAAATCAAAAAATGAATTCAAAAGTAGTCTAAAGGTCACTTGTTCAAACACGTTTAACATCAGCACTTGTCAGTAACACATATTCAGTGTAAATCTCATCTTAAAAAATGTAAAATAAAATAAAGCTTATTGCCACTGCCAGGGCATTAATGTCATCCTGTTTTTTATGAAAAATAAAAGAAGTCTACCAACAAAATCCTGAGCCACAATCAGAACATTAAAACAGGTCATTTCTGAGGTAACAGCAGAAACTTAACGGGGAGTTCAACTTGTCAGTTGTTACAAATAACCTTGTTTCTGTTGAATCCTCCGTCTGGGAGAACTTTAAAATGAAAATGTCCATGTTAAAGTTATGTAACTTTACCGCTCTCCATGTCTGTTTTAGCTTTTCCACATGTTTTTCTGTGAATCCTCTTCCGGTTCTGCTGCAGCCAGAAACAGACTTTTTAAAACAAAAGCATGTGAGCAAAATGTGTTAATGCGTGGTAAAATCAATGGTGTTAATAAATTAATGAGTTAATGCGATAACGTGTTATATTGCACAACCCTAGTAAAAACTACAATCTTAACTACAATCTATTGTTGCAGTTTTATTTGGAATGATGTTTTTTGGTTTTAAAAAGTGATTCTTATGGAAAGATTTTACATAGAGATTTCGATATATCATTCCAGAATAAAAATGCCAGTATGATGATTGAAAAGATATATAATGCATCCTCCAGATTATTCAGCCCACAAAGAGAATTGTTAAACAAGCAGCAATTGAATTCAGACATTCTAAACTCAGCCTCCACTTTTGTTTACAGGCAATTTTGTGTTTATAAATACACAAAAGGCTATTGAGAACCATTCCCATTTTTTTCTGTTAGGTTTAAATGTGCTATTGGTGTTGACATATTTGTCAACATTCTTGAACAGCTCTGCCGGTAGACATCTTTTGTGTGTTAATTCCTGCTATTATAACTGTCATAATAACTATTGTTGATGTTGATTGTATTTGTATTTCTGAGACTCAGCCTTACAATTTACACATTTTTGCATTTTCATGTCCGTAATGTTTTGACTGTGATCAGCATTTGTTTCAGATATTGCAAAACATGACTTTTCCTCTGCTTATTGTGTTCATTACATTACTTTGACCATGCGGTGTATGATAAGGTACAAACTCATTCAATTTCTGCTTGGTTGAAAACATGTTTTTGTTTTTGTTTTCCCTTTTGAGGTATTACTCTAATTTGAGCTTAACTACCTCCAATTTAAGAGGCTTTAAGAGGCAGTTTGTCTTAAGACTGCAATTAACTATGGAGTTTCCAGTATCCATACCCTACCTGACCCTTAAGGACTTCCATTTATTATACCTAAATGTGTTACAGTTATCATGCTTTGTAGTAGTGCCGTCGCCTACCGTGTGTGAAGTCCAGGTCTAGTCCTGGTTGCCCGGTTGTCTGGTTGTCAGAAAGGGCATCCATTGTTAAATTTGTGTCAAATCAATCGTGGATCACTCCGCTGTCGCAACCCCGAATAGGGATTAGCCGCAAGGACAAGAAAAGTATTATGGTTATGAAGCACCTAACATGAAATCAAAAGACTCATCCATCACTTCTGCTTCTCCAAGTGTATGTTTATTGTATTTTTATTTATTTATTCCCTTTTTTTTCTTTTTTGTAGGCAAATGGTGGCTGGCAGGATGCTCCTACTCCCTCATCAGTGACATCACCCACAGAAGGACCAGGAAGTGTTCACTCTGACACCTCCAACTGATTCTCAATCCCCTCTACGTCCTCTTTTTCACACCTTCATCCTCTGCTATCAATTCAGTTCTATTTCCCAAAACTTAAAACCTCCCCAGCTAGAAACGTTTGGTGTCTGGGATAACAATTCCACCATTTCAGATAAAAATCTTTTCGCATCTGGACCACAGGAGCGCCATTAACGATCTTTCTCTACTCGATGTTCATGTTGCCTCTTTGTATTTCACTTTTAATTGTGAATTCACACAGAAGGCTCACACTTATAGTGGCACAGTGCCCCATGTCTAGTAAACTGACATACTTCCACACTACCTCTGTTCAAAATTGCAACGGAGCAAACAGTTTAAAATTCTTTGGTTTGACAATTTTTTATGATTACAGTGATCCCTTAGTTTTCACAGTTAATGAAAACTGTGACAATCAATCAAAATCCGCAAACTGGAGCTGGAGCCCCCCCGAGCCTAAACAATGTGTTTAAAATATGTTTAAACACTGCAAAAAAGTAGCGAGGCACTGCAGTGACACAAGACAAAGGCTAAACTATGGTCTTTGTGTTACCTTCACAGCCTCTCGTCTCTAAACTGTAGTAAATGATCGGAGCAGCTCTCATGGGCAGCTCGTCTGGGACTCTGCTGTTGAGCTTCCTCCTCCTCCTCTGCACTGATATATACATAACTAGCTCTAACTAATGTGGAGCAAATGATTTAATCATTTCCAGGAAAGCATTTCTTAACTACAAAAGCACTCGGAGAGAGCAGACCTCCGCCAAGCACAACAGTTCTCCCATACAGCGATTTACAGATTGCGATAAAATCCGCCTTCTGGATCAGATCCGAATCAGCCTCTGAAATTTGATAGAGGTTTCCATTGTCAATCCCTGAGGGACATTTTATGAGTTTTGGGCAATAATTAACGTAGATATTGAGAAACAAAATTTCCGGTCCCCATTGAGCGCAATGTTATCGAAAATTTGAAAGTGATCCAGAATCCAGGATTTATTCCGGATCACAGCCAAAATGAAATCAGTTCTTCCTTTTCACATTTCTTACAACTCCTGAAAATTTCATCAAAATCCATCTATAACTTTTTGAGTTATCTTGTACACAGACAGACAAACAGACAGACAGACAGACAGATAAACGCTGGCAAAAACATTACCACCTCCTTGGCGGAGGTAAAAATATTCTTACACAGACAATTCCTATCGGCTACCTGAAAGTCCCAAATAGTTGGTGCGCTCCCGGTAAACACGCTCAGGCAGAGCCGCGAGAACACATCCTCATCAGCGGCTGTGCGCATAGCTGCTCCCAGCAGCTCCCAGCGGTTCTCGTGGCTCTGCCTGAGCGTGTTTACCGGGAGCGGCTGTGCAAACTCGGTATCTTGCGGTACCGGTATCTCACGGGTTTAAGATAGAGGGTAGCAGGTGGTCAGACCACCCACTACCCTCTATCCTAACCCCGCGATACCGAATTTGTGGGAAGCGCAGGAGACACGTCCATTGCCACGCGCGTCTACAATGTGAGTAAGGGAGTCGGCATAATGGGTTGTGGCTTTAGGGAGCGGAAGATTGCATTAGCGGTTGGTGGAGGTTCCTAAATCAGCAATTTGCGGGTAGTGGGTGGTGGGAGGTGTAAGATCAGGCCCTGCATGTATTTTCATGAATTTCTTTACCTTAATGCTACCAAATTATTTTTAACAATTAGCATATCTGGAAAATATAGGATCTGTTTCTGAAGAAAAAATATTCAGCGCTGACAAAAGCTGTTTGTTCCTTATGTGATGATATGAGACATGTTTTTAATAAAACCACTGATTATACATTATCCACTTTTTCTTTAGTTCTAAAATGACACTACATCTATCAACACAAATAAATCCAAAATTCTTCATACCCGTTTAGTCCTATGCAGGATCACGGGGATCTGCTGGAGCCTATCCCAGCTCTCTTGGCAAACGGCAGGGGTACACCCTGGACAAGTCGCTAGTCCATCACAGGGCGAAATGTTGACGAACAACCATGCACACTCACACTCATTCTTATGGTTCAGTCTAGAACCACCAATTAACCTGACATCTATGTCTTTGGACTGTGGGAGGAAGCTGGAGAGTAAATCCAAAGTGTGAAATTCAGTTTTTAACCTTTGTTGAATGTAGCCCACAATATGTGGGCTATGGAATATACAATTACAATTAAAATACTCTTCACAGATGGGAGCATTTTATATATTTAGATACCCAAAGAAATGTCAGAAATTTGTATCCTCTACATTAGAATCAGTTTAATCAAGTTATCTTTTTGAGTGAGTTCGTCTGTGCTACAAGTATCGCATATAATCAAATACTCTCTTCTTTATTAGAGGCTAAACAAAAATAAATAAATACATGCAATTAGAATACAGAGGCATTAACCAGTCAAAAACACCCTGATGGCACACAAATCCAAATGATTTTTGGATACATTATGTCTATATTTTGTGAATAAATCATCTTTGGTTATTTTTCATTTTATGTTATTTTAAAAATGTTTCTTTATGCTTTAAATGTAGATGAATTAGTCCAAGGATACCATGTATACAAAATGTAAATATGCAACTTTACTGAGTTTTTCTGTTTTTAATTTGGAAAGTTGCTTATTTCTTATTTTGTACACAGATCACCAATACAAGTAGCCTATCCATGTTGGCTGCTGTCCCAGTGAAACTGGCATGAGAAGTTAGTTTTAATTTTGCCCTCTGGCTTTGTTTTAAGATAAACTGAACCCCAATAATTTTCACTACACGGGGTACTGCGGATGTTGCAAAATACCTTATAAAAATAATTGTTTAAACACAATTTATTATGTTTATTATTTTCAGTATTTTTGTATTTATTATACAGTTGTGAAATCATGGACTTGCTATGACGTGGGGGTTAACCGTTGCGTGACTACACCGAACTCACATGACTCAGCGACTCGGTAAACAACTGAGGGACCGAACAGCTTTGAAGTGAGGGGCAGAAAATCCCTCAGCCGCGTCGTCGGCCATCTTGAAATGAACTTACTGCAACGGTCATGCAAAGAAAAAACGAGGATTGTTTTTGTACCTTCAAAAATCTGAACTCTAATTTCGACATTGCTTGTTAACTATCAAAGCGATTATGCTAATGATGTTTTTCAGTTTTAATCTCGAAGAGACATAGAAAGAAAAATGAACAATTTGTAAAAATAATGTTTTTATTTGTTGCATGTCTTGTTTGATTTTGTTATCAATAAAATAACATACTGCCGTGTTTTGAATGTTTACTTTGATATAAGGATTTCAGAGTGGAATCTTGGAGCCTCTGAGTTGATGTTTTAAATTTTTTAAAGGTCTGCATCGAAGGTATATCAGATTAAAAAATAATTGTCTTTTAAAATGCTATTTAAACTCAGTTTCTGTGGAGAAAAATAACTGATCTCTTAAATTGCAGCCCAAATAAATAGTTTCTTTTGTTCCCCAAACGTGTGCGTTTCAATTCTCCTCCAGACTCACTGTTGGATAAAAGTTAACACGCTGTAGTCTTGACAATCCTACACTTTAGAATAACATCACACGTTTCACATCCAATAACATGCAGAATAGAGGCATTTCATTACCACTAATATGGCGCCAGTGTGAAGGGTGCATTTTCACCAGTGGCGTGCACAGACATTTTGGGGGGCAGGTGCTCAGTGAAAAATAAGGGCACACACGCGGTGTGTGGTACTGCTGGCTGCAGTGTGATATTTGGAAGAAAAAAAAACATTACAAGCACATATTTTACATAATGGCATATTTATTTCAATATCTTGAAGACTGTTGACATTAGGCTACAACAAGGTAGACAGCTTCTTTTTCTGTTTATTTCTTTTTTATTATTTAGCAAATAAATCACTGCAGGTGTTAAAGCAGCAATATGTGGGCTAACTCTGGAGGAAAGATTGACTCCACGCGGTTCTAATTCCCAGGTAGTCAGATAATGGCGCTTTGGGACCACCAGCCCAAATCTTGGATTATTATTATGGCTAGCGTCTAGCTTGTTAGCTTGTGCTAATTTAGGCTCGGCTGTTTGGCGCTGTATGAGACAGGCTACTTCGCAACAGAGACAAATAAATGCACCTTATAGCTTACAGCTTGGCAACTGAGGCTTAGGGGGCAAACAATACACTCGATTCATTTATGTGTTACCCGGTGGTGGCTGGTAGGTCAGTACACTGTGCAGCTCTGTGTGATGTTAAAAATTCATGCTGTGTTCATTCTGAGGCCTAACCGTGCTAAAATTGCTGTGTCATGCTGTGGCATAAATTAAGGCCATGACTCTTCACCTCAAATCCTGCTTCATTTGAGGTCACCGGTTGTTTTGGTGTTGTCTCTATCAAGTAGCTAAGTTAGGTCTAGACATATCCCAAGGTTACTCTGTTTTTTCCACTTGGGTTTTTTGAACTGCCTGCTTTTCTGTCTTTGTCATTCTGAGGAATCCAGTGTTCTGTGATGACCTCTCTGAATTTTGAATGCAGCCTTGGAGAATAAACTCTGTTTTGCACCTCCGTCGTTTGTCAGTGCCTTGTTTAAAGAATAGATTGCATCAACAGTGCACATTAATAATAATTCTTAGGACTAAGAGGATATCCAAATTCTTAGGTAACACTCTGCAGACAGTCCAATGCTGCTGCGACGCGCATTTGGGTCCGCTCTGTGCGTTCACGTTGACAAACGAAGAGATGGGGCAGGGCACAGGGGTGTGTGTGTGAGTGTGTGTGTGTTTAATGTTTATTTAAAAAAAAAAAAACAAAAAAAAACTAACGTTGAGGAGGGCACCTGTTTGGTCCAGAGGGTAACGGGCAAGTGCTCTAGCACCACCTGGTGTCTCTGTGCACGCCACTGATTTTCACAGTTTTCAAAGTGAGTGAAAGCATGTGCGTTCCCGGCTGACAGGCACTTGTCCCACTGCCACCACACCCAGCGCTCCCTCCAAGGCATGGTTGATACATTCATTCCCTGACATGAGGCGGGATCCACTCTTATCTTTCTCTTCCAGATAAACTAGTCAGGGTATCATCATTTTTGCCTTTTGATTTATCTCTTCTATAAAAATAAATAGGGAGGGAGATGTTTTTAAATTAACTTTTGGATTAAGAAGGGGTTCCCAGGAGACCGCGGGAGTGACATGCAAACATGATCAAAAGAATTACACGAGGGGCATCCTTGGCTCTATCAAAGGGCCTCTAGCCCCTTTTTGAGAAATGAAAGTCAGGAAGTGGGCATGTTTATTCATGGTTTCTCCAGATCAGAAGACATTGTGAGGCTGTTTCATTCATTAGCCTACATAGTGAAAAGGTATGAATGCCATTCTGAGCAAAATCAGTATATGCTCTTATGAATTACTTATTTCCATCCATCCATTATCCATACCCGTTTCATCCTCTGAATAGTCACGGGGGATCTGCTGGAGTCTATCCCAGCCGTCTACGGGTGAAAGGCAGGGGTACACCCTGGACAGGTCGCCAGTCCATCACAGGGCCACATGCAGACAAACAACCACTCACTCCTACGGGCAATTTAGAACCACATTAACCTGACATGCATGTCTTTGGACTGTGGGAGGAAGCCGGAGTACCCGGAGGAAACCCACACTAGCACGGGGAGAACATGCAAACTCCACACAGAAAGGCCCCTGCTGAGGTTCAAACCAGGAACCTTCTAGCTGTGAAGCAACAGTGCCAACCACTAAGTCACCGTGCTCCCTTTATTATTTCATTACCAAAAAGACTGAGTAACATCTTACACAAAGACACATTTTGAGCTGACTTTAAGAAGGCTTTATTGAATTAACTTGTTTCAAATATTTAAATTTAATCACATTAGCCTGATTTGTTAGTTGGAAGCCCAAGAACAGACCAAAGAAATCTTCAGTTCAGAAACAGAGCATTTATTACGGTGATAGGTAAAGGAAGCCAGCGCTGGGTTCAGAATGGTAGAATCAGTCAGATTGAGCCAAGATCTTGAAAAATGGTAAACATTTTTCATCTCAGGCTGGGCCTTCCCCTTACAGAGATTAGACTCATATCCCACCGAATGTAACAAGCCAGTTATCGGTGACATGGACCTGCCATGTCCTTAAAATAAGGCAAACAATGTGTGTGGATGTTGTTTCAGGCATGTATTTAATGTGAGAGACCTAATCTAATAGAATAATATTAATATTCTAATAGAATAGAGAGGTTTCATCTATTTCTTGGTATGTTCTGGCCACTCATTATTTTACAATTCCTCCTCAAGGACATAGTAACACAGAGGGAAACTACCAAATAGGAATCAAAAGCAAAGCCAATCATAACACACACGACCTGGGTTGTCTCAAGCAGCTTACTTTTATTTTAAGTAAATAAACATTAATATTCTTTATCTTCTACAATACAAAAAGCACAAGTGACACTGAAGCACTTAATTGATGATTTGAAATTCAAAAGTCTTGTCAAACATTTGCCACCGATTTGCTTAAATTGGATTCTGCTTCGTCTACTCAGCACTGACATCTCGGTGTGCCAGACTTTTGTTTTACACTTACTTCTTACTTTTGCTGTTATGGATCATTTTACAATTTTGACTTTTCTGGATTTTAAAGGTCTGGGTAACAAATTTATATATTTTTACTGAGACACAGAAAGTGTCTTGATGCAATGACAGGCTACTCTGAAACAAATCTAGAGGCGAACTGTGAGAAGCTGCTCAGTCCAACTACCTTGGTTTCACAGCGGTTCAGCTGTTCCAGGAATGCGTTTTGTTCTGCCTCTGTCGATGGAATGTGATCGTACCTTTTCCTCTTCTTTCTTCGCAGCTTGTTCTTAGCAGCATCAGAATAAAACTTAATCTCTGATATTGGAGCAGGTGTCACCTTTTGTACGAAACACTCATTCCGTGCACATGGCTCGTCGGTGGATGCAGACTGTGTGTAACCCAACCTGACGGCTGCTTCAACTTTAAACAGGACGGCTGCAATGTGGGAACATGTCTCACCAAGCCTATAAAAAATAAAAATAAAATAAATGAATAATCTACACCACTCCTATCATATCGATAAGGCCATAATATAACCTTCTTGTTAAATATTGAAAAAAGAAAATGAATGAAAACAAACTTACCCAGCCATGCAATCACAGTGGGCAGCGACAACTGTTGCCCCCCTTGTCACAGCGACCCATGGGTGGTGTGATTCCTCTGTGACCCGCCATGACGGTCCAACATCAGCCCTGAAGATTATGTGGTTGGCCACCATCTTGTGCCTGACAGTCTGAACCCACCCCGAAATGAAAAACCGATAGGCCTCCAGAGACCTGTAGTTCTGCATCGACTTTTGGTTGTATACATCTAAAAAAACAAAACAAATATAAATAAATAACTAAAATAATAATAAAATAAAATCAATAGATCTATTTAAACCCTCTATTGTCAGTTTGTATTGCATACCCAAGTGGCCAAGGCCTAGGCCAGGGGTCTAAAACTGATCCGTGAAAGGGCCGTGTGGCTGCAGGTCTTTGTTCCAACCATGCAGAAACACAGCTGACTTGTTTTAGTCAATCAACTGAACTGGTTCAGACCTTCAGTGAAGACAACTAGTTGATTGACTAAAACAAGTCAGCTGTGTTTCTGCATGGTTGAAACAAAAACCTGCAGCCACGCGGCCCCTTCACGGATCAGTTTTAGACCCCTGGCTAGGCCCTAGCCTGAAGCAATGTAATAAACTCTAATTTAATTCTTTATGTATTGGTGTATAAATATTTAAAATAGTTTCAAAAAGCGTTTACTTACCAGGAGTTTTTACGAGGTAATGGTACACATCTGGGAACTCCAAACGAGGCCATTGTTTGGGGTTATCTATCCAAGAATCGGCTGTGTGCTTGTATGGACACAAATCCAGACCGACTATGTCCAGTTTGGCTTTATACCTCGCTAAAGCCTCTGGCTTCAACTCATCCTGATATTGGTAAGCCATGATCGCCACCACAGGCACCCGTGACTATCTCCAAACAAAGTTTAAAAAAACAATAAGCGAAATAGCTAAAGGAACTGCGAACGAATACCTGGATCCAATGTTGTTTGCCCCTTCGCGCTAAAACCGGAAGTGTAACCAAGGCCGATCACATGGTACGTGACGTCACGCCGATAACGCGAATGTGGTGTGTTTCGACGAGGAGAGTCAGCTAGCAGATGATACCACTCTTTTCCTAAAAGACTCTACTCAGATACCAAGTGCTCTTAATATTATTGATGTTTTCTCTAGGGCTTCTGGACTATACCTAAATGTACACAAGTGTGAATTATTGGCAGTTCAAGATTCGATTGGTGGATCTATCTCTAACATCCCTGTCAAAGATACAGTTACATATTTAGGTATCTCCATCACTAAAAATCAGAAATCTAGATGTACTTTAAACTTTAACCCGATTTTAGAAAAAACACAAAAGAGATTTAACATGTGGCTTCTCAGGGATCTTTCTTTGAAAGGTAGAACGCTGATAACAAAAGCGGAAGGCATTTCTAGACTTACTTATGCAGCTCTGTCATTGCATGTTGACAATAAGACTATCAAAGGCATAGATCAGATGCTGTTTAATTTCTTATGGAAAAACAAAACACATTATATAAAAAAATCTGTTGTTATGAACACATATGAGAATGGGGGTCTCAATTTCCTGAACTTTGATACTCTTAACAACACATTTAAGATTAATTGGGTCAAACAGTTCTTGAAAAAACCTACCTCAATGTGGAATTATATCTCTAACCATGTTTTCTCTAAGATCGGTGGTTTGAAGTTCCTACTGGCGTGTAATTATAACATTGATAAAATTCCTATTAGTCTCTCTAACTTTCATAAACAGGTATTACTTGCATGGTCTATGATTTACAAACATAATTTTTTCTCCACACCATTACTCTATCTGGAATAACAGGGACATACTTTACAAGAACAGATCATTATTTCTGGATGACTGGTTTAACAAAAATATTATTTTGGTGAGACAGTTATTTAACAGCAATGGGGTGTTATTCTCTTATCAAGAATTTCTTCAACACTTTCAGTTCCCAGTAACTCCCAAACAGTTTGCTATAGTTTTTGATGCTGTTCCCTCTGGTGTATCCATGTTATTCAAGAGTTGTATGTCTACCTATGTTCCCGATGCTGCTCCTGTTGATGTAATTGACTCATCAATTGGTAAAGAGTGTGTTTCAACCCTTCTGATGGTAAGAACAACCGTAAGATCCGTGCTCTCTTCCAATGTAATATTGTTTCTGTTTCTCCATCTGTATCATTTTGGAATAGTCGTGTAAGTAATCTGTGTTGGAGAAGAATTTGGACCTTGCCTCAGAAATTCTTTGTAGTTAATAAGGTTAAAGAAATATCATATAAAATTATTCATAGATGTTACCCTGTTAAGTCCTTTTTTGTTAAATTTAAATATGATTTTGATTTGAACTGTGCCTTCTGTGACTCCGATACTGAGACTATTATTCATTTATTCTGGAAATGTCCATATACTCGTAAACTGTGGCAAGACATCTGTAGATTTATTTTAGATAACATTGTTTGTGATTTTGAACTTCTCTTACAAAATATACTTTTTGGATTTTTAAATTATGACCCCTCAACTGAAAAAGAATACTTCATGATTAATCTGATTATAATTCTTGCTAAATTTTATATCCATAAATGTAAATTCACAAAAAGTAAACCCCTTTTTTATATTTTCATGAAAGATCTGCAAATTTATTTTAACTGTATTGCCTCTGCTAAGAACAAAAAAGCTGTTAAAACATGGAGATTATGCTCCCATTTTAATGTTTTTGTTTAATCTGTTTGTTTGTGTGACCTCTGGCATATGGTGTAATTTTATTTATCTGTCCTTGTCGTTGATGTACTGTTTTTACTTTTCCTACATGTTTTTTATGTCTTTTATGTAAACTTGAAAGAATTTAAATAAAGTTTTTTGAAAAAAAAAAAATGTTTCGACGAGGAGAGAGAGCGCTGAGTGGTTGGGTCCGGGGGGGAGGGGCCAGGCTGAGTACCTGAACGCTTGGCATCACGTGACGGTACAGTGAAAAGACCAGACGAGAAGGGAGGGGGCGGGGGACACAGCAACAGCGTCTCAGTTACAGACTTCAATGAATTCACACTTTGCAGCAATCAGTGCTTGTGGGAGAGAAGAAAAGCTTGAGGATCGATCTTTTTACACGAGTATCATTTGATATCAATACCAGCGTTGGTATCGATATTATAGATATTTACATCGATCCGCCCACCTCTAGCATAAACGCACAGCACAATACCAATCTCTCCACAGTACGTGGAGAGATTGATGAGCCCCACCACGACCCACAACCCCACCTTTTTATACACAAAACCAAAAAACGTTTATTGAAAAATAATTCTGGATAATCATTATGACATTTATGAGAGAAGAGCATAATCTTTTGGGAAAAAACTTACTGGAAAACATGCAAATCTGAAAATTATAATGAAATGTGAAATGCTAACAGAGCTAACGCGCTAACTGGTAAACGGTCAACGAAGAGAAGTAACATTAGTGAGAAGAGGAAAATACCATTAGGCCGGGGTCGTTTTCATTTTTATTCTTAAAATATAAACAAACCACAAACTATGGATTAAGTTTTGTACATTATCTAAGCCTGTCAAATGCGAACTAAAATTTTAGAATAACATTTCTTACTCCAGGTTTTTGGGGTGCTGAAGCTCCCCTAAAAAAGGGCTAGCCTCGCCCATGCTTAGAACACTTAATTTAGTTCTAGCCAATGCAGAATTCGATTAAACAGGTTTCTGCTTACCTTTTAATCATGGGCCGACCCGTGTGCACTGTCTATTTGTGTTACATCTGATTTTGAGGCCAGATCAGAAGTTACCAGCTCCTCATTAAAATCCACCCCCCCCCCCCCCTCCCCAGTTTGTTGATTTGAGATGAGAGCAAAAAGTCAAGACTCAAGACAAGGTTTAACTAGTTTATACAGAAGCTTCTGGAGATCCACAGTTACAGAAAGACATGCTCTAGTCCGCTACCAAGTGAGATCTGACGGTGTGTCCGGTGGTCAGTGTCTTTATAAGATTAGATCATCTTTTGAAGTTTGTTTTTCTGTACCTGCTCGTTCCTGTCAGCTGTGCTGCTGCATGGTTGGAACAAACACCTGCAGCCACGTGGACCTTTAACGGATCAGTGTGACACCTGTGCTCTAATGTAATCTTTGCAGAATACTGCGGAGCAGCCAGGCAAAAGCTGCATCAGTCTAAAACATTGTTGTTGGGTTGAGATGGATGGAACCATTGCTTTGCAGGATGTTGCTTGTTTGGACTTTGTTCATAATTTAGCCGTAGTCTGTGAACACAAGCGTGATGTCCAACAGTATGAGCTGTCTCAGCAGACTGACTGACTACAGCAGCTGACACAGCGGGACTTTCGCCTGCTTGGGAACAGAGGGTGTATATAGGTCAGTCATAAGCCATGGTGACTGTGGTGCAGTTGGACAGGGAGTGGAACAGACAGAGAACCCCCCCCCCCACCCCCCATGTCAGCAACAATACCCCCCCCCCCCCCCCCCACACACACACACACACACAAAAGAAAAAGAATGTGCCCTAATAATGTCAAACCAAAGAGTAATGTCCCACCTTATTATCCTCACCTTTGCAACAACAACAAAACTGACAAAGAAAACCAGGAAAAAATAAACTGTCAGAAAATCATGATATCAAATTATGGTGCATATCTTACACATTGTGATGTACATCTTACACATTTTTCTCTGTGCACACATGCACAGACATCACGTTCATTTTGTTAATGCTAAAGAGTCATTTGTTTAAATGTTAAAGATAATAATTACACATTTTTATTGAACAATTATCTTGTGTCAAAGGTGTAAAGATGCCCAATAATACCTGAAGTCCAATAAACTATGGTATGTTGCCATCTAGTGGCTCCAATGACAACCAAAAACAGCTTAGTTTTATGTTCAAGACCATCGTCTGACCCCACTGTATGCTTTAGTGGGAACTGAGAAACTGTTTCTCACACTTTGGTCCATTCCATTGAAGAAAAAAAAAAAAAAGAAAAAAAAAAGCAGTGTGCTTTAAATATAAATGATTTTATGCCCATGAAATGTTATAAATTTAGGCAGAACAGATGAGAGGAGGAAGGAAGCTCATCTGTTGTAAGGATGCATCGAACCAGATGCCGATTTGATGTTTGTCTTGATACTGCTTGGCATTTTTCCTAGGAAAGAAAAATAACAAGAGGTCAGCTTTTATTGCAGTGGAAACACCAAATTGCAAGTTTTTAAGATCTAAAGATAGAAATAGCCGCATAAATGTCAGATTTGTCACATCTTTAATGTGATCTTCTAACAAAGAAAAATCCAGGGGGGGAAGAAAATCATAATTAGGAGCATTTTAAGTATTAAAGAAAAAAAAGCAAAAAAAAAGCAAAAAAAAATGACCGACAGACCTACCCTAACTGCACAAGTCTGCAAACTCTTTCACAATGAGGGCTCCAACAGTCCTCAGTGAAACAGTAAACAAAATTCCATTGTGTCTACCACCAGTTCAGTGTTGCAACAACAGAGTGATCCGCATGGATGGAACATCACCATATATTAAAGCGATTTGAACTGAAATCAGATCAAATCAGCTGCCATTGTAGTATTTACTTGAATGTTTGGGATTACAATCAGCTGAGAGCCATCGGTTATAAAGAGTTATCAAAGAAACAGTAAGACTTAACTGTTGGGGAAAAAAAGAATCTGGAAAATGGGCCTGCATGATATTAGGAAAACGTGCAACAGTTAAAAACTATGATTGTGATATATGAACTATGACTTTCATCCCTGACTTCCTGGACTGAAGTTTTCCCTCATTTGTCTCTCTTCCATTATCCCACCACTCCCTATGTAAGCATCTAAACTGGCATCTCCGATAGTGAGATTTCATCTGATTGGTCAAATATATTGACACTTAAAGTCTAAATACACAGTATTTGGAAAATAATAGACCACCATTTATTGTATGAAGTTGTTATAGTAAAAAAGTTGGATATATTGTGCAGCTAATTGAACGCACTAAAAGTATCATGGAACCGGTTCCGACAAATCAGTCGGAAGTCAGATTGGTCGTAAATCAGAGCATATACAAGATGAATAAAAAAATTGTACTGTATTACTCACTGGTTGCCAGCCAGCTGCAGAGCATGTTTACTGATCTTCCGAAGCCCACAGAATATTGTATTATATGATGATGCGACTACTGAAACTGCCATAATAAAGGGTAGAGTCTCTTCTTTCCTCAGGAAAAAAAGTTTGTTCCTACCATTTTCCATTCTTTTTATTCAGCAGTAGAAAGTGCCGCGCCATCTTGTCTTACTCGCAATAATATGTATGTATGTATATATATATATATATATATATATATATATATATATATATATATATATATATATATATTATATATATATATATATATATATATATATATATATAAATATATAAATATATAAAATGACTTCAGTAATCATAATGTTCTTTTTTTTCTTTCCATTAACATATGAAAGCTGTATTAAATGTACTAAATCAAGTCCCCTCTAATGCCTGAATCAAGGCAACTGTTCTTCCTTTTCTTGGTTCTTGAATACATTTCACCTTTCATCCAGAGGTTACCATCAGTTGAAATGGACTGCTGCAGAGGTTAGAGCTCGTAAGCAGTTCGAGTTATAAGCAAATCCCTTATCATCCCATAACTTCTGTTGGTTGTTTGTCTTTTAATGTAATAAAGTATTTTGAACAGAGAAAAGAGATGTTTTGCTAAAAGGAGAAAAATAAGCCATCCATGTCAAATGTGAGAAACCAAACGTAAACAGAAGGGGTGTACTTGAGTCTGACCTATCCCACACTCACAATGCAGCTTTGAATCTGCTACCCAAGATGTTTCACAACCATTTCTACCTTAATTCAGATGACTCAAACCAGGTAAAAAAAAAAAAAAAATTTCAGTGGGCAAAAGACTAAGCACACACAAGTGTAAGAGGAAGGTCAGTAATTTGCATATGATTCCAACAATTTATAAGCTCCTAACTCCCCAAAAGTCAATTTGAGCTGATGATACCTACTGGATGGGAGGTGAAATGTCTTCAAGAACCAAGAAATTGAAGCCCAGCTGTCTTGATTCAAGCTTTTGAAGATGACCATAATCTAGATGACTGAGAGTCTACACTACTGTAACCAATTCTCCTACCTGGCTGTCCTTGCTGCTGTGTGCTCACAGGTCCTCCCAGACCCGATTGTTGGCCTGCACCACCCCCAATGGTGACTTGCTGTAAAGTTGGTCCCCCACTCATCATAGTCCCCTGACCTGGGTGACCAGGGGCCACAGGTCCTGGAGGCCTACATTTAGAGAGTCCTTTTCCAAAAGCAACAGCTGCAACTAATGCATGAGTATCAGCAGGGTTGAAAGATGGCTTGCTCTGTCGCATTGCTGCAAAACAAAAAGGTAAAATTGTAATATCAGTTTAAGAAAATTGTACAACCACAGAAGCTCCAACATACCAGCGCTTTCTGCATCTCTGTCTTCACGTGGGTTGTTCAGCTTCTCCAGCAGATTAGAACACAACTTGTTTAACGTTTGGATCTGTTTCTTTTGATGAAAGTAAGAGTGGGTTGAGTTGAATAATGCAAAATACCATAAACAAAAATCTACTGAAAAGAAAAACTTAGGGAAAGAAAACAAAAACACACAGACAAGTCATTCCACAAAATAGCTAACCGACCTGCGCCACCTCAGGACCAATACGTGCCGCCTCTGCACTCAACTGCTTTTCTTGTTCCTCCACTTCTGGATCAGGTTTGGTCCTCAAATGATCTGGGACGATCTCATGACTGAACACTGGAACACGCTGCTCTGTGAGTTTCTGAGAGACAGTTCATAGAAATGAGGGAAGGTAATTTACTTCAAAATAAACAGACACATTCTTAAAATCACAGATACTCACTGCTAAGTCCTCATCTCGATCTGGAGACAGAACAAGCGGTATTATGACCTGGTTACGGAAAGATGGTGTCTTCTCATTCTTGAGCAATTTATTGATAGTATTCAACTGGCCAGACAGAAGTGCAAAGTTGTCCAAAACAGAAGGCCTGAGTGATAGAAAACACACAGTGGTTCAAGGAAAGAACTTTTCTGCTAAGAACATCATTTTCATCTAAATAAAACTGAACAATTTATTTTTAAATAAAAAAACATGTCATCTCAGTTTATGATATTTAAGCAGTTATAAGATACCATTCATCACACATTAAATATTCTAAATTTCAATTTCAAAAGAAAAAAAAAT
This sequence comes from Hirundichthys speculiger, assembly GCA_018398805.1. Taxonomy (NCBI): domain Eukaryota; kingdom Metazoa; phylum Chordata; class Actinopteri; order Beloniformes; family Exocoetidae; genus Hirundichthys; species Hirundichthys speculiger. Next base: position 134,197 of record JAGFBZ010000973.1, on the reverse strand, counting down.
CCAGATTTTTGTTCAGATATTACATGTTGCTCTAAGTTGGTGAAGTGAATTAACATCCAGAGAGATACATTGCTGAAATAAGAGGCCCTTTGTCAGGCCTGTTGTTAGATTCAATTCAGTTTAATTTGTATAGCATCTTATTACATTCCAATTGCACTGCAATTATCTTCTAAAATTACAAATCCTACAAATTTCCCCAACCATTCCTTAACCTCATTTTGTTTTCCAAAGAAGTTGAGAAAGATCATTAATTTCAATTCAATTTTGTTTTATTTGTATAGCGTCTGTTACGTCAATTGTCTCTAGGCACTAGAGCATGACCCCTGAGCAAATATAATTAAGTAAAATTATAATATTAAATCCTAATCGAGGATAGTGGCAAGTTAAAAAAAAAAAAAAAACTCCCACAGAAGGAGATAAAAAACCTTTAAGCCAAATAGTGGCAAGGAAAAACTCCAATTTAAGAGGAGCAACAGACTATAGGTCTTACCTTAACTTTACTATTCAACCATACCCTTGATCAGTTGTTGGTCCTTTGTGAGCTTAGTTACAATGATTTTTTTTTTTTTTTATCTGTTTTTCCTCATAAGTAATCTGCTGTACAGTTCTTAATGCTGCCAAACAAACGCATCCTTTCCCCAAAACACTTGTTAATTTGGTGTTGTTGACAACATTATTTTTTAATTAAAATGTAAATTCAACAGTTAGTCCCTTTAATGAAACACTGAATGAATTCAGTGAGTGTTCAAAAGATGAAAGTTAAGATCTTCAAAAACGGTGTCTACACCCAAAAAGGACTGTAATAAAACTTTGTTTAATCCCATTGTTCCATTCCCTTTAGGATAACGGAGATTGAACAAAATGTTGCCCATTAAAAATAAATAAACCAGTCACCATGCTAAACGCTCGTATTCATTTTCCAGCTTGTTTATGAAATGGTGGAGAGCGTTTTTGACGTGAGCCACTGGAAAGATGAGTGACTCCACCGCCGCTTCTAACTGTTTCTCTTCTCGTTGCTGAAAGACAAGAAAACCCCGTTTGATGAAGATTAAAACAGAAACAAAAAAGTTTTACATAACCAAAATCATTTAAGAATTGTACGAAACTTATTCACCTTACGGTGTTAAACCAAAGGCGTCATAAAGTTAAAAGTATTTCAGCAATGAAATAGAAAGAGCAACAAACTGCGCTAAAAACCCCGATGCTTAAAATTTCAATTTACGCGTATCACTCATTTGCTTGCGAATTTGTGTTGTTGAAGACGTTTTAAAAATGTTACCTGCATTGTAGAATTACAAGCTAACCGGTCGGTCTTCTTCTATGGTGCGACATAAAGGCATTTCCGGAACACACGTTTTCAAAATAAAATAACGTCTTCTTCTTTGGTCAGGCATGTAGTGAAGTAGTGAAGGGTGCTTTTTATCCCCCCCTTCAGTGTAGACGTCATAAACCGCAAAATCCATCAACGAAGGATCAGGACTGTAAACAAAAATTTGCTGGTGCTACTCCTAAATTTGCCCCTTTTCTCATTAAATCTCTTTATTTGATAAACAACAAAAAAGGCAATATATTTTTAAGCAGCTATGAAAAGTTTTTCCCTGTATCCTCTGACTAACCTTTTATTTATAACTGTCTTGACCTTTCCTTATTGTTATTGTTTATTTATTTTATTCTCTATTTATTTACTTACTCTTCTTTATTATTATTATTATTATCATTATTATTATTATTATTATTATTATTATGACTGTTACCTTGATTATCGATATTATGACTTCTTATTCATACTATATATTTTTATAATTTACTCCATTATTGTATGTGCCGTGCCATACCATACCTTGTTGTTTGTTGTATAGCAAGTTTTGCTAATAAAGTTATAAAAAAAAAGGATCAGGACTGTAGAATTCTTCATCTAACAACATTCCTCTTCAAAAGCTCTCCACCAAAAGGACCAAAGGTCTCCTCGTTTCCCAGACTGTTAGAGACAGTTGTTAAAGGAGATGGGAAGCTGTACAACGATAAATATCTCCTGTTCCATCTTTTTTGAGATGTGTTGCTTCCATCAAAATCAAAAATTATATTAATTTTACATTAAATGGAAAAATGCCTCAGTTCTGGCTCCATTCCTGTTCACATTGTACACAGCAGACTTTAAATATAACTCTGAGTCCTGCCACATCCACAAATACTCGGATTGCTATTGTGGTGTGTATCAGGAATGATCAGGAATCTGAATACAGGGATCTGATAAAAGCCTTCAGTGACTGGAGTCATAATAACTGCCTCAATCTGAACAACTCAAAGATGAAGGATACTGGATTTCTGGAGGTTAGGGTTAGGGTTATAAGGTTATAAGGTTCTTGTTCGCTACGCTGATGATATGCAGCTGTACTTATCCATGAAACCAGAGGAAGGAAAACCGTTGGCCAAACTTCAAGGGTGTCTTAATGACATTAAGTCCTGGATTTCTTCTAACTTTTAGCTTCTAAGTTCAGATAAAACAGAGGTTATTGTCTTTCGTCCCAAACACCTGAGGAATGGATTAACTGGGTTTACGCTGGCTTCCAGCACAGCTGTGAAAAACCTTGGAGTCATTTTAGATCAGGATATGTCATTTAAGCAGCATATTAATCAGGTTTGCAAGACAGACTTTTTTCATCTCCAAAATATCTCCAAGATGAGGAGCATCCTCTCCCAGGGTGATGCTGAAAAATTAATCCACCCGTTTGTCAGTTCTAGACTGGATTATTGTAATGTGTTGTTAGCAGGATGTCCGAAAAGCTCGCTGAATAGCCTTCAATTGAACCAGAACGCAGCAGCGAAGGTGCTGATAGGAATCCGTAAGCGAGATCACATCTCTACCATGCTGGGCTCCCCTCATTGGCTCCCCGTGAAATTTAGAGTCGAGTTTAAAATTCTGCTTTTCACATATAAGGCCCTTAATGGCCTAGCTCCTCGATATCTAGAAGACTTGATAGCACGCTATGCTCCTAATAGAGCTCTCCGCTCTCAGAGTGAAGGATTACTCTTTGTTTCTAGAATATCCAAAAGTAGGTTTGGAGGACGGGCCTTCTGCTACCAGGCACCTTTATTATGGAACCAGCTACCAATTTGGGTTAAGGAGGCTGACACCACCTCCATCTTTAAAACTAAATTGAAAACATTTCTGTTTTGTAAAGTCCATAGTTAGTCTTAACAGTAGTATGTAAGGGCTAATAGCTATACAATAGGTATAGTTATAGGAGCTAAGACGAGCCTAGGCTCGTCTTAATCACAGCCTCGTCATAGTTATGCTGCTATAGGCCTACGCTGCAGGAGGACACCAACATGGTCTGCTGAGTGGTGTCTCCACTGCTCTTCTCCCTTTCCTCCTCCCTTCCTTCTCCTCCATCTCATTCCATAGTTAATTAGGAGCACCTTGTTACCGTAACTGTGCTCGCTTTTTCCTCTTTTCCTTCTGTATGGTTGCAGGCCAGAGTTCCATGAGTTGCATGCTGACTTGCAGTTCCATTCTCTGGACATTCCAGCCTTTACCTCCAGCTGTGTGTGAAGATGTGTTCAGGGTGCTGGCTGGCGTGGCGACCTAGTCCTCTGACCATCTCACCTCAGTGCTTCTACCTGCATCTATTTATGTAGTCATTTCATTCAGTCATTTGTGTGCTCTCCTCTCTCTGTCTCGTCTCCCCTCTCTTTTTCTTTCTTTACCCGGCTGGCCTTTGGCAGGAAGGTCCCCCCAAACCTGCTCAAGGTTTCTTTCTCCAAGTGGAGTTTTTTCTTGCCACTGTTTGGCTTAAAGGTTTTTTTTCCTCCCTCTGTGGGAGTTTTTTATTTGCCATTATCCTCAATTAGGATTTAATATTATAATTTTACTTAATGATATTTGCTCAGGGGTCATGCTCTGGGTCTCTGTAAAGCACCTGAAGACAATTGGCATTGTAAGAGATGCTATACAAATAAAATTGAATTGAATTTACTGTTTAACACTTTGTGACTGCTATCTGAGAAAAGTGCTAAATAAATAAACCTTGCTTACTTACTTACTAAATATGAGTAATAGCTGCAGATTAAACTACCAACAGCCTCCAAAGTAAACAAATATTTATTTATTTAAACACTTTGTTTTCATTATTGCATTGCACATTAAGATTTTTCTTGTTAATATTTCACAGTTCATTTTTTTCTGTAGTATTGTTTTATTTCAACAGAAAAAAGGGTTTCATTCAGATGAATATTTTACAAGGCTCATGACTGGCCACAGTGTGATGAATGAACAGGGCTGCAGAAACATTAGGACCATCTGTTCCGCCCTACAGCGTTTTTGGTTTAGTTCCTAGTCGGACCATTTTAAACTATCTTAAACTATTTCTAAAATTCCATTTCCATGACAGTATTATAATCCAACACAGACAATCATAATCTAAATAAGGGTTTACATTCAATGGAATTTGTTGATTACAAAATAAGAACTCATTCTCATTACTCATTGTAAATGTATTTCAGTGACACTGTCTTTGCCACTACAAATAAAAAAAAAGTCATTTTTATTAATCTGTTACATATAAGTGTAGACACAATAATAATCAATACACATTATGACTTAACATTTACCTAAATTCACATGAAAATGGTGGTTTTGGCCTGAATTCCTTCATGTTGACTGACAGCGGTGACACGTTGAGAACCACATGACTGCCTGTCAGCGAGATCCAGGAGGGTCGTACCTCTCCTGTTCTATGGCACCATCTACAATGAAACGAGTCCTGTACCGACATGGGCGGAACGGCCACTCAGTGAGGAAGAAGCTATTACTCCAAAAGTGACATTAAAAAGCCAGATTACATTTTTCAAATGCACAGGGAAAAAGACCTACATTTCTTTGAGAAATGTCCTGTGGTCTGATGAAACTAAAATTGAAGTGTTTGGCCTTAATGATCATTGTTACATTCTGAAGAAAAGGGAAGTTTATAATGACAGCAACATCCTGTTTTGAGGGTGTTTTGCTGCAGGGACTGGTACATTTCACAAAATAGATGGGATCATCAAGACGATATGCAGACGTGATGCAACATCTCAAGATATCAGAAAGTTAAACTCTCTCTCTAAGCATGCAGCCAAATTAATTGCAGCACAATGACAACAAATGACAAAAGTGGCTTAATGCCACCAAAATCAATGTATTGGAGTGGCCATCAGAAATCTCTGATCTCAATAAAAAAAAAAAAAAAAAGGTTTGGGCTTCAAATGTGTATGCTAGCAAGGCCTGCAAACCTGACTCAGTTAAACCAGTTCTGTCAGGAGGAATGGGCCAAAATTCCAGAAACAAAAAGCATGTGAAAGGTTACCTCAATAGTTTGAGGGCAGTGCTACCAAATACTAAAGAATTGTGTAAACTTCTGATTTTGAAGAAAGTGATTTAAAAAAATCCTCTCATTAATATTCCTTTTCGCAAAGTTATGATATTCTTTATAACAGCACAATGGATGTGAAATAAAACAATCAAGATGGGGCCAAAAATGGTTAGGGTTAGGAAAGTTTTCATTTAAGAAGTTTCCCAAATATATGATATTTACCATCTCGGAATTACAGCCTGTTTAAGAATGCTGTAATATCAGCTTTTCTTATCATTTTCAGGGGCTCATGTGTGTTTGGACAAAGTAAGATAGCGGTAAATATGCACATAATTTTTAATACTTTGCAGTCAATGACTACTTGAAGTCTGGAGCTCATGGACCCCGCCAAGAACTGGGTTTCTTCCTTGGAGATGTTTTGCCAGGCTTTCACTGCAGCCACTTTCTGTAGCTGCTTGCTTGCAGAGCTACAAAGTTATTATTATCCATCTGCACTGTGAATCACAGTCCTATTTGTTTTCTAGTATTTCACTGAATGTGAGCAAAGAATATAGCCCCATCCACCTCAGAATTGATTGTTACTACTGTCAGCAGTCACCTGTAAATACCAGAGAATTTAGTCCACTGGAATAATAATTCTACTTATGCCATAACACTGTCACCACCATGTTTGACACATGGCCAGTTCCTTTCCTTCTCCATACTTTTCTCTTACCATCATTTTATCTCTGTTTCATCAAAGAACCTGACACCATAACAATTAAGGCTCTTCTAGATGTTTTCTGGCAAGATATAATCTGGGTTTCCTGTTCTTGAATGTCACCAGTGGTTTCCACCTTGTTGTAAACCCTCCGTATTTACAGTTATGTTAAAATAATAGTGTGTTCAAAAAAGTAAGTAAAGCTCAAAATCCTAGTAGCTTTTATTTCCGCACATGCACACAAATAGATTGATTTGGAATAGAATGGGGAACACTCCACAAATTATTAAGTTTAAATTTAATCAAATATGTTTTTACATGTTACAATGATTAGATAGGAGGAAATATTTTTTTAAAAAATGTAGATAAAAGAAATGGTTATCCAGCAGTATTCCAGTTAGTATACAGCAGAAAAATAATAAATGTTATCAATGTATATTTCACATTTCATGTGTGGTACACAGGTGAATGAATATTGACGGTTCTGGCATACAAGTTTAAACTTGCTCATTTAAAAAGTAATCGTCCACGTCACCCATTTCCACAACCACAGTCTTCAGCTGAGTGTAGTACTCGATTGTCACCTGGCCGTTCTCTCTGCCAAACCCTGTGGAGATCATGAAAGAGTTAGTTATTATACAACTTTGGTCATTTGCTACAAAAACACAGCAGCAATCTACCACTCTCGTTTATTAAGTCAGCCCTGCAGTTGGCCTCTAGTGTTTTAGGTGTTTTTACACTTGGTCCCCATTCAGCTGTCTGAACCAGGGTTTACCAAACCAGGGTTTACCAAACCAGGGTTTACCAAACCAGGGTTTACCAAACCAGGACTTTGAGGCTGTGGTTGGTGGAAAATGCTATATGTATTTTTAAAACTATTTTATTAATTAAATTGATTTTATTTGTATCACCATGTTAAGCACTGTGACATAGATGTTGTAAATTGCACTTACAAATAAAATTGAATTAATAATTGAATCAAGAGCGTGACAGCATGGTGATAAGCCCACACACACAGCCACTCGAGAGAAATGGTTACAGGTGATTGGCCACTCGCTCTTCCTGCACACTATATTTGGCACAATGAGGATTGGACAAACTGATCAATCCAGGTGTGTCTGACCATTGCTGTGAGGTCAGACACACCTGGATTAATCAGTTTGTTAATTAATGGCTCACAGGAAACAAAAGAGCTGGGTGAAGTTCAGGAAGTAGTGCAGCTGTGCATAAAGCCACGTTGACATAATGTGAACATTCATTATAACCTAAATGAAAACACAAAAGGGGTATATATGAAGAGTATTTATTTGAAGGGATTTGCATATTTTTTGTTCATTTACCATTGCTTTATTTACATTTACATTTGATTTTTCATTCCACACATTGTTTTCATTTCATATTGCTCTTCTTTTACAGTTTTACATCTCATTTCACATGACTTTTCTTTACTCTTTTAATGACTTGTTGTACTCATTTGTTGCAAACTTTGTATTCTTTATGACTGTTTTGGAAGGAGTGTATTTGTGGACTGGTCCAGAGTAATTTATTTTACATGAGAGAAGAGCGCAATCCTATTCTCTGTAACAATCATTTTTTCCTTGGCGCGCTGTCACTCATCAGATGTCACACCCTAACCTTGAGACATCTACCACCTACAGTACCTGTAGTAGCTACTGCTGTGGCAGTTATCGTGAGGCAAGTGACAGATCTCAGATTGGGAATGTTTTCTTTCTTTTTTTTTTTAAAAATCAGCCCGATGCGGTATTATTATTATTTTTTAATAACGCAGGTTAAAATACGGGAGATTTATGGGAAAATACTAATACAGGAGGACGGTGGGAGAGAGGAGTAAAATACGGGACTTTCCCAGCCAAAACGGGATACTTGACAGGTATGTTTATCTGCACCGTGAGCTAAGTGTATATGTGATTGCATCACTTCTGGACAGTTGATCTGACTCTTATAATTTGTATCATGAGAAATGGTATAAGATAGACGGCGGCAGGCTACCAGTCAATCGCGATTGACGGGTTGACAACCACTGCTTTAGACCTTCTTTGATCACCCTGGAGCTAACTGTTGGCCGAACCTGTCATTTTGGCTATTCTTCAAACCTTAGTTTCCTCATTTTCTTCCACATCTTTATGGTTTTGCTTGCCATTTTAAAGCATTTTGAAATGATTTTAGCTGAACAGCCTGTCATTTTCTGCACTTCTTTGTTCTTCTGAACAATGTACCTTAATTTAAAAAAACTGAATGAGGGAAAAAGTACGATGTCTGGAACTACCCATTTTACTCAGCTTTTCAGAGACAAATGCACAATAACCTGCATGAATACATTTGAATTCATTTGCTGCCTTCGTCCCTAAATAAGGGCAACCTGTTTTTTCACAGAATGAATGACCCCCACTAATGAGCTCCACATTGCTCTTTTCTATTTTTGTAAAGAGCGCAACATACCTTTTTTGTTTCACTTTCTCTAAACAATAACAAATTTGAAAAAAATGTTCACGTTTCAATTTAGAATACAATGTGTTGTGTTCCCAATGCACTTCAATATATGGAAATGAAAGCAATTTTAACACAGCTTTTATTTTAAACAGAACTATACATGTTTTCTCTGTACAGTGTAAAATTGATAATGATTATCATAATTCTTATATGAATCAAAAAGAACTGGATTTATTTTTCCCTTAAAACAATAATTGTCATCATTTGAACCATACAACAACCAACCTGACATCTTGTATCCTCCAAAGGGCACTTCTACGGGGCTGATGTTGTAGTTGTTGATGTAGCAAGTCCCTGCCTCCAGACTCTCAGCCACACGATGTGCACGAGATATATCCCTGTAGACAACAGGAAAAAGCAGAATGACTAAATCATATTGTATACCCAAAATTACATAATGAATTTAAAAGCAGTGTAAAGTGCATTTTTATTTCAATGTTCTGCTGCCATATGAACTAAAGTGCCATAACATTTGTTGTGCAAACACATTTAACATCAGCAATTGTCAGTAACACATATTTAGTGTAAATTCCATCTTAAAAAATGTAAAATAAAATAAAGCTTATTGCCACAGCCAAGGCAATGTCATCCGAATTAAAAAAAAGTCTACCAACAAAATCCTGAAACAGAATCATAACATTAAAACAGATAATTTCTGAGGTAACAGCAGAAACATTTAACGGGGAGTTCAACTTGTCAGTTGTTACAAATAACCTTGTTTCTGTTGAATCCTCCGTCTGGGAGAACTATAAAATGGAAATGTCCATGTAAAAGTTCTGTAACTTTACCACTCTTCATGTCTGTTTTAGCTTTTCCGCATGTTTTTCTGCCAATTCTCTTCCTGTTCCGCACCGCGGTTTTTGTGTCACGGTTCGGTACAGATACGGTACAGTTTCAGACCACCCGCTACCCAAACCCGCGATCGCGAGATACCGAGTTTGCAGAAAGTGCAACTCACATGTCGGCGCGTAAAAGAGCGCGTCCAAATGGAATAAATGTGCGTCCACCTGGTCACATGTGGACGTGCACAAACGGCTCTACCTCTCGATTACGCATCACCGTATTACTGTCAGACGTTTTTATTCTCTTGAGGTCAGAGGATGTCTGGTCAGCAGTTGTGGTGGATGTGGGAATAGTCACGGCCAGACACGTCAGTCTGTACAGCTGTGGCATGATCTCATCCAGATGTCTGCTGTCAGGGCCGTCGCAAGGGGGAGGGCGAAGGGGGCGGTCGCCCAGGGCCCCGCGCTGTGACGTACCTATGACGGGCCTCACACTTGACCAATAGGTCAATAGGTTATCCTGAAAAGGGCCTCGCATCTCAAGTCTGCCCCGGGCCCCGCCCCCCGCCCCCCCCTTGGGACGGCCCTGTCTGCTGTGGAGGAAACCAAGGAGATCTTTCTGTCTGGTGTCAAGCTGGAAAAGGTTGGAATTAATTTCCGATATGTCTGAAACTGTTGGTGGTCAAGGAGGGACAGGAACATTAATTGTTCGTGATCTTTAAATGCGCATCCAATGATTCGTTCTGCAGTATTTTAAAAAGCACATCAGCTGCGCCAAGACGGACAACTGGTAACAACTGGATCTTATGCAGGTAAGATCCGGGTTTAGGGAGGTGGAAGATTGCGTTCTGTTAACTGTTAACTGTTTTCACTCCCCCGCCGGTGTATTCAACAGCAAAACCAAAATGCTTCCACACTGGTGATTAAAAATAGTTTTTCCCAATTTCTCCACTACTGCTGGCCATGCCTGCTGGTTTGTTTTTTTTGTTTCTTTTTCTGCGTCTATGAGCTGCAGCCAACCGGCCAAAGTGTGATCGGTTGGTCACTGTGAGTGAGCGGAGGTGAGTGCACATTGACATGCAGTGGCAGCCTGTTGTCTAAAAGGCACGTACGCTCACGTGCAAGTCTAGTGCAAAGTTATTGGAACATAAATACCGCGGAAGATAAAAGCGCAGGTCAAACTGAACCGTACAGTATTTTACCGAGTACCGTTGTATCCCTAATAAATATATATATATATATATATATATATATATATATATATATATATATATATATATATATATATATATATATATATATATATATCATTCAAAGTTAAATGATTATAACCGGCCATTAAAAAAAAACACACACAAAACACGACTGATCATGCATGCAATGACTACAAAAACATGCAAACCTATGACAAAATTAAAATTACCATTTTAGACAACAAATTAAAATGTTGTCTTAACAATGAATTGAAGTGGCCAGCAAAAAGCAATAAATTTATTCTCTAGAGCAGACTTTCACCACTATTTATGAATGATTGCACCATACTGCTGAGTAACGACAAAACAGTGGGTTCAAAGTTTCCTTGGCTGACCTGGTGAAGACTCCAGAGGCCAAGCCAAAAGTGGTGTTGTTGGCCCTCTGGATCACTTCTTCCTCCGTATCGAAAGGCAAGACAGACATCACGGGGCCAAAGATCTCCTCTTTCACACAGGTCATATCGTCTCTGCAGTTGTCTGTGAATGTATGGGAGGTATTATGCACACTGGTTTTTAAAAAAAAGAAAAAAAAACAGAGTGTATACACCCACAGAAATGAGGAAATTAAATGGAAAAATGTATAGACATCTTGCAGCTACAAAGTTTTTTGAGTTTTTTTTATTAAACAAAAACAAAAACTTTTTTAAAATGAAAAATGGAAGTCAATGCCCAATATCTGAAAAGGGAATGAGCAAATGTTAACACATACCAAGAACACAGGGCGACATAAAATAGCCCTCCTTCAACTTTGGGTCACTTGGGATAAAAGGCTCCCCTCCACAAAGAACCCTGGCTCCCTAATGAAACAAAAATAATTGAGAGAGTTTAACTAAAAACATACATGAATATATTAACATATATACAAATATATATTCCCTTCATAGGGCTAATAAAGTATTACTGAACTGAAAAAACATTTAGTTGTAGTACATACTATAACCCTTTTAGCTTAAAGTATTTGACCCTCTATTTTCCACCAACAACTGTTCAACTCCCGTGCAGGAAGAAATTTCTTCTAATCCAACAACCATAATTAATCAACACACCTCTTTCTTGGCCTGACTGACAAACCCAAGCACTTTCTCCAGGTGGGGCTTGCTGATGAGCGGTCCCATTCGGGTGCTGTCCAGCAGTGGGTCACCCACAGAAATGGTCTTGGTCCGTTTGACCACTTCCTCTAGGAACTGTGGCATGATCTCTCTTTGCACAAACACTCTTGTGCCATTGCAGCAAACCTACATTTCAGACAGGTGTTTAATCCTGGAAAAGTTGCTCAACGTCGTCTTAGATCTGAATAAAACAGTCCATGAACGATACAATGCTTTGGTCGTACCTGCCCCTGTGTGAGGAAGTTAGCCATTAGCGCTCCCCTCACTGCGTTCTCCAGATCACAGTCACTGAATATGATGAGGGGGGATTTCCCTCCAAGCTCCAAAGTCACCTGCTTCACACCTTTTGCAGACATTTCCATGACCTTAAATCAAAGGCACGAGGCGTAGAGATCTGACTTTATTTATATTCCGTTTGTGATGTGTTTAAATGCATTTAAACATACGGCGTTACCTTTTTGCCCGTTGGAACACTGCCAGTGAAAGACACTTTAGCAACCTTTGGGTGATGGCAGAGCAGAGAGCCAGTCTCTGCTCCCCCTTGGACCACACAGAAGAGGCCGTCAGGTACTCCTGCCTCTTTGTAGATTTCTGCTAAGATGACCGCAGTCACAGGCGTCATGGGAGAGGGCTTGAACACCATGGCGTTACCTAGCAAAACCACAATATAACACAAACTGCAATCAGTATTGTGATTTGTGTTCCAATATATAGAAGCAGAAGTAATGACCAATATTTTAAACATCATTTTCGGTCGTCTGACCTCTCTTTGACTCACAATATAAGGAAATAGTTTTGTTTAAACAGCAGATATGGTGTGACGTCTGTTGTCATCACTTTTGAAATGGATGTTATAAAACACTGATACTACACACTAACCACATGCCAGGGCAGGTGCAGACTTCCATGCTGCAATCTGGAAGGGGTAATTCCATGCACCAATTCCCACACACACACCAAGGGGCTCTCTCCTGGTGTAAGCAAATGCTTTACCAGGTAGCTGGACGTGCTGACCTGCAGTCAAGGACAAGAATACTCAAGTGTTTAAGGCAGGATTTAGGTTGAAGGCAGGACAGTGCTTTAATACATCAACAAGCTATGGTTTTAAACTTATAGGGAAAAAAAGAAAAAAAATTACAGAACTAAGGGTGTTGGTGGACCCACCTGCAAGTGTACCAGCCATGCCAGCGTAATACTCAATGCACTGCCATGCTATATCAATATCCACCAGGGCTTCAGTGATAGATTTTCCATTGTTAATTACTTCTAACTTTGCAATCGTGTCCCTTCTTTCCTGTTTTAAGGAGGAAAAATGAAAACTTCTTAAAATCCATCCTCAACAGAAATAGTCATTTTACTTGGGTACATCTTTTGAGTCAATGTGAACTCCATAGGGGTGCACGATAACTATCGGGCCGATAACAGGAAATTATGACGTCATCCCGATAAGTCCGACATCACGACGATGAGCCCCGATAACATATATATTTTTGTCAACACGGCAGTATTAAATGACTGGCAGTGAATGTTATGTTCAAGTAACGTTGGCATAATCAGAAAAACGAATTCTCAATCAGGAAAATCAAGAATACCCCCTCATGCGAGAAAACAACTTATTAAGTCGGTCATAATTTTAGTAGTTGCTAACTTGAATCGATATTCGCAGTATTTCCCCTCATGTTACACGTAAAAAAGAAAAAAAAAATAGAAAAGGCTGAAAGAACGACTAGCAAACAAGGGAACGTCGGAATTTACGTTACACCTTGAATGCAGCCTGCAGCACAGCGCTGATCACAACAAACATGGCGGCGATGGCATGGAGCTTTGTTAAAGTTTCAGAAGAAGATTAGTTTGGTGGTTATTTGTGACAAATGCTCCAAGCGAATTCTATGAGGAGGGAAGCACAATCACAAGTTTTAATACGTCAAACCTGATCAGCCACCTACAGCATAACAATCGCTTCCATGGAGTTTTGAAATCACGCTAACGGAAGCTAATGCTAATGTGCGCAAGCCAGCAGCAAGTCTCCCCCTCCTCCCCTCTGCTCTCCCTCATTCCTCTTATCTAAAGCTTCCATGAGATAAACAAACCAAAAAAATCACTGAATCTCATTTACTTTAATTAAAGGTATTAATTTAAATGGAACCACAAGTCAAAATTCTTTAAATGTTAATCTTTTTCAGTTAGTAATTCTGATGCATGTATTTCCATCAGTTCAAGGAGCCTTTATTTTTTATATCAGTCAGTAATAAACCTTATTTAAGTTGATGTGAGATATCAAATAGGTTTGTTTGATAGCTTTATGAAAATGTTTGAGAGGCTTGACAATAATTTTTCATTGGAAAAAATAAATATCTGTTCATTTAAGTCCAAACTATTTTTGATTTTGTTCATAGTATTGATGTAATGATCTTAGGTATATGTGTCTTATTGGTTATCGGTATCGGCCTTTAGGAGCTAAAAGTTATCGATTATCAGTATCGGTTTTTAAAAAAACAGTTATCGTGCATCCTTAGAACTCCAGTTCCAAAAGGACAACACATCAAAGATTTATACTTTTAATGAGTAACTAGTGTTTCACTGCATACTTACAACAGTCATCTCCGATTTATGTTGCACAATGATAAGACTAAACTCACTCAGTGTAGCAGGTTACATAAGAACATAACAGAACAGCTTGGACTTCTCACCCTGATAATGCGGGCAGCCTCCAGCATCACCCGGGCCCTCTCCATGCCAGCCAGTTTCCTCCATTTCAGGTAGGCAGAGTGGGCACTTTGCACGGCTTCATCCACCTCCTCAGCCCCGCAGGGCACCATCTGACACAAGACGTGGCCTGTGTTTACCAGAAGACCAATATATTATATGCCAAAGTTATACGGCCAAAGTTTGGTGATTACATTAAATTCATGTGAAAACTCAATAACAAATACACTAGTGGTGTCTTAGGTTGTTGTTGGTTACCCTGTATTATTGACATGCAGATCAAAATCAAATCAAATCAAATCAAATCAAACTTTATTTATAGAGCGCTTTTCATGCCCTCAGGCAACACAAAGTGCTTTACATAAAAAAATAAAAATAAAAATTATAAAATAATAATAATGATTAAAAAAAAAAACAATGCAAAAAGTTGCTTGTTTGTTTACCAGCCAGCAAAATCTATTTAATATGTACCATCATTTTATCCAGAAAGTTTTTTTTATAATTTATGCATTTACCAGTTGCAGGTTCAAATACGGACTCAGCGTTTTTGTCCTGCCTGGGTTGGACTCGTTTCCCAGCCCAGAAGTTCAGCGGATCTCTGACCACTACAGTTCCCGTCGAGGCTCCGGGCATCATGTCCAGAATTGACTGCGCCATTTTCACTGAAAGCGTGTCTGTAACAAAAAGAGGACATTAGAGCATTTTTTTTCTTAAAACAGAAACCTTCCAGAGTATTGCATTGTGTTGCTCCGAACTTTCAGTAAAGTATTGCAACTACAAGCGGTAAAATAACCTCTATTATTCAAGATAATACAAGAGCAAGTGATTTTAAAGAAGATGAACGAACACTCGGAAAGATAACTATAAGATCCAAATGTTCATGCCCCTGTAGATAACGTAAATACCGTCCGTCCGAACTACGTACAGGTGCGGTGCTTCGAGTAAACCTGGACTAGCGTGTCCAGTAACGGAGGGTGCGTTATGGAGGCTGGCTTCGTTTAAGGGAGGAGCCAAATGATGACGTCAGAAGCGTCGTTGCGCTGCCCGGCTGTACCACGTGACTGCTTCGGGTCCTAACGAGTTCGACTGCGGTATAAATTCAGGCTCCATTCACGATGTGCGTTGTTGGTAGAGTTGCTGTCAGTTTAGAGTTTGGATAGAGATTGTATAGTTTGGACATTAGAGTTTGGATAGCGTTTATATAGTTTGGAGAGTTTAGAAATAGAGATAGTTTGAAGATTTAGGAGAGTGAGGAGAGAAGAGGAGGGTGTCTCCAGTGTGGGAATATTTTGATTTGATAACTTCTAATAACCCTCCAGAATACTGAGAGGCAAAAATGATTGTACCCCTAGTTATATAATCTTGTTCTTGCGTTTTTGTTTTTGTTTTTTTTTGTTTGCATGCCAGTATCTTCTGTATCATGTGTGTATCAGGTGCTTTTAAAGGTTAGAGAGGTTGTGTCAAAAAGAGGGAAACAAAAAACTGGTGAGAGACTGTTATTTCTGAATAAAAATGACTAAGGTCTCCCCTGTTCTGTACATCATTGTCCAAATTACACAAGCATATTCAACCTGTCATATCATATGATACTTCCATACTGGGAAACTTTACACACACAGAATGCATTCATGGCATATTTTATGATATGCATATGTGAGAATGCATGTAGAGAACATTCTTTGTAATTCATTGTTTGTAATTGATTATACATCCGGCCAGGTGGTGTCATGTATACACGACACTTCGAATAATGAGCCCTTTCTCGAACCGACTGGCTCAAGTGGTTCAGCACCGAACGTACACATATGTTTTCAAGACCCTTAAATAAACCTAGACCAACTCTCGCGGGCAAGTGTTGCCAATTCTTGCGAGACAAATGAGGAACCACAGCATCATAAACAAGTCCAAATTCAATAATGCAATGGGAATATTCTGGCCGAAAAGCTGGCACAAACATGTTGACAACATATTAAAGTCAACCCACTGGGCACCGTGGCATCAATTTGATGTTGAAGATTGGTCAAGATTTTGACCACAATGATAAATAGCCTACAGAAGCTTTGACTTCCTTATGGTTGTAAAAAGGTCCAACCAAAGGATCAATCTCACATCCAATTACTGCATCATGAAATGAAATGAAATGAAAATGAAATGAAATGAATGAAATGAAATGAAAAATATCTTATTTATCCCATAAAGGGAAATTCAACACTGTAGCAAGGTCTCTCTCTCTCTCTTTTTTTTTAAACAATACATTGTTAATCAATATATTTGACATCAATACCACGTCGTTGCACAAAACTTGACATCAAATTGATTTGATGCTGATTTGATGTCTGGAAACAAGGCACTGAATTGATGTCACATTGATGTCCCAATAAAAATTGCTTAAGTTGAAGAATTTTGCATTTTGCAATGGGTGTGATTTTTTTGTTCTTGCTTTAGGGAAGATAACAGACAAAAGACTTAGCAACTAGCAACTAGCATGAAGCTATTAAAGATGACACTCAAAGTAAAACTTCAAATAGAACAAAAACATACTGAATGATTTTTTCATTTAAACCAGCATGAGACTTGACCTGACTGGTTCTGGCAGTGCTGCAGCAGGAAATAAAAGCAGATGTGCATCCAGGACTGAAACTCAACTCTTTTGATCTTGTTTGAGAACGAAGCATCGTACAGTCTCTGTAGTTCTGGAGATGCAGAACTACAGAGAACATAGCCTCATCATAGCTATACTGCTATAGGTCTACTCTGCAGGGGGACACCAGCATGATCTGCTAAGTGGTCTCCTCACCCATGTATTTTTTTGTCCAACCCTGATTCCACGAAAAAAGTTGGGACGCTGTGGAAAACATATGACAATTAAAGCTGCAAGCAGCCTTTATCTGGCCTTCGCACCCATTGCCACGGCCCCCCCAGGTGTCCACCACCTTCCCAAACCAGTCGGTAATAAAGACAAAACAGAGATAATTCTATTCGGTTACAAAATGGAAAAGATAAAAGTTGCTGATCAGCTTGAATCCAGAGGTAAGAAAAGAAAAAACTGGTCTGGAATCTACTCAGAGCTGAGATCTAAGCTGTAACATCAAGACTGTAACTATCACAGTTTTTTCTCATCTCAAACAAATATAAAGAGTCAGAGATCTGATGTCCAGAGCAGATTTACAGAAACTCATCCAGCCGTAAAGCTCTTTTGTCTGATTAGACAGCTTCAGCTCATGATGAACCCTGTTGCCAGAGTTCCAACAAGAACCAGGAAAACTGAGAACAGAACTGCTATGATGAGATCTTTTCACTGGTACCAGTTATCTGCAGAATAGACTTTGAATAACAATCCACCCCCAGGTACCGATGTGTGATTTTCATTGATTTGACTGACTGAATTTTTCACATTTATGTGTGGCAGAATCACACAACTAATGCATGTGCAAAACTCAATAATAATAATAATAATATAATATATGAAATTCAATAGGGTCCATGCACCTTTGGTGCTCCAGGTCTAAATATTGTATATTTGCTAAATATTGTATTTGGAAGTCCTGTTTTTTGTTTCCTTCTACCTGTAGCTGAAATGATCCAAGAGAACCAAAATGATCTTGATTTGTTTCAGAGGTTTGAGACTGTGTGAAATAAAGTAAAGTTTTTCTAGAATATTCTTCTCCAGAATATGATCAATAATGACCAAACTTAACTCCAAATTAAAGGTGGTTGAAAGAAATTACAAACTGGACAAGTAAATAAATTGATGGTGATTTCTGCAGATTTCTGCAACACTTGTCTCCCTGCTACACTTCTATATTAAAATCATTAACGTTAGTAACAGGATCCATACATTTATGAAAATGTAGTTTTTTTCATGAGCCATAACTTTAAAAATGCAATATTAAGGAACGATTTACTTGTAAAATACATGATATAATAACATTCATTTTTTCAGAGTAAACATGTAACCTTCCGTTTTAAACATTTGAATAACACTATAATAGCAATAACAGTTGTGATGAAGAACACATTTTATTGAATAGTTGTTGAAAAACCAGAGCACCCGGAGAAAACCCATATTAATACATAAATACAGACAAAACAATTACAAGATTAAATGCAAACATAGATTTAAAAGATGGTTGTCCATTTCTTTTTGTTTTTTTGTTTGTGCTCCTGCTCTTGAAGACGTTCTCTCTCTAGAGCGATGTTTGCAGTGACCTGAGGATTCTGGATTCCCCTCCTGCTCTTGTACTGGCGGCGACTCTTTCGTGTCAGCATCTTTTTTAAACGCCTCCAAAGAGAAGGCTGTTCTGCTGCTCTGGGGTCAGGATCTGATGTCAGGACCTCTTCAGTTTCTGGGAGGAATTGGTTGTTGGTATGTGGTGATTCCTCCGGTTCACTGATTTCTTCAATGACCTCAAGTTGGTGGACGGAGACGCCCTTGAGATCAGAGACATCTTCAGATACAGAAGCCTCAGTTTGAGTCAAGAACTCCTTTGACTCAGGGACATCTTCACCTTTGAAAACTTCAATTTCGGTGGAGATGTCCTTTGATTCAGAGAAGTCTTCGGCTACAGAAGCATCGCTTTGGGTGGAAGCGTCCTTTAATACAGAGACCTTGTCAAATCCAAAATCCTCAGTCTGAGTTGAGACGTCCTTTGAGTCAGGGACACTTTCAGTTTGAGTAGAAACACTCTGTGGTTCCGGGGCTTTTTCTGCTGCAGAGGACTTGGGTCCATCTGCAGAGGACTTGGGTCCATCTGCAGAGGACTTGGGTCCATCTGCAGAGGACTTGGGTCCATCTGCAGAGGACTTGGGTCCATCTGTAGAGGACTTGGGTCCATCTGTAGAGGACTTGGGTCCATCTGCAGAGGACTTGGGTCCATCTGTAGAGGACTTGGGTCCATCTGCAGAGGACTTGGGTCCATCTGTAGAGGACTTGGGTCCATCTGCAGAGGACTTGGGTCCATCTGCAGAGGACTTGGGTCCATCTGTAGAGGACTTGGGTCCATCTGCAGAGGACTTGGGTCCATCTGTAGAGGACTTGGGTCCATCTGCAGAGGACTTGGGTCCATCTGCAGAGGACTTGGGTCCATCTGCAGAGGACTTGGGTCCATCTGCAGGGATTTCAGGCCTTTTGTTGGTGGTTTCTGAGGCAGACTTTATCTCCTCGGTAAGTTCTCCCACCTTCCTCTCAAAATCCTCAATGGTCCGTTCCATTGCTTTCACCTTGGAAGCCAGTTCAGTGTTAGCGATGTCCTTCTCCTGCAGCTGCTTGTTTACATTTTCCAGCTCCTTGAGAGCCTCTGCAGATCTGGATCCATCTTCCCTGCCTTCTTCAGGTGCTTAACAGGAGAGATGCAATTCGTCTACAGTGCGTTGGGACCATTTCAGCTTCTTTTCAGCGACGATTCTACGATGGTACTCTTCCTTCAAGCGGCTTTCCACCTCTTGAAAATTCTTTTCTGCCATAACTCTCTTCTCTTTTTCATCAGCGAGAAGATTGTTATTGCTCTGCAACTCGTTTGTCAGATCATTGACTTGGATTAACAAATTGTTGATCTGCTCTTGATGTGATTGTGATGGTTGATCTTCATCAGTAGCAGAAATCCTTCAAGCTGAGATCTTGCTGTTTGATCTCATCCTGTGCTCTTAGTTGGGAGGCCGTTTCAAGGTTCCCGTTGTCTAGGACCTGCTTATATAGGTCTTCTAGATCCTGGAGGACCAACATGTGAGCCTCTTCCAATCTAGTTTGACCTTGACTGCTTGCTTCAGGAGCTCCGATGGATTTGCGCAAATTTTCAGTGATGCGCTTGAGCTCCATTAGGCAAAGCAGTCTGACCTGGAGATCACCATCCAGAACCTTTTCCATCGCTTCGATCTTTTCCCTCTGCAAATGGCAGTCATTCTCTGCTGGAATTCTCATCTCTTTTTCACGAGTGAGAAAGGTGTTCTTCTTCTGCAGCCTGTTTCTTAAATCATCCCCCTGATTGTGATGAAACTCTGGTGGTTGTCTTGGGCCAGCAGAGGTATTATGGAAAAAACCCTGGACGTACTGCGGTGCCTGGTTCCACTTCCACTCTCGCTGCTCGTAACCTGGGTAGGGAGCAGCATAGGTAGAAGTTTGGTAGTAATACCTCTGCTTCTGAACGTACCCTGAGTAGGCAGCTGGATAGGCTTGGCAGTGAGTCTTCCTCGTCTTCACCTGTCGTGACTGGAGAGTCACAGAGGGAGCAGAGGCCTGATCTTGCATCTTGAAAAGTACTTGGTGGAGAGCTTAGGATGTGCCTACAAACTGTAACATTTCAAAGGAACTGAAATGATTCCAAAAGGAGACAAGCTTTTATAAAGAACGAGCTTTGACGTCATCAGGTCCTGTATTGCGTCAATGGTGGTGACTGAAGATAACGCTGATTCTCGCGAGAGGTCACGTGTTAAAACGAGATTTCTCCTGGCCGCATTTTGTCTCTCAAAAAAACAAACATCCACGGTACATTTGGTAAATATTATACAATATTGAACTCCTTACATATCACCTACACCAACTAATGAGAGCTGTTTCAGACTGGAGGCGTTTCTGATATGACAAGAAATACAATATGGACATGACTGATACATAAATGGATGTATAGCGCAGAAACGGAGTCACCTCATTACAGCAGCTCCGTTTTTTTTTCTGGCTTTGTTCATGTTTTAGATTGTTTTCAACGCAGTCCTCGTCATTGACTACATTAATTTCTAAATTATTTTTCATTCCGGTTTGAATGTTGTGTCACTTGAAGGGATTTCATTCATTACTTTTTTTTATTTTTTGTATTTTCCTTCTATGCTTTTCCTCATGTCTATAATAATAATAATAATAATAATTATTATTATTATTATTATTATTAAAGAAATATAACTTCTCCAATAACAAAAATAGGGAGAGAAAGATATCTTTAAAAAGTCAGTGGTTTTGACTTTTTTTTGTTCATTAAAATATTTGTCAACATGAATAGTGAATAATGAATTTAATTGTGGTTTCTGATCCAGGAAGTCCTGGTGTTCCAGTTGTCCTGGAAATCAACAGGAAGTTCTCTGAGGTCCTCCAGAGTCTCCAGGAGGTGCAGGTCTTTATCACCTGGAGGACCCTGAACAGCGTGGTGGGCAGTAGAACAGTGGACCCCCAACACTGCAGAGACTGGAAGATGCTTCATCCTCCAGCCAGGTAGAAAGAGTTGGGTTTCAGTCCTGGACCCACGTGTGCTCCAAGGTGCATCCTGGGTAGGACAAAAAGAAAGCTTACAGATTTTCTATATATTTATACATCAAACTTCTCTTTTGATAATAAATCAAGTTCTAGTTAAACTATTTTTAGTTAAGAGGCAGTTTGTTCAGTATTGTACAAACGTTTTAGACACCCAAGTCTTGTTTTAAGTCTAAACCTTTGAATGCACATGTCCTGTTCAGTGTTTTAGGACTTATTGCATAACATGCTGTTCTCTAACAAGATGATTAACTGCAATAATTGAAACACAGACAGACTGGAAGGATGACAGAAAGACGTAGCAGTGGATGTCCTTCAACCATCTGCTGGGGCAGCAGAACCAGAACCAGAGACCGGAAGAGAATCAACAAACTGATCAGGAAAGATCTGGATCTGTGCTGGGTGGAACTCTGGAGCCGCTGGAGCTGATTGTACAAAAAAGAATGCTGCACAAGCTGATGAAGATGATGGAGGACTCCTCACACCCTCTCCATGAAGATGATGGAGGACTCCTCACACCCTCTCCATGAAGATGATGGAGGACTCCTCACATCCTCTCCATGAAGATGATGGAGGACTCTTCACTGACTCAGAGACTCTTCACAGACTCTTCACTCCCTCCCATGGAAAAATGCCACGTTGGTAAGAGCTGAAAAACGAGAATGTCGGAAAGCTGAACGCAGGTGGCGGAGAACAAAGTTGCAGGTTCACTATGAGATCTATAAAGAAAGACTAAGGATTTATAATGTGGAGCTGAGAAATGCAAGACAGTCATTCTTTTCTGACATCATTGCTAAGAACAGTAATAATGCTCGTTCCCTGTTCGTTACTGTTGACAGGTTAACTAACCCTCCTGTGTCAGTAACCCCAGAACTCCTGTCCAACAAGGCCTGTAACGAATTTGCTTCCTTCTTTACTGACAAAATTCAGAAAATCAGGCAGTCAGTACGTGCTTCCACGTAAGGGGCAGCACATGTGTCACCACTGTGGCCACCTAAAAATATAAACACCATGACACACTTTTCTCCAATCAGCCCAAAAACCCTGGATGAGATAATTTGCGATCTGAAAACCACCACTTCCTGTCTTGATACCTGCCAACAGGGTTTTTCAAGACTGTTTCAGGATGCATGGCCCCAGATATTTTACTGATTGTAAACACCTCCCTGATCTCAGGAGTCTTCCCTCAGAGCCTAAAAACAGCCGTCATCAAGCCACTCCTGAAAAA
This sequence comes from Hirundichthys speculiger, assembly GCA_018398805.1. Classification (NCBI taxonomy): domain Eukaryota; kingdom Metazoa; phylum Chordata; class Actinopteri; order Beloniformes; family Exocoetidae; genus Hirundichthys; species Hirundichthys speculiger. The sequence goes on along the minus strand of JAGFBZ010000973.1, from coordinate 111,320 downwards.
GACCAGCTTAGACTCATCACTCATGAGCAGCTACAGACCGATATCAAACCTCTCCTTTCTGAGCAAGATTATAGAAAAAGCTGTTTTTCAACAACTCCACAACTTCTTGACGCTAAATAACTGTTTTGATATCTACCAGTCAGGTTTTCGGCCACATCACAGCACTGAGACTGCTCTAGTTAAGGTCCTTAATGACATTCACTTGAACATAGATAGTGGAAACATTTCAGTCCTGGTACTACTGGATCTCAGTGCTGCATTTGACCCGTTGACCATAACATCTTACTAGACCGGCTGAAAAACTGGGTAGGGCTTTCTGGCACTGCATTGAATTGGTTTATGTCCTATCTAAAAGACAGGGACTACTTTGTGTCTATAGGTAACTATAAATCTGAGCAAACTAAAATAACTTGTGGAGTTCCTCAAGGCTCCATCTTGGGGCCACTGCTGTTCAACATCTACATGCTCCCACTTGCTCAAATTATGAAAAACAACAAATTATGTTACCACAACTATGCTGATGACACACAAATCTACATAACCATCTCACCAGCTGACTACAGTCCAATCCAAACACCGACCAGAGGCATTGATCAAATTAGAGACTGGATGTGTCAGAACTTCCTTCAGTTAAATGAAGACAAAACTGAAATAATAGTTTTTTGGAGCCAAAGAAAAAAGATTAAAAGTCACCACTCAGCTTCAAAGAGCTAAGTTAGAAACCAAAAACAAAGCCAGAAATCTGGGTGTTGTTATGGACTCAGACCTGAACTTCAGTAGTCACATCAAGACAGTTGTGAAGTCAGCTTATTATCACTTAAAGAACATATCCAGGATTGAAGGACTGATGTCTATGCAGGATTTAGAAAAACTTGTCCATGCATTTATCTTCAGTAGACTAGACTACTGTAACGCTGTCCTGACAGGTCTCCCTAAAAAGACTATCAGACAGCTGCAGTTAGTCCAGAACGCTGCTGCTCCAGTCCTCACTAACACCAGGAAAGTGGTCATATAACTCCTGGCCTCAGATCCTGTTTGTCAAAGAATTGACTTCAAAATCCTGCTGTTAGTTTACAAAGCACTGAATGGTTTAGGACCAAAATACATTCAGGATCTTCTAGTTTATTATGAACCCACCAGATCCCTCAGGTCATCAGGTTCAAGTCTACTTTCTGTTCCCAGAGTCAGAAATAAACACGGAGAGGCAGCGTTAAGTTTTTATGCTCCTCAAATGTGGAACAAACTCCCAGAAACCTGCAGGTCTGCTGACACTCCCAGCAGTTTTAAATCAAGGTTAAAAACTTTTCTATTTGCCACATTTTATCATAATAATTAACTTTTATTTCTTGCATTTTATCTACATTTTTAAATTCCTAAATCAAAAATAACTGTTGATTAACTTTTTGCATTTTTATTATTATTTTATCTTTTTATTTCCTCCTCTTTTAATGTAATGCTTTGTAATGCTTATGTAAAGCACCTTGAATTGTCTTGTACACGAAATGTGCTAAACAAATAAACTTGCCTTGCCTCTCATGAAGATGATGGAGGACTCTTCACATCCTCTCATGAAGATGATGGAGGACTCTTCACACCCTCTCCATGAAGATGATGGAGGACTCTTCACACCCTCTCCATGAAGATGATGGAGGGACTCTTCACACCCTCTCCATGAAGATGATGGAGGACTCTTCACACCCTCTCCATGAAGATGATGGAGGACTCTTCACACCCTCTCCATGAAGATGATGGAGGACTCTTCACACCCTCTCCATGAAGATGATGGAGGACTCTTCACACCCTCTCCATGAAGATGATGGAGGACTCTTCACACCCTCTCCATGAAGATGATGGAGGACTCTTCACACCCTCTCCATGAAGATGATGGAGGACTCTTCACTCCCTCTCCATGAAGATGATGGAGGACTCTTCACACCCTCTCCATGAAGATGATGGAGGACTCTTCACACCCTCTCCATGAAGATGATGGAGGCCTCTTCACACCCTCTCCATGAAGATGATGGAGGACTCTTCACTCCCTCTCCATGAAGATGATGGAGGACTCTTCACACCCTCTCATGAAGATGATGGAGGACTCTTCACACCCTCTCCATGAAGATGATGGAGGACTCTTCACACCCTCTCCATGAAGATGATGGAGGACTCTTCACACCCTCTCCATGAAGATGAAGATGATGGAGGACTCTTCACACCCTCTCCATGAAGATGATGGAGGACTCTTCACACCCTCTCCATGAAGATGATGGAGGACTCTTCACACCCTCTCATGAAGATGATGGAGGACTCTTCACACCCCTCTCATGAAGATGATGGAGGACTCTTCACACCCTCTCATGAAGATGATGGAGGACTCTTCACACCCTCTCATGAAGATGATGGAGGACTCTTCACACCCTCTCCATGAAGATGATGGAGGACTCTTCACACCCTCTCATGAAGATGATGGAGGACTCTTCACACCCTCTCCATGAAGATGATGGAGGACTCTTCACACCCCTCTCATGAAGATGATGGAGGACTCTTCACACCCTCTCATGAAGATGATGGAGGACTCTTCACTGACACCCTCTCATGAAGATGATGGAGGACTCTTCACACCCTCTCCATGAAGATGATGGAGGACTCTTCACTCCCTCTCATGAAGATGATGGAGGACTCTTCACACCCTCTCATGAAGATGATGGAGGACTCTTCACACCCTCTCCATGAAGATGATGGAGGACTCTTCACACCCTCTCCATGAAGATGATGGAGGACTCTTCACACCCTCTCATGAAGATGATGGAGGACTCTTCACACCCTCTCATGAAGATGATGGAGGACTCTTCACACCCTCTCCATGAAGATGATGGAGGACTCTTCACACCCTCTCATGAAGATGATGGAGGACTCTTCACACCCTCTCCATGAAGATGATGGAGGACTCTTCACACCCTCTCCATGAAGATGATGGAGGACTCTTCACACCCTCTCCATGAAGATGATGGAGGAACTCTTCACACCCTCTCATGAAGATGATGGAGGACTCTTCACACCCTCTCCATGAAGATGATGGAGGACTCTTCACACCCTCTCATGAAGATGATGGAGGACTCTTCACACCCTCTCATGAAGATGATGGAGGACTCTTCACACCCTCTCATGAAGATGATGGAGGACTCTTCACACCCTCTCCATGAAGATGATGGAGGACTCTTCACTCCCTCTCATAAAGATGATGGAGGACTCTTCACACCCTCTCATGAAGATGATGGAGGACTCTTCACACCCTCTCCATGAAGATGATGGAGGACTCTTCACACCCTCTCCATGAAGATGATGGAGGACTCTTCACACCCTCTCCATGAAGATGATGGAGGACTCTTCACACCCTCTCCATGAAGATGATGGAGGACTCTTCACATCCTCTCCATGAAGATGATGGAGGACTCTTCACATCCTCTCCACGACACAGTGATCAAACAACAGAGTGTGTTCAGTGAGAGGCTTCTTCAGGTCCGTTGCAACACAGAAAGATCCAGAAGATCATTCCTGCCAGCAGCCATCAGCCTCCACAACAAGACATCCTACTATTATTAATTCAATATTATTATTGCTGTCATTTATTTATTGTTGGAAAAAAAACCTTACTACAATGTTTAATTTCCCCTCTGGGATTAATAAAGTATTTTTCATTTCATTTCACATCCCATGCTCATGTTTGTCTCACTGTGAATTCTGACCTGCAGAAATTATTTGTTGTGGTAACCCACCATTATTGTTAGCTTTTATCTTAATAAACTGTTTGAGATGATGAAATGATCATGTCTGCTTCCACCTAAATGTCCTACATTCATGATATAATATCACTGTAGCACATAAACTGCACTCAGTATGCATACACTTAGAAAAGTGAGCTTTTTAAAGAACACTAACTTTAATGATGAAATTTTAAAGAAAATTTACAAATAAAATGCATGATAAAATCACATTCTTATTTCTGAATAAACACTTCAGTTTTCAACATTGGACAAAAATACAATCAACAATTATTATATAGAACAGTGATTCCCAAAGTGTGGGCTGCCGCCCCCTGGTGGTAGTCGTGGTACTGCAGGTGGGCCGTGAGAGGTCATTAAAAATAGACAAATATGTTTTAAATCCTCGATTAAAAAAAAAAGTTTTTAATTACTGTAAAATTTTTTGTTACGTGATTTAAAAATATTTAGAAATGATAAAACAAACCAATTGAGTGTTATTCTACTGTCATCTTAATATGACGAATGTCACCTTATTTGTTGACTCCTTACATTAGTATTGGAATGTAGCTTTTAGTCTTGTATGTTGACCACAGTGGTGATTAAAGGTTTGAGTGAGCCGCAGAGATTTTTCACATTTCAGATTGGGCCTTGGTATTCTGAAGCTTGGGAATGGCTGGACTAGATAGTTTTAATAGGAAATAGTTGTATATTTTCAGGAAGTAGGTACTCAGCAAAAAATGCTACACATTTGAGTTCTTTTTAAAACTACTGCTCAGTGGTTGCACTTTTTTATTTCATGTTTGTGCATGTTGAGTCTGTTAAAAAAGGCTGAAGTTACTGAGGTGAAGTGTTTTGGATTTAATTAAAATTCAGCTAATTGATCATCAAAGGGAATATTTCCCACTTGAAGTCATTTTGGTTATGCTATTTTGGTTTTTGCTGTTTTGGTTCACCGATAAACTTATTTTTTTGTGTTGGTATTCTGTGATATTCTATTCTACTCCGATTCAAACTGCACGATCTTTTCATTCAATAAATTTGAGAAGTTGGAAATTTGCCTTGATTTGGGTCATGGCTTGTCATTAAGGGTGATGGTGGGTCCTGAAGCCAGACCAGTTGAGAAGCACTGGTCTAGAATGAGGAAACAAGAATGCAACCAGGAAGACAGAATGGTCCCTTTAGAAAACTAAATCTAAAATCACTGGAGTCAATCTAACGTTTCATGTCACATATCAGAAGAATCTGTTTAATCTTAAACATGCACGGCAGTGGGTCCTGAGGAGAAGGAAGCACTGCTTTAGAGGATATTTGGATACCTGACATGACAACAAATTCCAAATCTGAGATAACAATTCTGTCATTTTGTTGGGAGCCACCTAACTTTGAAAATATTAAAATAATAATTCTTCTGATTTACAGAGTAATGCATCATCACTAACCAAAGTAAGAGTATTATCTAGCATTCCCAACTTTAGAACAGAACAATGGACTTTAATTCATTTTAAAATATCAATTTCAACTTTCATTTAATTACTTTCCCTTTTGGGATTAATAAAGTATTTTAGAATTTTAATTGAACCTCATTTAATTTGAAAAAATATTTGCTTACTTTTATAGAGTCATCTACCTGCAGGAATTTGTGCCTGCTATCAACAAAAACCAAAGTAATTTATTGATCCCATACCAGTCCAACAAACTCATAACACAATACTATGTTAGACATCAACAATGATGAAACTAGTTCACAGAGCTACAGCAGACATCACAGCAGAGTCAACTAAAATACTCAAAGTAATGACAGAAGAGAATCTGAGAGAGTGAGCAAGGAAGAGACCAAACAAAACTTTATTTAAAAGTGTAAAAGTGACAACTGCCATTGCCTGTAAGGGGATCCAAAGCGCTGAAACCTGTGCTCTTTTAACTCCACCTAATAGGTGGCACACGTTTTTTGTTTTTCCGCTGTATCCATACTTATTTTGACCAAAACATCTCACATATATTTCATAAAGAGGGAACAGTGCCAAATTTCAAAGGACATTATGTCTCCTTCAGGATGGTTAACAATGACAAAGACAGCAGAGGAGACACTACTGCAAAGGGAGAAAAACAAGAAAAATGCAATCACCAAACTTTATTAGGCTATTATCAAGATACACAAATACATATGATATACAATAATGCTGAAAACAGGCCAGATGTTGTCGTCAGTAAATAATTAAAACTTTAAAACACTCCATGAAATGAGATAAATACAGACATTTGTAACCTTTATTAATTAAGAGATGATTAAGAAAGAAAATCCAATTTCCTTTATTTTAAACAAATAACACAGAGATGAAGAAACAAATAAGTAATGCAGTCGTGTCAATATATAAGAAATTTACCTCAGAAAAGAAAGTTGCATTTATAATCTGATGGGGGGATATTATAAAATGTATTACTAAAACTTAGCTGTTTGAGGAGGAGGCCCAAGGAAGCCTCCAGCCTGCTTTGTTGCAGCTCTTGAGGGGGCGAGCCCCAGCATCTTCTGAATGTTCTACAAGGAAGACAAACAGTGAAATATCTTACTCAAAAATTAAAAGAAAAAAGATTTGTTGTTCAACATATGATAACATATCACTGACATTCAGGTCAGAAACCAAGGCACTGACATTATCATTAGCAACAACAAAGCAATTTAATATACTGATTGAGTATGAGTAATACAGAAATATGGTGTGTGGTATATTATTTTAAAACCATAACTAGATCCACTTTTGACCTTCATCCTTGTCCTTCACACACAGAGACTCTGAAGGTTTTGCTGATATTTTGTATTTTAAATGGCGGGGACTTTTGTTAAAGTTAATAAATGCTCCTCCATTTGTTTTTAATTTGTGCAAATGACTTTTTCAAGCCTTTTGTTGCCACTGTTCCAACTTTTTTTAGATGTGTTGCTGCCCTCAAGGATAAAATGAGCTATTTTCCATGAAATGGTAAAATGTCTGTTTTAACATCTGACATGTTCTTTATGAACTAGTGGGAATAAATACAGGTTCATGAAATTTTAAATCATTGTATTCTCTTTTTATTTATGTTTTACACAGCATCCCCACTTTTTTGGAATTGGGATTATACAAAAAAAAAAAAAAAAAACAGAATAGTGCACACGTGTGCCACTGAGCTCCTGAGAGCGACACATTCTTTCACTAATGTTTGTAGAAACAGTCTGCATGTCCAGGTGCTTAATTTTATACACCTGTGACCATGAAAGTGATTGGAACACCTGATTCCTATAATTTAAATGGGTGAGCAAATACTTTTGGTAATATAGTGTATATATTTCAATAGACAGGGGTGATGTTGTAAGTTCCCACTGTGAATCATGTTTATGTTTGACTTGCAGCTTTACCAACCACAGCCAGACTGCAGCAAAAATACAGTGAGTTGAATTCTTACAGAGAACACAGAACTGGCCTAACGCAGTCACTATGGGAGTCTTCAGATAACACGTCAGTGTTACAGAATCAGAGAACTGGACCTATTTAATACGTATTCATTCTTTTTTTGCACTTTGTTCACATAACAGACAAGATGTTTAAAAACAGCTTCAGTATGATGCAGTGTTACCTGTCTGATGGACATGGTGCAGAGGATATAGAGGAAGATAAAGGAACAGTCGGTGTAATCCTCGCCGAGGAGATTGCGGTGTGACAGTCCTTGGATATAGGACAGAGGCACAAATGGCAATTTGGCCACTACTCTTCCATCGAAACTGGACATATAAAATTCAAAAAAACAGGATTAAAAAAATTAGTGAGGACAAGTTTTTTTTTTTGTGTAATGGACTGGAGAAGTCACAGAATACAAGTAATAGATCCTGCTCTTAGCAACAGACTTCATTAGTCTTTATTAAAGCTTTTTCCCTGTCTCCCCATAATATATGAGTTTTGAATGAAAATAAAACATCTCAGGAAAATGTATAACTTACATGGAGTTGAACATGCCCATCAAAGCTGTGAAGCAGAAGCCAATGGCAAACATGGACTTCATGCGCACCTACAAAAAGCATGCTTCAGGTTAAAAATTTAAAGTTAAAAGTTTAGGTATTACTCTTTTCTCTACAGAAGTCAATATAAGGACATGATTATGATATTTGAAAGTAAGACTGAAAGATATGGTCAAAATTTATATCACAAAATATTTCCTAATTTTGGTTGAAATGATATAAAAAAAATATGTTCACCTTTTATTTAAACTCATAACCAAGAAACATAGCATGACCATTAAGCAAGCAAACGTCTTTGGATTGTCTTAATAATAATAATGTCCATGAAAATCTCAGATATGTGTTTAAAAGTCAAAAACTTTACATTACGATATATTCTGTTATTGAATTATTGTCGACCTTATTTTAAAGCTACAGTGAAAAACAGTCACAAACACTATATAAGCATAAGAAAATGTACCCGTAAAATTAAACTATCACAGAAAGAGATGTTTTTTGCTCCACACGAGCACACGGACATGTTGAAGAGCAGGGAGGTTGTGAGGACACATAGGGGTCCACAAGCACCCCAAACCTTACATGCTCTCAGCACATCTGCCCTTTATCTTGGCCAGTTTACTTTCACAGTTCATTCTGGTACACTCTACCATCATAATTATAGCAACAATTTTTTTATAATTTATTTACTCTTATAGTAGCTAAATCTCATTTGATGGTATTTTTTAATTTATGTTGTTGTAACTACTACACAGCTATTGCAAACACAGGCCTTACACCTGTTGGTAATATTAGTTTTGGCTATTTTTTGGCTACCATTAATACTAAACTAAAATTCTACTAGTCTACTCTTAATAGTAGTAAAACAAGTAATATTCCCACCAGTATTAAAAATATCAATACCATGACAAATTTTAATAAACTCTGCTACACAACTAATACAACTACTGAGAACTTATGGGTATGCTTCTGTTCTTTATGGTGGCCCAGTTCAATCTAATCAACCGATTATGGAATGAAATATTATCCAATCAAAGGAGACACTAGATACGGTCTCACATGTTCCTTTCTGTCTGCTCATATCATGTTTATATGTTTGTTGTGCGTGAGTTCTGAAAATAACTAACTGCCATCAAATGAAAACCACAATCCCAGATATGAGGCTTAACCTTTCACACAACCACAACTCTGCTCATTGTAAGCAACCTCACCATAGAAAGGTCTCTGTTGTTGTTCTTCAGTTTCTCCTCCTGCCTCTCTGTAAAAGACAAATTGCCACAAACCATTGACTATTTGAGGAAAAGGAACTTCAGAAATGCAGTGCACTAAGAAAAATTCATATTACAAGAGACATTATTTGCTCAGTAAGTTCTTACCAATCTTTTTCTTCTGTTGGCGTCCAGCAGATTCAGTTATGGTTTCTTTTTTCTTCTCAACTGAAATCAGTAAAGGTAACAGAGGATTCTTTACACAATCTTAACAACAGCAACAACAGAGAAAAAAATCTGGGCAAAAAAAATAATATTAGTGTGAGTTTGACATGGGCCACTTACGCTTTTTGCTCTGCTTTTCCACTTCAGCCTTTAGCCTCTTGTACTTTTCAGTCCGATACACTAAAACCCAGGTTATCCCTGTGGAAAAATGTGAAAAAGTGGTAGTACAGTGAAATCTAGGATCCCCAAACAATTTATAAAACATCTGCCTGCTGCTACCTGTCAAGCATCAACCATGTTATTGTGGCCACATACAGAGCATCAAGAACATGCTGATCCCTTTCTGGGTTCACTTTTTTATTGTTGTCATTATTATTATTTCTTCATTTGCTTGAAGAGCATATAAAGATGGAAACCATCACAGATTGCCTTAAAAACTCAATCACACCAGGTATCTGAGCAAAACAAAGGAATCATTGTGAGCCTTAGATTTTCTAATAAAACAAAATAATTCAGCTTTAGTTAGAAGAATTTTATTTAAGATAAAACAAGGTAAGATTCCTGAGGAAAAATTCAGTTGTCACAGCAGCAAGACAGTATTTTGCAAAAATGCACGAGCAGGAAAAAAGTAGAGATAAAATAAGTGGCAATAATATGAAGCTATTATAAAACAAACAATACATAACCTATAGAAATGGTAAAAATATATATATATATATATATTGAAGGTTTTGTGCAAATACTGGTTTAAAAATACTACGTTTAATAACACGTGACGTTTTCGCATTATGTACTTTAGATTCATTTTAAGATTCTTGTCTCCTTGTATTTTATGGATCACAGTAAAGCACATGGTTGTCAAAAGAATACGTCGATTTGGTAAGAGCGTTTTTACTCACCTTCAGCTAACAGCGCGGTGCAAATAGAGATAAACACAATCAGAATAGTGTCTGCAAACATGGTACTCATTGCGTTAACCCAAGTTAACCAAACAATATGAATGAACAATATTACTAGTATTGTAATTTTATCCTCTTAAAGCCTAAAGCCACGCCATTAACTGGGCCCTCGGGTTCATAGAGCTCTGTCAGCAGTAGACAAGAAGCACTTCCGGTTTACTTCACTTCCCTGTTTAGAAGTCTGTAATATCAAACACAGAGAGACCAGTGGACTTCCGTGCGTTTTGACTGCCTCCGTGTTGGGAGGGTGTCGGTGAGAGAAATCAAGCATTGTGAATGCACGTAACTGACGTATATCAGTAATCCCACTATATAGATAACAAGCCAGGGATCAAAATCTCAAAAGCTGCAGTTCTGAGCGCAAACAATGTTAAAAAGAACGCGATTTGTTAGACGATAGAAAACATTCCCTGCGGTCCCTGAATGCCGCTTTTTGCGGCGTTTAATGACCGCTCGTAAAAAGCGTCGCTTTACGGGAACGCGTGGTTAAAAACGAAGTTTCGTTACAGTATAATTATATCTGCCCCTTCCTTTTCACAGCCACTAAAGGTAATGATTCAGTCAGTAAAGAATAAGTAATCTCTGATCTCTTTTGCTGCATGTGTATGCATTGTGCTAGTAAACCTATTATGTGCGTTTGTCGAGATGTTCATATCTTTACAACTCTGAACCACACCTTATCTAAAAAAAATAAATCTGTATTTTTTTTAATGTATTTATTTTAAATAACTCTCTGCATATATGTTAATGGTAAGTACCATGATATAGTCAGATATATATTCATTTTAATCTTGCAACGGATGTTACTTTATTTGTGTGTGTGAGTGAGAGTAAATCTGCAGTCTTCTTCCTTTTCTGTTTAGTGGTATATTAAAGTGATCCACAGACTTCAATTGTTGGCACTGACAGGATGCAAATTAAAGACATGCCAGAACTGATTTGTGAAGTTTTACTTTTTCCAAGTACCGGTAAAACTAAAAAAGCCTATTGTGGCCACCAGAGGGCGTTCAAATATCAATGTAATTTATTTTTTACATTGTGGGGGAAAAAACACCTTTAATTACCTTTGTGGCTGTGATTTGTCAAAACTATTCTTATGTCACCTTAATACATACTACAAAATATTTCAGAGTGTGTACAGTACTTGGTTTTATGATATCAGCTTGGTAGAAGTATTAGCCATGAGATCAATAGGCATTCCTGTTTGGAATTAAGTATACTGGAAATAAATTAAAATAATTACAATGGATGACATGATGAACAATGTTTAAATGAAATGAAATGAAAAAATGAAATGAAAAAAAAAAAAAGTATTAATCCCGGAAGGGAAATTCAACATTGTAGTAAGGCATGTATCACCAACAGCAGACTGCACTGAGTATTTTATTCAAAGTGCGCCCCCTTGTGACTGACTGCAGTAGCTACAGGTCATAAGTCCCGCAAAAAAGTGACACTAAAACCTCAAGGTACTCGTAAAATATAGTTTTATAGTTATTTTTGGTGGTTATTATCACTTTAATCTATGTCCAAGAGTCAATTTCTCCAGAAAAGATCGCTCTTTATTTGACACTACGAACAGACTTTGACCTCCTCGAGCTTTTATTTTGGTACTTTCGGTTATCGCAGCTTGAATTTGCATGTTAGCTAAATATTTAGTTTCATCCAGAACATTTAGATTTAACATTTAACATTTAGATTTAACATTTAGATTTAGATTAAATATTTAAATTCAACATTTAGATTTAGATTAAATATTTAGATTTGATATTTAGATTTAACATTTAAATTTAGATGAAACATTTAGATTTAACATTTATATTTAGATTTAAATTTTTTAATTAAATTTAACATTTAGATTAAATATTTAAGTTAAACATTTAGATTTAGATTTAGATTTAATATTTAGGCATAACATTTAGATTTAACTTTTAGATTAAACATTTAGATTAAACATTTATATTTAGATTTAAATATTGACTAAATTTTAAAAGTTAACAAATATTGTGTTAAATGTGCTAAAAAGTTACTTTCAAAAATTCACACCACTTTTAAAGATATGAGTTGAAGCTAAATGTGACAAAATGTTGCTGTTATTTTCAGCTTGACCAGCTTTAGCTTTGGATAATATAAACTTATCTGATGTGGTACAAAAAATTAACCCACAGTACAGTTGTCATGGATGTAGAATTTAAGTATAGAGGGAAAAATGAATTTTGTACCAAGCTGTAAATAGGTTTAATTCTGGTGCAAAGTTGGCCATTTTAACATAGGAATCAATAGGCATTTGCTGTGTTTTGGAGTCAGCACCGGGTGGTCAAGCAAGAAACTGCAACAAAACGTCCTTCTCTCTCTCCTCCAGCCATTTATGTTAATTTCCCCACGTGTTCTTGTAATAGTACCACTAATTACAATAATAATAATATTAATGGTAATTCGTCATATGTGTCGCAGTTTATTATACCTCAACCATTGGCCTTGACAGAAATTAGCGGAACCTTCGTGTGTTGTTAATGTTTGCTCCACGGATGAAAATACTGTTGCAAATCATACATTGGGAAAGGTTTTCCGTGATTAAAAATAACAATAATAATAATAATATATGTATATTCCACTCATGTATTAGTCGCTACTTGTACCCTACCACTAGTCTTTTGCATCAAATCGAGCCATTTACGAAGTGCATATCTTCTAAAAGCACCCGAGGTGTCAAATCGTCTTCTAAAGCACAAGTGTTTGCTCATGTTAGCTGGTTGGCCACAGTACCGGTGAGCTGACGTTTGTGACGCATTCGTCCCTCAAGGTGCTACCTTCGTCGATTGCGTCCAACTTTTCCGTGTTTTTCACAACGTTTCAAAGTGAGTACTGGTCTGTTTTATGAGCAGGATGGCAAATTTGTTGTCAATACAAAAATCGGCCTTTCTGATGAAACATGGGAGTCTGATAGATTTAAGAAGTGCTTCCCTCTTGATCCATCTGCGAGACTACAGCAGTACAACGTCTTCGTCGGAATTTTTGCACAAAAGCGTTGTGCCAACGATGCATTATCAGAAGAGTTTACCCAGGTAGGGAGTTTCGTTAAGTCTCTTTTTTTTATTATTTGTCCAAAAAGAAGAATACATTCCAACAAAGGTTTCAATACAGTGTTGATTAATAGAAATGGAGATAGCAGGGTGTCGGGAATTAAAGAAGGTGACACACTGCCATTGTAAATGTATATCGGTAAAAGGGCACACTTGATTTAAACTTGGTGACCACAAGGGGGCGGTGTAAAATATACTTTGAAGTTGCAGGGCCTGAAGCAAAGTTCGTTGCCTGAGCAAATTAATATACAGTATTTGCGGTTTATTATTATTATTATTATTATTATTATTATTATTATACATTTATTATTTTTTTATTTGCAAGTGGTAATATGTGTATATATATATATATATATATATATATATATATATATATATATATATATATATATATATATATATATATATATATGTGTGTGTGTGTGTGTATGGATGTGGGTATGTATAGAGGTATACTTTAATGTAATTGGATGATAGGTACATATGGTATTTAAATGTTACTATTAACAATTTTAACTAAGTCTACTCAAATGTTTGAATTGCTATTTTTTACTTTTAGGTGATTTTACGAATTAAATTATAACTTAGAGTTAGCGTAATTATTAATATGAAACACATCAGTTGTGCAGACTCCTTGCCCATTCTAAGTAAATGTAATTAATTACATTTGATCTCATGATTTTAGTCATTTGCCTCATTTCAACTACATTTTATTGCTACTTAAATTGTCTTTGAAAACAAGTAACGATGGACATCACGCATGATGGAACCAGTAGTATAAAGCAGGATAAGTCGCAACTTCAAGCAAAGTTCAACTCTCGGTTTTGAGATAAGAGATTAACATGCCAAAGTCTACCAACCAGTAACTTTCTTCAAAAAATAAAATCAGACATCAGTGTGTAGACAGTAAAAATCTCTTCCTTCCTGAGTGTTTTTTTTTCTTCTTCCTGAAAAACATTATGACTTTGTCTTTTTCAATTCAATTCAATTTTATTTGTATAGCGTCTATTACAGTGCCGTTGTCTCTTGGTGCTTTACAGATACCTAGAGCATGAAACCCAAGCAAATATCATTAACTAAAATTATAATATTATATCCCAATCAAAGAAAGTGGCAAGTAAAAAACTCCCACAGCAGGAGGAAAATAAAAACCTTTAAGCCAAACAGTGGCAAGTAAAAACTCCATTTTGAGGGAGAGACCTTGAGCAGGACCTGGCTCATAATTTAGTTCTTTTAGCAGTGTTTTTATTTAAAATTTGAGGGTTTACATAAAAGAAAATTAAATATTATCATTTAGCCTACTGGTTTCAATTTCTTTTGTTAATTATTTATTCATTTTGTACAAAAGATGATTCAAACAAAGTGCATTATTTTTGATAAAATGTGCAATCTTGAATATTTAAATCTGCTCCTGCTGTAATGACGTGGCAATGAGATTTTAAGCTCTGGTTTAAGATTTTCTGCTTTGGTTACAGTAGCTACTGTGTGTCAGTTTCAGCTTATTAATATTGAATTCTCATGTCATATTATTGCTTATACAATTTGTTAGAAACCTGTTGCTCTAGAATCATGATTGTAATTGCACATCGGATGCCAACACTTGTAAACAAATCCAGAGTTGGAAGATCTGGGTTGACTTTCTGAGCTTATAACTAGAATTGTGATACTTCTCATAAAAAAACTTGATCGTTAGGTTTGGTTAAGCCAGATTATCTGTGTATTTTTTGTATTTTGCTTCATGTTGTATCTACACAAGCTGTAAACTTATTTTACTTGCTATTTCTTAGACTACCCATTCCAAAACTGGAGGACACTATCAAAAGGTATTTGGCTGCCCAAAGACCTCTGCTGGATAATGACCAGTTCAGGTATGTTCCGACCATGATTTCACAATTATTCTGATTATTTGTTGCTTTTCACTTTAAATGCATCTATCTTTATAATTTTAGAATAGTGCTGTTCATGGTGGCAGTAGCTCTGTAGCCTCAAAACACCTCCGCAGAGTTTCTTTAGCTTTGGAGGTGGTCACAGGAAGCTGAAGAAACTCTGCAGGGGTGTTTGGAGGCTACAGACCAGGATGTACTCTGAGAGTCACATGGAGATGACATCAGTGACAAAAACAACACCATCCCCACCAGAACAGTGAGATGCTTCCCCAGTCACAAACCCTGGATCACCAGGGACCGGAAAGAGCTCCTTAACAAGAAAAAAAGAACTTTCAGGGAGGGATACAGAGTATCATGGAGGTTGATACAAAAACAACTGAAAGTCAAGATTAGAGACAACAAGGAGGTGTACAGGAGAAAAAACCAACTCATCATTTTTCTCCTAATGTTTATAGACCTGTAGCCCTAACATCCCAGATCATGTAAGTCCTGAAGAGACTTTTATTGGTCCACCTGAATAAACAAGCACCTTCCAGGAGGTTTTTCATGGTGGGGTTGGAGTTGCAGACGCCATCATGCACTTGCTTCAACTAACCAAGACTCACTTGGATAAAGCAGGCAGAACTGTGAGGATCATGTGCTACGATTTCTCCAACGCATTTACCACCATTCAGCCTGCTTTTCTGTGTAATAAACTCCAGAGGTCACAAGTGGATGCCTCCACAATCACCTTGATTACTGACTACTTGACAAACAGACCACAGTCTGCGAGACTGAATGGTTGTGTGTCTGAACAGGTGGTCGATAGCACAAGAGCAACACAGGGGACTGACAGTTAATGCAACAATTTATATTTCCCGTCTGTGGTTTTGAATTAAATTATTGTTTACCTTCAGAACAACAGAGAAGATTGCTCATGAGTTCCAGAATGGTGTTGGAAAACAGCTTCATGAGGAACTGGTGGCACGGGACAAGAACAATAAACATACAAGCTACATTTCAGGTGTGTCATTCTAACCATAACTGCACTGATATTGAGAATCCCTAATGCACACAGTTACTAAGACTCTGTTTAAATGATGTTTCTCCCTTCAGATCCGTGGTTTGATATGTATCTGGCTGCACGTGACTCTGTGGTGCTGAACTTCAACCCCTTCGTTTCCTTCAATCCTGACCCTAAGATGGAGTACAACGACCAGCTGGTGCGGTCAACCAACATGGTGTGTTCAGCTGTGCGCTTCATGAAAACACTGCGGGCGGGCCTACTGGAACCAGAGGTTTTTCACCTGAACCCAGCAAAGAGTAACACAGATGGATTCAAAAACGTAATCCGCTGGGTCCCCTCTATCCTGTCTTGGTACGGAGCTTTCATGGTAAACGCATATCCCCTGGACATGTCTCAGTACTTCCGGCTCTTTAATTCAACTCGCATCCCCAAACCTGGGCGGGATGTCCTCTTCACTGATGAGAAAGGTCGGCATTTAGTCATAATGAGGAAAGGCAACTTGTACGTATTTGACATTGTTGACAGAGACGGTAATTTGGTGGCGCCTGCAGAGATACAGTCTCACTTAAAGTACATCCTGTCTGACTCAGCACCACCATCTGCCTTTCTGGGTGTCCTAACCAGTGAGAACCGGGACATTTGGGCCGGACTGAGGGACAAGCTGATCGCTGCTGGAAATTCAGAGAACTTGCAGCTTATCGACAGCGCCCTTTTCTGTCTCTGCCTGGATGATGAGAACATGCGGGACCATATTCACATCTCCCACAACATGCTGCATGGGGACGGCTGCAATCGATGGTATGACAAGTCCTTCAGCATAATAGTGACCAAAGACGGCCAGGCAGCCATTAACTTTGAGCACTCATGGGGGGATGGAGTAGCTGTGCTTCGCTTTCTGAACGAGCTCTTTAAAGACACAACCGAGCAGCCGCTCGTACACCCCGGCTCTGCTGCTGCTGCTGTGGATTCAGCTTCTGCAGTGCGCAGACTGAGCTTCAACCTTGATAGCGAGCTGCAAAACGCCGTCATAAAAGCCAAAGAGACCTTTGACGCGGTTGTGTCAAAACTCACCATTGATGCCATAGAGTTCAAGAAAGGTGGAAAGGAGCAGTTAAAGAAGAACAACTTAAGTCCAGACGCTATAGCTCAGCTAGCATTTCAGATGGGCTTCCTGAGGCAGTACGGCCAGACAGTAGCCACGTACGAGTCTTGTAGCACTGCAGCATTCAAGCATGGCCGCACAGAAACCATCCGACCGGCCACTGTACACACCAAACGATGCTCAGAGGCGTTTGTTCACCAGTCTGGAAATCACAGTGTGGAGCAGCTTCAAGCCATGCTGAGGGATTGCTCTAAATATCACGGGCAGCTTACAAAAGAGGCAGCTATGGGTATGTATCCAACATTTCTGCATGCACATAAATGTTCGTCATCTTCAGCCGTAATGTCTTCAACACTGATGAACTCCACTTCCATCTCTTCATTATCTGGAGATGCTTCTTTCTTAGTTACCTCTTCAGCAGTAACGTTGTTTTCATCTTCTCCAAACACACGAAAGGCTTTAATGAAATTTGAGCCATAATCAGTTGTGGTTCTGACTATTTTCTCATGGATTTCATACTCAGAGTGTTCGTCATTTATTGCACATGCCAAGACTCTCAAAACTGCTGGGATCCAGCCAATGTGCTGCAACTCCAATAAAACTCCTTCTCCTTGCAGTCCAGTGTAGTGAACTGTGTAGTGGTCAAGCTCTACCCAGCCGGTACACAGACCCAGCCTTGTTGTCTCAGGTTCAACGGCGAGTTTTTGTTGGCGGTGATTAAGCAAACATTTAAAACGATATGAATCATTCTTCATTTCGACAAACTCAAACATGGACTTCAGATGTGGCCGTGGGTGCTCTAGTGTGGAACTGTCGTTTGTATCTTCCGTAGCCTTCATTGCCACTGCTAAGACGTACCGTTATCTGAATAACGTTAGCTCAGCGTTTACCTGCCCGATCTGAGTAGCTCACGCATGCGCAAGGTACAGGTACGGCATTACCACTCGAACAAATCATACGCAGATCGCATATTAGAAAAGAAGAAATTTCATCTGCTGATTTCGAAGCTATACTCAAAAGTAACGAGTAATGAGACCGTTCATAGAAATGTAGTGGAGTTAAAAGTACAATATTTGTCTTTCAAATGTAGTGGAGTAAAGGTCATGTTAAAAAAAAAATAATACTCAAGTACAGATACTCAAAAAATGTACTCAAGTACAATACTTAAGTAAATCTACTTCGTTACTGTCCACCCCAATTATATCCAATGCAATTATATCTTAACTAATAATTGTGAGTGTAGTTAAAGTTCATTTCTACCAATTTGACTACAAGGAATCTGCTGCATATATTTCATACTAATAACAAGTGAGTCCGTGTTATGTTGTGATCATTCCCTTAGCAAAAAGAAGTTTATTCTAGTATACTATGAGTATACTTATTTTTTTTAAAAGGTGACTTTTTATAAACTTTACTTTATTTACCTACTTAATGGTATAGTGAAGTATACTTGGATTACACTTAAAAGTTTAAACAAGTTAATGAAAAAAAGTCATGAAAGTGCAGTTTTTTTTCCCTATCCAGTTATATATTTGCACTTTTTCCTTTCATTTTTTCTAGTAACGAAGGACTTAAATTCATATGTCTGTTTTTGAAATGTTCCAAATATTTGAAAATTTATTCAACGTGTTTTCAATATTCTGTCTTGTGAGTGATTTTTTAAATAAATGCATCACACTCTTGTGTACATACAGTAAGAGTAAACTTTAAGGACTATATTTCCAGTGTATAAATAGTAAGCTACAAGTAATATGCCAAGGAAACTTGTATAAAGTATACAATAATAAACTAAAAATAGGAACTCAAAGTATATAGCAAGTACAATGGCAGTATATCAATAAGTGTACTTGTGGTATACTTTAAGCATACAAGGATATACCTATACCTATAAGTACATTGATAGTATATAGATGAGTGTACTTGTTGTAGACTGTTGCAAACTTAAAATAAACTTTTAAGTATACTTTTATAAACTTAAAATGTTCCAATTTAGTCTGAAAAAGTATCTGTATACTTTCCAGTACACTTAAAAAATATGGTCTGTAGTATACTTGCTATACTTGTACTTATACTCAAGTATACTTTTTAAAAATGTACTTAAATATACTACTTTTTGCTAAGGGTTTCCGCCCTCTGGTTCTGGGCCTGAGCCCCCTGGGTGAGTGGGGGGCACGACGGATTTGGACTCACGCCGCCATCTTGCGCCTTGTTGTATAATTGCATGGCGACGCAAACGACAGCAGACATGCATGAATGATGAATACGAACGTTTGTTCTATATGTTGGCTTTTTGTGTAGTTATGCAGAAGCATAATTCAAGCTTAAGCTCAAGTTAATTTTAAGGACAAATACAAAAAAAACCCTTATTTTGTTATATAGGCGTATGTATATGTATTTAACTGCACCTTGTTCTTAATTCACCAGGTCAAGGGTTTGACCGTCACCTGTTTGCCCTCCAGTACCTGGCTAAGTCAAGTGGTCAAGCCTTACACAGCCTGTACACGGACCCAGCCTACGCCGCCATCAACCACAACATCCTTTCCACCAGCACCCTCTCAAGTCCTGCCGTAAACCTCGGTGGTTTCGCTCCAGTTGTGCCGGACGGATTTGGTGTTGGTTATGGCATCCATGACAACTGGATTGGTTGCAACGTATCCAGCTATCCAACTCGCAACGTCCATGAATTCTTGCAGTGTGTCCAGAAATCTTTAGATGATATTTTCAGTGTTCTACAAGGGAAGCCAATCTGAGATTAAAATGCAATTATGAACACGTTTGTACCTGTTGATAATTTCCAGTTAGTTGATTAGGTTTATAATCAAAAATGCTGATGTGGCTATTTGCATGTTAGATTGATTTTGAGAAAGAACAAGTATTCCACTTGCATTTTGCTTTTGCAATGAATCATTAAAATGTAAATGTTTTATATTAACATTACTGAACAGCATACATTTTAAGCAACTCATATGAAAGCAGCTTTACGAGCCTCTGCAGATTGTCAGGAAACATACTGTGCCTTACAAAAATAATCTGAAGATAAATGTAAAAATCTTTATGATCATTGTTTAATATTCAATTTAAAATTCTTTTTCAGTTATTGATTATATCCTTATTGTGATTTAAGGTATTTTGGAATTAAACTTATTAAACTTTTTTTCATATTTCTGTTTGTAAGTACACAGTTAAGGATCTGAAATTCAAAAGAACATTTTTTAACTGTTTATTTGAAATTTAAAAAAAAAAATCATCAAAGAAACTGTAGAAATGTGAAATCACAACAGAAACATCATCTTAGATAATTAAAACAAGCAAATGTAACACTTTAGATGGGCTTGATCTTGAAGTGTAGACCAATCAGACTGAAAACAAGACACTTCAGATCTTGTACCAGATAGTAGAACACACGAAGTCCTTCAGGGTCCCTGAAATACAGTGAAAATTTTGAAGTTATGACCTTTTGACAGCAAAAAATATAATATAACTACTTAATATCATACTTACTTTGACTGATTGACGTCAATCAAAGATCCAATTTTGGAAGTTGTGAATGAAATGTGCTCATCCCCAATGACAATCTCCAACTCCTACAACAAAGCATAAAGTAAGAGTTTAATTCATATATATATATATATATATTACATTCACACACACACACATATATATATTCATTCACACAAACGCCACATATACATAAACCCCAATTCCAAAAAAATTTAGATGCTGTGTAAAATGTTAATAAAAACAGAATGCAATGATTTGCAAAACTCAAAAACCCATATTTTGCTGCCTTTAATTAAAATCAAAATGAGCAAATATTTTCAATGAAACTGTAAAATGTCTTTTACTAGGAATAAAAAACAGGTTTAAGATTTACAAATTATTGAATTCTATTTATTTACATTTCATACAGCATCTCAAATATTTTGGAATTGGAGTTATACACTCAGCAGCCACTTATTTATGTACACCTTGCTAGTACCAAATTGGACTCCCTTTTGCCTTCAGAACTGCCTTAATCCTTTGACGTAGATTCAACAAGGTACTGGAAACATTTCTCAAATAGTTTGGTCCATATTGACATGACATCACACAGCTGCTGGGGTGGTCTTCTGCTGCTGTAGCCCATCTGCCTCAAGGTTTGACGTGTTGTGCATTCAGAGATGTTCTTCTGCAGACCTCGGTTGTAATGAGTGGTTATTTAAATTACAGTTGCCTTTCTATCAGCTCGAAAAGAATCCAGTAGATCAGCAGTTTCTGAAAAACTCAGACCAGCCCATCTGGCACCAACAACCATGCCTCTTTCAAAGTCACTTAAATCACCTTTCTTCCCCATTCTGCTGTTGGTTTGAACTGCAGCAGGTCATCTTGACCATGCCTACATGCCTAAATGCATCAAGTTGCTGCCATGTGATTGGCTGATTAGAAATTTGCATTAACGAGCAGTTGGACAGGTGTACCTAATAAAGTGGCCGGTGAGTGTATATTATATTTCTGTACATTTACATCAGAATAGAGCTGATTTAATATGTGAACACTGACAATGAAATGGAATCAGTAATGCAAAATAATCCATACTGAATAAAAATACTGATCAAACGGTGTTCTGCAATTCAAATTACACCATTTTAATGGCATCAAGTGATAAGAAGGACCAAATTATGTTAATGATCAAATAACTGTTTTTTAAAATAATAATAATAAAAAGACAGTTTCTCATACTTTTGCTTTTATAAAACTGGAAAGACAAAGGACAAAATTGCAAATAATTTCTGATCACAAACCTGTCTGCCCACTCTGTCAGGAGGTGGCCAGAGTGCATCATCTTCCTTGGTGATTTCACTGTCATCGATTATCCTTTTGAGCTCCTCCATCACACTTTTGTGTACGTATGCCTGGGTTTGAACAGAAAGGGTAGTGATTAACCAAATTTAACTCTGTCATGTATCCATAATTGATGTGATCCCACATAGTAATCACATTTATACCACAAAATTAATATTAGGTGATGTGTATCAGACAGCAAGTCTTTGCATATGCCTTGTCAATTTGCCTTTTTGTAAGAAACACCCACTCTTCAGTCACATACAGTACACTCCTGCATGAAGACTATGTTAACCAAAATCACTTTCATTACTACTACACTACTACATTAATATCAGCCAATGAAACCAACTATTCATCAATGATAGTGTTATATAATAACAATAAACTCTAAATCTGTGCAATTATAACATTTATTGATTCTGACATCCATAACAGAGTTGGGATTCATTATGGCCAAAATGTTTAAGTTAAGTTACCTCTTTCCTGATCATGACATCATTCTTGTAGTTGCTGTTGTTTGCATACCTCAGTTTACCTACAAGAAAGTGCAAATAGATCAGTTTGCGTTTTACATAGCAAAATATACGATTCACATGGGGACACGCAATGCTTTTTAACAATATTGTTGCATTTACGATAATCATGAATCATTAAATAAGTATTAACACTATTCGAACAAAAAACATTTGGCGCCTGCTACGCTGCGGCCTAGCCACTACCGGTTGCTAACAACGTTAGCTTCAATGATGCAAATAAACGCATCATCGCTTTTATCGCAAAACTTGACTTACCGTCAGGTCTGAATTCAAATTCCAAAAATTCGTGTCCAAACTTTCCCTTGTGCCCAACATAATATCTCAGATAGAAGTCACTCGTTGACATATTTAGTGCTAGAAAGCCGCACTTCTGATCAAATCTGGCGAGCACAACGAGGAAAGGCACCTGAACTCAGACTGAGAGCTAACATTGCGCATGTGCAGTGGGTAACTGGGAGGGACAAATGTTGCCCCGAGTAGTGTCTTTCAGGTAGTTCTTACTGCACTGAACCAGGTTTCATGTTCTCGCTTGCTCGAAATAACAAAAAAAGAACCGAGTTAACAGATCAAGAATCCATACAGATAGACAGACAGATAAACAGCTAGATAGGTTAAATATTATATCGTATTCGAAGTTCCTAATGTATCTGTTAATGTGGTTTTGGTCTATTTTCAGTGTGTTTTTATTACCATTACTTTTTAATATTAGTTTGTTAACTTTGATTAATGTTGGTGAATGCTGACAATACATTTTTCTACGAAAACAAGGGTATATACGCCGTCAAACCGTTTTTCCTGAAAAGCATGAATGAGGGCTAATCACACTAAAACACATTTTGTCGCATATTGATGACGTCACTGTCTTGTCAAGGAACTTTCCTAACTGCGTTGCACGTGTGGCTGATGTACATTTAGCCATGGCTCGTATGTTTTCACAAGAACTCGAAGATTTATTGAACCCATTGCCTAAATTTGCGGATCCAGAGGATGATACGGAAGAGTCGACAAAAGCCAGAGTAATAGAGAGCTTCAACGAAGACGATGGAGTTGATCTCAGCTCTCTGCGGAAACACACCGCATCCCTCCTCTCAGACACAGACAGGCGGTATGCGGGGAAACCAGTGTCGCGCAGACAACTGATGGATACTGAAGAATCTGGTGAGGAGGATGACCAAGAGTTTGGGGACTTTGAGGAAAATGAAGACGGAATGGAGGACAAAGAGGCTGATGGAAACCGTGAAAGTTACTCAGACGAAGAATTGCTTGTCAGATATCCTAAACTGGCATCTGAGCCAAAATGTTCTCCTGTCACCTTTCGTCAGCGAGAGGACTTCCAGAAACTGACAGAGGGCGTGGGTGATTTGGGAGTGAGTGAAGAAGATTATGAAACGAGTGAGGAATCTGAAGGCAGTGATGAAGACAGTGATGAAGACAGAGGCTCTGATGACGATAAGATGGAAGATGGAGAAGATGAGGTGACTGTCAGCACTTTTTCTCAAGATAAAGTTGACGAGGAGGTTGAAAAAGGGAAGGCTGTGAAGAACCAGCTGGCCTTGTGGGACCAGGTGCTTGAGGGTCGAATTAAAATCCAGAAAGCTCTGGTTCTGGCCAACCAGATTCCACAGCCACAGACTTTCCCAGATTTCAAAAAGAGAAGTGGAGCTGAGCTCACGGGGGCACTAAAAAACACTCACAAGGCTTTAAAAGCTCTTCAAAGGTCCCTTTTTGAACTTCACGACCAGCTGCTGTACCAGGACCCAAACACAAAGGCTATTGCTGAGGGGAAATCGCAAGCTGAGACTGGAGACGAGGTGGTTAACAGTGATGAAAATGAAGACGAGGAGACGGCCCAGAATGCTGGAGCACCCAAACGAAAACTGGAGATGGCAGAGTACCCACTTCTCATGGCTAAACGTTTTGCGGCTTTTGAGCCTTACCGCAACACCATATTGCAGAAGTGGCATGATAAAACCAGGTTAACTGTTGGCAAGAGCAGCAAAGGTTTTGGGGCATTTGAAAGGAATATTTTGACCCAGGTGGAGCAGGTGCTGCTGGACAACGAGAGGCTGGTGCATCGCACCCAGACTCGACGCTCAGAGTATGTCATCTTGGGGAAAAAAGCGGCTTCACCTGAAATTGCAGAGGGAAAGGTGGAAGGGCAACAGCTGAAGGCAAACACACATCTGAAAGATCTGGATGAGGATATATTTGATGATGATGACTTCTACCATCAGCTCCTGAGAGAACTGATCGAGAGCAAGACAAGTGCAACACACTCAAATGACCAGGTGGAAATGGGAAGGCAGTGGTTGGCCATTCAGAAGCTGCGCAGCAAGATCAAAAAGAAAGTGGACACCAAAGCGAGCAAGGGGCGTAAAGTCCGATTCCACATCCACAACAAACTGGTCAATTTTATGGCGCCTATTGACTACAGCTCAATGAGCGACGAGGCGTGTAAAGAACTGTATAACGGTCTCTTTGGTCGGAATATCACAGTGAAGGATGCACCTGAGTTTAGATAAACGTGTTCCACTGATCAAGTGAAAAAGGAGCAGCCTCTACTCACCATTAATATCTTTAGATTGGGCAGTTATAGTGGAGTTATAGTGCTGTGACTTTGACATAAAATGTTGTAATAGGACATGGAGAATCCTTTTTTTCTGTCTAAATTGGACATGTCTTTTACTACTGTCTGATCTGTCCTTTTTTTTTTAAATTAAAGGGCTTCTATCAAAGTGATGAATATATTTTCTTTTGGTCCACTTGTACCTACACACTTGGTGGATTTTGAATGAATACATTGAAATCATTTAGTTTAATTGCTTATTTTTCTGTAAGCTAAACTGTTTATGCATTACTAAAATAATTGAACTATTACCATTAATGCAATTAAGATGGATAATCCTAAATGTGTTTAGTTACACTTTGATATGTTGACATATTGTATAACATCCTGTACATGCATAACTTCAGAGAGTCAGATATTCACTTTAATTCATTGTTTTACTAGTTTTAAAATGAAGTAAGTCCTACACCCAGGGTCTTTCTTAAAGTTGTTGGGAAGGTGGTTGATCTGTTCATCTGTTTCTGGATGGCTTAGTGAGTAAAAGTAAGTGTAGAAAAACATTACATCTTTTTTAGTGTTCTGTTAGAATATCCCAAGAAAAAGTGTCATAGAAATTGCACCATATGAAATCTCATATTTCCAAGTTATACAGCCTGGCCTATACAAATCTGACTTTGTTCATAGTATCAGTTTCCTATATGTAAAAAAGACTTATTTGTGAATGTACTGCTCTCATTTTATGAGGAAATTAGAATTTGTATACGTGTGACAAATTGCTTAACCAAATGTTACTCAACAACTTTAAAAGTAAATTTGAAAAAAATAATACCCGAGAACTTTAACACAGGAGATTTCGTATACAAATTCAATTCAAAATACTTTATTGATTACTGAAGGGAAATTGATTAAATATGGGGAGGGGAAGAAATCAAATATTACCAAACAACACACACTGATACTCTAAAACCGCTGACAAAAGAGAATGATAATGTTACTTTAGTATTTGCATTCTTCCAAATAATGTTTATACGTGCTTCAATCCTCTTCAGGGTTATGGGGGTCTGTTGGAGTTTAACTCAGCTGTTTACAATTAAAAGGCAGGGGGAAACCCTGACCAGAATGCCAGTCCATCATCGGGCCACACAGAGATAACCAATCACATGCACTCACGCATAATTAGCCTAACATGCTTGCTTTTGGGTTGTGGGAGGAAGTCAGAGAAAACCCACAAAAGCAGGGGGAGAACATGCAAACTCCACACAAAATGGCCTTAGCTAGCATCTGAAGAACCTTCTGGCTTTTACCAGTTTTATGAGGAAAGAGGTATTGAGATATCTGACATATAAACCATTAAATATTTGACAACACTTTTCCACAGGTTTTAATATTGTGTTTTAATATGTCTATTATGGTAATTTCATGCAGACGACAGCAATTACTTGCAGTATTTGCACATTTTTGGCAGATTAGCCAACCATTTCACTTAAATTATCTTATTTATATTTTCACTAGTTAGCCATATTATTCCTGAAAATTGATTTTGTATTGATGAATCCACATGCTGAATAGCTATCACTTTATTCAGTGTTGTTGGTTGGAGGTCACTGTACTTCCTGGTCAGTTCACCAGAGCTGAAGTATATTTGTGTTTACATAAATCTCCTGCCAACAGCAGATCACAAACATGAGTTTCTGCACAAGCTCCTTGTGGGCTAACTCATCTATGATTTTTGGCAGATTATCAGATGTTGAGATCAGAATTAGTCATCAGTATTGAGCACAATTAGAAGGTTATCAACATCAACAGATGAACATTTTTAAGGATCATGTTCTTGGATTTCTGCAGAGCATCGAACACCATGCAGCCTGCATTTTTTACGTAAGAAACTCCAGACTACACAAGTGGATGAATCCACAACTGCCTGGGTTTCTGATTACCTGACAAACAGACCATAGTTTGTGAGACTGAATGAATAGTTGTGTGTCAGCAGCACGGAACACTATAACGACGCAATATACACACTTTATAAGGTGACTACTTCTAAGTAGTTGTATGGGTTAATGCTAACATTTTTTTTTACGCTCTGACATCGATGCATATAGTCTTAAATGTCAAAGATGCAAGAAGGGAGTGCCATTGACAAGTTATTATTTAATTTTATTTGGAAAAACAAGACGCGTTATGTAAAAAAGTCTGTTATTATGAACACTTATGATTCTGGTGGTCTAAATTTTCTTGACTTTACCACCCTCAACAACACATTTGAAGTTAACTGGATGAAGCAGTTCTTACATAATCCTACGTCCACTTGGAATTTTATACCCAAATTTATTTTTTCTACCATTGGAGGTCTTGAATAAGTGTTATTATGTGATTATAAAATAGAAAAACTTCCCTTAACTTTGTCAAACTTTCATAAACAAATGTTGTTGGCATGGTCCTTAATCTATAAGCACAATTTCTCTCCACATAGATGCTTTATTTGGAACAATCAACACATCAAATATAAAAATAAATCTCTATTTCTTAACTCATGGTTCAACAACATTATTTTAGTTACCCAACTGCTCAATGAAAATGGTAATCTGCTAAATTACTCTGAATTCCTTACAACGTATGTTGTTCCTGTGACCCCAAAAGACTTTGCAGTTGTAATGGATGCTGCCATTAAGAGGCGCTGGTAAACCAGTCTGTCCTCCCTTAGATCCTATATTAACACCAGTGGGGCGAATGTGTTTTTCTGTTAAAACTAAAAAAAGAATTATTTAATAAGATCTCTTTTTCAAACTAACATCACCTCTACTCCATATGTTTTTCCGTACTGGTCTAATATTGTTACTGGACTTAACTGGATCCATATATGGAACCTTCCATACAAATATCTAATTACAAATAAAGTGAGAGAAGTGTCTTACAAACTAATTCATAGATATTACCCTGCCAAACATTATTGTTAAAATTTAAGAAAGATTTGTGTGTGAATTGTTCCCTGTGTGAATCTGAACCTGAAACTGTAATACACTTGTTTTGGCTCTGTGACTCTACTGCCACCTTCTGGAGAGAAGTAACCCGTTACATCACCTTGAAGATTGACTCAGATTTTTCTTGAGATTGGAACAATGTACTTTTTGGTGTCCACGATGTCAAAAGTAAGAAACAGAAAGAACTGTATGTCATTAACTTGATAATAATATTAGGGAAGTATCACATACACAAAGGCAAATTTACTCACTCGAAACCATGCTTTATTGCATTCCAAAAGGAAACTGAACAGTACATTCAAAGTATTGTGACTCGAATAACAAGAAAGCTATGAAAACTTGTGATTTGTGCACCTTATTTTCTGTATTTATTTAGCAGCCTACCCCCTGGCTGATGCTCTGTTGTTTGATGTTTCATTGATAAGACTTGCTTTTGTATTGTTTGTATTTCTGTTAATAAAGAACTATTGAAGAAAAAAAAAAAAGATGCCAGAAGGAAGCAGGCACGCGGAAGGGCAGCTATGCTGGCCAACCACAGCCGAAGTGCCGGTGTTGTGAAAATTCTTCCTACCCGAGTTGACTGCGCATGCGTACAGCAGCAACTTCAGAACACCGGTTATGTCATCTCATTTGTAGAACCTGAGGTTCTGTTCGTTCATGTACTACGCAGTGTGACCTCCATTCACACAAAATGCTCGAAATACAGAAGCCGAGGTAAGAATATTTTAAGTTGCGCGGTTTAGTTTTTGACAGACTTGTACTTTCGATTAATGAGGCACTCTTATTGCCCTGGTTAATGTCACACCGAGTTAGCTCAAAAACAGGTAAGTCAACCGTTAAAAAACTATGCTTTATTTAGTTTGCTGTTCTTCAGTTGGAGAAAATTAACGCATTTATTCGTGTATTTGTTTGTACTGCAGCTTGTCAGGTACGTTCCAGTTACCTCAGACGTGCATTAAACAAGATAATTTTTTTTTGGCTAATATTAGTTTGAGAAATGTTGCATTTACAGGGTAGAATTTGAAGACAGGCCTAATCTCTTTAAAGTGGAAGCTGCTTAGACCAGTGAAGGTTAAAGTAGATTGTTACTTGTGTGCATGAATTTGTCATTACAGCTTGAGTGCACAGGATGGTTATATCTTAGACAACCAATCAAATGTTAATCATAATCGAATCTCTTTTCAGTCGACACTTGTTTTGATCTCAAAATGGAAACCAATTTTATTCAGAATATACTCAAACATGGAAGGAAAGCTTTGATGTACTTTCATCCACTGATGGAAATGAAAGTGGCCTTTGTGCAGTGAAGCACATGGCCAGGAAGTGCCTGTCAAAAGTTTTTAAATGAAATCAGTTAAATCAATTAGCTGAATTTATGCAAAACAGTCAACATGAAAGAATCACAAATACACAAAAATAACACATCCAGTCCGTGATTGTTTTGTTTGTGTAGCTCACTGTGCATCATTTTCATGGTTACTGTAAACCATACTTTAATATTGTGCTGCATTTTCCTTCACCATTTTAAGGATTTTGGCCATTTACACCAGTGCCAGTAATGAACTGGAAGGCTTTAAGGCACATGCTGTGTTCCAGGAAATCAACAAGAAGCTTCAAGAGGTAATTACATTACAGACACCAGAAAATAATATTGCTTATATACTGGTATCACATTTTAGCGTTTTGTAAGTTTATTGACTGTTATTTCCCTATTTTTTTTATTTTTAAAAAGAGGTATCACAGTAGTTTTGATTTATAGTGTAGGATATTTGTTAACAAAACTTCTAATCAGTCCATCCATTTACATGTGGTGTTTCTACATGTTTGTGAGGTACGTCAACTCATGAAAGAGCAAATCAGTTCAAGGAGCCTCTTTTTTTTTTAAATATCAGTAAGTAATGCACCTTATTTAAGTTGATGTTAGATTTAAAAAAAAAAAATAGGTTTGTTTGATAGCTTTACAAAAATGTTAGTTAGTTTTTTGTTGGAAAAACTTAATATTTTGGTTTTGGTTCATAGTAATAATGTAATGATCTTAGGTATATATGTGTGTGTGTTACTGGTATCGGCCTTTAGGAGCTGAAAGTTATTGGTTTTTGGTGTCATGGTCTGGGTCGGCCATGACAGCTCTGTGTGTGTGTGTCAATTGGCGTCACTCCCTGTCTCTCGTCTTGCTCTGTTTCCTGTTTTACTTTGAAGGTCTGTCTTGTCTCCATGGTGTTCTGCTTTGCTTCCTTCCCCTCGTTACCTTGATTCCCTGCACCTGCCTCTCGTTTGTTCCCCTGTGTATTTAAGTTTGTCATTCCCCTTGTCTGCGTGAATGCATTAGTCTGTAGTCGTGTTACATGTTCTCTGTTGTGCCTGTTTTCCCTCCCGTCGTCTCCAGGGATTTAAGTTTAGTTTATGTTTTTATATTTTGAACTTTTGAATTTTGCATTTTTGGATTTTGTGTTTTTGGTTAATAAAACCCTTTTGCTTTTGAGATCTCCTGCTCTTGGGTTCTTCCTCCGAACACCAGCAAAACATGACAATTGGTATTGGTTTTAAAAAACGGTGCGTCCCTAGTTATAATCTTGTTGTTTTATTGACGTATTCAAAGAAGTCCAAGGCATGTACAGACAAGGAAATGAAAATGTAAATGCACCTTTGGAATTCCGTGAAAGCGTTGGATTGCAAAGGGAAAGCACAAACGCTTTTGGTTCAGTGAATTTGAAATTGCTTCTGTTGTGGCAATTTTATAAATTGCACCAACTAAAGTTACAGATTCTTAACACAGGGCTTAAAGTATTCCGGCATTCTGGCATTCTGGGGGGGGGGGTCACAGCCCCCATAAACCGCGAAGTGTGGGGGATTACTGTATATGCAACTCGCTATAAAAAAAAGTGCCACCACGTTACGAATCAGAGCCGCTCATAGAGCAGCTGTTTGGACTGTACAACAGTGGTCCCCAACCTTTTTTGCGCCACGGACCGGTTAAATGTCAGGCAATATTTTCTCGGACCGGTCTGTAAAATGTACCGAAGATAAATACACTAAATAAAATGTTACGACCGGCATAAAAACTGTGGTATTTTCTATATATTATAATAAACATGAATCTGCTGTGTATTCACGTGCAACTTTATTAGAAGTGTCCGGTAACATCCTCTCCACGCAAAGACACTTTCTCAAGATGATTGTTTTTTACTCATTTTGCTACGTGACCCAGACACGGGTCTGGAAGTCTTGTGTGTCAAAAATCAATCATAGACGGATGTAATGGAGGGAATTCAGTCATTTTTCAAAATAAAACATAATTTAGACTCGGATAGTAAATCAAACAGTAATAATGGAAGTTATTTATTTTTTCTCTGCGGCCCGGTACCAAATGACCCACGGATCGGTACCGGGCCGGGGACCGGGGATTGGGGACCCCTGCTCTTCAACACACAACACGGTTACTGGGAGTAACCACCACAGCTGATGGACCAGCATCAATGACTGACCTTGTGTGGAACTTGAGAATACGAGTGTGTACGTTCATCACAGAACACAATTTGTTGTTGAAGCTCTCCTAACCTCTGGTAAATTGATGCAAAACAATAAATATCTGAAGACAAAATAGCTCTGACAAAACTGTTAATTTCTAATCAACGTGTGGCTATTTGAATCCACATGAAACAACACCAGAGTAAAAAAAAAGTTTAATGTTTTGGTTGTTGACCCCTTTCATGTGTGAGTTTCTTTGTTTTACCTAACACCTCCTTACAAAACATACTGTATTTAAATTTTCCACAATTTTCTAGGACGGGGAGCAGTTTGTGAAAAAGATTGGAGGAGTGTTTGCCTTCAAAGTCAAGGACGGCCCAAATGGACAGGAGGCAACTTGGTTTGTGGATGTAAAAAATGGAAAGGGAAGTGTTCACAATGACATAGGTGAGAAAATTCAGGCCAGAATGAGTCTGTTACAGCTGTCTACTATCCCTTATTTACCAGTAATTGAAGTTGAAGGACTGCCTAAGCTTTTTTTTCTGTTTGTAATTTTATAATGCCAGTAAAATACAAAAATACATTTGACTTCAAGTTATTTATTTAAAAAAATTGACTGACTCATCTGTCTCTGCTCTACAGATAAAAAAGCAGATTGCACCATCTCCATGTCTGATACAGATTTGTTGGCTTTGATGACGGGGAAGATGAACCCCCAGACGGTGAGTATCCTACCATGATATTTGTTGAGGTAAAAATTTTAAGTACTGCAAGTTTAAGTAGTGTTGGGTGGGGTAGTTCTTTCATTTTCCTGAACCACTTGAATCAGTTCCTTAAAAAGATCTGTTAAGTGACTCATTCAGTACATGACCGGAGCTCTGACTGCAACTCAACTGAACTAAAACACACCTGAACAGTTTGTGATTCAGCCTATGATTCCTGTAGTCCCATTCACCATTCTGAAAAATGGTTGAACAGTCTTGGTGTTTGTGGTACTGTTGCTTTGACTCCATTACGCTTATTAATCTTAATATTTTAGAGGTTTTCTTACTGAATGTTGCAGATTAAGGGCTCGATCTTGCGCCAGACCTCCTAAAGCTGCTATTAAGGGATAGCAGGTAGCAGGAGGGGCGTTCCTCTACAAAGAACACAATCTTCCACCTCCTGAAACCCACGATCTCACCTGCACCAGCCACTATATTATGCACACATTATGCATGAGAGTGGTTAGGGCGTTCCACCTGTTTAACCAATCAGTGCGTCAGTAGCCATTGCCTTTAAGAGCAGGTTGCGGTACCTGCAAACTGCTATGGAGCGTCATTTCACCCAGATCAGAGCAGCTCTCATGGGCAGCTGGTCTGGGACTCTGCTGTAGAGCTTCCTCCTCTTCTTTCCTCCTCTTCCTCTGCACTGATATATACATAACTAGCTCTAACTAATGTGGAGCAAATGATTTAATCATTTCTTTTGTACTCCAAGAAGTTCCAACAAACTGCTCAGAAGAAAATAGAACCAGTGAACTTCCAGGAAAGCATTTCTTAACTAGAAAAGCACTCAGAGAGCGCAGACCTCCGCCAAGCACAACAGTTCTCCCATACAGCGATTTACAGATTGCAATAAAACCCGCCTTCTGGATCAGATCCGGATCAGCTTCTGAAATTTTATAGAGGTTTTCAGTGTCAATACCTGAGTGAAATTTAATGAGCTGTGGGCAATAATTAACAGGGATATTGAGAAACAAAATTTCTGGCCCCATTGAGCGCATGTTACAGTCTCAAGCCGGGTTGTGAACCGCAACCTTCCACCTCTGGAGCTCCTGCGCACAACCCACTGCGCCACCTTCAATCCTCTACATAGACACTCAGATCCACCTATGTTTCACCTTCCCATCGGACGAGCAGCCCAGGTGTGGCACTGCACACCTGTACCTATTCAGTCATCATTCAACCAGACTCGTCTCCAGATCTTCCCATAGAAACGCCTGATCCAGCCATTCGCAGCGCCACCTCCTTGCCTTCGTCGTCCCCTGGATTGTTGGTTTGGCTGCCAACCCTCGAATCCTCCTTTTTTACATCTGAGAGAATTAAACTCTTAAAATTCCAGAACTCCCTTCCTGTCTCCATTGTGGTTGCTTTAGGGTTCAAGAAACAACTAAACAGCGCAATGTTATCGAAAATTTGAAAGTGATCCAGAATCCAGGATTTCTTCCGGATCACACCCAAAATAAAATCAGTTCTTCCTTTTCACATTTCTGACAACTCTTGAAAATGTCATCAAAATCCATTCATAACTTTTTGAGTTATCTTGAACATATCCCCTGCGCCAGGACGCATAGCCGCTCCCAGCGGTTCTCACGGCAGTTCTCGCAGCTCTTCCTGAGTGTGTTTACTGGGAGCTCACCAACTATCTGGGACTTTCAGGGAGCCGATAGGAATTGTCTGTGTAAGAATATTTTTACCTCCGCCAAAGAGGTTATGTTTTGTCGGTGTGTTTTTTGCCGGCGTTTATCTGTCTGTCTGTGTACAAGATAACTCAAAAAGTTATGGATGGATTTTGATGAAATAGCCCTTCAAGCAATCTGTAAATCACTGTATGGGAGAACTGTTGTGCTTGGCGGAGGTCTGTGCTCTCCGAGTGCTTTTCTAGTTAAGAAATGCTTTCCTGGAAGCTCACGGCTGTGCGTCTTGGCGCAGCTGATGTGCTTTTAAAAATATGAAATTATGTGAAACTATGTGGTCAAGGAATAGTGTCAAAACACCATGGAAAAGTCATGGATATATTTTGATAAAAATGTGCATGAACCCTGAATTCTTAAAGCCAGCAGTATAGGTGTCTGTAACAGAATGAGCCATGCTTCAGCTTCCCAACTGTCCTTTCTTTTTTTCTTTCCCCAGGCATTTTTTCAAGGCAAACTGAAGATCACAGGAAACATGGGGCTGGCCATGAAGCTACAAAACTTACAGCTGCGACCGGACAAAGCCAAACTGTAGAGCAGCCCTTCCCAAACTTCACTGAAACACATTTCCTCTTAGTGACCTCACTTACTGAGCAGTGCATTAGCTAGCAGGCCTGCCTGTCTAACCACAGAATAAAACAGATGGATAGACAATTATTTTCCTATTTGACACCCAGCCTGCAAACTCTTTTGATAATAATAATCTGTCCAGTAGAGTTGAAACAAGTGCGCTCCACTTTAACGTCGTAATTCCTTTTCTGTCCAGCTTTCAATAATGATGATGATGATAAAATGTTTCTTTGGGTTTATTTTTTCTCTAAATGTTTCAAGAACAGCAAATCGATATTAATTTTACCAGTTATGAGCAGAAGTGCCTCCTGAGCTCAGATTATGGTTTTCATTTTAAACAATTGTTTGTGACTAACTGCCTCAATTTTCTTCTTTACTATTGTGTTGATCTCTTAAACATTTAAAAAGACCAAATGTTTCTTGTACTTCACTAGCTTGACTTGGGTCTATCTTTCCAAGTGTGGCATTTGTACACCCTTCACTTGCCAGTGTGACACAAAAAAAACAAAACAAAAGAGATGTAAGAGATAATCCAGGGCTTAAAGTATTCCGGCACCGTGCCGGATCTCCGCACACATACTCAAACAGAAACATGTTATCTCTGAGTGGTCTTGAACGAAGGCCAGCTGGCGGGGTTTTCTCCCGTAATCAGAAGAATGGAGGCAAAATTCAAGTGGTGCTGGGCCTGGACAGAGGAACGAGGCGGGAACGGAGAGCTGTTTGGGAGCTGGTGCCAGAAGCTAAGGGAGCCTGGTACCAGTTTTTGTGTGTTGTGCTCCAAGAAGCTAGTCTATGCAACTAGCGCCAAAAAAGCTCTTCACCCTCATGAAGGAGACGCCGGGTATAAAGCAGCTGTATGCGGGCTCCGACACACAACAAGCCATTTACCTGAGCAACAGCCACAGCGGACGTAGCGGCCCCGATGACCGATAGTATTTGCAACTTAAAAATACGCGTGTGCTTGTTCACTGCGGAACACGACAATCGCTCAACCGCTCGTAGATCCGTCTAAAAAGTACCGGTTGATAAAAACGCTTTACAAATCTGTCCGTTTCTACTCAGCATACTCAGCAGTTCATGTTATATGAACACTCATGCAGGGCCGGCTCTACCCAATTTGGTGCCCTAGGTGAGATTACACCCCGGTACCCCCCATCCCCCTCCCCCTCCCCCTGAGCCCACTGAAATTCAATGACAATTGAATTCTTCTCATAGACATAAACGGCGCCAATGCAGTGCATTTCACATTAAACAACAGCCAGCAGAAAGCTGTGTTTCATTGTATTTTTAAAAAGCAAGTCAGATAGACGAGTGAACTGATCATAGCCGGCCCATCAGCTGACCGGCGGTGCATGCGGATGATTTGGCCTCTATTTTGATGCCTCTCATAATTTATTAATCCTTCTTAGTAGCTATCACTATGTTTTATTATTATTTTTAGCATGTTAAGTCAGCATTGCCCATGCCCAAAGTCCTTCTCTGGCGTTGTTTAACGTTACTT
The DNA here is from genome assembly GCA_018398805.1 of Hirundichthys speculiger. NCBI lineage: Eukaryota > Metazoa > Chordata > Actinopteri > Beloniformes > Exocoetidae > Hirundichthys > Hirundichthys speculiger. The sequence continues at coordinate 75,207 of JAGFBZ010000973.1, read as the reverse complement.
CAACATAGCTAGCTCAAATAAAAAGTCTTCACACAAAATGGCATAAAAAAATAGAAGGCATTAGTGTTACCTTTATATTGCGACTTCTTCTTCTCCTCTTTTCTTCTCTTTCTGTTCTGCGCACCCGAGGGCTTGGACGGCCTTTTCATCTCGCAAATTACACCTGTCCGAGATCGTCTTCCACTTGTCCTGCCCGACCTGACCTCTGATCCGCGCATCATGATCCGGACCCAATAACGACACGTCACGTGCTCACACATAATTTAGGAACATGTCACTGTTTATTTATTTGTAATCATAATATGTACTTTTTTTCTAGACAGAAAACACCAAGTGAGGGCGCCAGTGGGCATAGAAAATTATTATTTTATTATTATTTTCCCTCAAGGCCAAGGGGGACTGGCGGCGTGGTGGCGCCCCTCCAGCAGATGGCGCCCTAGGCGGCCGCCTATATTGCCTATGCCAAGAGCCGGCCCTGCACACATGACATAGCTCTAGAATTCAAGAAACGTCTGTCTGATCAGTTCCAAGGATGGAACTCTTCATGTTGATGAAGCAACCACCCAAAACATGGAAAAATACTGAATGTAATGGTTCGCTTTTTAATGATGATTCATCCAGAGTTATAACATCTAATAATCTAACAACTGCCTCTGCAATGTTAATATGTTAAAGAGGAGACGAGTCAAGAACCAATGGAATGTATTTCCTATAACTTAATTTGCCATTGTTTTGAACAAAAATGATGAAAAAGTTGCAATTTATGTTTTTTTTTTTTTTGTACAAATTGCCCTTTACTGAATTAAATAGGTGCTAAATGAATCCGATTAATTGGCTTGACTGAGTTTCACATTTTTTCAATTATAACTTAACCTTTACTTTCTAAAATTCACATTTAAATTGTGGGTCATCTTGTATATTACCAATCACAATGACAAAAAGTTGCCAATAATGTGTATGCGTTGGATCCACTGCACCCCCGGAAAAAAGTTCAGGCTCAGGATTTTTTTTTTTTTTTTTACTTTAAACCCTGGATATAGCATGTGAAACAAGATTTACCAAAATACTTCCTTGTTTAAGGTGTCTCCACTTTTACAAACAAATGGTTATATCTTTTTCATGGATGTTGAAATATGAATAGTGAATAGTTGAATTAATTGAAAAAGGTACAGATATTCAAGGACACATTTATAGTTTAAGGGTCCTGCTTTAGCTTTCATTAGCAGAGCCATCTTTGCAGATGTATGTTGAATTCATTGTCAGGTTGGCTGCCTGGCCTTTCTTTACTTCTGGGTGGGAAATCAGTCCACTTGTACTTTCCCAACATTAGAACAACTTGATTTCAGACAGCCACACTGTAGTTTTTCCCTCTGTACATGAAGGAGTCTGGCATCTGTTAACAAGCTCTGACCATGATTTCACTACAGCTTTGGCATAGCGCTCTGAGTTTTTTTTTTTTTTTACCTTTTACTTAACAATGGACCATTGAAATGTCTTGAGCAATGTTTTACTTCTTGTCAGACCCCACTCCATAACCCACAGGGCCCAAAAAGATTATTGAGAACATCCTACCACCAGACACCCCAGGGCACCCCAGATGTTTTGTTCAGACTCTGACTGATTAGAGCTTTTTTGGAGAACATGCTCATTTTTCAGTTATGCTTGATTGGTGTAAATGATACAGCAATGTACTTTGTGTGTGTGTTTGTGGTATATGGGTCATATATGCACCTGTAACCCCAAACTGGATTAGGGGCTTGTGCAGATACCAGGAACATCATTTGAGATCACTGTCCAGAGGAGCACATTGCTGGGAAAGTTCTCAATGTAAAAATTTATTTGATAGTTATTTGATAGTCATTCTTTCCATTTTAGATCCACTTCACAAGACATAGCTTTTTAAAAAATATATTTTTTAGGGAACAGGGTAATTGTTGAATATGAGGTTATATGTTCCCTCAGTTATAATGGGGAATGAGAAATATCTTGCAAATGAGATATAATCAATTAAATTTTATTTGTATAGCGTCTGTTACAATGTCAATTGTCTCTAGGTGCTTTACAGAGACTCAGAACATGACCCCCGAGCAAATATCATTAACTAAAATTATAATTATTAAATCCAAATCAAGGATAATGGCAAGTAAAAAACTCCCACAGAGGGAGAAAAAAATTCTTTAAGCCAAACAGTGGCAAGGAAAAACTCCACTTTAAGAGGAAGAAACCTTGAGCAGGACCTGGATCATATGGAGGGACCTTCCTGCTGAAAGCCAGCCAGGTAAAGAAAGAAATAAAGAGGGGAGACAGGACAGAGAGAAGAGCACACAAATGACTGAATGAAATGACTACATAAACATAAACAGATGCAGGTAGCAGCACTGAAGTGAGATGGTCAGAGGACCAGGTTACTGGTCACCACACCAGTCGGTACCCCGGACACATCTACACACACAGGTGGAGGTAAACGCTGGGATGGACAGAGGATGGAACTGCAAGTCAGCATGAAACTCTGGAAACTCTGCAAACATACAGAAAGAAAAGAGAAAAGGGGGCAAAACAGCACAACAAACTACAGGAAAAAAATGGAGCACAGTTAATGAAATGAAATGAAAAATACTTTATTAATCCCAGAAGGGAAATTCAACATTGTTGTAAGGGTTTTTTTTTCAACAATAAATAAATGACAGCAATAATAATATTGAATTAATAATAGTAGGATGTCTTGTTGTGGAGGCTGATGGCTGCTGGCAGGAATGATCTTCTGTATCTTTCTGTCTTGCAACGGACCTGAAGAAGCCTCTCACTGAACACACTCTGTTGTTTGATCACTGTGTCATGGAGAGGGTGTGAAGAGTCCTCCATCATCTTCATGGAGAGGGTGTGAAGAGTCCTCCATCATCTTCATGGGAGGGTGGGAAGAGTCCTCCATCATCTTCATGGAGAGGATGTGAAGAGTCCTCCATCATCTTCATGGAGAGGGTGTGAAGAGTCCTCCATCATCTTCATGGAGAGGATGTGAAGAGTCCTCCATCATCTTCATGGAGAGGGTGTGAAGAGTCCTCCATCATCTTCATGGAGAGGGTGTGAAGAGTCCTCCATCATCTTCATGGAGAGGATGTGAAGAGTCCTCCATCATCTTCATGGAGAGGGTGTGAAGAGTCCTCCATCATCTTCATCAGCTTGTGCAGCATTCTTTTTTGTACAATCAGCTCCAGCGGCTCCAGAGTTCCACCCAGCACAGATCCAGCTTTCCTGATCAGTTTGTTGATTCTCTTCAGGTCTTTGGTTCTGGTTCTGCTGCCCCAGCAGATGGCTGCAAAGCTGATTGCACTTTCAACAACAGACCTATAGAAGATGTGCAACATCTTGGTGCAGACATTAAAAGATCTCAACTTTCTTAAAAAGTAGAGTCTGCTCTGACCTTTCTTGTAGATGTATTCTGTGTTGCATTTCCACTCTAGTCTGTTGTCAAGCTGAACTCCAAGGTTCTTGTATTCCTTCACCACCTCCACCTCCTTTCCCAGGATGGAAACACTGTTGTGTTGATTCTTGCTCCTCCTGAAGTTGACAATCATCTCCTTAGTTTTGCTGGTATTTAATACGAGATAATTGTTACTGCACCATTTCACAAACAACAACTGCAGAGTCATCAGAGTATTTCTGCAGATGACAGGACTCAGAGTTGGACTGGAAGTCAGAGGTGTAGAGCGTGAAGAGAAATGGTGAGAGAACAGTTCCTTGTGGTGCTCCAATGCTGCTGACCTCCATCTCAGACACACAACCTTTCAGTCTCACAAACTGTGGTCTGTTTGTGAGGTAGTCATAAATCCAGGAGGTTGTGGAGGAATCCACCTGGAACTGATGGAGCTTCTCACATAACAACGCAGGGTGAATTGTATTAAAAGCACTTGAGAAATCAAAGAACATGACCCTCAAAGTGCTGCCTGATTGGTCCAGGTGAGAGTGGGCTCTGTGAAGCAGGTAGATGGTGGCGTCTTCAACCCCAAGCCCATTACGATATGAAAACTGTAATGGGTCCTGAAAGGTGCTGACCTGCTTGTTGCGGTTAGGCATCCCTACTCCAACTGAGGTGAGCTGACGTATCTCAAACCTGTTCAATCAGTAGTAAAGACATTGATGATGACTGACAGAGAAAACTGTAAGTTTTTATCAGTGTGTCATCGTGAGAACGATACAGTGTGATCTCTTACCATGAGTGGAAAAGTTGTTCTAATTTACAGAAGCTTACTCGACTTAATTTTCTTTTTTTAAGAAAAAAAAACAGTTGTCAGAAATTCAGTTTAATTTTAAAGAACGGTCTTTGTCGCCATCTAGTGGCAGCAGAAGGTAATTCTCAAATTCTCATATATGAAACGTTTATTTTGTTATTTGTTTGTTAAAGTACAATGCAAATACTTTAGTGAGAAATCACTGTCAAATATAAATCACAGGGCCACAAATTTAATTCAATTCAATTTTATGTGTATAGTGTCTCTTTCAATGAAAGTTGTCTCTTGGCACTTTTCAGAGATTCAGATCATGCCCCCGAGCAAATGTCATAACCTAAAATTATCTTATTCAATTATCTTAATCAATGATCCAGTCAGTGGATCATGTTGGTGTCTCCCTGCAGTGTAGACCTATAGCAGCATAGCTATGATGAGGCTGTGTTTCAGATCTGCCTGCTCTCGTCTTGTCTTCATCCATTCCTGTAACCGTAGCTATGACTACTGGCCCGAGCACACTATTGTTGAGACTAACTCTAGGCTCAACTAAACAGATCTCTTGAAACAATCCCTGTATTGGTTCAGATATGTCCAGTGCCGACAATGAGGAGGGGACTGCAGGCCAAGCCCAGGGCGGTAATGGTATGGCAGACCCTTTTGGCCGACCCATACCTACTGGTATGGCTAAACAATTCATTTCATTTTCATTTATGTCAAATTAGTGACATTAGCAATGACCTTAAATGGCACTTGAAGGTTCTGATTCTCATACTTTTGTCACTTGCAGATATTTCACAGTCGAGAGCAGCAGGACCCACTCAGCCCCATTTGAAGCTTTATCCAAAAACCACACAAGGGGGAAAGAGGAGGTCATTCAATCTATCGTGGTACAACACATTTTCATGGCTTGCCCACCAAACATTGCAGGTCGAAAAGACGTGCAGATGACGTCAGTTTTAGGTCGGTCCGTCAGAGACCAGATCTCGACGTCTATGGAACGTAGAAAATAGGTCGAAACTTCGACGTCAAAATATGACCCTTTTTAGACGTCGCTATGACGTTCAGAATCTGGACGTCATATAAAGACCAAATATAGACGTCGGCTCAACGTGCATAATAGGTCGAGATGTAGACGTCATTATTGGACCTTTTTTCGACATTTGCGACGGACCGGCTCCCGCACTGTGTGCGCGCAGTGCGCTTCTGAGTCCGCACGGAAGCGCTTAAACACGCGCAGACACTGGAAGTGATTTGGTCCAACGAGGACCTCATTTCGACGTTATATTGACGTCTACAAGTGCTCCACTGGTGACCAAGTTCCAGACACCTTATGCCCAATGTGATTTTTCCCCGCCTGAGAAATGAACTTTTATCCCCACTTTTATTGCGGGGGAGAGGCTCCCGCATTGTGCGCGCCGCCGCACACACGCACACCGCCGATCGGACCTCATCTCGACGTTATATCGACGTCCTTAAGTGGACTCATCTGGACACCGCTGTCGACCACGATATGAGACTCAAATTATCTCACACTTGCATATCACAGCTGACTGTAAAACACCCTCTGCTGCGAGGTAAAACCCTGGTCCATGCTGAATGTGTTTAAAGAGTATTACTGGAAATGTAAGTATTTTGAGGGTTCTCGTACAAATTACGGGGCTAAATGAAAATTATATTCATATGTAATTAAACATTTCAAATAAGTGTTTCAAATAAGTGTTTGTATTTTTTCCTCCCATTCGTTGGTTGGTTTTAATATTGAAAAGATAATTTTCAGGTTAGTACTGCCCCGACATACCCTTCAACATCCCACCATCATTTCATCTTTCAGTCTCTGAAACGTGAATACTTAGATATCAAAGGGAGAACCTGCAGCGGAGCATACCAAAGCGATGATGGGGGTGTTGCCGTTCTTCGCAGTGATGGGTGCCTCCGCGGCTATGGTGTTCAGCGGTAACTATCAAAACAGTTTTCATTCTTTTCTAAGTGTGTAATATCAAACTAAAAGAGTTAGGATTTTTCTGCTAAATGTTTTTTACGTGGTATTAAATCCCACAAGATGCTTTGAACTGTCAATCTTGGTGCTCCTCTTGATTCTCATTTGAAGCCAGCTTGCTAATATTGCTAAGCTAATTGTATGCTAATTGTAAGCTAATATTTATTTTTGTAGAAGTTTTCTACGAGAGTTCAGTTACAGGGACATGGTGACAATCCACAACTTTTTTCTAGATGCTGTCATGAAGGCCTACCCCCTGGCGACGGAGGCAGAAGTAGAAGTAAAACAAGTCGTGGCCGACCACCTCAAACATGCACCAGCCAGAAGGGGAGGCCTCAACACCTAGTTTAACTGGATTTGTGGTTCATATGCAGATGATGTGGTACGTAGTGTAGAGATTATGTAAATAGTTTAAATCATTGTTAATTTGTAAATGTGTAGTCTTAATCATTTTTAATATGTAAATTCTGTATAGTATGACAAATGTTAATATGTAAATAGTGTGAATCAATATTAATAAAGTTGTTTTTTGCCTTTCTTCCTAATTCTGTGAGCTATCAACTGTTGCAACACGGGTAATGGTTATATTATTTTGCACTGCAGTGACAATTTTAATAGTGTAATGCTATAATTTTACTGAATGTGTTAATTTTACAGAATTGTTACATTTAAAAGAAATTGCAATGTAAATTTGGTTTGGTTTCTAGTTTGCTACCTTAGAGTAAATTACAGAATAGTCCAGTTTTAACACTTTAATGAAGGTAGTTAGTGGACGTTAATCCAGCCCCGGATGAATAGAAGTGGAGGTCCATAAAGCGTCGAGGGAAAGACGTCCACACGACGTCGAGGGAAAGACGTCAAAAAAACATTTCATTCTGCACCTTTTCGAGACGTCCATAAAGCGTCGAGGGAAAGACGTCCACACGACGTCGAGGGAAAGACGTCAAAAAAACATTTCAGTCTGCACCTTTTCGAGACGTCCATAAAGCGTCGAGGGAAAGACGTCCACACGACGTCGGGAAAAGACGTCAAAAAAACATTTCATTCTGCACCTTTTCGAGACGTGATTCCGACGTCGCAAAAAGACGTCATATAGACGTCTTCTGAACCATAAATTGCGCAGTGGGTGAGTACTCACAAATGAAAGACTCAGTTTACTGCTATGCATGCAGACACTTCTCCCTGCCTTGTGCATCAGAATCTGCTTTCACCTCAGAAAACGACTTTTCACACTGGAAAAAAAGCAATGTTCAAAGATGCTGGCTTTAAGTTGCATGAGAAATCTGATTCTCACATTACTGCCATGTTAGCTTGGAGTGAACAGACTCACAGATGCTTCTGTACTAGACATGATCAACAAAGAGTACAAAAAGAAGGTTGAAGAGAATCGCAGTTACATTAAAACAGTTGCAGATGTACTGCGTTTAACAGCCACACAAAATAGGGCACAAAGAGGGCAGTGTGAGTCAGAGCAGTCTAACAACAAAAGGAATTTCTCGGAAATTCTAGAAATGATTGCTAAACACATCCTGTGGTAGCCAAAAAAAAAATAAAGGAAAAAAGGCAATGCAAAATACACAAGCAATACCACTTCTTGATACTTTCCAAGAGTGTAGGACAGAGACCTTTAGTGATAAACTGTGGTGTGACATTGTAGAGACAGCCAAACAGTGCAACATAGCTGTTGAGACTGGTGAGAAGAAAAGAGCTCAAAAAGTCAGTACCAAACTTGGTGGGTCATATGTGACATGTACTATAGGCCTGTCGCAAGGGTAATGAAGACAAAGACACATTCAGACAGGGACTACTCTACCCCATCCTTGACTCATTAGTTGTCTCAGAATGAACTGTTCAGTCATGAGAGGTACACAGGCCTTAAACCCTAAAAGCAGTACATTCTTTCATGATGACCAGGTGTTTGGCTTGAGTGAAATATATGGGTGTGATAGGGAAGATCTTACTCATGAGCTTCACCAGACTAGAAGAATTTTGACAAGAAAAGCTGAGAGTGGGGCAGCACAGTTAGAAAGCATCCTAGATGTAGCAGTGTTTTTTAGAACCATACCAAGAGGTGTTTGTTGAGTTGTGCAAAATAGCTCTCCCCCTCCCAGTCAGCAGTGCTGTATGTGAGCGAAGTTTTTCAGCTCTAAAGCTCGTTAAAAATCATTTGCGGGCAACCATGCTTGATGGCAGGCTAAGCCATTTAGGTGTGCTTAGTACTGAGTCCAGAAGAGCAAGGGCACTCAACATGGATGACTTTATTAAAGTGTTTGCAAGCGAACACTTTAATAAAGCGTTCGCTTGCAAACACTTTAATAAAGTGTTTGCAAGCGAACACTTTATTAAAGTGTTTGCAAGCGAACACGTGAACAGGCGAATTATACAGTTTTAAATCACCCAGGGCTGTTTTCCAAGAGGCAGGCCTCATCCTACCAAACAAAGTACATATCATGACAAAAGTTAATAGTACTGGAGGGAAGTATTATTTACCAAAACAATATGTGGTGATGAAAAATTGCAACTACCTGCCCAAAGCAAGGAAAAGACATCAGTTTATAGTGTCTATTATAGTGTATAATTTGAAATGTATAGTATTTGATTATTGTGGCACAAAGACAAAATGTGACATATGTTCAAATGTGCACAGTTAAGAGAGAAAAACTGTTTTGATTTTGATTTTTGTTGCATTATTTTATACTGGCTTTTATTTATTAAATTTTTCACGAAAAAAATATTGTCATTTTCCACCACAATTGCTGCTCCTGTATTTTGTGACTAGTAGGTCTAGTTTTTCTTGTAGTGTTAGTAACTAAAGTAGATATGGGTTTTGCAGAGAAAACTGGGTATGGCCAAAACTTGTGTGTGAGTGTGTGTTTGCATGACCATGTGCATACATGAGTGCTAATGTGTGTGCTCATGGTCACGCATCATGCCACCCCACCATAAGTCGGTGCCCCACAAACATCTGGACACGCCCCTGAGAACGAGATCGCAGATACAAGCGGTAGAAATGGGTTTTCTCCGCAGGGTGGCTGAACTCTCCCTTAGAGATAAGGTGAGAAGTTTGGTCATTCGGGAGAGACTCAGAGTAGAGCCGCTGCTCCTTCACATCGAGAGGAGTCAGTTGAGGTGGTTCGGGCATCTGGCTAGGATGCCCCCCGAACGCTTCCCTGGAGAGGTGTTTTGGGCCTGGCCTGGGAACAACTCTGGGTTCACTCAGAGGAGCTGGTGGAAGCAGCCAGGGAGAGGGAGGTCTGGGCCTCTCTGCTGGAGCTGCTACCCCCGCGACCCGTTTCCGGACCAAGCGGAAGATAATGGATGCATGGACCTGTAACTAATCAATGCCATTGTCAGCATAGCAATCATAGCCAGCTGCCTCTCTTTATTTATTTATTTTTTGCTTGCGCTAATTTGTATACATCTATCTGCCTACATAGCAACACTAAAGTAAGCTCTGCCCAGGCACAAAACCCCCTCATGTTGATTGCTCCGGAAGCGGTAGCATTGGGATGTCCATGGAAATCTGAGTTGATGATCAAGGCTCGGTTGGACAGGGCAATAGCCAGGAGTGGCTCTCTTCCTCTCTCTTTTCTCTCCGTCTGGTTGACAAAGAGATACCACATTGATGCAGCAACAGCAGCTGGGACTGTTTTACTTCCTGGTTTGGTCTGAAGCCGTTCACGTGTCGGGATGTGCACAGGTGCCTTTTCTGCAAGTTGGTTCTTCTGTCTTGTCCACTGACACGTCTTGTGCCTTGACAAGACGTGTGGTTGTCCTTAACCAAGAGGGCTCCTTCAGCTGGGGTGCCGAGGAATGCAGACCCTTGGCTGGTTACTGAGGGGGCAGTAGAGATACCAGAGTTGCTGTACCTCCAGAGTTCACAGAAGGCCGGGAGCTTGGTCACTGTAGGCCATGCTTTGCAGTTCAGATGGTCAGCATCAGACCTGTGGTCTTTACAGGTTACAAGAGGCAGACAGATGTTGCACCTTTGCTGGAGGAGGTCAGAGAGAGAGTGAGGGGAAGGGGCTGCTGGTATTTATAGTCTGGCCAAAGGTGCTGCTTATTAGCAGGGTCCCGTGCTGGGTTTTGGAGATCCATGCCCAAGGAGAAGCCAGTGACATCATTTTTACCCCTGGCTGTGAAATAAAATCTGCAAAGTCTGATGGTGGTTTGTATCATTTTTTTTGACATTTTTTTGTCTCAAACCACCATGTGGTCAGGCTTTGCTGAATCTCAGGCCTTTCTTTGTAATGATAACACATGGTGGCGCAACAGTTGTTCTCTCTCTTCTCTTCTCTTCTCTGTGTGTTTGGAAAAAATCTAGTCCTGAAAAAAATGTATTGAAACACATTTGGCAATATACTGTATTTATCACAGTCAAACTAGTAAGATATGCTGCGTCAGTAGAGAAGGGAAAAACAGTGCTGGGAAAGTAATGTGAGGGGAAAAACAGAAAGAATTTGTGTTTTGGCCCTCTGTCAGGTCAGTGCTGACTCTCCTACTCACTCCCTTCCTTTTCACTCTTGCCTGCTGTTCTTCGTTGCAGCTTTTTCACTCACATCTGGAGGATATCGAGTGTGGCTGTGAGACTTTTTGCCTGTTATGGGACATCAGACTGACGTGCTTGCCAAGGAATGTTCTTCTGAGGTGGTAATGTAAAGTAGACCAAAATGTAGTCTTTGGCAAACTGAAATGCTGCATGTTTTATGGGTGTATCTGGGTGTATCATGTTGGATCTATCTTGCACTGAGTTTCAAGTATTATAATTTTTTCATCCATGTAGAAGATTCTGGTATGTATTTAGACAATTCCGTCACCCTAACAATGCTGTAACTACCACACGAACTCGAGTTTTTGTGTTATTACAGTTTTTTTTTAAAAAGGCACAGAAACAAGGATAACATATTTTAAAACTCACATCTTTGTATATAAAGATAATTTTCTTTTAAGGCTGTGAATAATGGACGAGGATAAGAGTGCTGTTGACACATAGATGGCTTTAAGCTTCTCTTCGATCACTGGATGACATAAGGCTTTTGTAGGGTTTATATTATTCAGTGACTGTGTGTTGTTGTGCAATAAGGTGTGTAACGTGCTCGTTTAGTCATAAAAGGGTTATTACCAACTGTCTTGAGGGACAGCTGCTAATAACCAGAAGGGTATTAACAAAGTTAATAAAATGAAACGGGGCACCACCTGATAAATCAGGAAAAAGGACTGAACGGCACAATCAGTCTCAAAATGGCTGTTGTTCTATGCGTGCCAGCCTTGTGACCAGGTGTGGCGCTATAGAGCAACAGAGAAGGTGTGAGTCCGAGCACAGATCTCTGCAACCAGCAAATGTTACAAAAAACTGTGTAAAATAACCACAAATAACTTCTCTCATTAGAATATATCAGGATTTATTAACACAAATATTTTAAGTAACAAACACTTGAATCAAGATCCTGATATCTACTACTAAAGGATAACTAAGCTAACATAATCAAACATTAAAAGGGGAAAAGAGTGTCCATATGTCTGCATGTAAACATGTAACCTATAGGTATATGTGTGTGTGTGTGGTAATGGGGGAAGGATGTTTAAGCTGGCCGCCGCGATCACGTGTTCTCGTCCCTCACCAAAATGGCCGCCGACTCGTGCAATAGGGCATCACAAGATGGCGGGCGAGGTCACGTGGTGCTCTCGCTCCTCACCAAGATGGCCGCCGACTCACGCAGGAGGGCGTCACAAGATGGCGGACGAGACCACGTAACTCGTCAGAAGATTGTTAGTACGGAGGAAAGAGGAAAGAAAAGGGCAGAATGAAATCCACAGCGCGAAAGGTGATTCCTAACCACCGATGCTGTGATCGCTCCGAGGATTTTCACACAGGTTGGGGAGCGCGGAGCAGACTCCCGCACTCCCCTCCTGACTGCTTGTCTGAAATCATGGCGCGATCAGCTGGTGGCGAGGAAACACTGCAATCACATGGGTAAATACGTGCGGCGGATTGCCGGCGAGCTCAACCGTAAACAATGTCACAGTAAGCACAGAAATATTAACTAAGCTAAGTAACTCTGCGACTAGCAATAGCAACTCTGTCATTTTTCACAGATGCAGCAATGTGAAGCCACTTCACCGAGCTGCTCTGGTTTTAAACTGAGAAATGGAGAGCGGGGTTGCTGTTCGCAAAATAAAAAAACACATGAGCGAAATTCAGTTACGGTGGAACCGATGGTCCGGTTCTAAGCATATGCAACACACAAGAAAATGGGATTGGCAAACACAACTAAACTAAGCTCTGCCCAGACACAACAGCCTCTTACTTTGATCGCTCCTGAAGCGATCGGTGGCGTTGTAGAGTCCGGGGAGGATGATTAGGCTTTGGAGTAGGCTGAGCCGCTGTTGGGTTACGCTCCGGGGGTCGTCCCAGGAGCGGCTCTCCTCCTCTTTCTCTCCCTCCGTGGTTAACGTAGGGATGCGGCGTTAGGCGCGGGTGTTTCCTACGCGTCGTTTCTTCCGTACGTCGCGGCTCACTCCGTGTGGCGGGTCTGCGATCCACCTTCGTTTTGGAGCCCTCTTTTGAGAAAGGGGTCCGCGGTCAGTGAGAGGCAGTGAGAGGGGGTGACATCACGTTTCACACCTAGGTGTGAAACTGAAACTGCCAGGCATGCTGGGGATTTGAGTTTTATGATTTCCTTTGTCCCTCTTTGTCTCAGGAAAACCATGCCCAACAGTGTGCATTTGAACACAGATTCATAATGTAATTTCTGTTTGTTCCTGTACTACAACAAGCAGAAAAGACACTCCTGATGAATGAATAGCTAATCAGGCAATCACATGGCAGCAACACAATGCATTTTGGCAAGTCGTCTTTGGGACTAAGCTGGTTGTTGGTGCCAGACATACTAGTCTGAGTATTTCAGAGCTGCTAATCTACTGGAATTTTAACTATCTCTAGGGTTTAACAGAAAATTGTCTGAATGAGACAATGTTCTGAGTACCAACTATTGTGGGGAAAAACATTCCTTGGTGACGTCAGAGAACAATGGGAGGACTCTTTCAAGATGACAGAAAGGAAACAGTAACTCAGATAGCCACTCGTTACAGCCCCAGGTACGCAGAATACCATCTCTGAACACACAACACATCAGACATCGAAGCAGATGGCAGCAGAAGACCACACCGGATAACACACAGGTATCACACCTTAATAACAACCAGGATAATAAATAGTGATTATTTTACCATTTGAACTGATTCTCATTAGAGGATTCTATTAATACAACCCAAATTCTGGAAAAGTTGGGATGAGTTTTTTAAATTTGAATAAAATGAAAATTAATAGACTTTCAATGAGCCAAGATGAGCCAATATTTCATTCACAACAGAACATAGATAACATAAGAAATGTTTATACTTTGAGATGTTACACTTTTATCCACTAAATGAGCTCAACCCAAATTTGAAATGACCTACAGGTCTCAAAATAGTTGGCATGGGGACAACAAATGGCTGACAAAGTAAAAAACTTTTAAAAAGATTCAGCTAGGACTAATGAGCAACTAATGAAGTTAATTGATATCAGTTCTGTAACATGATTAAATGAATAATAGATACGGTAAAAGGAATGTCTAAGAGAGGCAATCTGGGAAAGAGAGTGTGTGACAGCAAAAATGTAATGAAGCCTATTTTGCCTGAAAAATTATTGGTTCTGGTGAGGCAGGTTAAAACGGTTAAATAACAAGACTTTGCTGCGACCAAGGTACAGGCTGAAGTTTAATTCCGTTTGTACAAAGGGAAGTTTCGTTACTCAGACCAGCTGATGCAGGAAATGGCAACGGACACATCGAGCACATGTCTGACACCTTAAGATAAAAGCCCAGACTGAAACGTGTCCTAACTCCATGTGAGATAGAGACTACATATCAAAAGTGATGATATCCTACACTCCAAAAGTAATATCAGGCACATATGACATTTGCATATTCTGGATATAAAGGTCTCGCTGACGTTGTGGCCTTCTAAGGCCACCTTACCATAACAAGTCCCCACTTTTTGTTGTAACATATAACAGACTAACTAGAAGCACAGCAGCACAGTATGGTCTACCACCCCTAAGGGAGTAAAGGCAAAGGCAAAAACAAAGCATAGTCTGTTCCTGTGGCCCCCCAGGAGCCAAACATCTGTCCTAAAAGTCAAGGGAGCAGTTAAAGACACCCTGGGGCTAACTACTCTACGCTAGAGGCCAAAACCCAGTGGGAAAAAGGCCCCAAATTACTAACTAATCATTACTTAGTATTAGAAGCACACGCAGGTGCAACACCCCAGTCGATGTTGTGGAAAAAGTTAGACATTTGAGCATGAAAATGGAAAAAAAAAAAGAAAATGACATTGCCGTCGGTATCAAGTGATGCAAACGTGGAATCACACAGGAAACCAAAAGGAAAGAAAAAAAATCAAAACAAATCTGATTGCAGTACACACTCTCAATAACATAGAAGAGGCCAGGAGGCGGAGGTTAGCCAGGACTCAACCAAATCCCTGTTACCCAGGGACTGCAGAAACAAATTTAGATGTAACACCACATGGGCCACGATAAGATAAGATAAGATAAGATAAGATAAGATAAGATAAGATAAGATAAGATAAGATAAGATAAGATAAGATAAGATAAGATAAGATAAGATAAGACAAGACATTCCTTTATTTGTCCCACAATGGGGAAATTCACATTAACAGGGGTTGAAGCAAAAAAATATTCTGAGCCTGAACTTTTGTGTGTGTGTGTGCGTGTGTGCATGTGTGAGTGTGTGCATGCGTGTGTGGTGGAAGTGGGGGTTGTTACTACAACATGGTAATTAACACACGTAGCGTTTATGATACTTTTGATATCAAGTTTTGCTGCAGCTTACAAAATGACCTAGAGTCACAAGGTCACATGTTATAAGGGAATGTGAAATTCAGTCAGGCAGGAGGAAAATTTGGATGAGGGTTAATGACAAAGGCCATTAACTCCAAATATTATGCAGCATTTGTGCTATTTATTTTGTAAAAAGATCAAGTGCAACAGTGAACTGTAGATAACACTGGAATTCTATATGGAAACATTTCCATAATCCATTTGCTCAAAAGAAATAATGGTAAATTAAGTTCTAGGAAATTAATAGAAAATATATCAATAAAATAACTATTCAATTAACAACCAAAACATTTAACTTTTTTTTTTTTTTTTTTAACTCTGGTGTTGTTTCATGTGGGTTCAAATAGTTGCACGTTGATTAGAAATCAACAGTTTTGTCAGAGCTATTTTGTCTTCAGCTATTTTATTTTTTTTGTATCAATTCACCAGAGGTTGGGAGAGCTTCAACAACAAATTGTGTTCTGTGATGAACGTACACACTCGTATTCTCAAGTTCCACACAAGGTCAGTCATTGATGCTGGTACATCAGCTGTGGTGGTTACTCCCAGTAACCATGTTGTGTGTTGTAGAGCAGTGGTCCCCAACCCCCGGTCCCCGGCCCGGTACCAGTCTGTGGGTCACAGTGACACAACAAATCCACAGGCCCATGTCCTCTTGCTGTCACAAAAATACCTCTACACAGACCAGCCTCCTGATCCTCCTTTAAGGCCTCAACCCCACACCTGCTCAGGTACAGGACGACCAAATGTCACCTGTGCACTTCAGTACCAGGAGTCAACACCAGGAAGACACTCACACACCCGGAACAGTCATGCTGATGTTCCCAGCCTTAAATAAAAACCAAACCAGAACTGGTTATCAGGATGTTGGGGACACTAAAACAGAAAAGAGAAAAACCAGATTTTAGAACCAGAACCTTGTACCACAGTTGTACCCAGGTAAAGAAACACAGCCTCAGTCAGGCCCACAACTCACGCACAAACCGTCACTCATCTGATCAGCCTCCAACCACAAACTTTCCTCAACCTAAGGAGGAAAAACATGCAGGCAAAGAATGCAGGCAAGAGACAATTCCACCTGTTGGACGCACCAACTCTAAACAGACATAATACAATCAATTCAAATTCAAAGGACATTATCATGATATTATCATTGTTGTCAAAGATGACCACAAGGTTTCACTATAAACGTGAAATAGCTGCCAATTTGATCATGAACGCCTTTGATCATGATTTGACCTATGGGTCAAATATAATTCTCATCCACGCATGTGGTAAGGATCACAGTATATTTTGGACTGCCTGGAGACCACTTCTGCTTTGATAGGGTTAGGTTTAGGTATATTTCAACACGATACCAATAAACATCTAAATGGGTGTGACTAAATGTGGTTACATTTGTCCAGTTTGTAAAATTAATTAAATAATACAATTTATTTGATGTGCAACTGGCTAAAACTTTAAAACCACAACTGCTAAATTACATTAAAGTTTGACAATATGGAGATCTATTTTCTCATTACTTGACAGGGAGCTGCTCCGTCTTAGTATTCACATTCAGAAGTAGTTCACATTCCATCTCTCCACTGGTCAGGGCTGAAATATTCAACAGAATTAGTGGTCAAAATGATAATATTGAGGTCACCTGTAATTTCGAGGCAAAGAAATTAGAGATTACTAACATGCAAATCAGTCTCTGTAATCATTAGCAACAGCTAAACAATAAAAGAATAACTCAATGTGTTAAATGGGACAGAGAAGCCTGTCTGACCACATCATTCTGAGCCCACTTCCAATGGACACAAACTGTCACTGGAAGCAGAAAAAACACCAAATTAGAATGAGACAATTAGGTCTTTTTTTTTTAATCTAAAAAAAACTGCTGGCAACAAAACTGTGACATATGAAGTCTTTTCTGCTCTTTGAGTCTTATCTCTCATCCAGCAGTAACTAGTGTCTGGCTGAGCCAGCACTGTTTATCATAATGTTCTTGTTGTCTCATGTCCAACCTTGGTTGTCTGTGACTTCAAAAGTTAGTTATTCAGCAACACATTCACCCCCCTTTTCGCTCGTCTGTGCCCCCATGATGCATGAAAAAGCCCATTTTCTCCGTCCACTCCCCCACAGGCCCAACCAAAGACCGCCCCAGGGGCGCGGCCCGAAAACCCTGAGACCATGTCACCTTTGCCACGTCGCTGCAATGTCATTTTTGTGGCTCGTGTCCAGGCCATCACGATGAAAGAAAATGGAGAAAATCAGGAAATTTATGCAAGACCATTGTCACGTTCTCACCTGCGCTAGCCATTGATTTTAAGAGCAGGTTGCGCTATGCACAATCTGCTTTCCCCCACCCGTTATGGAGCATCTTTTCATCGAGATCTGAGCAGCTCGTCTGGGACTCTGCTGTAGCGCTTATACAGACAATTCTTATCGGCTAGCTGAAAGTCCCACATAGTTGGTGCGCTCCCGGTAAACACGCTCTGGTCGTCAGTGGTTTAACTGGCGAGCAAGCTGTTAAAGACAATCTCTTTCATTTTCTCAGGGGTTCAACTGAAGTCAAAGCACGCTTTTTATACAAGAGTTAGTTCGAGAGGTAGAGCCGTTTGTGCACCTCCACATGTGACCAGGTGGACGCCCATTAATGCCATTTGGACGCACTCTTGTAGGAGCCGACATGGGTTGAGATGGGAAAAAGCATAGCGGGTGGTGGGACTACCTGCTATGCTTTTTCCTAAACCCGGGATGGCAAGACGGCAAGTTTACGGAAAAGGGCAAAAGACACGGCTATGCCACACCTACAAAGTGAAAGTGAATAACATTTTCTGCCTTTATTCCTAAATAAGGGCCATCTCTTTGACACCTGTTTTTTCACAGAATGAATGACCTCACTAACTGAACTCCACACTTCTATTTTTTTAACACCCTAATATTCCTTTTTCTTCACTTTCCACAAAATAAACAGTAAACTGTAACTCATTTGAAAGAAAATCTTTAAAGGTTGTTTTGGAATAGAATGTCCAGAGCCTCAATGCATTTGCACGTTTGGAAATAAAAGCTGTTATAAGGATTTTGACCTTTACTCAGTTTTTTTCTGCTATATATATATATATATATATATATATATATATATATATATATATATATATGTGTGTGTGTATATATATATATATATATATATATATATATATATATACAGTAATGGAAAAAATTATAAGACCACCATTTTTTCTTCAGTTTCTTGTTCTTTTTAATACCTGGTACCACTAAACGTCATCATGTGACTAAAACAGACAGAAAAGAAAACACTGAATGCATAAAAGCAGTGTTTTTGGCAGTACAACGCCATAGCTATTGATGTAAAAACTTAAGTGATTTAGGTTATAATCAAGAAAACCATGGAAAATGGTAAGATATCAGCTCTTAAATAAAACTCTTATGAGCAATCTTTGTGGTTATCCTTATATTTGTCCAAACAAATGTACCTTTAGTTGTACCAGGCATTAAAATGAACAAGAAACTGAAGAAAACAAGGGTGGTCTAATCATTTTTTCTATGACTGTATATAGTACATCTTGTTTATCTGTTATACATCTTTCATACCTTTTGACTTATGCTAAGTTGTTGATTTTTATGTGAAATGGTTGCCAAAAAATTGATCAAGCATTTCAAGGTAATTTCCTTTTTCTAATGAATCTTTGCAGTTGGTGAGGACTGAAATATTCTGAAGCAGAGTTGGTTGTCTGTTGACGTTGACCAGGTATGTAAAGACAAGGTACTTTTGCAACACAGTTACGTGCCCCCAACTTGCAATAGTAATCTCCAATTTTCACTTCTCCCTCCAAGACAGTGGAGGGTTCTCAAACAAAAATTGCTGTTTCATCTGCATGTACTGTATAAAGAAGCAATGTTTTGTCATTAAAGTGCAAGAATGCTTTCTATGAATTGATTGTTTTTAGCCACATTTTCACTGTCGTAGATTTAAACTTAAAAAGCCTAACCTGTGCCAGACTCAAGTAAAATCTCAAATGCTGTGGCCTTTTAGTGTACGTGGCTTGAATTTAAACTCCTGACAGCAGTGGGGCTTACGCCACATGATAATATCACAGATAACACTGATACTTTTTTTTTCACACCACCTTGAGTAGTGCACAAAGGTGGTCCCTCTACACACCTGTGTAAATATGTGCTAGTAAGAAAAAATAATCACACTTTCAGCTCATTTATAGCAGAAACTATTTTTATCTTTTACCAAACATAATGATTAATTAAACAATAAAGACAATGAAGTGTGTGATTATAGCGCTTATATCACTGTTTTTACATCACTCAAAAACATTAACAGGTGATATGATGTACAACTGTACTTTGTGTTAAATATCATACTGTGCTACCAGATGGTTTCAAATTGTGCTATCCTTGTGCTTGTGCAGCAGGACAGCCCAGGTGTACACATGGACTTTCCCAAACACACTGTCGTGCAGGCCCTTAGCATACTGCTCATGGCGTGGCTGCTCGTGCACTGCCAGACTACTCACAAACCAGATGTAAAGGATGAAGAGGAAAAAGCAAAGAAAAATGACACAATAACCATGGTGACCAACGCTGAGCTGACTGAATGTCCGTTGGAGTGCAGCTGTACAACAGAAGGGGCAGTGGATTGTGCAGGAGTAGACCTCACTGAGTTTCCAGCTGAATTGTCTAATAAAACCCGCCAGCTCTCTCTTCAGGTCCTTTACACAACACAAAGAAAAGAAATGACTAAACAAAAATGTTTTAGAGTCTACTTGGAAAATTAGGCACAGAACTGTTGGCTGTCATTGTATTTACTTTGTTTTCCCCCTGATAATAGAACAACAAGATAAGGAAAATAACAGTGGAGCACATTTCCCACCTGCACCAGCTTGAGACGCTCAACCTACAGAACAACTGGCTCACCACAGATGGTAAACACAGTAACACAAAAGAAGAATACTACTTGCATATATATGCATATATATATATATATATATATATATATATATATATATATATATATATATATATATATATATATATATATATATATATATATATATATACA